>JAFCMP010000528.1:0-700122 GCA_017506865.1 Tribonema minus | reverse complement strand
AACGTATGGACTTGTATTTATAAAGGCCCAAGGGAGGCCGGGTTGCCTATGCAATCGAAAAGCTTGCGTCAACGCAGCAGCCTAGTCTGCGCTGTGCCCTAGGAGTTTGGATACCGGCGCCGCAACACAGCCCAGCATTCGCGCTCCACGTGTGTATGCCATGACGCGCTCCGCCAACTCCCGCGCCAGCGATATGCTCAGCTCAATGTGGATCTGACGCTTAGCTAACCCGGCCTTGCGTAACACATCTGCCTTCCCCCCCCTGAGCACAGTGCTGAGTGCATTGCCAACTCCTTAACAAAAAGGCTTGTCTGCTTGCCCAGCCGTCCGTACGACTCCTGCACGAATGGCACAAAAGCCCAAGATGACGTCAAGGTGCCGGTGTGGTGCTTGACCTTCGCGTCCTCCCCCACCCCAGCAGCATAGCCGTCCGTGTTCGAGGCATTTGTTTTGCCTGTCAGGTACGAGCTCGCTGTGGGTGCGCGCACACTTGTGTCTAGCACTATTCCCTTGTTACGGTATGCACTGCTAAAGTGCAGACACCCTGGGTCAATGACTGTGTCCGCCCGATACCCCGGTACCTTGAAGACGCTAGCGTCCTCATTGCGGACAATAGAGACATGGTGCTGTCTCAAGATGCGCTGTAGGCACCGCTTTTGGGCAGTGTGTGTCGCGTTGTGCCCCCGTATGTGCTGGCTGGGGCAGCTGATCGCATGCGTGGAGGTGGGGCTCACGTCACTGCACCGCCATGGGCACACCTCGCCCTGTATGCCCCACCCGTCTATAAAGATCGCAACCATAATCATCGTGGCTGCTGCCATACTGGACATGGGCGCCGCACCCGGGCGGTCATTGGCAGCGGGTGGCACGCTCATCCACGCCATTGCCCCGGACGCACGCTGGCTGCGCAGCTGCGCCAGGACCCGCGCGCTAGCCTGTTGGCGGCGGCGGCTGGTGTCACGCAAGTCACCAATAAGTGTAGCCTGCGTCGGCTTGCCCACGGCACCAGCCGAGGCAGCCTCTAGGTCCTCCACCAGGCAGTCCTCGTATTGACGTCGAAGAACATTTGAAAGGCCGGCTTGTAGTCCGTGCGTGAAGTGACCGCGCCGGCGGCGGGGCACTACCTTTCTGCAGATCTCGTCAGCATAGGCCTCCCAGTCGTCGTCGTCGTCCTCCTGCCCGCCGCTGCAGCTGCTTTCTTCCGCGCTAGTTTGTGTTTTAGCGGGCGTGGAAGAGGCAGCCGCGGCAGCGGCTTGAGGGCCAGGTACGGTCGCCGCCGCAGCGGCCGCCTCGGCGCCAGGCACAATGCCGTGGGTGTGTGGGGCTGGCTCAGTGGTCCCCGTCTCCGTGACGGCAGTTGCGGCGTAGATCGCTTGCACCGCAGTGGGGAGCGTCGACGCTGCGGCCGTTGTATCCGCTGCCCACCGTAGCAACGATGCTGGGAGCTGCTCGGCCACAGCTGTGCGTGATTTTTCGCCGCCATCAGCTGTCAGCGCTCGCGTAGAGCGTCGCACGGCCTCGATGATTGGCGGCAGTCCCTGGTCCTCGCGTATTGCGCATGAGTGCTGCGCGAACCAGGTGACTGCGCCGTGTTCGTCAGTGCCGAGCCTCAGGGCCCCTGCTGCCACAGTGGCATGAATTATTGCAGGCCGCAGTGTTGTGCATGCCTGGGCCGTGTATGCGGCTGGTGCCAGTAGCCCCAAAAGCGGCATGCCCAGACCGCCTCGTCGCTCCGGCAACCGTGACGCCCGCAGTGGCACTGCGATGTCCGTGAGTTCTGGCGGGCCCAAGCGCGGCAATACCAGCACGCTGCCACTGCTGGCTACCTCATTGTCACCAGCAGTGCAGGCGGCCAGCAGGTGTGACTTCATGACTGCCGCGGTAGCGCAGCCGTGCAGGTGCAGCATGCGTTCAAGCGTCCATGCACAGAACCCGTCAAATGCGTGCAGCCATGTCTCACTCAAAGCCGTGTCAACGACCCGAGCTAAGAAGCCCATGCGCTTTGTCAGTGACCTGCGCAGAATGAATTGTGCTGCCTGTAGGTGATGCCGCGCCATCCCAGCTAGCTGCCACGACAATCGCCATGTCCCTGCGTCAACAAGATGCTTGCTCATGGCAGCATGCACATAGGCTGGGTGCCCTACCGGTACCCCGACCGACGTAAAGCCCTGACTGGATTCTGGCATGGTGGCGTCCACAAACGGTATGTCAAGGGCGCGCAGGCGTGCTCTGGCCGCTTCATCAAACACTGTGCCGCGCATGGCAATGGCCAGCGACTTGTCTGGTCGAACGCGTAGGCCCCCTGCCGCAAGCCGACGGATCACCTCTGCCACCCCAGCGGCCGCTGCATCGTCGAAGTAGGCAGCTTGCAGCACGTTGAGGTCATCCAGGAAAGCGCAGTGCGGGGCTGGCGGTTCCGCTGTGCTGTGGCCGTAGGCCGGCATACTGCCGGGCGTCGCACTCACTCCATCAGGGTAGAAGAGTAGGAATGCCGCTGCCACTGCAAAGTACAGCGGCCCTAGAGGGTCCCCTTGCTGGCACCCTAGGTGGGAGCAGATAATGCGAGCTTCACCGTTCACCTCCACTCGCATCTCTGGGGCAGTGTCACCACAGTATACGGACTCAAAGTGCGGGAGCAGCTCCGGACAGAAGAGCATAAGTCCCCGCACAATGGCGGCGCGATCCACACTGTTAAATGCGTTCTCACAGTCCAGCTGGATTGTGGTGCCATACAGCTCGTGCCACACGCGCGCGCGCGCGCTGCCACATGCTCGACGCCAGACCGGTATCCTACGCCAAACTGCGACATGGAGGCCAGCAGCCCCGATATTTTGCCCTTGACACCCCGTGCCGCTGTGGACCCGAGGAGTCTGCGCCAGACACTGGAGCAGGCGATCGGACGCCGCTTCTGTCCTATGCCTGAGAGGGCCGCGGCGCGGAGAAGCCGTTGCGATTGCTCCGGCAGCAGTTCGGGCTCAACAAGCAGCGTCGTGAACACCTTGGCCAGGTGATGGGCGAATGCCGGTTCCATCACATCCGATTCTGAATCACCAGCTAGTCCTGGCGAGGCACTGCCCACGGGGCGGGTGGCTGCTTTCACTGGTGCACCAGGCCCAGCGGCCATCAAGAGGTGTTCATAGCGTAGGCCGTCCAGCCCTCCTGCCTTCCCCGCCCCTGCTGCGGACAAGGTCGACAGTATGTCTGTCGCCTCCACCTCGAGGCGCCGTCCGGCTGCGCTGGCAGCATCCTCAGGCCTATCGCTGCGATCATGCGCCTGACCCGATTCGAAGACGGGACTGCCGCTGCCAGCGGGCCCGGCGGTCGTTGCCACCCCTGCGCCGTGCAAGCAGTGCCGCCGGGCGTCGCGTACCAGGCCGCGCACTTGCTCCATTGGCGTATCGACTACCCCGGGCCGGGTGCCAGTTTCAGGGTGCTTTGCTGCCAGCACCTGTGCCGTGACCTCGTCTGCTGGGGCGCATGCTTCACGCGCCTCTAGTCGTGCGGCAGCCAGGCCTACCCCCCGTCGCTTGCCTGAGAGGGCAGCGCATGCTGTTTGCTGCCTGGAGTCAGCCTCCGTCCAGTCG
The DNA here is from genome assembly GCA_017506865.1 of Tribonema minus. NCBI lineage: Eukaryota > Xanthophyceae > Tribonematales > Tribonemataceae > Tribonema > Tribonema minus. The sequence goes on along the minus strand of JAFCMP010000528.1, from coordinate 696,538 downwards.
GCATCGAAGTTCGTTTGTGCCGACGCCGTAGCTGCGTTGTTTGGTTTGGGGGCCCGCAGCGCCGCTGCTGCTGACAGCGTCTTTCTCAGTAGCTCCGCAAAGTCGCCAGACAGCAACGCTGCCAGCCGGGCCGCAGGCGGCATACCGGTTCCCTCCGGTTGCCTACCAAAGGCCATTGCTGCTAGCAGGTGCAGCAGCCTGTAGCCGCGCTGCACTAGAGTCTGAGAAACCTGATGAGCAAACGCCCCGGCACCATGGTGGAGGCGCACCCGTGCCGCCTCACGTGCACTGTCTGTGGCGTCCGCCAGTAGTCGTGTGGCGTGCTCCACTAGCCGTGCCCACTGGGTGCACTGCAGCTGAGTGCGGAAGGGGTTGGCAGTCGTGGTGAACCGTAGCAGCAGTAGATCCGCCTCATTGGTCTGGTCAAGTGCGTGGACGACCGAGGGCGTCGAGAGGTCCCAAGCCAGGGATGCTCGTGACTGGGGCTTTGAGGGCCTGCCACTGGTGGTGGTGGTCGGGGGGGGCGGTGACGCGGCATCGTCCGGCGGGTCCAAGTCCATGTCCGCCCATCCCACGGCCGTCCCGTGGGGGGGGCTGCTGTCCTGCAGCCTTAGGCTGTTAGACTGAGTGCGGCTGCCGGCGCTGCCAGGCGGTGCTGCAGCAGCTGCCGTTCGGCGCCGGCGTTGCGCGCCGGTTGCCGTGGCCGCCGGGCGTTTCTTGCTGGACTTTGAGTTGGCAGCGCCACTAGCCGGCACCGCCGGTGGCTTTGGAGGTGTCGCTGCGGCAGCCCCCGCCGCCGCGGCCGCGCCGTCGCTACCCGCACCCCCGCCCTCGGACTGGCCCGGGGGTACTGCCGGGCGTGCGCGCGTGGGGGCGCTTCCATTCCGTCGACACGTGTGGCATGGCGAGGTCAGCGCGCATTGCCTCTGCCCCGCGCTGGCTGACATATGGACCAGACCGCAGGCACCTGTGCATGCACTCAGCTTCCTTACCGCCCGTAGGAAGTCTTCTGCCGTGCAACCATACATGGTGCTCATCTCCTGCACACGCTTGGCATGGTGTGCCCCAGTGTTGCAGGTACTGCTGCCTGAAGGGGCACGGTCACCGGATGGGTCGTGATCAACCTGCTGCCGGATGCCCTTGGCGTATGCTGCCGCCAGATTTTGCTGACAGTGTGATGTGCTCGCCTCAGGGTTCAGCATCGACCTCGTGCAGCTACCACCGTTGAAGTGGGCCACTACCGGTGCCATGCGGCTCGCAGCTGACAGTTTGCCTCGCTGTTTGCTGTCCTCTTTCTGACCAAGCTGCCAAAATGCCAGTGTGCATAAAGGACACCTCAGTGGCTCAGGCTGCTGTGGCAACTGCAGCGCAGTACGGGGCTGTGTCCGACTCGGAGCCGTGATGTGGGTGCTGTTAGCTTGAGTGGTCGCCGACGCTGTCATAGTGGTTGGCAAGGGCGGAGCTGCCGCAGGGGCGACAAGCAGTTCAAAGTGTCCCACATTTGTATATAGCCCAGGCGGCGTCCACAGCACATCCAGATGGCAGTCAGGCTGAGCTGGAGTTGCCGGTGCGAATACCGCTGGCAGCCCCATCAGTTGTGCCAGCACCAGCCCTGTTGATTTTTGCGTGCTGCCAGTGGCCTGAGGCTCGGCCTGCCACACCGTCACCGAGACCGCGTAGACCGCTGCAACAATGGCCCACACAGACAAACCGAGGGGCCGTCCCCACACGCCCTCTTCCTGTAGGCGTTGCAGCAGGAGCGTGTGCCCGCTGTCCGCGCTGTCCGTTTCATTTGTGCCGTACTCGATTGCGAGGCAGCGAGCGCGTGTCCCGTACGTGTCGAATTGTTCACGTGTACACGCAGGTTGGGCTGCTGCATGCGCGGTCAGTTGACGCATCGATGACATGCTGGCCCTTGTTTGCCCGCCCCCTGCGTGACGTATGCCACCATCCCGTCCAGCAGTGCCTCTCGCATGGCAATCACCAGTGCTGGGGCCGGCAGTCCGTGCTCAACTGCGACGCTGTCTATGCCGTGTAGAGCTGTATGAATCAGGCAGTTGCCGTTGCCCACGTTGCTCACGGGGCGAAGCTCCCCACCACGTGCTAGCGTCGCTGTGTTTTCCCCAAGCGCCTGTTTGTGGAGTGCCTGCAGGCCCGTGTGCCAAGTGGAAAAACCATAGTTGGTGGCTTTTGCCAGCGCGTCTTGCTGCTCCTCCACGGTGACTGTATGGCACACGGTTGAGGGTATCCGGGTCGCCACCGTCACGGTGGTGACCTTCGCCGGCCCGGATATTGGTGCTGAGGGGGCAGAGGCACCGCCCCTCGGCGGTGTGGTGGCTGGTGCCAGGGGTGCACGAGAATTGTCGCACTGGGCCTGTCGCTCCTGCGTCCGCCGTCTGTGTTTACCTCTGCGTCGACTGCGCTTTCCACTGGCAACCATAGCCGTGACAGGTGCTGTCTCGGTCATTGTTGCGTGGGTGCTGTTATCACCAGCCTGCGTTACGTCTGACTCACCACGTTTCCCGGCTGGCTGGCGAGGCGACCTGGCAACGACCGGTTCCCTAAGGGAGAGTTGGTCAAACACCGTTGCCAGGTCATTACCTTCTTCTCGGAGGGAGAGCAAGCTGAACGTGACCGTCAGGTCATGCATCTGACTCACCAGCGGTGCGCAGGAAGTCCGGCCCAGCAGGGTCTGTGTTGCTGGCGCGTCGCTGGGCGCCGGCCGCATATGCAGTCGGCGTGACGTGCGGCAGGGTCCAAGCTTGGTACCCGTCGGCCAAGCGCAAAGCACCGTGACGCGTGCCCGATTGGGGGCAAGGGCCAGTGCACGTACCCTGCGCGCGAGTGCGCCAGCCGCCCCCAGCAGGCCTTGCCAGTGTGATCCCGTCGGGTCCCTGGGGCATTCGCTAGACTGAGCGCCCGCTGCGACAGCAGCTGCGGCACTGCCAGGTGTGCTGGGCACACGATCGTTGCTTGACATCGTTGCGCCGCTATCGCTAGCACGACTTTCGCCAGGCAGCACACCCATTGTGCTGCTCCGGGTCAGTCTCGGCAGCGGCGCATCTGCCACACCGTCCAACGTAGATGCATGGGCTTGCCTGGGGTCTACCCCCAGGTGCTCGCATCCGAGGAATTTGCGTATGGGACCACATTTGCTAGCGGCGGCGAGCAGCGCGGCTGTTGGCTTCAGGCTATTCCCCCCACCAACAGCTGCACCACCCGCTGCCGCCGCGCATGTCGTTGGTCGGGTGTGTATGTCAGCAATGTGATCATGGCCTGATGCACGGTCACAGCCTGACAGTGTGCATGCTGTCGCGGCGACCGGGCCTGCGAGGCAGTCGGCGCAGCGCCACACGTCGCACTGGTCCAGGGCCCCTAGATCACCAGATGGTGTCGTGGCGCTTGCTGCTGTGCGTCTGATGAAGAGGTTGCCGCACCCGTCGCAGACCTGCTCTAGGCCGCCGTATATTGGTCGGTGGTCTAGGAAAAGCTGAACATGCAGTTCTGCAAATTGCTTCCCTTTCCCTGTGTGGCGCGTGCGCTGGTGTGCACATGCGTGTGCCGCTGGGCAATTCTTTCCCGGGGCCCGAGGATTTGCTCGCACTATGAACTTGTCGCACATGCGGCAGTCCAGCCCCGGGATATTGACCTTCCGGTTGGCAGCGGGTGTCTTGGCGGGCGCCAAAACTGTCATAGCGGTGATGCCGGATATTGGGTGCCCGTTGCGACTGTTACCGTCAGAGGTGACGCTGCCGCCTGACAGAGAGGCGCCGCTGCCAGCTGGCTGCAAAGACCGGGACGTGATTCGTCTCTGGTGACCCGCCGGCCCAGGTTCGCCAACTTCCATCGGTACAGGCATGGTCACGGTGACCGGCTTTGCCAGCGCACCGCCAGACTGTGGCTCTGGACGGGTGACGCTGCCAGTGCTTTGGGCGCTGGCGCGGCGCCGACCCCGCCGGGGTGCAGCCGCCCCACGTTCGCCGCCCGGTGCAGCAGCCGCTGCGGCCGCTGGTGCTGTTGTCACCATGTCTGCAGTACATGGGGTTTCCGCTGCGGTGACCTCCATCGGCTGAGGACCGGGATGCCACTGGGGAGAGGCGCCGCTGCTAGCTGGCTGCGAAGGCCGCGACGTGATCCGTCTCTGGTGACCCGCTGGCCCACTGGTAGGTTCGCCAACTTCCATCGGTACGGGCACGGTCGTGGTGACCGCCTTTGCCAGCGCACTCAGTTTGCCAGACGGCGACTCTGGGCGGTTGATGCTGCCAATGCTTCCGAGGCGTCCCAGGGGCGGCCCGGCGCTGGCGCCGCGACGCCGACCCCGCCGGGATGCAGCTGCCCCGCGTTGGCCATCTGATGCGGCAGCGCCTGCCGGCGGTTTTGGCACCATGTCTGCCGCACGTGGCGTTGCCGCCGCCGTTAAGTCGGAGGTAACCTTGCGACCGCATGCAGCGGCGGCTGTGACAGTCGTCCGTGGCTGTGCAACCACCGGGTTGGCCGGTGCGGGCCCCGCCGCTGGTGCGGCAGTGGCAGCCGTCACTAAAGGCGTTTTCCGCCGCGAACGTCGTTTTGGCATTGGCGTTGTCGCTACTGGTGAATCCGGCGGCAGTGTCGCCCGACGGCGTTTATTTGCCGCTGGTGGCGGTAGTACCACCAAGCTCAGTACAATCATCGCTGCTGGCGGCAGTGCCTCCCGTAAACTCGCCGCTTGAGACTCCGAGTCACTGGCAGGCTGATGCCGCGGGCGCTTCGTCTGTGAGCATCCCCTGTCACAGTGATTAGCGGCACCTGGGCTAGACAGATGGCGGCGGCGCTTCTTGACGTGCGCGTGGCTGCCACTGCCCTGAGGCTCGTCCGAGTCGGCTGACGACAAGTGTAGTCTGCGCATGCTTCTGCACAGCTCTGCAACCTGACTGCACACTGGCACCTCTGGCATCGGCCGCGGTCTAGAGCTCTGGGCCATCAGCTGAGGTGGTGGCGGGCCGGGTATCGGTGGCGGGTCCGGTATCGGCGGCGGGCCCGGTATCGGCGGTGGGCCCGGTATCGGCGGCGGGCCCGGTATCGGCGGGGGGCCCGGTATCGGCGGCGGGCCCGGGATCGGCGGCGGGCCCGGGATCGGCGGCGGGCCCGGGATTGGCGGCGGGCCCGGGATCGGTGGCGGCGGCGGTATCACTAGGCGTACCCAACGGCCAACACCATGGCGGCGTCTGCGGCGTGTGTCAGATTGGCGTGCAGCTTTGACCTGCCACCACCACAAGCCAGTATTCAGCCCGTGGTTGCGCTGTTCCCGTTTGCGTTTCAGAGGTGACCCCTCCCCACGTGAGGCAGGGCTGGTAAGCCAGTGGAGAGCCATAGCTTTGAAAGGCGACTTTGAGGCGCGAGAAAAAAAAAAAAAAAAAAAAAAGAGCCCAGGCTCGGTCTCGAATGCGCGGCTGCCAACCGCGAATACTCCCCTGCACAACTATACCACTTTCAGTTCAAGATTTCAGTTCAAGATCCCGTCCTGCTCTGGTGTATCTGTTGAGGTGCTTCTCCCGCCGTCGTGAAACGAGCGGTGGTGGAACGAGTCGGTGTGCTCAAGCTCTCTGCCTCTGACCAACACAAGGCAGCTGGGCTGAATGCAATGCTGTGCAATTCGTGTCCTTGCCGCTGCAGTGTCGTGGTCCTGTCGTGTCTGTGCGTGTGCTGAATGCAGTCAGTCTCTGCCAGGCGAGGTCCCTTGTGCGGCTGCAAATCAAGCTGGTCAGCAAGCGTTCAAACCTTAATCTGGTGAACTGCTATCTACTGCCCTGCGATCCAGTGTGCCCTAGGTTCCCCCTTCCCGATCCGTCGACGGCGATATCGTCTGATGTTTTGTTTTTTTTGTTTGTTTTTTTTTAGTTTGCCCTTCTTGTGCTTCGGCCGATGTCGCTGTGTGCGTAGGTAGCTTTAGCAATATCAATGCGAGGCTTACTTGCTTACACCGGCGACCCACGCTGCGTGTCTGGCCTTGTTCGCCTCAGGCCCGCGGTGGAGCGAAAATCCGCTCTCTAGTCCTCGGCTGTAGCCAGGCCGACAGGTTGAGCGTGCGGTGCTGCTGTGCCCTCAGTGTCCCCTGTGCATCCTCGCCTTCCGCGCCGCCGCTCCGCCAGCGGCTCCTCCTTCGCTGCCTCCTCCTGCCGCTCGCCCGAGCAGCAGGGCGCTAAGCACGGTACTGGGCGGAGGGAACTCCTTGCAGTTGACGTGTGTCACAACAGCAATCGTGTTGGGGTCGTGAAAGGGTGATCCTTCAACGAGGAGGAGTAGCGGTGGAAGGAGTTGTGTGGATACCTCTCGTGCGTGGGATAGCGCAGGCGGGGAAGATCTATTGGACTAAGGTGAGCAAGGCGCGTACACGCTTTGGGTGGTCACCACGCAGCCATATCAACACTCAGTTCGCTGTCGCCTGGAAACAACATGCATTGCTTTTTGCCTCAGCATCTGCTGATCATCTGCTGATGCATCTGCTGAAGCAGTTGTTGTTGTGCCCTGGCCCTGCATTGCATTTGCCTGGTACATAGTTGTGGCCGACAAGCCCTTCGACTGCAGCGCAGCTTTGGCAGCGAGTGTGTGGTTGTACAGATGGTCGACAGTAGACGAAGGCCGCATTTACGCGGATGCTCGTTGGCTGTAGTCACGAGACACCCAGCACGCTGCACGTACCACGTTCATCACAACTTCATAATACCAAAGCAGCAATCTGGGTATCGCTGGCGACAGAGCAGCATTTCATATGCGGCCTGTCGGAATTTCTGGCTTGGTAAACCTTGTCCATTGCTGACAAAGCACCAACATGAACGTGCGTTATCTGGCCTCAAACATGCGAGCATTGTTTAACCGAGGTGAGAGCATTGTTTAACCGAGGTGAACCATGTGATCATTTCCCGTGCTAATTCAATTCAGATTTGTGCTCTTGTGCAGGTCGTCAAGGTGTTGGCTGACAGACGAGCAACACCAAGCCTGGCAGCAATCTCAGAGTCAGCATGACATCAAGCCGCTGGCAAGAGCCACATCCAGCTTGACAACCTTTTCATTCTGGATCAACACCTGTCGGCACAGCCACTTTGTCAGAGCCTAGCATTCAGCCGACTGGCTGTGGACGTCCACTCAACCTGGCAGGCCGCGTAACCGGTGAGCACCCAAAGTCTGTATATGATAGTTACTAGGTGCAATGAATGACGGTATTGCGCATGATGCATAAGACACGTTGCAATTGTGAGGTGGCAAGCAATTCAGTTGTTGATGAAAGCACGGCAGGTTCCACCGCAGCAACTACAGCGTGGTGGCACACTTGTCATATACCTCTGAAACCTCTGAAGTACTTGAAAACAAAGCATGTAGTTCTGATGTACTTTTATTATATTCCACTTGTGGCTGTGATGTACTTCTGAAGTATATTGATACTTAGAAGCAGATACAATCTCAGCTTTCACCCAGCTCTGCCCTTCGCACTATGCATCGCATGCATTCTTGTGTGCATCTTAGGTCCATCAAAGTGCGCAACATAACACGCATTTCAGATATGTTGGGTGTCCTGTACCATGGACTTATCCTTATGTTATACTTCGAAGTACTTCTCCTGATAATGGAAGAGCCTCAAGCCTGGCTGTTGAGCACACCAATACAACTACAATACATGCATCGACTGAGTTTGGCCACTGGTTATGCTACACTCTGATAATCTCTTCGCCGCACGTATGCCTTTGACATGACTTTTCAAATGAGTTCACATATGAACTAAAACGAGTACGTCTGTACCCATGTATTTAAGTGTAGCTTTACTGCCTGCAAAACGCACTTTGATCCAAGTAGCTGAATTCAAAACAGTCAATGAGCAGCTGTACCTCACGTGCTAATCGCCTTCTTTTTGCACATTCAGCATGTCACGTATGTAGGTGCATGCGAATTATGTTGTAGCGTTGACAAGTACCAAGCAGTTGCTGACAGCGAGAATGAGGTGATAGCTCCCTGATGAGCAAGTAGAGGCAGCTTTTTCAGTACTTTGCTATAGGACAAGCCAGTAAGTGCACAGCAGTACAGACTGCCAATGCAGGAAGAGCAGCAGTGCAATGGACCGTAAAACATCTTTGTAGTGATTTTTACTGGCTTTCGGGTGGTCAGAAGTGTTGGAGTATGGACCAGTTCCTGCTTCTGTCATAATCATCTGGTACAGGGGGGGGTTCAGACCCAGCAGTTTCATGGCACGTATCAGGCGTGTTTTTGGCAATGTCCGTTACTTGGCGGTTACATCTACCGTCTGACGGTTACATTCTGCTTTGTGTGCTTAGTAATATTCACTCTCGTAAGCCCAGCACCCACGGTCTGGCGATGCCTCTCAGCCTCCGCTGCTGCCTTTGCTAGTGGGCAACACCGCATTTCCAACGAAGACCTAAGTGATTGGTGCAGAAGACTGCCGAGGTTCATTCAGACCTTGTGCAGCTGCCTAACCCCTTGCTAGCTGAAGGCTGCTGCTGATCTGTAGCGCTCCAATAGGAAGCAATAGGCTGCTGCTGATCTGCGCTCCAATTGGAAGCAATAACAATTTCCAATTTAAAGTGTAGATGTGTGATATCAGGTGATTTGAACTCTGGGATCAAAATTATACTTCGAAGTATTGTCCCAGTTGGCAAACAGCATGCTTTCCACAACTGAATTTGTTTGCCCTTGCGGTTTTATTGTTATAAACAATGATGATGGCGAATCTCATGGGCTAATTTTTATCCTAAATGGCTTGCGCAAACACAAAAACAACCCACAATGATTTTGATCAAGATCATAAATGGCAATTAGCTCCTCCTGCATATTCAATAATTATGATGTAAAGGCGCAGAACTGCTGACGTTTGAGTGGCGCAGGCTCAATGTGGTGACGCCCCATCTGTTTTGAACGGCAGGTTTTGTCCCTACATCATAGAGTGCCTAAAGTGACGTGGGCGTTCATTCGCAATATTTAGCCTCTGCCACGCACCCGTTTTTACTACGATAGGGAACGGTAGGCAGAGTGGCACAAAAGCTCATGTAGAAACATAGCAATGATGTATTGCTCTGCTAGTACTCTGCTGCAGCCATGTGCCTATCCTTGCTGGTCGGTGCCGTGCAAGGGGTGCCCTTGCTGGTCGGTGCCATGCAAGAAGTGCTGCACATGCTGCTGCCTCTCCCAGACTCTTCTTAAACACTTCACACTCTTTATGGCCTGTTCCCCTTCTGATCACAGTATTCCTAATGCCCATTCGCGTGCCCGTGCTTGTTTTGCCCGCAGTTTGCGTCACAGCGACCGCTGCGCCTTGTGGTCGACGTCAGACCGCATGTACTCGCAGCCACCACTCCCCGGCGACGGCAGCGGCGGCGACGCCGCTGTGCCGGCCCCATGGCACGGCGGCGCCGCTGACCCTCCGCCGGCAGCGGCAGCAGCAGCGGCAGCAGCAGCGGCAGCAGTGCTCCACGCGGTGCGCGCGCACAGCTCATGCGACAGCGTCTCGTCGAGCGACGTCGCGTACGTCACCAGCGGCTCCGACGAGGCTGCGCTCGCTAGCGCGCACGACGACGCGCTGTACCTGAGCGCTGCTGAGGCGGACGGCAGCGCTCAGCAGCGTGCCGACTCGGAGGGTCTGACTCCGAGTCGGAGTCAGGGCGGCGCGCACTGCGTGGAGGCGCACGCCGGCACGATTCGCGCTGCGGTTCAGAGCAGCGCTCAGCACAGTAAGGCACGTGACAGCGCTCCGCCGCGCGCGTGTGAGATTGGAAGTGCTCAGCGTGCAGCTTGGGGTGACAGCGATGCTCAGCAGGCCGCTGAGGCCAACACCAGCGCGCAGCAGATGCAGGAGGTGAGACCTCAGCGTCTGCCTGAATTTTTGATATAGAAGTAGGTAGTTGTTCAGCTGGGCAGCTGGTGCATGAGCATGCTTGCTTATGAGAGCATTGGTCCAAGTACGGATGATGCACGTCAGGTAGGGTTTGTTGAAGGGATACATCGGGAACGCAGCATGCCGCATGTTGCAAGCCAAGCTGCAGCAGGTGACAGAGTGATTATGAACGTAGCAGCTTTTGAACTGGTGATCACCCATGTACTACTGGCTTGACCGCAGCTACTCTCAGCATGTGTGTATTAAGTCTTATTGCAACACTTGTGCCCACAAGGCCCCTGCAAATTGTTATTATATGCGCTGCCACGCTTTAGACTCAAAAGTAATTTTGGAAGTGTGATGTTATTGCGCTTTGGCGCATGTCTATTGCAGTTGCTCCAGCGTCTCAGTTGCTCGACAGGCCAGCAGCACTTCTTTACTGCAGAGTAGTTGCACAACAATGAAAATAAGTCTGTTTTGGGACACACACATCTGGTGACATCTCAAACTTCAACTTTGCCCCGCTTCCGCTCTTATTTGCCACACTGCCAGGAGCAGTCCCCCAGACCAGGAGGACTACTCGAGCCAATGCTGCCCGGACTGGCGCATCTGGTGCACAGCGCCTCGGGCTCCAGCATATCAGCAGCGACGCCGTCACAGGTGCTTCGACTCGGAGACTGCGGCCAGTTTGCGCATGATAGGTGGTGCATGACATCTGAGCCCGGTGGCGGTGGTGGCAGTGGCCGATACGAATGGGGGGCTGCGGATGAGCTCCCCATAGATGCTCAAGCAGTTTGGAGTGGGCATGAGGCAACGCTGCGTGATGTGCAGCAGCAGCAGCAGCAGCAGCAGCCGCCGCCACCGCCGCAGCAGCAGCAGCTACAGTGGCCGATGCACCAGGGATATGCCGAGCGCTCCACCTGCTTTCCGCAGTCACTCGTCCCGCAGCAACAGGCTTTCGGTGGGCGCAATGACACAGGGGCCGCTGCTGCTGTACGGCCGGATGCCGCCTGGCACGCGCAGCGCGGCGGTGCCAACCAGGCACACAGAGACGTGCCACACTGGCTGCAGTTTCAAGCGCCGCCACTGCTAACGCCGCCGCCGCCGCCGCAGCAGCAGCAGCAGTGGCTGGTGCCACAGCAGCACCACTACCAGCAGCAGCAAACCCATGGTCACCACGAGCAGCAGCGGTGGCAGCAGCGCACGTCGCATGGCGCAGCGTCATTGCTGTCACTCAACCACACACGGCATCAGGGCGCCAGTGCCGCCATCAGCGGCGGTGATGTTCAGTCGTGGCTAACAGGTGCTGCGGTGGTAGGCAGACCTACTACAAGCCTGCAGCACCATTGGCTGCTGCAGCACCAGCAGCAGCATTCCCCATTGCAGCAGCAGCAGCAGCAGCAGCAGATCCTGGGGCCGTACCACCAGCAGCAGCAAAATCCCACGTGGCACCAGCAGCACCAGCGACAGCAGCAGGAGCATGTGCAGCACCCGCAGCAGCAGCTGCAGCAGCTTGTGTGGCAGCAGCAGCAGCCGCAGCAAGTGCAGTTACAGCCGCCACCACAGCAGCAGCAAGTGTATGCTGGTGCGCCATGGGCATTCAACATGCATATCGGCACGCCTAAGCTACACACCGGCGCCGCCGCACAGCATCAGCTAGCCAGCGCCTACAACGCCCCTGCAGAGATGCCGTTCGAACCACTGCCACCGGTCAACTTTCAATACCGGCCAGTGCACCACCTCGCGATGCACCCTGATGCCATCAGTACCGTCAGCATGGCAGACTTGGGGCCCACCCATAGTGCATTTGCCCAAAGCATCCTCGAGCACTTGGGACGATCAGCAGGGCCTGTTATCCAGCTTATGCCGCCTGCAGCCACTTCTGCGGAGCCCGTGACCAGTGCTGCCGCAGCCACGATGAGCTTTGCTGCAGTTGACGGCCGCGCCGGCGGCGACAGCAGCAGCAGCGGCGGCAGCGATGATGGCGACGGAAGCGAGAGCGGCAGCGGCAGCAGCGGCGGCTACGCCGGCAGTGGCAGCAACAGCAGTTTTGGCGATGGCAGCTGCACCAGCACTCAGCACAGCAGCAGCGGCAGCCTCAGCGGCAGCGGCAGCGGCAATGGCAGCGGTGGCGGCGTCAACGCTCAGCAGCCTGCAAAACGCTGCTCTGCATTGGCGCAGCCCGCACAGGCAAAGCAGGGATCAGGCGGCCATGACAACAGCGAGCACATGGAGCTGAGTATGCTGCGCACGTACTTTGACCAGCCCATTGTGGAGGCAGCACGGCGCAGTGGCATGTGCGTGACTGCCCTCAAGAAGGTACGTGCAACTTTAATGTTTGAACATACGTCAGAAGTGAGGCGTGTGATGTGTATGCACTGGCTGTGTCAATCTTCAGTACCATCGTTGCACCAGCTACAATCGCGAGTGCAATGCGGGGGCAGCGCCCTGTATGTGTGCCCAGCCACAAAGTTGGCACTTTTGTGCTATCCCCTATCGCAAGGTACTGGCACACAGTAGCTGATGGCTGACACTTGCATTCAATGTGATGTTCCTCAACTTCAAGCTTTGTGACAACGCGCAAAGGTTAGGACCAGACTGTTGGGTTAACACTAGAATCATGATGGATTTGGGCTACGGTCAGTGTATGGTCAATTGGGGGCTGGCGCTTGCTGTGGCATTGGTCAGCTAACAGGTCAAGAATGTCACCAGTTCCAAGAGCAGTGTTGGTGCATCATGACACATTTCCTCAGTAGTTGAGTCAATTTTGCCACGCCCACTCTGTGCCTCTTTGCTGTGTGTCACTTAATGCACACAGAACACAGCATACAGCACAAGACTGAAGTCAAATTTGAACTCCTGCCTACAGATGACTGCAGTAGTCACTGTATGTTGCGCATGTCGGTTCGGGCAGCAGCCTCCGTTCGTTTCACACACTTGCAATCCAACCCTATGTGCAATGGCAAATCCTAATGGACTGAGTCACTTAAAGTATCCAATCAATGTTCTCCCTCGCAAACAACGTGCGTGGCCGCAAATGCAGGTCTGTCGGCACTACGGCATCAAACGCTGGCCGTTCCGCTGCGTGAGGGCGCTGCAGAAGAACATCGAGGGGCTGAGAGAGACCGCCGCCAAGCCGGGCATTTCCGCATTCGAGCAAAGGCGCTACCGCTTGCAGTGTGAGGTGAGTCAGCTGCGGGTTACTGCATACTGCTGCGCATCGGAGGCATTTCATGATTTGTTTAGCGGGTCTTGTGGTTCAAAGTATGAAGCACAAGACATCAACTGGGTTATGAATCAGGTGTTGGAAAGCGCCGTATGGGCATGTTCTTGAGAAGTACAGCTGCAGGTGTACACACTGTTGTTGTTGACAAAGCAATGTTAGTAACGGTGCTTTCACACGCCAGCATAGTGGTCACTGATGGGTCGGACATACTGGTGGTTCTGTAGCAAGTCACATCAAGCTTTGCTAGTGACGACTGTTGCCCATCAGACTTGCCGTTGCCGTAGTGGGTAGTTGTGGCAGTGCCATTACAAGTCAACAACCCAATAAGGATGACAGCAAACAGAACATGGCTGCGCGCGGTTCATTTCACACAGTATGACTGCAGGCGCCGCCACCAGGGACAAGCGACAGCGCAGAAATGTTGGCTCAAATCTGTTGTTCTACATCAGACTCATTCTTCACATCATCCTTCACCAAGTAGCTGCATGAGGCTGTAATTTCAATTTACTTGCCAGCAGGTTGGTGGCAATGATTTGACAGGAGGCCTGCTCCTGATGCAATACTTCAAGTAGTTTGAATTGCAGTGCACAGTCGCCAGTTGATTGCATCTCAATATGATACAACCGCTCAAGCAACGAATGAGGTCTCAGAGGCATGGGGCCATAGATGTAGCGCAGGGGCTGCTCTTGTACAGCTAAAGCTGTTTGACACCTCTGCAGTGGTACACCTTCAAAAGTGATGCCAGGTGCCGCACATAGCACACCACTCGTCCATGTACATGGAAACCCTCTTTCACACTCGTGGGTCCATGCTGCTTCTGCCTGCCCGCTGATGTGCACAGGCCATGCAGGAGAGCCTCAACTCACTGCTGGGTCGCCCCGCATCCACAACCCCTTCTCCTGTCCTTACAAATGTCACACCCGATGCATCAGCAAGAAGGACGTTCGAAGCATAGGCAGCTATGCGTGTGAGTGTGGCTGCGTCATGGGCTACTACAGCACAGGCAGTCAGGGCCGTCAAACCTGCCTATCGAGGTCCGGACCTGCATAGTTTGCTGCATTCAGCTCATTGATGCATTGCGCTCGATGAACGCAAAGGAAATGTTGTGCATACACACTGCTGTAGAATGAAGATCGCACCGCCTCATCAGAGGCTGAGTGCCAGCCAAGCCACTCCGAGCAGCGGAGGCGCCAAGAACGTCCTGCGCTGAGCCCATACCTCCCTTTCAATGGGGCTTGAGGGCCTCTCACCCGACTGAGCACTGTCCACACAGAGACCCTCCCCCCCCCCCCGGCGCACGCCTCACACACACACACACACACACACACATACAGGTGGCATTCTGCGCTACATGCGCGACCGCCTCTGCCCATACCTTCCCTTAGCGCACTTCCCTGGTACAACGCCCTATGTCCAGGGCTGGGGCTGGCATGTCTGCCAAGCCCCGCTTCAGCTACAGCGTTCCCAGACGACTACTGTATGTGAGTTGCTTGGGCACGCAAAGCACATGCCAAGACTGCTATATAATCCCTTGTCACCTAGAGCTCAACAATCTTTTGATTCGTTTTTCAGAAGGGCGATGCCCAATCTCTGCCTGCCGCCTCAAAACTGCGTGCTCCGCCATCAATTTGCAGCATTTCGGTCCACAACAGCAGTCTACGCTCAGCCACAGTAGCGATGCACGTGCTGAGCGCGAGAGCCTTCGCATTCGCTGGCTACAGTGTTTGTCCTCAGCTCTTGACCGCAGTCATACTGCTCCCATTGAGCTTATGCACGCCTTCCATACATGAACACCTACCACTATCATGAAGCTGCCTACAGGTAGGACTTATGTGTAGTACTACCCTCAAATACCTTCAGGTACCTGGTCATCGCCCCGGGCTCAAGATCGTTCAGCAAGAAGGGCACGCAACATGTTGCTGCGCACAACTTGAAGCGCACAAGTATCTACAGCAAGCTCATACGCAACGGGCACAGCGCATGCATGTTTTTTATGCAAATGCCTACATATGCTCCTGAGGTGGGGGAGAATGCAAATGTCAAGAATCACACAGCGGCAGCACTCTTACCTGATCACCTCTTCATTGATTGGCGTGCAAATGCCTATGCACACCAATGGCACTGGCGGCCATGTCTTCAGGCAAGTCAGTGACTGCTGAGCATGAGTTCATGTTCTCGCCGTTGGGACTTGCTGCGCCTGGCATGCGACCGCACCGATGCCCGCGCAAGAGTGCAAACTCCGCTGAGCTCTGTCGATGGCTTTGGCTATGCAGGGTGTTGCACTTGTTGCTGAAAAAACTCATACAGGCACCAAATGCAAAAGCAGAAGTCACATCATCAGCAAACATTGCATCAAGGTGGCACAAAATAACTCGGCAGGAGTACGGAGTGCACAGACAATGTCAGGTCCATTGACTCTGGTGGACACCAAGACAGGCGTGATGAACGCATGCTTTGAGGTATGAGGTCAATCCATTACCACACACCGCAAGTCACACACCACACACACAACACGTCATGCGAGTTTGTGGTGGAACTTGCAAAACTGAACACAATCAGGGGGGATGCTGCCCAGCATCAAGTGCACAAGCTGGATTGACCATGGCTTGCGCATCAAGTGCCACTACTGGCGCAGCTGGGCCCATCTCGTCGGCAGCATGATGCAACTGATCAAGTGAGATGACCTTGCCGCAAAAACACGCAATGTCACGGTGTGCCATATGTGCGTGCTTCTGCTGACGTGGACCTGTAGGGGAAGCTGCACTCTGCACAGGACACAACCTGGTGTCTGGGCTGGTGGCTGAGCTGTGCTGCTGCTGCCCTGTCAAATCAGTGCGGAAACAAGGGCGTGGAGCGCTGTGCACAACTCAGACAGTGGGCATCTCCCTTGATCATGCCGGCATTACGGTCGTCCGTGGAGCGACGATGGTAGATGTGCCTGCAAGGGAGTGATGCAAGCGCATGGCAAAAAGAAGGGGATCACAATCAGCAGTGGAGATGACTCTGATCCGAGCAATGCAGCCTGGATCAGATGTCAGTAGCAAGGCGGCGTGTGCATGCTCTCCAGTATGAAACACAATTGCAACATTGGAGGATCTCGCACGCACGTGTCATGCTAGCCGCCTGATCGAAACAAATGCTGTTGCATATGCAAGCAGGTTGCAGCATTCTTGCGTACAGACTACTGTCAGGACAAGACCCGATACGCTGGCGCTGGCGCTGTAAATTCGAGGCGCAGCACCACAGTGACAACTCGTCAGCTGCCTGAGTCTGGCAACCTGAGGGAGCACCAGTGACTTGTTCGCCATTTCTTAGTCAACAGCCGCCAAAAGATTGCTTTGCAGTGTCAAACTATCACACACAAAAACACACAGCTGACATGGGCTGGTGTTTGACAGAGTCAACATCTGCCGCCGGCTGTGCGATCATTGTCACCCAAATCGAATCTACATCTGGAGTGTTGATCCCGAGTACGTGCCAGTAATAACGTTCGCCCATCTTCTCCTGGCAGGAAACCGTCGGCGCTGGTGCCGGCATCGAACATTCGTTGCTCACAAGCACGTAGCAGATACTTGCTGCCACAGCGAAGCAATGCGCTACCTTAGAATCTCACCGCAAGTAGTCGCCGGTGTGACCACTTTGACATGCCTGTCGTCAGCACAAGCTATTGCCAATGGGCAGCACACCCACCTTGTTGCCTTCTAGTGAGTACTTGTTGCCAGCGTTGCGCTGGTGCTGCCCTTTGCGTGAGATGGTCTCCGCAGGTGCCTACGCGCGGCGGCGGCCTCAATGTCATAGGCAGCATCATCTTCATCGCCGCCGTCGCAGCAGCCGCACTCGCGCGCGCACGTGCGCATGGAGTGGGCCAGGCCGCACATTGCGATGCACAGCAGCAGCGCCATCTGCAGCGGCACAACCCGCATGCGTGCATTCATATGCTTTGCTGAGTCGCCAGCATGTAAAATGTACTGGTACAATGCAACGGTAGGACAAGTCCCTTGTCCCTCACCATGTGCCATCGCTGGGGGGCGGGCATATACTGTGAGATCGTTGACCGGCAGGCGCAATGTGCGTGCGGGGGATGCTCCCTGGCGCAATGCAGTATGCGAATGCACCTGCCTCCGCCCGCCATAGTGCACATGCACTCAGACACATGGTTGCAACACGCTGCACAGCCCGGCGAGCAGCGCCAGCGCCATCGGAGCTGCCATGCACACAAAGTGCTTGCAAAGACAAATTGCAATGGTGGCAGCAGTGCATCTTCAAAAGCAGGCGGTCCAGCGCCAGGTACTTGAAGCAGGCCTTGGCATCATAGGCGGGTGACTGATTTGTCAACACTCAAATTTCACTTGATTGGCTGCGGCGATGCAACATGCTACCTCACCTGTGCTCCATCACAGCATGTGGCTGTGAAACGCACATAGATAGGAGAACCTAGTCTGTGATGGACTTGTTGAACATGCCATATGCCCATGCCCTGATGCGACGACGACCATACATGCTATGCAAAGCTCACTAAATTGAGGCACTTGGTACACGCCCACAGTGTGGCTGCGCATAGTTTACGCAATTAAATGTTGTTCACGATGGAGCATAGCGCTGCCATTACTACCACATTTTTGCCTGACCTGAAATGCCCAGCGCAAAGCACAAGCTACCCTGCACTGCATGTCACAAAGGTAAGCACTTTGCCAAAGCGAATATGCACGGCTTTGAGGAATACCAGGGCTGTACAACGAGGAGCAGGTACCGCACTGTGCTCACCATCAGCGGTCCGCCAGGCATCTTGTCCATCAGCAGCAGCACGTCCGTTATCGTAGGGCCCATGACAACGCAGAGCGCGAAGATCCCCAGGCAGCACAGCGTGCCAGTCATCTTGACGAACATGCCTGAGGCAAGGCGGCACCATGCAAGGCAGCAGTAAGACACCGGCTCCAGCCCCAAACGTGAGGGTTCTCCAATCTAAGGGCTTCACAAAGCATAGGCGGAGATCTGGAACATTGGATCCTGTTCACAAACGCCGATTGAGTTAATGGGCTGGCGGTCTTGCACAAGGTGCCACTGCTGCACTGTCCAGAGGGCCACAGCGTTCGATGCAGCCATGCTATGCAGTAGTGGAGTGGCCACAGGACAGGCATGTAGTGAAGGACTGAGCAGGTGATGCTGGGGGTAGGCAGCACCATGATGGTACTCGCCTGCAGACAGTAGTTGATGTTGTGTTCTTAGGTGCATGCGGCATTGTGCGCGCATAGTATGCTGTTGAATGCGTACGTTACCAATTGCCAAGTCTAACCCTATCAAGCTGCGAGTAGCGTGCTAATTGGTCGGCCTGGATGGGGCCTTCATGAATGCAATCCACGGGACATTTAAAGAGTAGCGAGTTGCATGTCCCTTCCCAGGAAGGGAACATCTGCTAATGCATGTCGTCATGGTGCTGCACAGTGCATGACACGCGAAGCCAGTGAGAAAACATTGGCCCTGTCGCTGCCAGAACCACGGTGTCAATGGTAGTTTCCACCTCCTCAGGTCTTGTCCAAACACTTGATGTGTGGTTCACGAAAGCAAAAACACAGGCCGGCCCTTCACTATTAAAGCTGATGTGTTTAGTTGGTACATTTCTCATGAACATCTCTCAGAGAGCCGATGCATCCACATTTGGCTGCGGCGTGTGGCCGACCTTGCGTTTCACTGCCATCGTACCGTCAACACTGCGCTCGCTAGGGGCAAAACGTCCTAGACCCACCTTCCGCACCTGCTTTGTTCACACATATTTGCATACGCACTTAGCAGCATTGGCAGGCAGGCGCTGCAACCGCTGACCTGCGCCGAGGCACGCCTGCAGCCTGAGCGCGTACACGGGGTTGAGCATGCGCAGCGGGTCCAGGCGCCACCAGACCCAACTTCCACACCTGCTTTGCTTAACCATATTCGAATACGCGCTCAGCAGCATTGGCAAACGGGTACTGTAGCCGCTGACCTGTGCCGAGGCACGCCTGCAGTGCGTACACGGGGTTGAGCATGCGCAGCGGGTCCAGGCGCCCCTCCGGCGGCGGCAGCGCGGGGTTGGCGTTAGGCTCGTTGCGGCCCAGGCCGGCGGGCGCGCGCTCGGCATCCGTCTTCTTCATCAGCTGCACCGTCATGCATATCTGGCGATGCAAAGATGTCGTGCAAATGCAAGCTGATGTTGCTGGTCGTACTTCAAGGAATTGGTGGTGGTGCGCGGTGCGTGTGGGGTTAAGTGATGGCCGGCATGCATCATCGCAGGGTGCAGCTGCGTTAGCCGTCACTCGTCGCATCCGGTGCCCGCAGGTCCTGCAACATGTCTACTGTCAGAAATCAGGATTGAAACTATCATGCCTAGTCCAAAACGATATGCGCAGCCACAGCAGCGCAAGACCATTTTTGCCAGGTTAGCGAAGTCCACTGCTGACGCGAATGGAGCAAGCTGTCCCTCGCCCCACCCCTAACCTAGCCTTTCAGGCAAGGTGAGTGCATCGCTCAAATGCCAGATATGCAGCTGCCTGCAGACTATAACTGCAACGCAAAATTCTCAATGCAAACGCCTCAGTGTCATCAGGTGCAGCACATGACGCAACATGCAGACTGCGAAGCACTGGCATTCACCTCCCCTACGCCGGGCAGGCTGATCCAGCCGGAGTTGGCAGGGCCAGGGCCAAACCCCATGCCTTCCTTGAACATGCCCCACATCTTGATCTGCGCGATATAGTGCAGAAACACAGGATGCAGAGGTCAGGTGAGCTGTTTTGACAAAGTGGGCTTCCAAGTGCTTCACACCATGTAACTGGCACTGAGGCATGCACACATGGCAGTTTCAAAGCCTGTATTCTTGTGAGCCAATGTGCAAGCAATGCTTTGCACTGCAGCCAGCCTTACACGCAGGTTCCTTATCAGTGGATTATGCGCTGATGGACATTGCGCTTCCCCACCATTGTTGGGTCTGCTCTCATGTGCACCGGCCTAGCATGCAACAGCACCTTGTCGCTGCACTGGCCCAACTACCAGCACCATGCGTGTGCGTTTTAGCCAGGGCGCAAACTGCTAGTGTATGGCCTCATCAGCAGTGTGTTCATGGCAGCATGGAGAATTATTATATTGAACCCTGCCATGTATGCACACGTGAAAGGATGTACTCAATCAGCAATGATGCACTGGCACAGCCACACAGGTTTGAAACAAACTTCCATCATGCAATAGGCATGCTCAGGCTGTTTGAAGTCTTGCAGCAGCAAGGTTCAATGGTGCTGCGATACCATGTTTAAGTGCGCCGCAAGGCAGTGCTTGTGCCTACGGCCAGAAGCTCCACTTTGCTTGCCTTCTGAAATCTGAACGTCCCGCAGTAGCTTCATCGCTTACCCTAATCCTTTCCCGCCAAAAAGGCTCGGGTGGCAGGATTCCTTCAAATATTATCCTTGCACGAGTCGGTGCGCTTTGATCAACATTGCAACAAATGCATCACCTTCTTCTTGCCCTTGCTGCGCCTGGGCCCACCGGTCGATGTCAAGGAGATCGCGCTGCGGCCGCCAAAGGAGCTGCGCCGCACGGTGCTGCCGTATTCCAGCTGTGAAAGTTCAAGGACATGCGCAGGTTCAGGGGGTGGTGAATGCACACACCACAGCGCAGGTAAAGTTGTGCAGTCGCGAGGTGCATAGGTCGCTGAAGGTGCAGACGCACGCATTACACACAAGACAGGGCATCAGAACGCAGGAAAATGCAGTTCCTCAAGCAGATGACGTCAAATGAAACCTATGACTCTGGAGTCATCACTGATGGCTGACCTGGGGCAAAATGGTGGGTGCAATGCACATTGATGGTGCACCTACAACGGACCCTTGGGTGCACAAACAGCGATGCAAGACCATATGAGCCGCTGACCAACCCAGTCTCACCGCTGAATGGCGGAGCAGAGAACTCTTCTCACTGGTCTGCGTCAGCTGCTCAGCTGCCTCCAGGTCGGCTTCCTGGTCTCCTGCCTGGTCTCTCCTGCATGGATTGAATGTCCAGAACAGCGAATTGACAACTGGCACAGTAGGTATGGTCATGGACATGAAGTAACGAGCACCAGCATAACGCTTGTTTCCTGTGTACGATGATGTTGTGACAAGATTAGGTCAAGGTAATGCTCACAAAAATCACGCACCGTTGGCAGATGTGTGACCTGGAATCAACTATTGCAATCTGGACTCAAAGTGTCGGATGCCAATCTCTGTATCAGTGGACCTATACACCGTTTGATCTGGCAATGCATCGCTGTTGGGTTGCTTCAGAGCAGGAGGCACTCTACAAGTATAGGTGCTACCTATGCTCTCAAAGCCCAGCGCTGGAAACAGCACAAGGACAAGCCAGAGCGAGCACTTGCTGCCTGGTGTGGTGGCTGTGCCGGTGTGGTGGCTGTTGTCAAATACCAAGTTTTAATCGGTCACAGGTATGGCTTCGCTCACATCTGACGCAATGACAATGGAACGTAGAGCATGACAAAGCAGGCGGTTGTACGTACCAGCAAATGCTACCTGCTTCGCACGAGATGATTGCGCGTAGCATGGTGCTGAGTGCTTGTGCATTTCATCAGCTGACGCGACTCGCACGCATCTGACCTCTTGCTGTCACAAGCAAAGTCAATTGCCAAGCAGGACAAACACTTACACTCTGCTATTTTCTGCTCAGTGCATTTGTAATGCACCACAGCGTCTCACTGCTGTTACGTCAATGTTGCCATGCTAGTTCTCAAGAGAATGCTGTCAAAAAAGCAAATGTCACCTAGTTGTGCACAGACCCTACCCCTAGGCCACTGTGTCAGCGCTGTGCTCTGTGCCTTTGCACGAGCTCCCGTGGTATTGTCGGGGCAATGCTGCAGCACAAGCAACCACCAAACAGTATTCAGCATACCTTGTCGATGCCTCTTGCCTCATCAGTGCAGCTGCCAAGGGTGAAAACAGGCAAGACATGCGTGCGGTCATATATAGTCAGCCGCAACAAGTGTTTGCAGGACTATCGGTGGTGGAATGCGCAGCATTGAACGGAAAGAAGATAAAACTGCTTAAGCGGCAGTGATTGAGGTTCGGCATATCTTGGGATAGATGGCAAGTGCTACAGCAGCCTGTCATTATGAGTAGACACCAGAGAGTGCCAGTGAGTGCTGCTGTACGCAGCAACAGGGTGCTGAACCGCAACGCGAGCTTTGCAGTATAAAATAAAATGAGCAGTGCTCAACTGCAAGGCAATGATTGCACCGATAGGCGTCATTGACAACTACAATCGACAAGTTCAAATCTTCGAGGGATCACGTATTGTCCTTAGGCTGGACGCTGAGTGATTGGCATCAATAATTTCAAGTCTTGATCATATCAGGGGAGCATCAGCTTTAAAGGCTCCATGCATTCACCTTCGGCAAGACGCTGGCGGAAGCGCTCCACAGCGACAGGGAACGTCACCGCCTCCTCGGTGGGTGTCATGGCAAACAGCTGCACATCCGCATCATCAGCGTTCAACAGTGCCTGCCGCGCCGCAGATCGTAGGGGCAGCATGACATCGATTTGTATAGAACGTGACCGCCAACAGTACCGGCAGAGGGTATGTTGAAGTAAGAAAGTTGGCGGCACCTTCGGTACAAGTTCAAAATATCACCAATTCCAGCAAACAAGCACACGCAAAAGTCATTTCACACATCACCACAGACGTGGCAGCGACCACAGACATGGCGCGCGAACGAACCAACAATTCATGCGCTGAGAGCAGCACGGATCACGGGACGCCAGACATGTGGCAGTGGAAAGGGCATCTCGGGTTGGCAGCTAGGGTGAGCTTAGCTTCATACCGATGTGTTGCAATATGTTGTGCCTTTTCACGCTAGGCCATGGAGGCCAAGCAGCGTTATACCTAGATGCGTACCATCTGTGCCTCATGAATATAACACAAAGAGGTAAAATGAGGCTGGCCGGTTCTTGTTAGGCTGCGCGCCTGGTGCGCTCCTGTAGCCTGCATGCTGCATTGTTGTAGCGCTGTTGTACACGAGCCGTGGAGGTATATATGACACCTGAAATGGCACGCTGCAAGGAAAAAACTGCCAACCTGCTCCGCAGCGAACATGTCATGGGCCAACATGCAGTCACAGCACACCACCTGGCCTGTCGGAATGCAGAAGAGCCCTTGTGAAGCTATGGCAAGATGTGTGCATGACAACTGGAAGCGATCGAAGTGCATGACAACTACCTCCGAGAAGAAGCCCTGTAGGTCGAATTGCCCCTCGTGCAGCATGTCGTTGTATAGTGCATCGAAGTCCCACGCCTGCAGAGTCAGAGTGCTGGCTCCCTCCTGCAAGATGAGCATTTGACGTGAGCAAGAGCACGGTTGTTGAGCAGAATGGTGTCACCGTGAAGTGGATGGCAGAGCAAATGTTCCCAATGCATGGATGTTGGCATGGCCCTGGCCCCAGTCCGCAGGGAAATACTTCTATGTCGGTTTGGAGCCATGTACAAATTGTCATCGACGAAAATGTACACATCCCAAGGGCATCAGGGTGAGCAAATGTGATGAAAACTGAGCAGCACAGGCTGAGATCGAATACATTTGAGTGCTGACGACTTCTGCAAGCATCGCAGCCACACTAAGAAAGCATGGCATCACCCCCGGCAAATGAGTCAAGCAGTGTGCGGAATAAGCAAGTACTGCTAGTGCATTTACAAAGAGCTTTAGCAAGATCACACCTGTGCAACAGGCAAATTGTACACTGTGGCATTGCGTTCGAGAGCAGTGAATGCTACAGTAAACGTGCGGAATCAGTCACACAGTGCAAAAGCACTAGTGTGTGCGTTCAACATCCTGGCTGGCTGTCAAACCACTTGCTGAGCATGTCAAAGCAAAGGCGCAAACATGATTCTGGCTGTTGATTCCTCCGCAGGCCACCAGAAAATAATATGATAGTCGTGAACACTTGATAGCCCCACTCGTTGGCCTGTTTGGTGCTGGGCCCACCTGCTAAAACACTCAGAAGAAGCATTTCTCCACATAGTATCTTGTCATCTCGGAGCACTGATGATGCTGGTGAGTCACCTCGGAGCACTGCCAGTGACTCAGCTTGGAGGACTGATGTACTTGTAGTACACCAGACTGACCTTCTCGTTGTGTGAGTCATATCGCCGCACTGGCGTGTACTGTGTTTGTGAGTCATCTCTGAGCAGCGGTGCTCTGCTTTGCTGTCATCACTTGCCTTGTCCGCGTCCAAGGGCAGATCCACATCCCACTTCATGCGCCAGTTGAAGGCCATGGACTTGGTGGCACGCAGGTGTGTGTCCTGAGGTCATTCAGTACAGATAGGGTTACACTCATGCAGCAAGTTACAATACGTACATTGAAGAAGCGTGAAGCTGTGGTCGCAGCCATCAGAATGACTGGTGCTGACACGGAAGTATAGGCCTGCTTAGTTACAACGTGCACCACAACAGCAGGTATGAAAGCACCAAAGTGCAATTTACATGGGCTTTGATGTGATCCCATGGCGGACCAACAGAACGCTCAGCTTTGTACTGCTGCTGTCACACATCATGAGCTCCTCTTTTGCACGACTGTTGTCCCTGCTTCCGTAGACTGCCATTCATGCCATGAAAATGTGCTGACTATGTTCATTCCGCCATCAGCATGAGCAAAACATGCATGATTCACGACATCCAAAGGTATAAAGAACAATACGAGTCAACAACCGTCACACTTCACAGCTTGTGAGGGCCCTGCTCTGCGTCTCGCTGGCGCTGCCCCGAGGCGCCTCCAGGTGCAAATGTGGCGGCCGGTACTTGCCTGTCGAGCAGATCCGAAGCAGCTGCGTGCGCATGTACAAACACTACAGCATGTGATGCACTTACACTACTTCAGAAGACTTAAATACAGATGGCAGTGACTCACTGTGGACTGCCAGTCGCTGCCGGCGCCTAGCTTGAGCTTCAGGAAGAGGTCCGTCATGTCCGTCATGATGTCGCCGGGACGCTCCCAGTTGCGCACCTGAGCAATGCCACAATTTGCAAACACAACACAAATTCATAACGCAGTACAGGAGTGGCGGGGTAGGGTTGACTGATTAGGGCTAGGGTTGAAAGTACAAGGGGTAGCCTGAGGCGAAGATGTGGACCTTGCTGCTCTACCTCAAAGCGGGGTGGCTGGGGCGGGAGTATCGCAGCAGGTCCCAGGATGCGGCCTTCGTTGAAATTGTTGTGCTGACGACTGCATTGTGCCTAATTGTATCTCTAGCAGGATCTGCACGTGCGACACTGACTTCACAGTGAGCGACGCACGGCACCTATGCATGTTGCGCCAAGACTAACATTGCTGACTTGACATGAGCATGTAGACACAGCTATGCCGTTCTCCGATGGTCATGCATTGCCATCACATGAGTGCTCTGATGACATGCGGAAACGGCTGCAGATGCTGCATATCAACAACTGTGACCACTTGCCACGCCATTCTAGCGCAACATTAATTTGTCATTGCCATTTTGTAACAAATGAGATTATATGCCACTCTGCCTGCCGTTCCCCATCGTAGTGAAAAAGGGCCGTGCAGGAGCATGTTCACCAAACAGATATTTGATCCTTACTGTGATGCTGGCAGAACTGATTGTCAATCTTAAGGAAAATGGTGTGAGCACAAGTTACCTTCCAGATGATGATGCGGAGCTCACAAGGGAGCGCCGGCGGTGGTCTGATGAAGTGACAAAGGGGGCGACAGCGGAGGGAAGTGGGGGGGGGGGGAGGGGGGGGCATGCGGTCAGCGTCTGGTGTAAACAATACATGTGTGCCAGGCAATGCAAGACATAGCCATGTGGCATCTTCCAGTTGCCAATCCTCATTGGGAAGCAAAACGATGACCTGTAGCCCCTGCTTGAGCTACAAGCGTCTAACCTGTACCGCTGTAATTGATGATGAACGTGAGCCTATACACTTTGCAATACGCCCTACTCCTAGCTCTGCTTGTTGTTGTAGCCCACATCCCAGCCTAGCACTTTAGCATCCGTCTCACAATGCGCATGGGGACGCAGCATGGTCACTGAGCAAACTAGGAGCGGTCCATCTGTAAACTTCAAGCGCCACAGAGCACGTTGACCCAGAACACCTGTATGTGGCCTTTTCTGCCATTGTGCCAGCTTGAGGTGACATGGCGCAAATAATCCACGCTCACTCACACCTGCACTATCAGCAGCAGTGGGGCAAAGATTACTTCCGCGATCTGTAGGCTACGTTGCTCACTGTTGCAACACATCATCAGTGCTCATACTCACGTAATGTCCACCTTAGGGTGCTTGTCGATGGTGGCCTTGGGCACGATGTCCAGCCACATCTTCAGCGTGCCCTGCATCATCATGTGCAGCAACAAAAGCAACAGAAAATACAAAGAGTCATGGCACTGACAGCCGGAAGTTCATTTCGCTGAATGACAGCATATCAAGAACCGCTTGCATATCCATGTTGGCCCTTTTTAACGCCCAACCTCATGAATTTGCTAATTGCTCGTCAAGAAGAGTACTGCAAGCAGTGCGGTAACAATCACAGATCCCACTGCATCCCAGATGAAGTATTTTATTGAAGAGGGATCAGAGACTGTACAGTCAGCCGCATAGAGACCAGTGCAAGCTTCAGCCGCAGCTTCAACCGCAATTCAACTTGCATGCATCCTAATGGTGACCCGTGCTGAAGGCTCCATGATGTCTTCATGTACAATTGTGCTTGATCTCCCAGTACAGGTTCAGATGCATGCTGCTGCTGATTGTACTGTAGCTGGCCTGCAGGGCCTTTGGCTGGCCGACCTTCTGAATCTCACGTGCGTTGACGGTTTGAATGCAATCTGATCCGTGCTCAAATGTCTCAAACAGAGTATCCAAGAGCCACAATTGCCGCATGAGCCCAATGCCAGACTCATTACATCCACATGTCATGCTTCATGCTCAATGTTACTGCCACAAGGAGGCGGACCTACCTCATGTAATTGCAGTAGGACATGGAAGTATTGCCCACAAAACCACGTCTCTCGCAGCCTTGCCTGTGGATTGCTGCTTGTCTCTTTCCACAGCTCCCTGAGCTCCACAGGAGTGTTCAGGTCCCGCTCCATGGCCAGCTGCTGCTCGTAGCTGAAGTCGCCAAACTCGTCTGGCTCCATCGCCCACGGCGTACCCTGGCGCCAAGCCTACTTCAACAGGGCAAACGGCAGTTGTGTTCATCAGTTGACCAGAGCTCCCATCAGAGGCAAAGCCCTTGTGTAACAACTCTGCCACCTGCCCTATTTTAACGTGGTACGCTCAAGTTTTCGTGCCAATCGAGTTCCATCACCTATGGTGCGCCACAGCATCTTGCAGGCATGAAAGCGATGCATTCAAAGCAAAGCACAGTAGTAGGCAAACTGTGATTGCAATACTATCTGCACGGGCTTCGGCAGTGGGTACTTGCTGCCAGTGTTCTGACCAAGCAGCAAGTGTCATCCATGGTAGGAATCTCAATGATATGGCTTCCAGCATTAGCTTAGGGCTGAATGTATGAGGTAGGGTTAGATGCAATTTCTAGGGTGATGGCCGTCTCTGACAGCGCTGGCCGACAGGCGTGCGAGCCTGCTGGCGTCTCTGATTGCCAGCGCAGTGGTGTCTCTATCCTGTGCTGTGGCAGCTCGCACAAAAAGGTCCAGCCCGGCAATACACACTGCACTTTGCATTTGCACAGGCACACAATGTGCACTGAATTCACACAGCATGCGTTTTGTTCTACACACCGCAATGTGAATCACTTGATCCAGCCAAGCTTGACCGTGCCCAAAACATTGATGGTGCACCCTCACCTCACTGTACCACCTATCCTCCAGGTCGATGACCGTGGTGCCAAGCAGTTCATCTCTGAACTCCTTGCTGTACAGGCTGATGCTCAGCTTGGAGGGCCCCGGAAACACAGCATCCATGGAGTAGCAGCGCAAGATGCGCAGTTCCTTACCCTGCGCGAACAGAAAGAGCTTCAGCTATAGATCGTGCCTGGCATCAAAGCAAGTCACAGCTCAGAACCACTTGGTGTGATAGCAAATGACTGCACATACAAATGCATGATCGCTGAATCGTCATGCTCATTTCAAATTTTCAATGATCTGAGACACTGGGATGATACATGATCTGACCCCATGAGTGCAGAGTCAGCTCACAGGAGTTACGGCACAAAACCAAGGCAGCAATGAGTTGCCTGATGGTCCCCCAAATATAGATACTTCACAGCAAGCAGTCTCATCAGCTCAGTTGCAATACAAACCAAGGCAAACAAGCGTTTCCCAATGGTCCCTTCAGGTATACGTGCTTGTTCGGCTCAGTTGCTGCCGTGTCATCTACACACTACAGCCCTGCCCCATAAGCTTTACTGAAGATTTGTCTCACGCTGTTGACTGAGCAAGAGTTGGCCACATTGGTCACGTTTTTCTAGCACAAGCGTAGTATAACTTTTTTTCCCATCAGTGTGCTGTCATCGGCACGGTACCAAATGCCACTCATACATACGTACCTGGTCCTTGAAGCACTTTTCGCGGTCATTCAATGTCTGGTTGCCCAGCTTGAGCGACATATATGGGTTGTTGCGGTTGTCGGGCCCGGTGCCTTTGACGTTGGATGCCTTCAGGACGTACACGCGCACCTGTGGTCTCATGACGCACAATCATGTGTTCAGCCACAGCACGATGTGCGCTCACAAGCCATAGAGTCTGCATTGTGGAAAATTGCTGATGATGCTGTGTTCAAGTGCATGTAACGTGGTGTGTATGAACACAAGTGTGCAGCTCAGTGCAATTTCGTGGATGCTGTCAACACGCATGCGTATGGTCCTTAATCGAAACTGTTATACTACAGAAGGGTATAGTAGTATATGGAACAAATGTCTCACGCTGGTACAAGGTCCTGAAGCGCATGAGGCTGGACATTGCTTCAGAAGTGTAAAATCAGGTGCCGCGACGTGATGCAGCGGTAAAACAAGCAGGCAGTGGCATTCAGCAATGTACAAGCGGGTCGCTTGCCAGCAAACCATGACAGAGCCTTCAGGTTCTGTGTTCAAGTGGCAAGATGCAGTGCATATATAAGCTCAAGATGTCCAGGTACGTTTGTGCTGGTGTCACGGCCAACGATAGCAGATAAGCAGCCTCTCTCGAATCGTTGCCGGCCATTGCCCTGCATGTAGTACGATGCAGCGAACTTCAAACACGTTAAAAAATAACATGCACCCACCTCCACTGCCTGCTTCTTATTGAGCTGTGCCTCATCAAATGGCAGCGGCTCAGCGGCCTGCTGCCCAGCCGACCTCTCGTACACGCGCACCACGCCCTGCGGCAGCACAATACAATTCAGTGCGCGGAGCAAGCGGGTACGTATGTAGACTTTGGTGTGGCTGGAGGCCCGTTGCGGTGCAGGAGTGCGCCAGAGTGTTACTTCGTGAGCCTCAAGTGCTGTGACGGATGCACAGGGGCCTCCCTTGCCTGAGGTAGCTGAAATGACACGCTGTCGTGCATATGATTTATATTGATAGGTCATGACAAGCACCCTTTGACAGACTACACAAGCGCCGAAAAAAAACATTGCGAGGCGAGGTGCCTGTTGCGACCACAACACCTATCGCTGACTGTCTTTAATGTCTTGCATGGCACAAACTCTTGTCACGAGCTGTGCCAAACTTCAAAACCCTGATTGAGTGGTGGTGCTGCGAAGATACAGGCCAGTTGCACTGCCGTTGTCGGTGTGCACAATCAGGAATGCCTTGGCTGCTGGCAACTGCAATACCATAGTTGCAGCAGACCAATTTTAGTTGATGACCCACAAATGCATTTGGTAATTCCGTCACATCCAGAGTGTAAAAACCACATACTTGAAGAAACCACTTGGTTGGCTCACTTTGAAGTAGCCAATGCGGCTGAACGGCGCGGCCAGGGGGTTGTCCAGCCGTTTCATGCCAGAGTAGATTGGGTACTCCTCAAAGGGCGTTGGGTCCAGGACCCACTCCATCTCCTCTTCGCACGTCATGCGCCCCACCAGGTACTGAAGGGGGACAAATGGGACATAATATTTATTTGTGGAAGGCACAAGATTGTGTGACAAGAAAGCTTTAGATAAATGCGCTCAGCATGCTTTGAACAACTTCAAGCTTTGATTAACTTCAATCGGCACTCTGAACCGGTGCCGCTTCTGAAGTGCTGCCACCGCGACGTGCTACAGGAGCATGATGCATGCCAAACAGTACAGTGTTATTCTCCAAGCAGCGTGCGGCAATTCAAAAACTCCTGGATCTCGCAGTTGATGACAGGCATGTCATATCCCCCAATGTGCTTGCTGACTGACGAACTTGAAGTTAGGGCCAGGCTACTCACTTGCTCGCCGCTGTCGGCGATGCGGCGCTTGGTGACTTCTGCGCTGTGCTTCCTGCGCAGGGGCTGCTTGCTGGCCGTGGCCGACGGTGATTCCAGAAGGGCCAAGTCCGTCTTCAACTTCTCTGCACCAAAGAAGACTTTGGTGGCGTCTTGAACTGGTGTCTGCGGGCATTGCAAGAGTTGAAGCGAGTCAAAAGTGCCGGGCGGTCGCCGCTTGTGCACCCTGAAGCGCATCCTGTCTGGCCTGCGATAGTGAGGAGCTACGGTGGCACCCTGCGCGCGTCTCGGCCTCATGAATGCACAAGGCAAATAACTTGATCGTCAGCATGCCAAAGAAGCCATGTAATTGGGTGCAGCCCCTTTGCGCAAGAGCAAATGTCCATCAATAGTGGGCAGCAGGCACGCGTGCCTTCTACCGTGCTTTACGTTCAACAAACACCTACTTGGCAGCTAGCCATTCACCGAACAAAAAGGTGCGTGTGTGGAGACAGGGAGACCGAGGCAGTAGCACTGGGCCCGCACACACTGGTGATCAAGCAGGCACTTAAGCCAAACCCTTTATGACACTTCGGCAGGCACTGGGCGTTGTGGGGACAATAGCAAGCATTGTCAACTGACGAGATAAGACTGGCAGAATGCGCTTCCGTACTGCGCCTGCACTTATACTCTTTAACTCTGTGTTCCGCTGCTGTGCAGCTGACGCTGCCGGCTCAAGCCCCCCCATCAAGGCCGTTGACCACTTGACCAACACTCACCACCTGATTGCCAGCATCCTTTGCGGAGCGTTGCGACAGCTGCCCCGGCGGTGTGAGCGGTTCCATCCGCGGCGGTGACACCCCAGGGCTTCGCATCGAGGGGCTCAGGTTTGGGGTCCTGTTAGTGGGCCTCCTGACAATCAGTGTCTGAGGCGACCCGGGGGGGGAGGGCGCCGCAACGCCGGCCCTGCCGACCTGTAGAACGAATGGACACAGATGCGTTGTGTGCACAAGTATTTGATATGTGTGGTGAATGGTGCGCCAGGAGCAGTTGTGCGTGTGCAGGCAGCTCAGGGACTGCAACAGCGTGCCACTTCTGAGCTTCCGAAGTTTGTTGATGCTCAGTTCAAGGAATATTTGGACTGTCCGAAGTTTGTTGATGCTCAGTTCAAGGAATGTTTGGACTGCTCAAGCTGGTGCCCCTGTGAGAATGGAAGATTGCAACTGAACGAGGCGCGTCTGCATCCAATTCAACATCAAAACCCATGTCACCCTCAAGGCGCCCCCCCAACTGCAATTTATATATTGACTGCCACCTGGAAAAGGCCATGTGGAAATGCACGAGATGCGCTATTGCACCTTTGCGAGTTCATTCATTGAAGTTGACAAGCAGTAATCTGATGCAGGTCGTACCAACTCTGTTAGGCCACAATGCAACAGTCGCTGACATGCAGGTAGCCAGCAAATTCAATATAATTTTTAGACAGGTCACAGGTCAGTGTGTATCCTTGAATGCAGAGCATACCTTCCGCTCCGCCCCAAACACAATAGGCTCTTCGGCAAAAGGATTGCTGGTGTCCCCACCCCCAAAGGGCTCCCCGCCAGGCGGCCTGTGCAACGCCGCAACACTTGGTCAGAGAACTGGTACATTGAAGTTGAAGTAGACATCAGGCATCACGTCCTGTCAGTGAGCTAGGCAGGCAGCAATCACGAGATGCGGTGACATTAAACCTCAACTACTGGTCCTATGTCACAGCGCATGAAGTGACAGCAGCGACCAGCTAGTAACGTGCAATGATATGGCCGGAATGGCTCTGTGCCTTAAAAAATTCAAGTTGCTGTAGACTCTGGACGGTGAGCAGAGTGGCGGTAACACTTGGTGAGCTCTGGATACAGGCAGCCTGGAGCACACCGCAAATGCACAGGCATCACGTGCTCAACGTGTTTGAGATCACTCACTTGTACCGTTTGTTGCCATCCCTCTTGATCTTGCCACCCAGGGGTATCGACACGGTGCCGAGAAGCTCTTTCGCCAGGCCGCCCAGTTTTCTGCATGGTTGCGCGCTCAGTGGTGACTGTACGTCATGGTAACTGCATTATCTTCAACTTCATCATAACTTGTCTGAGAATTTTCGCTTTCAAGTTTGCAATATGCCTAATGCCTGACAATACACAGCAGGGCCATCATAATTGATGCAATGTTTCAACTAGGCCTCAGGGTGCATATATTCTTACAGCGTGGCCATGGGAATCGCTATCTTGACCCATCAACGGCTCTCTTACCCTCGAGTGAGTTCATACACGTGCTTCCTCAGGCTGGAAAGCCCAGAGTGTGCACCCCATACATTCCCAGTCATGACTCATAAGCAGCATGCTTGGTGCGGCCTTAGCCGGCATTAGCGTGCTCTGCAAATACTCTGAAGCTTGGTTAGTAGTTATGGACACCAGGAACGGCAAGGCTGAATGCACAAACTAATTGCATGGCGGCATTGCGCCCGAGGTGTGTGCCACAGCATCAGCTTCATCCTTGGCAGCGACCACCAAGCGGAGGTGTCAATGGCAACTACTTGCCTGCACTGCATTCTTCAAGATCGGAAAATCCTTACTACATCTGAGCAACATTGTGCCGTCCTTCCGTTCTGCCTGCAACTGAAGGCGGACCTCCTGTATGTGCAATGATTGGTGTGACCTACTAGTCGTGTCTCACCTATCCATGACGTTAACATCCAGGCACAGCGCAAATTGGGGGTCCTGAGGCCATGAGAGCAGCAGCGCAGACACGGGCAAACGTGGTGAGGTGATGAAGTGTTTTGAGGTGCATTATGCAGCGCAAGCGCACCTGACATCATATTTGGACGCATCAGCTTGGAGCGCTCGGAGCTGATCATATCAGGTGTCAGATAGCAGCTGTATACTGAACTCTACGAGTGCATGAGAGAACAGCTGCCGGGATTGCTGTGGTGTGAGCCAACAAGGGTGCTAAAGCATACAAGCAGGAGTACACATGTGCTTTGACTGCATGTGGCTGATGAAACTTGCACATCCGGCTCTCAATCACATGACTAGTGAAGAGTCTGTTGTACACCATCAAGCAGATCCTGCCGTCTGTCGGGAATGACGTTGGCGATCAATTAATTTGCTTTGTATGGCAAAAAGCAATCATGAACAGCTAGTTGTCCGCGAATCAGCTTTTGGCGCCAGAGCTGTACCTTAGGCATTGTGCACGGGATGATGACTGTAGGCAATGGCCGCCCTTCCTCGATGAAGTTGCAGTTGATAGTGCTCGGCCTGTTGCTAGGACGTGTCTGAAAGGTCCCCTGAGTGTCGCCCACCTGTGAGGGGCACGAGGGGGGGGGGGGACACTTAAGCTACAACTCAACAGGCCTCTGGTCCCGTGTTCTTGGCTACTGTAGTCTGCAGCAGTGCCAGCGGTATGCGTTCAAGCTTTAGTAATAGCTTGGCACGCATCGCGCTTGCATCCACTGCTCCGAGCATGCACGTACACGCGCGTGAGGACTGCTTTACTCACCCTGAAGTTGAGGTATGGTTTGCTGACCATGGTGAGGCCTTTGGGATGCAGGTCCCTGAGCCCTATGGGCAGGATCTGTGTGCGGCAAAAGAAAGAAAAGTGTTCAACAGTGCCGATGAGCTTGCAAATTGAGTAACCATCTGCCTTTCAGGGTGATGGTAAATGTACTTTGAAGTAGTACATTGGACAAACACATACGCGCAGTATGATCAGACTAGGCATGGATGGAGTGAATGACAACAATCGACCGCATCAGTGACATGGCCCATAGCACGCGTGCGCTCAGGTGAGTTGACACATGTGCTCAACTCTCAGGCATAGCTGCTGCGGCAATAGGGCATAAACCCAGAGGTGCACATCAAGCGCTGTCCATCCTCGACAGCACGCTGCAGACTAAATGCCATGCCTGTAATGGCACGAGTAGCACAGAGCACGCAATTCAAGCATCACCTAGATCTTATGGGCCTATTTAACGCATGCAGCGATGGCAGGTGCCATGGCCAACCCTCAGGCTATCAGTGTCGAAGAGCCATACAATTGCTTGCCTCAACATCGTAGTCCGCCATTTCCGGCACAATGGTGGGCCGGTCTGGCAGCTTCTCCTCCGCGTTCGACCGCAGCACCACTTGATAGTCAAGCATCACCTGCATGAGGATAGCACCGTCAATAACGCGCAACACCTAAGGTGTTCATGCGGGCTAGCATGCGTGTGTTTGCGGCGGGCTTGTGCGTGCTTTGCAATGCATTGGCGGTACTTCGTCACCGCTTTGTGTTGAAGTTGATGCTCGGAAGGCTGGGCATCATCACATCAAGGCGCAAGCAGCAGCGCACTCGCCCCAGGACAAGCCATTCAGATGAGGGGGTGTAGCGGAGCACAGCGTATTTCCTCAAATCCGAAGGCATTGAATGAAGTTGCATTCATCTGCGCCACGTCTGGGCCCCTCAGTTGATGGCTGAGGCAGCCTGCCCCGCGCACCAGTGCTTGACTGCTGCCGGAAAAAGCTATGATGTGTGTGGGATAGCAATCTGTCCAACATCCTGTACAAGGCGCATCTTCAGTGATACTGCGGGTTCAGACGCCTTGGTCGATGCGGGCAGGAGCTGAGCATCCTTTTGGCCACAACAATTGCACGAATACTGACCATGCAAAGTGTTGCTGCATGTTGCGCCATTGCACCTTAATTTCCACATTATAATAATAAATCAATGCTTTGGGAGGAAAACAATTCTGCAATGCACTTTGAACTAATGTAGGTATGGCGCCTGTTTAATGAGAAGTCAGGGTGCGTAGTACGACAAGGTAACACTGAGCACTTGCAGATTGAGCAGAACATGAAAGATCAGAGACAGAACATGAAAGATCAGAGACAGCATGTCGTGCGTGCATCATGCTTGCACTCTCGCCTCAGCTCGCATGTGCGCAGCAGCCAAGAAAATCCAGTGAGCACCACTTCGATGGCATGGCCAATGCAGTGACACAGTGCAATAAGAGCAGCTGAACATGCTTTAGATCAGCTTAGGGCCAAGCGCAGTGCTAGACAGCACGTATGCTGGCTGTATCTACCCTCAAACACTACACCCACCCTGCCATTTCAGAGCAGATGTACATGAGCCTTCCACATGTTGTGACGCTAAATAGAAACGCGGGTTTGTGGTAACGATTGGTGGTCCCACCTCGCCCTGCATGTTTTCGTCGTCCAGGAAACTGAGCTGGCGCCACTTGGGCGCTGGTGGCGTGGCCAAGGCAACAGCATCGCTCCGAAAGACCTTCTGCGGCTTGATCTGCAGGCGCACCGTGCCGACCCAGTCATCCGGATCCGGAGCTGTGCGCAATCACACGAGATCAAGTGGCAAGCAAACAAGGGAAGGGATGCTTCTGCGCGGTTTGCGCTGCTTGACACTTCCATGCAGGCACATGTTGGTCACTGATGGCGCCCAGCACGCCTGTCAGGCGGTCTTTTCAGGGCTTGCAGAAATGCACGGCGAATGACAATGTATCTCCATTGACACGTGCATTCTAATGTGACACAGTGAAAGGGAGCCGCATGAGCATTGCCTACAAACAAACTGGCAACGTTCATAGGCAAGATACCTACATCAATCATGGCCCCAGACTTCCGCCATATTGTCAGGCCAGCATATTAGCAGTACCGGAAACAGACAAAGACGTCCATGCTTACCTCTGTCGTGGTCCCAGACTTCCACCATGACCTCAGGCCACAGCTCCATGTTGCTGGGCAGTTCTGCGTCTATCCTGCAGTCACACAACAGCAACAGTACAATCAGAAACTGCACACATTGCTGTGTGCATGAAGGGCAGTGCCACCCAAATATGTCAAAGCCCTCCCGAAGTCAATGTTGCACCTTGTGTGCCAGGCAGCTGCACACTGTGAGGCACAGTCGCTGTAGTTCATTTGCCGGTCAGCATCTTGTGTGGTAACAGCTTTCTAAGGGCAGCTTGCATGCAGGGATCACCTGACTATCTTGAAGAAGCTGGGGTTGCGCGTTGCCTTCACAACCTCCGTCGTCTGCTGCGTGCCATTGAAGCGGATCTTCAGGTATGGATCCAGCAGACCATTGGCGTCCTCTGGGTTGAGGTCACGGGCCTGGGAGGTTCCAGTACGCAACAACAGGGTCCCGCACGATAAATTATGCGTAATACATTGCTGCCAAGAGGCTGCTGCCAGCTGCTTGCTGGCGGCCTCGAAGGCATCATCATTCTTTTCAGACTCAGGAACGGAAACCGTGTATGTTGTCAGAGTGATGAACCTCACTACCAGCGACCGAATCATCGCGGAAGCAGATGGAGAGCAAATCAGGACAACTCAGCCAGAACACTCACACCAGCACCATAAGCTCAATGTCAGCAATGTTGACGACAGTCCGGATACATGTGCCTGCATGCCACATGCTTAAGTGTCCAAGCGCTGATCCCACTGTTCCAAATCCCCGGGTACACCGTGCATGTTAAACACTCACAACGCGAGAGACGCTGAACAACATGGCTTGCCATTATCGCTCACCTGGTAGATGTACATGAAGAGGGTGTACGGCTGCAGCTTGGGGTGGACGGGCACGGGCCACGGGTAGGCCTGCGCAAGCTCCTGATGACAGTAGCAAGAGACAAATGTCATGATTATACACCGACAATCATTCAAATGGACGAACGGCTGCAGATCTTCTACATGCCTTGGAGGTCATTGACAATCAACAGCAGGCACGCCATTAGGCAGGCACCCCACGGCGCGGAGATTAGCGCTTGATGACGTGGTTGACAAGCTCATGTCTGAGAGGGCCAGGGCTGTTACACATGTGCAGCGCAAATTCGTGCTTACACGACCATAATATGCCGGAGTTGGATTTTTAAGCACCCTAAATTCTTTGCCACAAAATACCTTGCGTCTGAAGTATCACAGTGTGTACGCATATGGCATTTGACATTAAGGCGGTGGGACAGTGCGCATGCAGCATAAAGTACATGAGCCTGTGACCGTCAATTCACTGGCAACAGTCAACTCTCAAATTTAGTCTCCATGATCGGCCTTGCTTCTGCTCCTACGCAATCATACTACGGAAGACAACATTTTGATGCCACAAGAGAGTTTTCACCAAGTCAGGCTGATCGGCTTGTAAAGCTAAACGCATGCTGCCAGCATTTTGTAAAAGTCAAATGAAGCACCTCGAAACCCATGCCCAGCCTCAGCAGCAGCGAGCCGGGGAACCCCGCCTTCTTCACTCTGTCGATGGCGGCATCTCTGGTGAAACGCATCCACCTGCCACTCATGTCAAAGCCCTGCGGCAACAAGAGCCATCCAGTTTTGATCAGCTATGCCAGCTGAAGTAAACGCACGGGAGGGGCCACATGATTGAAGCAGGAATTCGTCTATGCGTGCGAGGTGAGACTGGTAAGGAACATGGGCAATTTTACACTTCAGTATTTCGGGCTGGCCATTGCTTGCGTGCTATGGTCTGCACTTTATTGCCCGTGCAGCTGCTAGTACTAAACTGTACACAATCATGTGTTGCTACCCCAGCTACTGACTTTAGCAATCAGCTGACTGCAGCGTCTCTGAAGCTGAGACGGCAGCAGAAATAGATTGCCAACAAAACAGTCATAAGCCCCTGGCTCCCTACAAAGGCGCTCATGTGGAGCCGTTCCGTGAGGGAGCGGCAGCAGCAGCGGCATAAAGGAAATAGTGCTCATTTGATGAAGATCATCACTTGCAGTTGAAGCACACGGAAACAGGCAGACAGCTATAACACACACAACATGCTAGATTATGGTCATATGCGGGCAGACAGTCGTACTGTCCGTCGTTGAGGACATCATGCCTATAGACTGCAATCCGTACCTGTGCATGCTTAACGCTGGTGCGTCCGTTATATCATGCCACTCATCACAAGTTGTTCTGATTCACCAATCACCCCCACAGTATGGTGCACAATCAGATCCATCAGCAGAGTTCACAGCATCTGTGTGCACTGCTGCAGTACCTGTCGAAGAACGTCCTTCGCCTTGAAGCGCAGCAGGCAGATGTTCTCATCGTCGCGGACAAGGTAGACGAAGATATCCGGAAGGCGCTCTGCGTCAGCTGGGAGCTCAATGGCACCGCCGCCCACCTGCGTGCAGCGTTTACCATTACTTCTCGTCATGCTTAGCTTATCCGAGTGCACCTAGCATGAACTCTGAAACAGAACAAGCAGGTGGTCCTGGCTGCTCTGGCATGGATGGTCAGCCTGTGGCCAGCGGGTCAATGCACTGCACGCAAGCTGAACGGAGCCAGTCCTGGGCGACGATGTGAAGTTCACCATCAGCACACCTTGTCATTTCAAGTCCAACACTACGTTGCCTGCCATCACATCCAGTAAAGTGGAATACATCAAAGCAGCAATTACACTAAATAAGCATGCAAGTTTGGTGAGCCTAGTTGCTCAAGTTATACAGTCAGATGCTTCAATGATTGCCTGAGTAACGTCTGGTGATCGCTTGAGCACAATTATTGAGGTGAGGCAGGGTAGGTATTAACTTGAGTGACTCACCGTGAGTAGCTCATCCCAGCGCACGACGCCAGGCAGCTTGTCGGAGGCCGCAACTCGCTGTGCGCAGGCATAGTGAGGCCCGATACAAACCTGATGGAGAGCAAGTACAAATAGTAGACTGCTTGTCATGCAGAATAAATAGATTGTCACACCTCAGTTTTTCAAGGCCGTATTTAACTTTGCACGTACTGATACTGCTTTGTTGAAGCAGTTGCAATCTGACACAGCCAGCTCCGTTGCTGCTTGAATACAACACCGTCATGACAACGTCACAGCAAACGAATGCCAGCATATGTTTCCGCATGCCAGCAAACGTTTCACATTCTGCAGAGGTACTTCCCCCCGATCACTCAATGGATGCATTGCCGGAGTCAAACAAATCATTTTAGAGTGCATGGCACGCATGCCAGCTATACAGAACAGTGACACCGTATTGAAAATGTTTTCATCAGAGCAATATCCTGCTGTGGCAACAGCACACACGCATCTCGCATTGCTGCAGTACTAGAGGTATTAGGCAATAGTGCAGCAGCGGTAGCCCACCTTAACATGCAGCTTCTGCTTACTGGGCAGGTCGCTTCCCGAGTGGATGGTGGCCTTCAGGATGTAGCGCGACATGCGCGGCGGCACCTGTGCAGCAAGCGGACACAGAAATCGAGAAGCCTGCAGTTCTGAGGCGGACCAAATGCCCTTTTGCAGGACAGGTGGTGCGCATGAAATTTCATGAGTATATGAGACCCGAGTATTTGGCCATTCACCAGAGATGAGACTGGGCAATCTGCTATCACACACTGCGGTCAGGCCACTCTTTCACAGCTGAAATTAGTGAATATATTCGTTAAATTTGTTGATAATAGCCCATGGCCGCTGGTGAGGAAGCTCACAAAGAAGGTAGAGCTTTGGCGCTGCAATAGAATATACATCACTGCACGATTGTGTTTCCCCAAATGAATAGGGATGTGAGTGCATTTTCACTGCTCAACTGCAATCAATGTTAAATGTGCCGTGCCAGACATATATACAAGTAGCTACCTGCAAACGCCAGCTTACCATAACTTCAGCAGGTGGGATGGCATCCTTGCGGACGCGTTGTGGCCTCTTTCTTGCGTCTTCACTCAGGCTCAGCAGCAGAGCTCCACGGTAGGTGGTGGCCTCATCAGGCCTGGTATTCTGTCAATGAGCAAAGCACGCAGCACAGTGCAGGTTAATCGCATGCCGGTTCGGCACCATTGAACGCCATCTGGCACTTATTGGCAGTGCTCCATGGCAAAGCTGCAGCGCAACCAGGTGGCAATGCTACAAGAGCAGTTCTCAATGCACCAAAGGGATTGCAGAGACGTGACCCACAGAACTTGAACCGGTGAGGCAAGCTTAGTCAGGCTTTGCTGCAAATGGAGGCAAACCAAATGCTGTACAAGCGGCGGCGTGCTTGTTCAAGGTGGAGGCTGAGCTCGCATAAAAGCAAGCGACAGCGCATCCATCAGACCTGGTTGATGAAACGGTGACCTAGCATGTGCAGTGCCAGTAAATTACATTTGCCACAAGAAGCTAACTTTTGTGACGGCGAGCGCCACATTGTACCATTGCAGGTTTCGGTTCAGAGATAGGTCCCAGCCATACAGGGTATGTGGCTCTAAGTAGGTTCATGTTGATGGTCAACAAGCATTCAAACTTCAAATGTGGTTGCCCACGCTTGATGTCGTGGATGGACTCCGTTGAGACCGAGCATGCAGTGCCAGTGGCTGTTCTGATGCACAATTTTTTCACAATGCTTACAAAATGCGGTCAGGAATCCTGAGCTCTGGTGACTGCTGCCTAGAATGTACATGTCGGTAGTAAGTAGCGCATTGGCATTTGTCGCTCAACGTCAGGAAACGATGATCACCGAATATCATGTGAGCTGCAGGCTTCACTGCCTAACCTCAAGACAACGTACCACTTGGGCAACTCGGCGCAGGCACGTCACATCTTCGTTGCTCAGTCAAGGTACTCACATAGCGCATGCGTGTCTTGTAGTCCCAGAGGCTGTTCTCAGGATGCGCGCAGCCATATACGGGGGCCCAGAAGGGCTGCGCATACTTGCCCACTTGAACAGCCTGCATGCGGCGTATCATGTGCAGCGCAAATGCAGCATGGCACGGCAACACCCCTAGCTGATGAGTGAGATGCAGCACACTCCGCACAGAGTAGTGTCATTCTGCATTGTATTGGCGCGCAGCAGGGCGGCAGCTGGCCGGCAAATACCTTATACCACAGTACGTGAACATGAGGCAAGGGCTTCTATGTGCATTCAGCAGGATGCAAACTGCCGCCTTGACTTGGCATGGTGGCTTTGAGCGGAGAATCCTAATCTCAGATGCAATTCAGCAGCTGTGACAGGTGCAGCTGTGACAGGTGCACCAAGAGCGAACGCAGCCTTACACTTGTGCGTAAATAACCAAAGGCACCATCCACTAGCCACAAGTGTACAATCAGGCCGCTTACTAACCCTGTAGTCAATGATGGCAGGTGTGCCAATGACCTCGTCGGCCATCAGGTCCTTGTCCATGAGCCGCATTTCGATGCGGTTGCTCATGCTGGGGACCATGACGGGTATGGTGATGCGCACATTGAAAGCAACGCTCAGCAGCCCGCCCGAAGACGACTGGCTCTTCACCTGCACAGCACGATGAGAGCAGTGGCCTGAGGGAGCATGACCAGACTTGAAGTTGCGTTTTAGGGTTGGGCTGGTGTCGCTGTGGACACATTGTGTTGATGCTCAAAATAGTTTCGGCGTCATAGGCCATCAACGTTTCAAGTGTACCATCAAGCATGCTGGGCGGATATGAGATTTGCTCGAACCACATCACCATCAGCATATACATATCCCGCAGCTTCACCTGCTGACCAGGTCAGTGGCATGGGCGCTGCGCTCACATGCGATGTGTCCTGCACATGGTTAGCTCGCAAGGATGCCCGCGCACTCACCTATGTACAGCAGTGACCAGGAGCAAGGCAGATATTGAAATGCCCTCTGACTGCAGAGGTAGCTTCAGCTCACCGGGTACATTAGGACGACCGTGACGAGCATGTGCATCCTAAAAGATAATTCAGAGGGAGCTGGGATGGCATAATTTGTGTACCCTCTTGTGAGTGTATTGTCTTTACTTGAAGCAGCCTCGCCGAGTATGCATGATAATAGCAGCAGCGAGTGCGTACAGTTCATACAACAGTAAGCTTGCAGGTCATACCGTCATGTGCCAAATTGGGCCAGTCAGTCAAGAATTAGGAGCGTACCAAGCACCGATCCTAATTAGGCCTGGGTGTTTCATTGGGCATTGCTTTTTAGGCCCAGTGGCACTTATTTGTGGTCACCCTATTATGGCATGCACATCATGTGTTACAGGTGAAGCACCCGAAGCACTGCATGCAAGCACTGCGGCAGATGACAAAGATGCACACCTTCATTGCACCCTGGTCTGTTTTGGTCTCTGGCAGCCTGTTGCTTGGCGTCATCGACCTTCTGTTGATGACCCGTTAAGCAGTGTGAGAAGTGATCGCCTTGTGCTGAAGCAACTTCAAGAAGTCAGAGTTTCTTCCCGGTTCAATAGAGGAGACACTGCCGCTGATGGTCATATAGTGCCCATTTGAAGGTGTTTCAAGGGCCGTGTCCTAATTGCGCCTGGTGCTTTTTTTGCGTGATCTTTATTCTGTGTCCGAGTGCTTTTTTGGGCCATTCTAGCTAGATCTTTGACCGACAGGCCTAATTTGGCCCATGACGGTAGTTGAGGATCACTTACCGTGACTGCTTTGCACTTGACATCTGGCTGCTCCCCGAACTTGACCAGCACATAGGCATCTACGCCTTTGCCACCCAGCCCACTGTCCATTGGCGGTATGTCCGCCGCCCGATACAGGTTCACCACGAGGAAGCGCAGCTGCGCGGGCAGCGCCAACACACCCGGAATGCGCGCACTTGTGAGATTCAGCGACACATCATGTGCGCAGATGTGGCAAGAGTGCGTTGCAGTGCCCTCGAGTGCGTGGCAAACCAGAACTGCACTTATACCCGTACTTCAAGTGGAACTGGGCCATGGAGCACGGCAGGCGGGGTGCCCAAGCCTCTGGTCATTGCCTTGTGTGTGCCACAGTGCAAGTGCTTGTGGTGCGACAGCAAGAACAGTTTTCTGCTGGTCAGCCGCCTTTGCTAGTCAACGTGCGCACCACCCATGACCTATGTGTGTAAACACGCGGCACCAGCGCACCTGTACATGCATAGTCACAGAGAGTACACTTTACATGCAGTCATGAGCACGTTGAAGTAGGACAGACGGTGCCAGCGTCTTGCAAACTCGCCTGTTGCTGAACAGGCGGGGTCAGCGCAATGACGGGCCGAGTCGCCACAGAGGCACTCTCCGCCTCAATCTCCTTCCTGCGGTCGTGGTGCGGGGCCTGCACAAACGTCGAGCACGTGATGTTAAGGTGAGCAGATGCAGAACTATCATGGCTGTGCGCGGCGGGTTACAAAGGCGTAACGGCTGAAGGTTGATTGGTTGCGCAAATTTAGCTCAACCGATACATCAGGCGTTACCACCAGTGTCGCACGCAGAGCTCAGGACAGCACCTGCCGCCATATGCGCCTTAGCCCTAGGTTTGCCATAGCTTGAACGGAGCACTGGCGTGACTGCTTGCCATCTCATCATGAACTTCATGCTCGACATACCCAGGAAAAGGGTGATGTGAATTTTGAGATTACCCCAGAAAAACAGTGCTACTGATTGGTGCGGAGCACACAATGTTTGTTGTTGCGCAGGGTGAAGTGCACAGAGGCAATGGCAACTTGTAGCAGCAACATTCTGGCCTCATTGCTCAGTAGGATGTTGTGTCGCAATGCTCAGCAGCAGCAGCCCGCTCACCTTTTCCCCTGGCCCAATGATGGTCACAGACAACAGCAGCTGCCCCTGCACGCCATGGTCCTTGGGATTCTGCACATACACACAGTAGTTCACTGAAGTCTTTAATTTGCGTACTTGCATCACAATTGGACTATAAATATGGCTTGCGTAGATTCATCAGCCTGTGAGCCTTGCGTCAGTCAGCAATGACAGCGGAGGCACTTGTGCTGCGCGGTCACACTCCAGCTACTTGTAGACCCTGCAGGCGCATGCCAAAGTGTCACTTCATTGTTGCTTGTTCAAGGAGTGCCTGGGGCATGGGCTGCAGCATCAAGACGCTTGCTAATGACACTGGAAAGGGTTTCAACATTGTTGACCTCACGTTCATGATATACCACCAGCTTCAAGACAGAATGCCAT
Source organism: Tribonema minus (assembly GCA_017506865.1). Taxonomy (NCBI): domain Eukaryota; class Xanthophyceae; order Tribonematales; family Tribonemataceae; genus Tribonema; species Tribonema minus. The sequence goes on along the minus strand of JAFCMP010000528.1, from coordinate 652,242 downwards.
ACGAAAATTTCGCCTTGACAGTGGGTAACAAAATAGGCATCACCTGCTAACTAGGGTCAGGCATGCCGTTGACAAGAGGTGCTTGTGCCTCTGACATGACGGAACAGTGGCAATCCGTGCATATGCTGGCATGAGGAGTGCACAGGTTACATGGGCCAGCACTGCGCACAGCGCACATTAAAACATCATGTCCACCAGGTAGGATTCCACACAAAAACAAACGATACTATAGTGCCCATGCACTCAAGCTATGGTGGCGATATCGTTCACTGTAAAGAACGCAACGGAATCAAGATGTGGTATCAATTAGGCCTGATTGCACATGCAACACAGAAAAGGACATTCTGCGACACTGCGCACTTCAGCGCACACAGATGGCATTACGCATGATGACAAAGGTGCAGGTTCTCACACGAAGACACATACACAGACAGTGTTACGATGGTGCCAGCATCGCCCCTAGGGTCCGCAACACTGGCCACTGGCAGCCGACTCAGGCGTAATGCAACGGCTAATGGCAACCGATGCAGTCAATCTTGCACCCACCTCCATGTCTACCAGAGGCACCCACTGTCGGTACAGCTCGTGGTGGTCAGTGAGGAAGTAGATGTACTCCACGTCAATTTGGAAGGACCCAATGAGGTCTACCTTGGACTTGCCGAGGTCAGAGTCAAGAACATCCACGCGCACGGTTCCCGATTCCAGATCAGCCTGTGTCATCATGACACAAGCAGAAGTCAGTCACCTCAACTTATTTTTTGAGTTGCTGATCAAGCACAACCGCCACCTATCATCATGACACACGGCAGAAGTCGGTAAGCGCAGGATTTTGCTGAGTTGGTGATCAAGCGCAATAGCCACCACCCACCCTGGATAATGCGAAGCGAGGTTGCGCATAGCATCAGGCAAACAGCACCGGACACATCGGAGTGTGACACTTGGGGTGCATTTGAATGTCAACGCATGCGGATGAAGCACACTTACTGTAGAGCATCTTGGAGAGGGAAGATACAAAGAAGAAGGTAGGAATAGGCTCTAGATTGCAGTTCCAATCCATTCTCAGTAGCACAGTCACAGCCTTTACAGCTCTGCACTTGATGCAACATGATCCTCAAACGTACTCAGAGATGCACACTTGTGAGGGCCCCAGAATTTCACAGGGGTTTGACACAGGCACGTGCCAGGCGAGACGAAATACGAACCCTCTTGATGTCGTTGAGCTCAAAGTAGAACAGGTCGTCGAAGACTGCGCTGCTGTGGTGCTTCATGCGCGTACGCCGCTGCTGCCCAAAGCATGTCACCTGCAAGTGCGTCACAAAACATGCAGTTGCTCGCCTGGATGGCTCAGCCTGTAGCATGATGGTGTTGCAGACGCGCAACTGAGGAAGTGCAAAGGTAGTGGCGGGTGCTCTGCACCTCCAAGCACCATCAGCCTGAAGGTGTGTGCAATTGCACGAAAGTTCCGCATATGCAGCTTATGTTATCAACAGGATGCACATAAGTAAGCTTCAGTACAGATGTAGATCCACACACAGCAGATGCCAAGGCGTGGGGACTTCATCATCAAGTTCAGTGCATTGATGGCCTCGTTGCTCACATAGTGCTTATGGCAATATTCAGCTCGATGTACAACGAGGCACCAGGGACCCGTCTTATCGCATGAGCTACATGTCGCTACACAGGAGAAGAGGTGACATGAGCACGTGAACGCTGCACGGCTCATCCAATGCAGGGCCATGTCAGCGTCATTTCTGCCATACCTGTACGAATGGGTCGTTTGAGCCATCGTGGTCCTCGGATTGCAGCTTGGACACCTCAATGATGTGCACCATGACGGTGTAGTGCCCCTCCTGTGCAAAGGGTATCAACAGACGCGTATTCATTGAAGCATGGTCATGCTTGACGCATGCAACTCAGCCGCAAGTAGGCATGGCGGCAATAAAGCGGCAGGGAGACAGGCAACACATACACAAGTTGCCCTGCATATTCCACTTCGTGCATCGACATAACCGCCAAAAAACTGAACTCCACACTGTGGACGGAAAACTGATGTCATGGTTGAATGCATACAATAGTCTGGCACTGTGGCAACTTTGAGTCAGCGCTCGACGAAGCATACTCAGAGCACAGCGCATTGAGACTCGTTGCGCCCATCGCGGCATGCGCATGCGGTGGGGATGGGGTCCCCACCTGTGCACGCATTTGATCGCTGTAGCAGCTATTGCAGCTGCATGCAGGCTCAAGTTGCTACCATGTGGGACCTTATACACTCGCTGGTCTAAGCAATGACCATGCAGTGGTCAGCTCTGTAAATAACAGCAATTTGGCGAAACCGTGCTGAACTCGTGTAGCCAGTGTCGGTCGCACAACACTCAGACCTGCACATGGCAGCACCTGTATCTGCGCATTCTCTATGCGTTTGGCCAGCTCCTCGTAGCGGGTCCGCTCCAATGCCAGCCGCTCAGCCTCTGCCTTTGCGTCTTCTTCTTCGATGGTCTCACCGAACGCAGCATGTTTGTCAGGTGCTTCCTCATCTGGGGGCTCTAGTGACACCACCTGGGTATACCCATACAACAAATGCAAATGCTTGAGTGAGAGGTACAGTAGTGCAGAAATGTTCCGCTTGTAAAAATGTACACTCCACAAGTACCTCGGAATTACCGGACGCTGTGTTTTGCCCTACATCAGATCTGCAAGCTTCTGGGCGCCCTCGTGTCAGCACAAGGCAGCCCCTGGACACTATACCAGTGTTGCACTGTTGAGCACAGGGAAGACCACATCGCGGGGAGATCAGCCATGCTACAAGCTTTGTCCAACCTGAACCAGACGTGAGTTGTGATTGCAAGGTCAGGGTTGATGTACGTGTACACATGCAGCATCTGAAGTGCACCCGCGCTTTGCCTCAATAATTGTGGTGAACTGCTTCAGATCGGCAAGAGCGGATGGAAGTTCCGAATGAGCACGCTGTCATTGCTCTGCCAAAACGAATACTAACCGCAAAGCACGCTCAGACTATACTGATGTGAGTGGTGCCACTGAGGCCAACACACCCCTGTTCAAGGCATTGCCAGTCACAGACAAAAGTACTTCAAAGCATTGACAACGTACCAGCGGCGGGGGGGGCTCGCCCGGGGCGTAGACGTCATCGTCCGTCACACCCTGCTGGTACATCTTCATGTCCATCTCGTGGCCCGCGTAGATGGGTACCAGCTTAACCTGCGCAGCGCTCAGCGCAGGCCACGGTTTTCAGATTTTCATCACTCTGTGACCTCAGCGATTTTGGTACTTCAGAGTACAAGTCTACTGAGGGTTGGGCTGGCGCTTGCAGGGCGCTTCAGCGAGCTATGACTGAGCCGTGCATGCGCAGAGAGTTGACAATGAGACTTCAATGCAAGCATCAACTGGTGCGGTTGTATGATCTTACATAGCATGATGCAGACAAGGGCAGAATCACAAGCAATCATGATGTACTGTCAGTGCCTGATGGCATCCGTGCAAATACTTAACGGAGTGCTGTACCTTCAGCCTGCCGACCTCTGGCTTGGTCTTGTTGCCGCCAGGGTACAGCGGAAGTTGAACAAACACAGCCTGCAAGAGTGCAAGCACGCATGCAAGCAAATTGCATAAAAGGCGAGTTCCAACGCATCATGACTGAAATGATATCATTGGACGCCATCCACATGGACATATTGCCTCTCTAGGACACCCTTGACCATGCCACATGTCATTATGAGCCTTGCAAAGTCGCATCACGCATTCAGCTCGTACTAATGCAAAACAGGCAGCTAGGTAGGGTAACCTGGGCTGCATAGGTGCCAGCAATGCCAGTTATCAAGGCTGCAAGCCTGGCTGTTGATTGTATCTTAAGCAAAAGCTGATAGAGCTGAGCCTGCCTGATTGAATTTGAGACAACTTTGATGATCACCCTGTAGTTGCCAGAAAATATGACACCTACTCCGCTGGTGCCTACAGTACTTGAATATTGTGTACTGTCATGCACCACATATGGCTCAAGCCAACGCACAAAGTCCACCTTGTTCAGGGCGCCCTCCATCATGTACTCAGGGCTGGTCAGCTCGAGTTCGGTCTCCCCGATGTAGTCGTTGAGCAGCATCTTGTTGTGATTGAACACCTGTCACACATGTGCACATAGAGACCAATCTTGGTGAGGGGCCATTCTGTTGGACGGGCGCAGTTGCCGTTGTTCAGGCTGGCGTGCCATGCAACATGCCTCATGATGTACATTTGACATGTGCAAGCATGAGCCATGCGCCGTTTGCAGTCCAACAAGCCAAGCGCGAACATTCAAATTTGCATACTGCGGCGAGAATAGTCAATGTACACACGCAGCTGCGATGCTCTTAAGAATGTGTGCTGCAGCCATGCGCATGAGTGCGTTGTCACAAGCGCCGCACAACTTTAAAGGCGGTGTGATCTGCTCTGGAAGAGCATCGGATGAGGGTGTAAAGGTGCGAACATGAGCGTCACCCACATACTTCAAACTACCACATTCGAAGACCACTACTGCAGTGCACACTCGTACATGTCAGTGACATGGTGCGTCGTGCACTGCAGAGTGGAAGCCGAGGCTTCAGCCTCAGTGAGCAAGGAACCCAGCGGCACAACAGTGCTTGACACGCATAACAATGCATGGACTATTCCAACAACACCAGCGCACACAATTAGGTCAGGTTTTGTTTGCAAGTCACGCCACCGCTGCCTGCAGCAACGTCACAGGCAACGGGATGGACTTCAATGTTGCTGACTTATTACGTGTCATGAATATGCTAAGGGACACCACACAACTCCCATAGCACTCACGCTTGATTTCATGCCTATCACTGTGAGTGATTATGAGAAGCGGCTGGAAACCGAAACGCCGTCAGTTTGCCACAGCTTCAACACTCAATGCTTCAACTTCTACGCCGCACCTTGAGCATAAGGATGGATGCCTTGCTGGGCGTCGAGCTCAGAGGCACCACAAACTTCTCATTCCAGACGGGGTTGTTGGTGTCGTCTACACGCCGCGTACTGGCCGACCATGATCCGCGCTTCAGCTCTACACACCCGTCTGCCCCGTTCTGCTCCTTACACCTGACGGTGTTGTGTGGGAACATTGCCGCATGAGCCGTACATTTTTCCAAGTGTGCACCAGGCAGCCACACATGTTGCAAAGTTATGCATGTTGCAGCTCGTGGGGGTCGTCTTGCCATATGTCACATAGAAGTACATCATGTTTGTGGTTGTGTCTTGTGTGTGACTGCGTGCACAAGCTGAGCCCGCATTACAAACATTTGCCATCATGCTGTTCAACAAAGGCTGATACGCTTGCGGTTTGAAGTGCACCAGGCTGGCAATAGCAGGTGCACTGCGCTGGCAGCACATGATCCTAGCAGCGTGTGCAGCCCTGGCCTAGCCTTTTGGTCAGTTTGGTCTGGCAGGGCATTTGAAGATCAGCTTGGGCCCAGCACTTGATCTCTACCACTTCAATACGCCATTCGCTGCCGAGTCGTGTAGCGGGTCATGCACAGCACTTGTAGCAGCAACACCTGCCTGAGCGTCCAGCTTCAAGTTGAACAGTGAAGCAATCGAGCGTGCACGGCCCTGTCAAGAATGCTGCATGGGCATGGATTTCGAGTATGGCACTAGATCTAGAGACTAAGGACAAGCACGGCTACAGCACCTGCAGATCTCAAACATACAGCGGCGTAGAAGTTGATGGGGTCTTACTTGAGGTCCGTGGCGTTGCAAATGGTGACGTGGAAGAGGGTGGGCCTAGTCACAGGAGCTGGCGGCGCCTGCAGATATCAGGCAAAGCCGAGCTCAACAATGTCAGTGCCAGCGTAAAGTGCTTTTAAAAAATGAATGACTCCTGTTGACAGTGCCGCACTTGTTGCAGTGTGCTCAATTAAGCAAGGCAGGTGTCAGTGCCTATGAATTGTCTCTGTTTTTTGAACTGCAGGTGCACAACAGCAGTACGTACGTAAAGAGAACATAGGGCTGAAACTGGAGCAAGTCGCAGATAATTTGAGGAATAAGCTTGCTTCCAGGTCCAGCAGCAATGTCTGACTAGGCTCGGAACCAGCGCGCTGAGCAAGCACGCAGAAGAGCGCTACTTGGCGGCTCTGATTTTGATGTCTGCATGCACTGCAAAATGAGATGCACCCCTCATGTCATCTTCTTCGTCGATGAAGACCCATTTTCAGACGAGCAGATCTACCAATGTCATGCTTACCGCAGTGGGATGGGGCGTAGCAGTCCCAGGCGCCACCAGGTGGCTCATGACAAGCGTGAAAGTGACGTGGAGCGTCACCTTGATGGGGCCCTGCCCATCGCTTGTTTGCAGGGTGAGCACCTGCGAGTTGCCTTGCTCTCTGCAGGACGGCACCATGCAGAGCGTATGCATTCTAGCTGTTAGTGTACTATTTCGGCTGAACGTGACCGTGATGCTTCAGATTGTGGCTGGCGGCAAGCCGGTACAGAATCTGCGTCGTGAAGAGCTCTCTTGTCGAATTGTTGCACCAAAGCTGATAGCACACCCCTGCGAGCAACGAGTAATGTGATTGTGCGTACATAGAGCACTACTCGTAGCCCTCTGTCGTGCAAGGTCAGAGAGTCATTCAGCATGCCAAAGCAAAGCCCAGTCATCGTCCGCATTCAGCGCCTTCTTCATGAGCATCATCAAATCATGAAGGTCAATGCCCTTGACTCAGCCAACCATTGAGGCTGCAATCTGAGAGGGTTGCAAATGTCATTGACAATCCACACCACAAAGGAGCATTCTGATAATACTTCAAAGCACATGCATGTATCTCGAAGATTAAGGACGTACTGGACCACATCAAACCCATTACAATCGGCATCTGCGCGCATGTACATCTGCCCAGATATCTGCCTTCAAGCCATCAAGGGTGGATATGCCAGGCGCAAGTAGCTCATAACATTGAAGGTTGGAATGGAAACATTGCTCCAATTGGTCAAAATACACTGGACGGCTCTAATAGAATTCCAGAAGTCAGGATGTTGCGCTGAGAACGAAGGGCCGGGCAAATGCCCATTCAGACAGTCGACACGATAACACGCAGGCAGCACTGATGTCGCATGCAACACTAAAGCTGCAACAGTGCCTTGTGCATGATCGCTGTGCTGCTACCACCGCGACGTCAATGCAAATGTCTGCTAGGCCAAGTGCAAGCCAGGCAACTTTTATTTTTCAGGCGCGCTGCTCACGTGAATGCTTCATCCTCCACGATGGTCACGTCGCTGCTGGCAAGCACCACCGTGCCCGCGTCGGGCGCGTCAGGCTGATCGCTGCCACGCCGCCGCGAGGGCGACCTCGCTGATGCAACCGCCGGTGCGTCTGGTACTCTAACAACGCATCTCGCAGCGAAGTTGCCATCGGCGTCCATCAGCACGTTGGTCACCTGGGAGAGAGGCATGTTCATCGCGGCTCAGCCATCTCAGAAAGAAGTGTGACTGGCGGAATGGTTGAGCATCAAGAGCAGCGATGCTCAGCAACTGACGGCATCAGGAGCAGCATTGCTCAGCATCAAGCTGACCGCTTGCCGCAATGCCACAGGTCGAGTCACTGCCATTGCACTCGGGCCTCAAACTTGGCCATCAATGCAATATTCATCAAACATCAGCCTTAAACAGCAACCTAGACGCGAGGACGTAGGCTCAGATGTATTTGAGTGTGTTGCCCAAGTACTTCAAGGCATGTCAAAAGATTGCATATTGCAACAGGGAAGCCGTTGCAGCTGGAAGTGGCAGATCACCCGCAAGTTCAACCACAAAATTCAACTGTGGTCCCACAAAAGCGGTGCCATCAGAACTGGCTACCTGTTGCTATGATTGATGACCTCGATGCTAATGGCTATGCATATAGTTTTGTACACGTACATTGAAGTGTGTGCATGCATTGTTTGCGATGTTGATTGAATATGACACGCTGCAGGCTTGGCCGATGCAGTTGCGCTTACCGTATATTCCTCATCATAATTGAAGATGATGGAGTCAGAGCTGGGATTCTCCACCCTCCTTGCCTGCGCAAACTGCGCCCCATGGTATTTTTGCTTGCTAAACTGAATCACAGGGGCTTCCGCAAACCTGGAGGGGGAGCACGATGCACTGAAACCTGTCAGTTAGCAGAGCGCAGCTGTACTTCGTCATGGCCTGCTGTACTGCGGTTGAAATTGACACAACTTGGCCTGTGTGCACGTGGCGTAGTCCGTTTTGCGGCCAGCCGCGTGTGAACCTGCATGATTTCTAATGAAGTCGGCCAGCCAAATGTAAAATTCTAACGAAGTTGAGACGACATGATAATGAATGCATGCGGCCCAGAAACCAGCCAAGCACGTATATGGAGCCTGAAAAAAAGTCAACATGTGGTATGCAGCAGCTGAATGTCACCATGTGCTGGTGACAAGGAACTGTGAAATTATGCACCCAGTGTACATTTTTCTACCTTCTTGTGACCGACTATTTGTGTGAACACAGTGCGGGTTCTCTTGCTCAGTTAGAACCATGAGCATGCAACGGCCCCATTCTACTGGAAAAGCGGCAACTTGACAATCACTCAGCGAGCTTACAGTGAAGTTTGACACTTCTGAGTACACAACCGCAACTCACATGTTAGCTGCACCCCCCTCCAGCACCAGCTCCCGCACCGCTATGGTCAGATCATACTCTACCGCCTTGAATGAGTCCATGGCCCTTGTGGCCTGCTAGCATATGCAGCGCACACGCGGAGGGCCCCAGGTGAACGGCTCTGTCGCACTGGATATTTACGCGCCATGAGCACTTTGCAAGTATGGCATGTACATGCACATGTGTGTTTCTGATCGATAGAAGCGCGCGCATTGCTCACTCATTGTGACCCCATTGTGTCAGACAGATTTGCCCCATCAAGATATGCGCTGCGAGCAGAACCCAGCCGCACTAATGATTTTTTTAATTCAATAAGCGCGAGAGTACTGGAACCTAGCCTACCCGGCAGGTCGACAGGACGCGCTGTCTGCCGCAAAGTCGATGCTGCACACCCATGAACCCAGTATTACAAACATCACGCCATGTTAGTGAAGCACACAATGGCAAGTCGGCTGCAACAGGGGTAACGCCATGCTCAAGGGGAACAGACGTGAGTCAATTCTGGCTTTAGCCTCCATTTCATGCCGACTTGTCAAGGAAGTATGACTTGAAGTAGGTACTTTTATAAGTTTGATCTACAGCATTGTTGGGGTACGGTAGCAGCGTTGATTGTTTGACCTATTGAAACACATAACACATTCAGAGAAAGGGCGTGAAATGGTGCACTTCCTCAGCAGGCCTGATGAGGATCAGCGCCTGAACAGACATGAAACAGCACCAGGCAGATGTTCCCAGAGCCGGGACCGACTTCCGAATCCTGAGCTGACGCAAAGTCATCATCAGTGCTCTGTGATGGTGTGAATGAAAGTGTGCTACACCAGAGCAGTTGCGCAGTGACTTCTGCTGCAAAATTTGAGCTGGCTTCAAGTAGGCGACGGTACATCGGCGCCACAAAAGGTGTTCAAACCTCGGCAGCTGTAGGGCGCTGTCCACAAATACTTAAAAGGTGATGTACAACTCTGCATCTTTTTAATTGAGGCAGTCCGGATATGCAAAGATATCCTCGGCTTTGGAATGTTTGAGTCAAGTCATGAATGTGAAGTGGAAGCTTCAGTAACAAGGTGTTGTTGAGCAGCAAACTTTACCAACATCTTCTTGCATTTTGTCCAAGGCTGCTGCACAAACTTCTAAATGTGCTCATGCAGCCGGTGTTATGTTCATAATAAAGTAGGGCACCAGATAGTGTTGTTGATCTTGCTAAGAGCCACGGATGTCAACAAAGTCCATTCATGAGCCAAATAGAATGTCCAGAGAGCCACACTTTCACCATCATAACGTAGCTTAAATTGTGCTACACCAGAGCAGTTGCGCAGTTGTGTTGTAACATTGTAGCTGGCTTCAAGTCGCCCATGGTACATAGGCACCACAAGGTGTTCAAACCTCAGCAGCTGCAGGGCGCTGTCCATGAACATGTACCTAAGGACAATGTACAACTCTGCATTTTGTTGTTTAAGCAGTCCAGATTTGCAGAAGTAACCTCTGCTTGCAGGTCTTTCAATAAATTCATGAATGTGATATGAAATCAGTCAGTAACAAGGTGTTGTTGAGCGAGCTGCACGAACATTTTCTTAGAGTCCACGTCCACGTCGCGGCTATGCACGGATCTCTGAATTGCGCACCTGCAGCCGGTGTTAGGAGAGATTTTCGCCATCATTCATACGCGCTTGTGAAGCTCGCGTCTGAAAGCTATAGGCAGAGAACCACCTGTGCGAATTCAACGACATCAGCATTCAGCAAAAAGCTTACATTCAAGAAGATTTTAGACTGGCTCGGCTCCTCAGACACAGCACCTCCCGCAACAGCAGCAGCTCCAGCTGTAGCTCCAGCTCCAGCACTGGATCCTCGCCTGTTGGGGGAAAGAGCTTCCTTGATGCTGTGTCGCATGCCGCTAAGCCCACTTTTCATGGTCAGCCACTTTTCCTCCTCGCCGAAGCGAGGTGATGGTAAGGTTTTCAGCAAGATTCCGGCCTAGCAGCGGCTCTATTCATTGATTAAAAAAAAAGAACTCAAACCTCAACTCGAATTGGCAGTTCCACGGAACAGAGCTTTCCGCAGGGTCTCTTTGAATTAAAAAAAAAGTCTTGGTTAAAAAAAAAGACTTTTTTTTTTTTCATGGTTCATTCATAAATGTATGTATGTCTATGGCGTGGTGGACACACACGTTCACCGTCAACACCTATGATGTAACATTTGCGCCGGCGCGTGGCCACATGTTTTTGCTTTCAACTGTCTGCCCTTCGTCTGCTTGTAGCGTGGGCCACTGCGTGGCGCATGCACGTATATGGATCAATACAATGATGGAGAGCCTTTCCCTCAGACATGAGATCCGGAAAAGTTCCCTATTGAGAATCATGAGCGTTGCAGATCTCTAGCAGCAACCGTACTACGGTAGTAGTCCACCAGAAATTCACATGCAGGACACGCAATGAGCAGTGATGCCTCAAGTGCTTTGGTATTTCTTGCGATGCTGACTGTCAATCAGCTACATCCTTGTTATTGTACAACAAGCATGCATACATGCACATGGAGCACATCAAATGCACGCATCACACACTGTCAAATGCACGCATCACGCAAGTGGCGGTCTGCAATGAAATGCAAGTCCACATTGCACTGATTGGTGGTGGCACATAACTTCAATTTACCAATAAAATCATTGTCAAGACTACTTGCTGTCATGTCAGTATACCATACATCCATGGCAACTGCACATGGTTCTTGTCGCAACAAACATCACGTCACATGACTACATACAGTGATGCCCGCTCGGTGAGGCCAGCCGAAGGCGCCTCATCAGACACTGCGATACGACACCAATAATTCTATTTCTATCCGCCAACTATAGATGCGTTTTTGACCATTTCTCCTGCTCCCAGGCTGTGATGCCATGCCAGCATCACATCATGTGATGTTGTTCTGTGACATAGCAGAAATCCAACAAGCCCGCTCTTGACAAGAGCGAGTGGCTTGCTCAGAACTGACGAAATAACCCTCGCCGTCCAGATGTTGACATTTTGTTGTACTGCACCGCCAGCACTCGACCCTGGCTGCCTGCACTTCGGGGGGACACATTCAAGGGCAAAGGCGTTGTCCTTGACACTGTGCGCGCCCCGACAGCCAGCAAATACCTTGCGGGCATGTGCAACGCGGCCACCAAGGACAGGCACACGGCGGACATGGGGGAAAAGGAGAAGCTCAGGCGTGCCAATTCGTCAAGGACCTAGCTATGCACTCAGCACTGTGCGCAGGGGGTAGGGGGCCACAGGTAAGGCGCAGAGTGCAGCCAACAAGAAAGCGGCGCTAGGCAGGTCGCTGGCGCAGGAGCTCGCGGACCGCATCATAGCGTATGTGCGCGGCGCGGAGAAGCTTGGCTGCGTGGCCCGCCCGGTTTCGGCGCTGCTCGGACACCGCTCTGTCTTACAGAGCCGGATCCCTGCACACACACACGCGGCCGCGAGAATGAATTTTGGACGATGACCTGTCACTACAGGGTCTCAGATCCGACAAAAAAGAACCTCAACGCCGCTGAGGGAAGAAGCCATGAGGGTCCTCTTCGTCGCGATGCCTTCACATGGCCATCTGAAGCCGGCCACATGCGTAGCAGCAGCGTTGCACCAGCTGAGACCTGAGGCCACCGTCGCTTTTGCAAGCTGCGATGCTGCTAGGCCCACTGTCGAGGAGGGCGGGCTGGAATTCGTCAACCTGGGGCCGGCACCTGAGCAGGGAGCGGCTCTATGGCCTGGACCTAGCGTGACAGAGGATCCCAGGAGAGACGTGGGCAGAAGGGCATCGGCGATGGCTGCTAAATTCACAGGTGAAAAAAGGGTGCTTTCAGGCTTGGTCTTCAAGTGCCGTCGTTGTGAGCTGGTGTCGTTGAGCGTGTTGTAGGCGTGCAAATTGCGTGCCAGCGCTCCACCGACGTCATGTGCATTCGCCGGCGCCACAGCAGCCTGAATGGCCCAATCGGCGGATTTGAGGCCAGAGTGGCTAGCGACACTGTGAGCTGCGTGCAGCTGTGCCTACGTGCCAAGCTCTTCAAGCGAGTGTTGTAGCAAGAGCGAAGCGCATAACACGAGCTCAGAAACATGTAGCCAGACTAGCATCGTTTATGGCAATGTTGCAGTTGAGAGACCTCGAAGATCTATGTGGGCGCAGGTGTCTATTGCATCTTCTATCAGCAACTTGAAGGTACAAAGCCCTAACTGCTCTCAAGGGATGCGCATACCTCAATGATTGTTCATGGCATGTTTGTCCGTGAACATAGCAAAGCACAAACCCCTGATGCCGCAGGGAGCCAGCGTGCAGTCTCAGGTCTACTGAAGAGTAGCACTCGAGGCGAATGAGCCATGCATATGAACATGTTGACAAAAAATATCCAATCTGCGAAACAACGTTGGTTCTGTTTGCCAATTTAGCCTTGAAGACGATCCATTGCGCTCACCAGAGTGCTTGTTGCCATATGGTCCCGTTCTGGGTTCTGTCGCAGACATGGAAGCTGGCATGTACCCACCCCTGGCTGCGCACCTGGAGAACGTCGACCCTTACGACTGCATTGTGACAGATCATGCCACCCTGGCAGCCTACGACGCAGCGGAGCACAAGCAGGTGCCGCTGGTCGTACTGTTCCAGTCGCCTCTGAGCTACGCCCTGGCGCAGTCCGGCAACCACAAGTACAACGGGCCCTCCCACGTTCCTGTGGAGATTCTCACCGAGGTAAACACAGAATGCAGTCTAGCTTGCATGTGACGGCAGCGTGTTGCAAAATGTGGCCTGATGATATGATTGGCTCGTCAATTGTGCTTGCACGCCTTAAGCAGCACGCACACTCGTTGAGCTGCGTGAACAGTGGCGCATATGTCATGCTCGAGCATCCTGAAACGACTGACACATGCAGTTGTGCCTGCACGACCCGTTTGTGGCAAGAGTGGGATGCGCAGGTGCAGTTCAACACACCAGGGCTGACGTGAACGACGCGTGCAATTGGGCGTGCGTGCGCACGACGTGCGTGCGCACGATGCGCGCAGGTGCTGCCTGTGCGCATGCACCTGTTGCAGCGCTGGCTGCTGAACCCCATTCTCAAGCATCAAGCAGCAAAGGCATCGGACGCTGCGCTGGCGGCGCCACGCGCGCGTGTGCGCCGGGCGCTCGGGCTGCCGGGGCCGCCTGGCGTGGCTATGAGCGTGCCCGCAGCTGTTCCGCGCTGCTTGACACTTGTCAGCGGGGACTGGGCACTGGTGCGTCAATGTACATTGAAATGTATCTACCAGTTCTCGTTTTCAGGCCTCACTACCACGCTGAGAGTTGTTGCGGGGCGCCGATGACTGTTGTAATGTTCTTTTCTTGGCATTGACTCCTCGAACATGACTGTTCAGTGCTGGATATACCTCGGGCCCTGGTCATCGTAGATAAAGTGAGCTGGCACTGCGCAACTGTGTGCGTGTGTGTGTGTGTGGTCACGTGGGTCTGCTTAAAATGTAACCCAGCATCCCACAGACTCGATTGCAAAGGAAGTAGGGTGCGCAATTGCCTCTTTCTCAGTGACATCTGCTCATCTTGTATTTTGTGGTACAGCATGATGCTGTTGTGATGCAGTCTACATATCAGCTGGCGTAACGTGCTGCGAGGTGCCCATGCCTTGCCGACCAAATGAGCGCTCGGCATTCGCGTCTGGGTCAAGAGCCGGCCAGCGGCAGTGGCAGTCATCTGTGACAGTTTAGTTGTCCAAGTACATGTGCATAATCAAATGTTGACACTTTTTGCTGCAACTGTGTATGTGTGTCCTGTGTATGTGTGTCGCGTGTGTGCAGGAGGTCGAGCGGCCCCTGCCACCTGGCTGGATGCTAACGGGCTACCATGGTCAAACACGTGATGCTGCTGCACTGGACACAGTGAAAGACCAAGACCTGGCCGCTTTTCTCAACACAGGTTCTGGTGAGCATGCGCACTACGCATCATTCCGGCAGCTGGCAGCAGCAGGGGATTGCTGCAGCATATGACAGATGTCACAGGTCCGCACACAGTTCCGCAATTTTTGAACTTTGATTGCAACCAACATCAAGGTTCACTGAACGCGTACATGCCAGGTCAACGCCCGCCATGCCAAGACATGAAGATTAATGCACTTCATCTGCGCGCCTGATGTGTGTTACCGACTGCAGAGGCGGGCGAAGCAGTGGTGTACATGGCGCTAGGCTCTCTGGTCATACCAACCAGGGAGCAGGTGGCAGAGCTGGCGGCGGCGCTGGCCAGCATGGAAGGCATGCGCTTTGTATGGGGCCTCAACAAGGCAAGTGGACAATTCTGTGCGTGTAAGAGTATGCATATCGCCATCAAGTGGCTAGAGAGTTCGCCAGGATCCCTCATCAGATCGGCTTGAGCTCGCACTTGCAGCTTGAGGCCATGTCCTACTTCAGGGTCATTGTGTCGCTGCTGCTGCACCACCACCCGTGATGAGCCATAGTCCAGCATTTTAAGACAGAAGTCAGTCGCACATTTTAACTGTATCACCGGCGCGTTGCAGTTGTTTGTGGCGTTTGAACTGCATATCGGCTGCGCGTGTGGCAATTACCTGGCCTGCCTTGATTCACAATGCGTTGTTGTTGCCGCTCACGCAGGCCAGCGAGTCGCCCCTGCTCCTGCTTTGTATGCTGGCTGCTAGTGATGCTGTGCGTACCGCACCAACGCGCGCCGCGCCGCCACTGACGCCAAAATCGCACTGCTGCAGGCGGCGCAAGCGCTGCTGCCCGAAGGTTGGGCCGAGAAACACGCCACACGCATTCTTGTACTCGGCTGGGCGCCACAGGCGGCCATTCTGGCACACCCGGCAGTGCGGCTGTTTGTGACGCATGGCGGCCTCAACAGCCTCTACGAAGGACTGCTTGCAGGAAAACCATTGGTGGTGATGCCGTACTTCTCCGACCAGCACATCAATGCCCAACACGCCGTCAATGTCGGCGTTGGCATGGCGGTGAGCCACTGCATGCGCCCACTTTCCGTTGCAGGCTGATACATTCACGGGATGGCCTGTGCGTGCATATAAGTCACTGTGACCAACCTGCCGCATTCAATATCTCTTCGTTCTATTTTGGCGTTTTCACACTGCAATCAAATCATTGATGGTTGCTGCTGGGCTGACATTGCGTGTGCGCCCCACACTATGGCTGACAACTGCCTGCACACATCCCAACCACTCAGGTGGACCCCATGGCTGCAGATGTGGCAAAGCATCTGCCGAACGCAGTGGCCACCCTGCTGGCGCCTGACAGCACCGCTTCCGCCACCGCGGCGGCTCTGGGCGAAAAGCTACGGCGGCGCGTGGGCTCTCAGGACGCTGCACAGGCAGTGGCTGACTTTCTAGCAGTGCAGGCTTCGTCTTGAGGCGCATCCGTGTGCGACGTGTGCAGGGGGAGAGTAACCATGACAGAGTCGGCGCGCACAGCTGTTCCGGCAGCGGGCGGATACAGCAGGGGTGTATGCGTTGTTGTACATTAGACATGCATGTATGTGCAGGCTTCTGCAGCCGGCCAACAAGTGGCGGTATGCGTGTTCGGTCACTTCAGGACTTTGGCAGCTGCAGCGACGAAGTGCTGCGGGCCGTTAGTTTTACTTTAGCTTTCTGTTGAGGTAGCTGATGACTTGCGTGTGTGTATCGCCCACTGTCTGTAGAGTCACAGTAGCGACACCTGTACATAATACCTTGCAGACTGTGCAGGGCCATGGAATTGACGACAACATGAGAGCGCCATCTCTGCTGGTGCGCAACAGGCTGCTGTCACTTGTTCCCATAAAATGCCACGCTGTACAGTAATTCGAGGAGGTGTGCGGGTGGTGAACGCTGTACACAACATTCACATTTATGTTTCTTTCCATGGCGTAGTTGGACCTTCGCGTCTTGTCTGCTGCTGTCTGTCCTTGATCCACTTATGTAACGTGCTTGACACCATGACAGCCCACTTCTGCACCGGCGGCTGCTGAACACTTGTATGCATGACAGGTCGCTCATCCCGCTGCTAGTGCTGCACTGCTGGCCTTCACAGGTCCCCCGAAAGCCCCGTTTGTACAAGTCTGTACACGTGTGTACGCGTCGAAGTCACATGCGGTGCGCTTGCCTTCAATGGATCTGGTGCTCCCTTCGTTGGTTGTTGCGTTGGTTTCTGTGTTCCATGAGGCACACTCTTCGATTATACGCTGCATGGGACCCTGTGTGTGACCTGCATTGTAGGATGCGGCTTGTTTGGTAGCTAATAGAGCACATCTGAGAGCGTTTAGTTAAGACAAGCCTTGGTAGCAGATAAGATGGTAAACGGGCTCGTAGCAGTATCCTTTGTGGAGGGCCCCGGGCTCTTAAAGATATATCCCCCCACAAGGGGCAGTGACGTGCACGTTGTCACCTGTGTGGCGCGCATGTGTGGCTGCATAGGCTAAGCAAATGGGTGCAGTGCAGCTTGATTACTTCAGAATCTGCTGCATGTGCTAGGAATGGCAGCAGTGCATGGGGCCTGTGCGAGAAGACCATGGCATTCATTTACCGCTGGTACAGTAGTGTCATGAATGGTTTTCTCCACACCAAAAACATCCCACAAGTGAGGCCAGAGACACCTTACAAACCGTTTTATGTTGCGGTGGATTGGTATATAGTGGTGTTTGAACCGTGTGATATGTATCATACAGTTCAGCTCTGCCTGTGGGCTGAAGCAGTTGACGGTGAGTCTGACTGTTGAAGCTGAGGTCAATGTTGTCAGGCTTAGGAAGGTCCCGTACCCACTCAACAAAGTGGGCAAAGGCATCGGCCAGCATGCCCATCTTCGCGAGGTTTTAGGTGGTCTTCAAGTTGTTCTGTGTGAGCGCAGGCAGCGCCGCTTCCACAGCCTCTTGGACAAATACCAGCTGATCAGGCTCCATTATAGCGCCCGCCAGATTGACAATCGGAGGTGACATATTTAATTTGCCGTTTATAATGGTGCTCATGTTGGCGTATAGGATCTAGGAGCTCTGCTGCTTTACCCGTCGTGACCCCAGTTTGTGCGTTCAGATACATAATGCATATAAAATACATCCATAATACATACATATGCAATGAGCATGGGTCTCGGCATACTAGCTATAGAACACAGTTCAAGTGTTACACAAAGGCTGTTTTCACGACAGATACATGATAATCTTGTGTAGAGCAAGATATAGATCCGTATGCATGTATGATGTATGTATTGTGCACAAATGTGTATGTATTATGTATGCATTATGTATGTGCGCGCATGAACTGGGGTCACAACGGGTAATGCAGCTTGTTGCAAACAACAGCGTGTTGCCAAGCGCCGGCGTTGCAACAATTAATTGATTCTTCTGGCGCACGGGCGTTGCTAGTGTATTGTGTAGGTATCTGCATTCATTGCCTTCCAACACTAAGTCTGAGGCTGAACTACGCACCGTGATAAGGTCAATGCACCGTGTGACACATCCGTATACACAGTGGCGCACAGTCTGAGCCGCTCGGAGCCACACCTATCGTTGCCGATGCAACTACTAGTAGTACTTGCAATTTGTTAATCGCATCAGCATATGTCAAACGCCATCGCCGCAACGCTCTCGCTAATCATCTACGTCTATTGCGCAACCCTGGACCAGTCTAGATCTATGCAACCACATGAATTGTGCGAGACATACAGCATATGCACTGAATGCTACAAAGAGGCACGTGCTACTCATATTCTCGTATTACAAAGGGCCGCGAGGGGGGCCGGTTGTTTTGTGTGGACAACGCGGGGGATCTGTGGGCGGCTCTGTTCAGGCAGAGCTCACAAAGACGTATTACACAGCCCATGAGCAATACAGCGGGTATATACAGCGCAATGCCATGCCTACTAGTAGTACTACCATGCTACACAGAGACATACAGTCCATGATGAACTGTAGTATGAGACATGCAGCACATGCACTACTGCTACAGAGACATACAGCCCAACATGTAGCACATGCAGTACTGCTACAGAGACATACAGCCCATGAACTGTGTGATACACATGAATCGCTACACAGGATGCTACACAGGGACACACAGCTCAATGACATGAACTCTGTACTACAGAGTTCAACTCATGTATGAGACATGCAGCACATGCACTGAATGCTACAAGAGACATACAGACACATGAACTGTATGACACATACAGCCCAAGAGTTGTTTGAGACATAAAGCACATACACTGAATGCTACACAGAGTCTCAGACATACAGCCCATGAACTGTATGATACATATCATATAGTTCAACAGTGATGCCCGCTCAGTGAGGCCAGCCGGAGGCGCCTCATCAGACACTGCGATACAATAGCAGGGATCACATTCATATCTGCTAACTATAGATGCTTCTTTGATACTTTCTCATGCTCCCAACTTGAAGCTGTGATGTCATGCCAGCATCACAATGTCATCTTGCGATGCTGTACTGTGACATGGCAGACCATGTTCCATCGAGCCCGCTCTTGACAAGAGCGAGCAGATTGCTCAGAACTAACGAACAATCCTCGCCTTCCAGTTGTGACATTTCTTTGTTGCACCGCCAGCACTGACTCAATGTACACAATGTCATGTTGCCACTTCTTACAAGTTTTTCTTATCAATCCTGATGCGATGTGATCGCCCGATGCTGGCTCAAGGCGGCCTCCATTTGCATTGTTGACTGTTTGGATGCTGCACGAGCGCCAATTTGGACTTTTGGCTCGCATAATAGGTGCTTACAGCACGGCCGGCCCGGCGCGCTACTTTTGGTTGGTCGGGCGTGTCCAGCGCGCGGATGTCCTGGCGCCAATGTACAGATCTCGTTCCGTGTCTTCAAGTATTCTTGCACTGCTGATCGCTGACAGCATGCGTCAAGTACAGCTGCAACTGTAAACAGTTACCAAAGTTTGAACTGAAACTTAACACAAAGTTTTTTTGCAACTTCAACTTGGAACGCAGATGGCGACGTCAGCGCTTACCGCCGCATCGCACTGTTGCAAGTGCCGCGGCCCTCGCCGGCCAGCGCCGAACCGCCGGCCCCTCCGTAGATTTAGTTATTGCCCGATTTATCGGCGCCCATCCAGGACATGAAATACAACTTCAAAAGAACAAGGCAACAAGGGTGGATTTTGCTGACGCCACGTTGGTGAATCCCACCCTGTGTGCCTGCTATTCAGCCAACGCTCGGCACCCTCAGCGAGGGGCAGCCGCCACAGTGTCTCAGGGGCGGGGCACCCGCCCCACTTTCAACTTCAAGTCGTTTCATGGCATCTGAAGCGATGGAGGTGGTGCTGCCAGCGGCGACTGGCGACACGCCAGCTGGTCCAACTGGTCGCGCGACCACCCCTCCCGCCGCTGCTGCTTCGTGGGCGGCCACAGCCGCCAAACCCGCGACAACAGCCCCGTCGCTTACAGCGAAGAGCAACCTGCTTCGGGAGGAGGCACGGCTGCTGCACGGCCACGATGCAGCCTACTTCACGCCCCGAGGCAGCTACACTGCTGCCTCGTCCGCCTTCACGCAGGAGCAACTGGACCAGCAGGCACGCGCCATGTTTCAGGCTGCTGATCAGGAGCAGTACTTCTTCGTTCCCCCCGCTGTAGCAGCGGCGGGGCGCAAGGGCGGAGCCGCTGCGGGTCGCCTCATGGCAGCGGCAGCGCGCCTGCAGGGCCGCCAGACAGTAGAAGGACAGCCGTTTGTACCGCCTGCTGCGGCAGCTGGCGCGGACTACACATCCTTTACGGTGGATTCCGTCTCCTGCTACAACCGGGAGCACTTGGCTGCCTTGCCGGCCAGTGTCCGCGCACTGTTAGCGGAGCTCGCGCCGGCCCGTCAGCCTCACGAGCGCGAGCGCAGCACCCCAGCGGCGGCCGCCCAGCGCCGCGCCCGACTCACGCGGGGGCGCCAGCAGCTGCTAGCGACGGCGCTCACGTACATGCATGAGGCGGCGAGGGCGGGCGCCGTAGACGCTGCCTCGCTTGCATCCTTGCTCAAGGGTGCAGAGACGCTGGCGCCGCTGTCGCCTCGCGATGACTTCCGCGTGCTATGCTTGCGTGCGCCGGCTGCGCTCGTTGACACGGCTCTCGGCGCGGCCGGCGACTCCGCTGACTTCAGCTTCAGCGGCTTCCGCTTGCGCATCGCCCGCGCTGGTGACATGAGCGCCCCGGTCACGGTGACTGTGCGCGGCGCGCCAGCTGCGTGGTCTGCAGCGCAGCTTGCAATGCTGCTTGCGCCCGCACTCGCAGCTCCTGGCGTGCCCATCGCGCCGGTGCGCTTGCGGGCGGGCGGCGGCGGTACTTCCGCCGCCTTTCTGCTGCTGGCCAGCGCTCTGAAGACCTGCGGCGTGGGCATTGGCGGTGCGGCCTCATCCGCGGCGCCGGCGTCGGCGGCGTCGCCAGGCGCTGCTGGTGTTTGGGAGCTCACAGTGGCCCGTGGCGTGGCGCGGCAACTCGCGCACTCGGTCCTATGCACGGTGGACGGCACGGAAGTAGCGCTGCGGCTGCTGGGCCCAGATAATCTGACGGCGTGCCAGTCCTGCCTGCGACGGCACTTCACGCGCCCAGGTCAGCAGTGCCGGGCAGCGCGTTGCGCACACACCACGCTCCCCGCCATCTGCACCACGCCAGCTGTCGCCACTGGCACAGCTGCCGGTGACCCTGCGGTAGCCGCGGCTCCAGCCGCGGCGGCAGCCGCCGCGACACAGCGTGCGCCCACCGGCGCCGCCGCCTCGCAGCCCCAAGCGCCGGCGGCGACCGGCGCCGCCGCGACGGACGCTGCCGCCGCCTCGACACCCGCGCGGGCGAGCGCGTCGCCGGGCGCCTCGCCGCCGCCGGCGGCGGCCGACGCGGACCCTGCGCAGCTGGGCCAGGAGCAGCGCATTCAGCAGCTGCAGGGGACCATCATGGAGGGGAGGACCGCGCGGAAGGGGCTGCAGCAGCAGGTCAAGGCACTGACAAAACTGCTGGCAGCCGCCGAGGCGGGAAAGCGGGCTGCTGAGGCCGATCGTGACCGGTCTCTGGCAGAGCAAGTTCGTGCGGAACGGCTGGCGGCGCAGCAACGGAGCCTGCGCGAAGGAGAGCAGGTGCGCAACGCTGCGGCGACCGCTCGACTCGAGGCGCAGCTGACAGCGGAAGCGGCGCGCGCTGCGCGCGTGGCGGTGCCGGCGGCGGACGCCGCCGGCGCGGTGGCCACCATGCCCGTAGCGGGAGACCTTGAGGCTAGCTCTGAAGCGGCTGGCGCGGCGGCGGCGGTCGCGGCGGACGGGGCAACGGCGGCGGCGGGCGCGGAGGCGGCAGGCGCGGCGGCGGCGGGCGCCGCCGCGGCAGAGGCGGCGGGCGCGGCGGCGGCGGGCGCCGCCGCGGCGGAGGCGGCGGGCGCGCCGCCGCCTGCTGTAGGTGCTGCTGGCGCGGCAGCGGCAGCGGCCGCACGTGCGGCAGCAGACCCCGCGGTGGCACCGGAGGCAGCGGCGGCGCCGCGGCAGCCGCCGCGCTCCTGCTCACGCGGGCGCTCGCGGTGTCGGCGCGCATCGTCGCCAGCGGCTCGGCACGGCAGCGGCTGCAGCGCCTCCCCCTCGCGCAGCGGGCAGCCCCCCATGCCTGCCAGTGACAGCAGCGCGCTTATGTCCGACAGTGGCACACCCCGCCCCAGCCGCAAGCGCACGGCTGCTGAGCGCACGCCGGGCTCGGCGGCGGAATCCCCTGCTGCACGCCCTGCGCGCGGGCTGCCTCAGGGTCAGTCCGCCGCCGACCGCTTCCTCTCCACCTTGACGGCGCCGCCGCCGCCACCGGAGGGAGGCGGCGGCGCCTCGGGCCTGTAAGCCGCCGGTGCGGCGCTCCCCTCATTCATCGTAATGATGTTCGACTCTACTTCAGGGGGAGCCGCACCAGCGGCCCTTGCGGCAGCTGCTGCTGCAGCAGCGGCTGCCGCGGCGGGCACAGATCCGGCGCAGCCCGAGGCAGTGCAGGCGCCCGCTCAGCCTGCAACGGCTGCCATAATGATTTATCCGCGCTGCCCTTTACATGACACTGGCTGCCTCTTTCGGGTGCCAGTGCCCAAACCGCGCCTCCGCAGGAACGGGGAGGCGCACACGCTCACCGCGCAGACATCAGCGTCGCCGGCGCTGGCGCGCCGCATCGCCACGGCGCTGGCGGATCACCAGCGCCGCGAGCATCCGGATATGCCTGCCGATTTCCTCACGCGTATGCAGGTGATTGACGCCGAGTGTCTGACCCAGGGCCTCCATCGCGCTGGCGAGGGCACCTACCGCGCCGTGGAACCTGTCAGTGAGCTGGTACTCTGCGCATGCGTCTCGTGCGGCGAGCCCGGGTGCGTGCTCAGAAAGTTGCACCTGCGCAAGCACCTCGACAAATCCCGGCCCGCGAGCACAACGCAGCGGCCGCGCTTGCCTCGCGGCGTCGCGCCTCTGCCCCCCATTCTCCCCCTCCCTACAGCCAGTGGCGGCACGCGCGGCCCCGGCGCCCGCGCAGCTGCCGCGGTGGCTGCTGCAGGGCCAACGTGGCGCAGCGCGCTTCCGCTCTGGACGCTCGCGCCGCTCTTGCCCGCGCGCGCAGCGCTGGACGAACTCTCCTTTGACTACGTACTGCAGCAGCAACTGGTGGTTGGCCGCCGCATTCGCCTGGAGCACCGCTCGGACTTCACGGCCGCTTTGACGGCCACGCTGGCGGGCCTCCGGGAGGCGCAAACGGCGGTAGCGCAGGCGCACGGTGCCGAGGCAGCGGCGCAGGCGTCCGCTACAGCGGGTGCATGGTGCAAGCTGCTGCATCTGCTGCCGTGCCTGCTGCTAGTGCCCGACGGCTCCTTGCCGCGGGCGCACCGTTTCACGGCCTTCGCGGCAGGCGAGCTGGAGCTACTCACGCACACAGCGCTGGCCTTCTGCCGCCGTGGCGCCGCCCGTGCGTGCGCGCGTCGCGCTAGGTCCATGACGGAGGCGGCGGCGGCAGTCCGCGAGCGCGCGGCGGCGACGGCGCGGCAGCCGGGCGGCGTCAGGCGCGCCGCGCGGCTGCTGGCGGAGGGTGCTGACACATCTGCCCCCCGCGACTCCGCTACCTTGCATAAACTGCAGGCTAAACACCCAGCTGGCGATGCGTGTGCGAAGCTGGATGCCGCGGCATCGCGGGCGCGCAGCTCAGTGGCGGCGGCGGCGCTGGCGGCGCCGGCACCACTCAACTGCGCTTCGTTCACAGCGGACGGGCTACGTGAGGCCATCCTCGCCGCCAACCCTGGCTCGGCCGCCGGTCCCTCTGGGCTGCGCAACTCCCACCTCCAGCAGTGCGTCCGGCACACGGCGCACACGTCGGGGCGCATGGTTGACTGGCTCCTTGAGCTACTGGCGTGGCTGGGTACCACGGCGTACTCCACCCCCGCCACGCTGCCCGCCCCCTTTTGGCGCCTCCATGCAGCCGCGCGCCTCAGCGCTGTGGGCGAGAAGGCGCGCCCCATCGCGTGCGGCGACACCATCCGCCGCCTGTTCGCCCGCACCTTCTGCACGGACACCCGGGACCGCGTCTCCGCGCTGCTGGAACCAATTGGCCAGTTTGGGGTCGGCGCGCGGGGGGGCGCAGAGAGAGTGGCGCTCATGGCGCAGCTCACGCATGAGTGCGGCGGCGTGCTCCTTGCCATTGACGGCAGCAACGCCTTCAACGCGCTGTCGCGCTCGGCAGTCCTCACCGCGGTGGCCGAGCATCTGCCTGGCCTGTACGGCTACGTCGAGCACATCTACGGCCCCGGCCGGGCCCCTTCAAGTTGGCTACAATTTGGCCTAGATGGGCACGCCGACGCCGCCATCATCCTCTCCCAACAGGGCGTGCAGCAGGGCGACCCATTGGGGCCGCTGCTGTTCGCGCTGGCACTGCGCGGCACCATGGTGGCTGCCCGCGCCAAGTTCCCGCAACTGGCGCTTCCGGGCTACCTCGATGACCTCACCATCATGACGCCCAGCTGTGACGCGCCGGTGCTCGGCCACGTTGGCCGCGCGTTCTGCTTCATACAACAGGCGCTGAGCGAGCTCAACATTCAGGTCAACGTCACGAAATGCGCGGCGCTGGTGCCGGCCTCAGGCGGCGCCCGCGAGCGCGCCGCCGCCGTCTTTGCCGCCGCCAATGTCCCCGTACCAGTATGTGACGACGGCATCACGCTGATGGGGGTGCCGGTCGGCACCGAGGGCTTCGTGCGCGCGCAAGTGGCGGCGACCCTTCGTGCCCCCGGCACCGACCGCCTGGTTGCGGAGCTTGTGCAGATGGAGGATGTGCAGGCTGCCTTCTCCATTCTGTGTCTTGCCGTCCCCGCCCGCGCAGGGCATGTCTCGCGCAATACAGCGCCATCCCTCACGCACGAGGAGCTACGGCGCTTCGACGCCATCACGCTAGCGGCCGTGGCCGCGCTGGCGCAGGAGCCATCGGCGGGTCTTACGCCGCCGGCCCACCAGGGCGCGCCGGCGGCGGGTGACGATTGCCGCGGCCCGCCGGCGGTTTCGGCGGCGGCGGCGCCGCCCTCTCTGTGGGCGGCGGCAGTGGCATGGGTACGCGGCGCCGACTGGGGTGGCGAGGCCCCAGTGACGCTACCAGCACATCAGCAGGTACACGTGCATCTGCGGCTGGGGAGTGGTGGCTTTGGCGTGCTGGGCGCGGCGCCCCGTGCATGTGCCGCATTTGCTGCACGTTCCCTCGAGTGCATGGGGCCGGCACTGGCGGCATTTCCAGTCGCGGCACGCAGCCGCGTCCTAGAGCATGCCCGCTATGGCTTCACCTTCACCCAGATAGCTACCTGCCTGCAGCAGCTGCGCAGCGGCAGCGATGAGGCTGCAGCGGCCCTCGCACTGCTCCTGCCCACGGTCTGGTACCAGGACTGGCGCCAGGACGACGGCGCATGGCGGGCGCTGCGCGATCTGCTGCAACGGGCAGGCGGAGCTGCGGGGCCGGGCATGCGGACTCGCGCCGGCGCGCGCCGCGCTGCTGCGCCAGCGGTGGCGCGCGAGCCAGGCTCTGCCCAGGCCCCGCCGGCCGCCGTGCTGCCGCGGCGTCAAGCGGCGCTATCACGGGTGCTAGACGCAGCGCTCGCCGCCACGCAGCTGCGTCGGCTTGAAGCAGCAAATGCGTTGGAAGCAGTCGCGGCGTGGCGCAGCGGCGCCTCTAAGGGGGCCATGGGTTTCTTGGCGCAATTGCCGAGCACTGACCCAGCGGAGACCATGTCCCCGCCGGAATTCCGCGAGACGCTGCGGCGCCACCTGGGCGTGGAGCGCCCCGCCCCCGCTGCGGCGCGGTGCCCCAAGTGCCATAGACCAGTGGACTCGGGTGCCCACCTGCGCCGCTGCACACAAGGGCTTAACGTCACGCGACACAACTTGCTCGCAGACGCGCTCTTTCAGCTGCTCAAGCAGGTGGCCCACCTCCGCGGTCTCGACCGGGACACCCTTGCCCCCTTCCGCCGCTACGCGGCGCGCCACGGGTTCAACAAGTTCATGGACATCGTCTTTGGCAGCAACCAGGTCTGCCTTCCAGTCCCTAAAGTGCAGCCGAGCGCCGACGCGGTAGCAGCAGGCCGGTGCACTAAACTGCGCGGCGGCTTTGAAGTAGCTTGTTGCATAGACGTCACCATACGTGACAGCTCATGCCCCTCCCGCCTCCGTCAGGCTCAGGGGGGCGCGCGCGATGTGCAGCACGTGCTTGAATCGGCTTCGCAGGAAAAGATAGACACATACGTAGTCTCAGGGGCCCTGGACCCCACTACACACACCCTATTTTCCGCAGCCTTTGACCACTTCGGCGCTATGTCACGCGACACCCAAGCGCTGCTACACGCACTCGCCGAGCAGAGCTCGCAGGGCAGCTACAATCTCGCGCAGCGCGTTGCCTTCTGGCGCCGCCGCACCTCCCTCGCGCTACAGCGCGCGCTCACACGTGTCGTGATCGACAACTGGAACGCAGTCATTGCCCCTGATGGCGACGTCAGCGCTTACCGCCGCATCGCACTGTTGCAAGTGCCGCGGCCCTCGCCGGCCAGCGCCGAACCGCCGGCCCCTCCGTAGATTTAGTTATTGCAAGCCCGATTTATCGTGCGCGCAGCCCATGCGGTCCAGGACATAATATACAACTTCAACTTTAGGTTGAAGATCAACCTTGGAAAAGCTCAAATCAAATCAGCAACCTTACGGAGCAAGTCTCTGCAGGAAAGCTTAAGGCGGCAGCAACGAGCACAGACATACGCGCGAGCAGCACACTTTTCGCTGTGTGTTTGATCCTGGTGTGGGTTGAGGCAGCATGAATGAAAGCCTGTCGGGCGACACCAGTGGCCTGCTGGCGGATGCAACGGCGCAGAGAGCAGTTGCTAAATATGAGCTGAGGCTGGCTGTGAGGGATCTGTCAGCGAGGGGACTGAAGCTGGCATCCAAGTGGTGAGCAATGTCAACAAGAAGTTGGAAATTACTGAAGTTCAAAATGCACATTGCAGCAGCAAGGGAGACGGCGATTTGGCAGCTTCTTCAGAAACCCAAACTTAGCGCGACGTATTAAAACGAAGTGGTAGTAAACCAGACGCTGCAGAGAAAAGTTGCTGCTGAAGTACTGCTGCCAGGGCTGCTGAGCATTTGAATTGGAAATCGTAGTTGAGCTTCTGCATGAAGCTCTGCGGCAACTCATGCCGTTCTCTCCAGCGCCTGTGCAGGGCAGCGATATTGCTGTGCATACGCAGCCTGCCCGATCCAGCGCAAACGCACATCATGGTATGTGAAAGTCAACGCAATTGCGTGCTGATCATTTGAGCGCAGGGCAGCGGAGCAGCTACTGGGGCTGCCGCCAGGGCCAGCTAGCGCGCACTCCAGTTTGTACCCACGTGTGGAGTTTACTGAGGGAGACGGCATGGATAGCATGTGGCATGATCAACTGCTGTTTGCGAGGACATTGCTGGACACCGGCGAATACCAGGTGTGTGCCCAACGCGAGTGCATCACGTCTTCACAGTCCCATCAGTCTGTGACAACTAAGTAAAGGGAAGAATGGTTCGCGTCATCACCGGCTGCGCTTGGCGTGTTAACTGCTAGCTGCTGCTGGCACGGAAGCTGCTGGCACGGAAGCTGCTGGCATGGAAGGACCACGGTCAACTTTACGGTCAAAGGACGTGCTGATTTAAAAACATTGAGCTGCAACTACACCTCAAGTAGGAGCAGCGTGCCAGATCAGTAGGCGCGCTGCAGCGCCGCTGCCGGCAGGCAGCCTGTGGAATGTAGTGACCCTGGGGCTGACTACTGTCAGCAACGCCCAATGTCCAGGTTTGTACAATCACACAGCCAAATCACAATTTCTGTTTTGGACACACGCTCCCAATGTGAGGTTGGTCTCGGTGCAGTGTTGCATACACACATGCCATGCTGACCACAGATCGCACTGCCGCCCCTGTGCCGACTAGCACCGGGCTGACAGCAATGATCAGGTACCTGCACATGGCATGCAAATGGAGCAGCGCTGTAGGACTGTGCAGCAGAGTGTGTGTAGCTTTGTTTTTTGAGTTCACCCAATGGATATCGCCCTGTCATTGTAAACGCACATGTGTCATCATTGTTATTAAGTTTACCGTGACCAAAAAATCTTGCATGTTGTTCTTCTTTAACCTTGGGTGCATTCTTCAAAATATTGTTTTTTGACGGAACTTTCGCTTGCAGTAAATTTTCAACAGCTAATAATAATCCCAATACATTGAATGCAAGATGCAAGTGAGGAAAATTGTCGATACTTGCTTTTAACTGCAGTTTGTGAAGACGACGCAAATCTTTTCCAAACTTTTCCAGCCCACCCAAATCGCAAGCAAAATATGATTATTCAAGTGTAGTTGGATCATCAATAGATCCAAGGTTGTACGGAAGTCTTCAAGTAAAGTAAAAGCTTTAATTCGTGGGCTATCTTTGCCATATGTAAGAAGCATTCAATTTATTAGCGTAGGCTCAGCCATGGTTTTGTTTCGTCAGCTTTATTTTTGTTAAATGGAACTTTATACTTCTATGATTAATGTTTTAAGCTTCGGAATTTTGTCACCAAAAATGCAAATTTAAAATTTACTCATCAATAGTTGCTTTCAGAAATTATCCAAGGGACGTCCAAACCAAAAACGCTTGCGTTCATAAAAGATGGATATTAACTACCAGTTTAGATTCCAAAACAGTGGTCAATAAAAACAATAAAAAAAAAATCAAGCTTAAAAAAAACCAGCATCAAGAAAACCTGTAAAAAAGAAACAAGTTGTTAATTTGATGCGTCGTTGATGCCCCTTACACCGCAGCCCCTCAAGTGACAGGGTGTGCCTTTGGAGCTGTCTTCTCCTGTTGCACTCACACAACACATCTCCGCCCTTTCGTGACTGGCACAGCGAGCAGCAGCAGTGTTTGGCAGCGATGCGCAGGCGGTCGCCGAGCTGCCAGCACACGCGCAGTTTGTGCGGCACTACGCGCTGTACCTTGCCGGAGAGAAACGCAAGGTATGCATGGGAGAGGGTGTCACCTGAGTGCACCCCGTAATGTGGAGTAGGATCGTGTGCAGTTGATGGACAGTTTTCTTGTTTGTACTTTCATGCGCACTTGACAGAGCCCTGATTGAAGTTGTGCAGTGTGGTCAATCAAGGCAGCAGTCCATATACACTCTTCCTGTTTTCAGACTGCATTTGTCGCAAGCTGTATCTGGCACCAAGCACGATATGATCTGACAACAAGTAATAAGTAAGATGGCAGTTTTGAAACAGGTGCGCGTCTGCTGGGACCTGGCTCATATGCAACGTATTTAACTGCAGGCCCTCATGGTCCAGGTTGTGTGATCTAATCACTGGCGTCCTCTGACCGTGCACTCCTGCAACCCCTGCCGCGAACGTCTTCAAGCGCACTCACCATATGCGGCGTATGCACCAGAAATTAATGCACTTCACAGTACACATAGATCCTGCTGCTGAATGCATCGCCCTGCGCAGGCGGAGGAGAAAGCGAAATTGTCGGGGCCGCTGGAGCGCTGCAGTGTCACCAACCCAAATCTATTGACGCTACATGAGGTACGCCCTCCCCCCCCTTTCCCCAGTCTATCGACAATGATATAACGCCATAATCGTATTATGATACTATTATCTATACTTAAGTCCATGAGGTGATTTTTTTTTTAAATGATTTTCGGAGCCCTCACAAAATGACGCCCCACCCTTATTTTCCCCTCATAAAATGTCCCCCCCCCCCCTCATTTTCTCGCATGCATGAACAGCATGTATCCTGTGCGTACGTACGTGTACTCTGCGCACTCAGTAACTCATGCTACATTACCGCATTGTGTGTGCGCTTGCATGCACTGTGAGCAACGCGCAGAACAGACAGAAAGACAGCTAGCAATGTAGCCAAACTCACAAAAGGGTCCCAGAAGCAGCAGCTGGCTTTCCGAAAGTTGAACCGGTTGTAGGAGCGGCGTAGAAGCATGCTGGCACCTCATGATGGTGACAGATGGGCTAAAATGGCTGAAACATATATGCATCCCATCCTTTTTTTCACCATATAATAATGGCGCCCCACCCCCCTTTTTGTGCTCTCATTTATCTATAAACAACTCGCCCCATGGGCTGATTATGCATAATAAGGATGTATGAGTGTGCACACCAGTCGACTTATATTTTGAAAATTTGTCAGGCCTGCTGCGTTGATGTTCAGCTGGCATGCAATCACTGGTGGTGAGTCGCGACTACTTGTCTGTTTGAATTCATTGAGGTATACGATACGGCTCTCTGAACGTGCGTTGGCATTGACATTCAGCTGACTTGCGACAACAAATGCATATGCGACGAAGATGAGGCGCTTTGCAGGACTTATCCTGTTTATTGTGCGGAACCCGGCTGCGCAGATTGCGCCTTTTACACTTTTTAATGCTGCTGAAGCTGAAGTTCCTGCCGATGATGAAAGTGCTCATTCCGCGTACCATGTGCTATTTTTTCTTGACATGTGCAACCCGTGCAGGAGCTATCCACGCTTCACGAGCGCGGCCAGCTGGATGGGTTCGGCCTGTACATGTTCGGCGTAGTGCTGCGCGAGATGAAGGTCGTCAGGTGCGGCAATGCCGCTGAGGACACACCCGCCCTTGTCACCTGTGCACAATTCACATGGCAGCTGCATGGCGCAAGACCAGAAGCATCAAATCAGCAACTGCCGTGATCACCATATCAGCAAATGCCGTGAATGGCGTCTGCAGCTCCTGCATGTGTACGTCCACCACGCACGTGGAACCCCAGTGTATGTAAACATGCAGGCATTGCATTGCTTCATGGCACAAATAATTCACAAACAGGACAAACACTAACATGTTATTGCTCGTAACTACCCCAAGGCACAGTAGCAGCTGATGCAGCTGAGCTTATTTGCAAGCGGAATGCACCTGGCTGGGCTGGTGGCAATGGTTCTGCGGGTCTGTTACTCATGCACACACTCAGCTTGTGGACCCGGTCATCTTGTGCATTTCCCCTGCTGCGCTCTGCCAGCCCCACGCAGGACCCCCTGTGCGCGCTGTCAGTGCTGCTGGAGAGCGTGCGCACGTACTCATGGAACTGGTCGGCATGGCTGGACCTGGCAGAGGTGGCACTGCAGTTCGACACCATCCCTGAGGTGCGGTGCCTGAGTGATTTGATATCAACACATAGTGTGGTGTGCCCCAGCTTGCTTGCGGCCCATGACTGCCGCATTCGCGTTATTCACAGCGCTCTATGTCGTCACTGGCTTTGCAGTGCTACTGGCTGGACAGTTATTGAGTGTACATTTTTTCGGAGAGCGTCGCAAGAAGAGGCACAATGACATAGCATCCTGTACTGACACATTTGTTGCACGTGTAGCTGCTCCCGAGGGGCGTCATAAAATTGAAACTGTGAACACTTCTGCCGATTCAATGACCAAGCGAGGCACTGTCAGTCATACGGTGCAGTGATGAGGTCATACGGTGCAGTGATGAGGTTATACCACCCAGACTTGCATACTGCACTGGACCGCTTGTTTCGTGCATCACCGCTGACTCTTGGCATGCGCTGTGCGATTTTTCTGCCTGTGCAGGAGGTGGAAGGGCCCCTTGAGCACTGCTGCTGCCCGTACATGCACCGCTTCTTCCTGCTGCACCTGTACCAAAGCCAGCCGCAGGGTGGGGAGGCCATGGAGCTTGTTGAGGTGCGGTGGCAGCCCTACTCATATTGTGTGGTGCATGTGATGTTTCTCTGAGTGAGCTCAAATGTACTGACCTCGACGTGTGAGAGTGGTTGACAAGGGCGAAAGTTACCCTCCGGGCCCTTTGCTTGAATCATTGGCGCATTTCGGGGCGTGTGTAGCAGGTACTTGCTCTTGAAGCTGCAGGGCAAGTCTGGTCAGGGGTGCAGGAGATCTTCACGACTCACCTGGGAAATTGGCTGTTTCACCACAGAAGCAGGGAAAGGACTGATTGCAGTAGCTGTTCCAAGCAGACCGTGGTACAAAGCACGGTGCAATCTCTTCTGTTCCATCACTAGGTTCAGATATATTAAAGTAGTAGTCTTCTCGACAGTATCAGGCCACCTCATTGAGCGTTTTTGGAATCCAAAGCCTTGACAGGCGCAGGGACCATGACTGTTGTTTGATGCCCAACTTGATGCCAGCAACGCCTCATGTTGTGCGTGCACAATGCCTGTTGCTGCTGCATGCATCCACTTTTGATTTAGTATTTATGATAGTATTGGGAGCGGTTCAGGGAGGACTACAGTACCATTATCTATAATTAAGCCCATTGGGTGAGTCCAATATGAGAGCGGAAAAAGGGAGGTGGGGCGCCATTAATATATGGAGAAAAAAGTGTGGGGTGCATTTATGTTTGAGCCATTTTAGCTCGCATGCTTCTACTAGTAGGCCGCTCCTGAGACTGATTCAATTTTTGGAAAGCCAGTTGCTGCTTCTGGGAGCCTTTTCGTGAGTTTGGCTACATTGTGAGCTGTCTTTCTGTGTGCTCTAAACGTTGCTGACAGTGCATGCGTGCGCACACACAATATGCATGAGTCACTGTGTATGCAGAGTACACATGTGCAGAGGATAATCCAATACCTGCTGCATATGTATGTAAGAAAAAGGGGGGGGGGGCACACTTTCATGAGCAAAAAAGTAAGGGGGGGCGTCGTTTTGTGAGGGGTCGGAAACTCATAGAAAACTCGCCTCATGGGCTTAATTATAAATAATACGGTAGTATATAAGCTATGTCACTGTAGTTGCCTGACATGATGAAATGGCTTTTTTTATGTCCAGTTCGTGACGGTGACTCCCAATCACTCAATTATCACAGACGTGCAAGTTCAATTTCAAAATGATGTTTGTTACTCATACCGTTTGTCAAGCTCAACAACAAACCAATGTTACAATCATGCCTGCTCACAAGCAGCAGCAGTCTATTCATGATTTGTGCCATTGCATTGGTGTGTGTCCCTGCAGGGGCTGCGCGAAACCTTCACCTCCAGCCTGCACCTCACGGCGCAAGAAGGGGTGGTCCACTTCAACGACAGGAACTTCAAGGAAGCTCGCAAGGTGTGCCTGCATGCATTGTCATCTGAAATATGTTAACCTACTATCAGAAGCAATGTTGCACGTGCATGTGGCATACAAGCCATTACAAATGCACATACACACCCGCTCAAAAGTGTGTTCAATGTGGCAGCAGTATCTGAATGAATGATCATGTTTGAAAATGCCACAAATGCGGTTGTAGGTCGCGTGCGGCGAACTAACCTCTGATATCCTGTGTTGTGCACTGCTAACAGGCAAACACGATTGCGCAGTGCAGTCGCATGCAAGCCTCCACTTGTGTCCTTTTCGATGACCGGCGTCACATCTGCAATTTACCAGCGCTCGGCAGGAGGATGCTGAGCATGGCTTGATGCGGATGATATGCTGTGACCTGTCTTGTGAATTATTATCCTGAATACGTGCGATAATCTGTAGTGAATTCAGACTCAGCAGCAAATTGATGGGGGACGCCATCGCCTGCGAGATTTTATCTCTCACCGAGCAATGACAGTGACAGTCACAACCCTCAAGGCAGGGGTGTGAGCCAACTCACAGATGCATGATTTTCAATAGTTGAAATCATGCAACGCTAGGCAGCCACCAGCAACGAATTATGCTTACTGTGACGCTCCTCTTGCCCATTGTGAGCAGGTCTTCAAGGGGCTGTTTGAAAGCGACCCCTTGCGGCTGGATGACCTGTACCTGTACGCACATGTACTGTTCGTGGACTCCGCCAAGGTAACTGAAGTAGCTGTTATACATATATTACGAATCGTTGGAATGAGCTCGAGAGCAGCAATTTCAGATTACGTCTGTATGAATTGAAATGAAGGCAACTTTTCCAGGAAGTCCGTCCACTTGCTCCATGTGATTTTTCACACCTTAGACGACAGGTAGCGTTCACGACCGGGCCGCGACGGACTGTCGTGAAAGGACAGCCAAGAACCTTGGCGCAACAGTCCGACATCGCCGCCTTCCTGTCGTCGAGACAACGGTGTCGCAACGGGTCTCGCTGGCGCTCTTTCGTCTAGACAACGCTGTTGTGCAACTCAGCCACTGTTCTCGTCGTGTTCCTTCGTGTCCTGTTGTCTGCCGTTACATCCACCGGCGAGGGGCCCCAGGGGCCTGTGCTTGGACAGACTTGTGTGCGCAATGGCTGACGATGCTGTAGCCTCAACAGAGGCTCGCTCAGCGGGTGCTTGGCCACACGGCTTATGCGATACAACAAGGACTACTTGGTTTTTGTGTTTGCTATTGCGGCATGATTAGCACCCCCATGCCATGGCCGCGTGGCAGTGCGGCGCTGTTTGAGGGCAAGATGTTTCTGTGCGCCAACTACGATGTCATCGCTATATCGTACCAAAAGGATGCCGTGCAGTGACTACAGTGAACGTGTTCTTACAGCGGCGAATGAACAGTCCAGGGGCTTTGAAGCTGGCAGCCGTGATGCTGTCATTGGCAGCCGACAGCAAATTGTGACGCCCTTCCATACTCTCATGTCTGCATCCTGGTGACTGTTGCCGCTGTGCAGGCCGAGTTGAGCCACCTTGCGCACATCGCCGTTAAAACCGACCAGTTTCGGCCCGAGACGTGCTGCATATTGGGCAACTACTGCAGTATCAAGGGGGAGGTGAGAGACGAACTGAAGTGTTGTGGTAGTTCACGGCTTGTGCTGGACTTGTTGCGCTTTCTTCATGCAATCAATGTACTGCGATATCAGGGCTTGATCACTTCAGCCTCATATGAGGACTTGCGGAGACGGTACAGCCTGATGTCAACAGCAGCAGTGGGCGTTGTTTGGTGTCTGATAGAGGTCATTTTGAAAGCAAGCACAACAGCATTACTGGTGGCAGGGTCTGCAGTGCACATTGGTTGTTTGCCTAGGTTATGCGATCGCATCTCAGCTGGTCCCTTGGCATGAATGACGGATTGAGCACTTGACCACCCTGTTGTCACAAGCGCTTTTTGCGCTTGGTAGGGTGGTCGTGCCAGAGCACGCTCACTTGATGGTAGTATGGCACACAGCTAGCCCCCCACAACAGGTGTTCCCACAGAACACATACAAAAAGGCGAAACATGCTTTTTAATAAAGGGTAAAATCATGTTGTGCTGTGCATATTGAGTGGACTGCGGGTACAGCTGACTGCATATTCATGAAGTACTAGTTCTGCCGTCGGCGGTTGCTTTATAGAAAGAGGGTTCAGGTGGGCGTATCGGAGCTGACCTCATTTGCAAACTGCTTCATTGATGCTGTACTGGCAGGAGCTTGATGGACACCTGTGGCCACTGCAGCTTATGCTTACAGCAGCAAAGGCTGTCTGCATTGCCTGTAGCAGGGCCTGCGGCAGGAATATCCTCTGTGGTGTAGAACTTATTGTAAATTGTTGCAAGCACATGTTTTGCAAGTGGCAGTCATTGACTGAAGACGTGACTGTAACAACATTGCTAATATGATTTGCTTTCTTAATGCACTGGTTTGCAGCACCACCGCGCCATCATGTACTT
Organism: Tribonema minus; assembly: GCA_017506865.1. Taxonomy (NCBI): domain Eukaryota; class Xanthophyceae; order Tribonematales; family Tribonemataceae; genus Tribonema; species Tribonema minus. The sequence goes on along the minus strand of JAFCMP010000528.1, from coordinate 616,565 downwards.
CAGCCGCGCACTGCGCCTGAACCACAAGTTTCATGAAGCATGGACTCTACTGGGCCACGAGTACCTGGAGCTCAAGGTATGTATTGCGACTGAGAGTTTTGAATCTCTGTCGAGTTTGGCACTGTGTGAGTCTTTGAAATTCAGCATGTCAAAGTGCTTCTCTTTTTGTATGTCAGGAGACATGAAAACGTCATGTTTCACAGCAGCTCATTGCGGAGCGTTCTCAGTGTCACCTGGAACCACTCATGATAAACACTTCATGTTGTCCCCAGATTCAGCATGTGGCAGCTTTGATTTATGAGTACTGATGAGCAGTGGAGCACACACCTTGGTGCTGCCTCAACTGTGAGTAAGCCAGCAGGTATGATGAAAAAGTCAGCACACAGCCTCATGAAGCCACGCGGTCGCTCACGTTCTTGTGCTCGTGAGTCTGTTGCGACAATGGGAAAGGGTAGCGGGTAGGGTAACTCCGACGAGGCTCAGACACCTGTTTGCGGCCCCCTGCAGTCCTCCCTGCTGAGCGTTCCAGTATCATAATGCGCGAAGGACTTTGTCCTGGAGGCTATTCTTGTGTACTTTTAGACTTCTTTGTGTCTGAGCAAAATAATGTCAGTGATCTTGATTGTAGTTCAAGTGGGTGTCACTGTGGACCGCCTGCCCCTGCTGCTCGCATCGCTCTTCCTGCACAAATCAGCGCGATGGTTGAGCACTGCCAAATGGCAGCGGCTGTGCTGAGCCGCTCACCTGTGTGCCACCCACCCTCGCCTCGACAATTGCGGGCAGCGGCCAGCAGTGCCGTTTGAGTTCTGTTCCGAGCTCTGGATAGGCGCTCTGGTCGACCAGCCTGCCCGCTCATTGCGATGCTACCGCACGCGTTGTTCAACTCCACAGAAAACGGGGGCCGCAATTGAGCACTACCGCCGCGGCATCGATGCAAACGCCCGCGACTTTCGTGCGTGGAACGGTCTGGGCCACACTTACGAGCTGATGCAGATGAACCTGTTTGCGCTGTACTACTTCCGAAGGGTGAGTGCTGCGAAGCCTATACTTCAACAGGAGCATTTGCAGAGTGTGAAGGAAGGGGGGACTGCCCTAGATATTACGCACATGGTGCTGGCTGGTGCCCCCGCAGCTGCAAGCTTTGGCACTGCGTGGTGAAAGCAGGGCGCATGGATTGGATTTAGAGCGTTGCTATGACATCATGTGCTGCTAATGCACATGACAATTTACACATGCTTTGTGCGCATGTACTTGGCGCAATATCTAGCATCCAATGCAAAGCGGTCAGATTTTTGTGCGGTTTCATGCGCCCGCTGAGGCACTGTTCATTGCACACGCCCTTCAAACATAGTGACATGTGTCTTGCCCTTGGTAGTGGACAGAACGCACGGCCGTGGTGCGCAGGGACTTCACCCCACAATACAATCCGTACCTTCATGTCATGCTGCGTGCGGCGTTCTTTGTTCACGAATTGTTCCTATCTCTCACTACAGTTGAATGTAGTTAGTCAGAGGTGGTGCTTGGGTCGCCTCAAAGGCAGCAAAAATGCAAACGCACCAATTACTGTTTCCCCTGCCTGGCTTGCGAATATTGCTGCAGGCGGCGGCGCTGCGGCCGTACGACTCGCGCATGCTCAACTCGCTGGCATCAACGTTTGAGAAGCTTGGCCGCAGCAGCGACGCCATACGCGTCTATCTGCGCTCTGTCGCCGTGCAAGACTCGGAAGGGTGAGTCGCCAAAACGGAGTTTGGAAGCATTGGAATGTTTCAATTGCAGTGCTTGCGCGTCTTGCGGCTCCCGCATTGACAATGGAGATGACAGATGCTTTGGAGCTGTGAGGTCTGATCTGTGCAGCTGTTGGCGTGTGATTATCTGCTGTATACCGCTGCGTGTGATTGAGACAGGTGCGCCCAGGCATCCATCAGCTGCCTTGCGTTGCGTTTAGAGTGTTGATGACATGACAGTGATGCACACCCATGGTGTCGAATGCTACACCAGAGTTCCAGATAAGTAGCTACAAGCGTTGACGAGACTAGTGCCCTGTCACCTCCTAAGTGCGCGCAAGAAAAGTCCAACCGGCGCGCAGCGTTGATTCCGAATTGCGGCCGCTGTCCGCTGGTGCTGATCTAGAAAATGCCATGCTCTGGGAAACAGTCAGGCAACGCCAGTGCTTTGTCACCAGACGATGTGTGCCAGAGTGACTATGATAACTATCAGATTGTGGCCACCCCATCATGCGGCACGCAAGCGAAAATGCCATGCTCTGGGCTTGCTGGTGCTTCATCAGCGGACGATGCGCGCTAAGAATGACTATGATAACCATCAAGTTGCGGACACGCCGTCACGTGGCACGCAAGCCGCAGGTCATACGCCACTTGCCCATGCTTTGATTGCTGCTGTACCCGCTGCGCCACCTGCAGGATCGCACTCATGCAGCTTGCGAAGCTCTACGCCGCCGCTGACGAAATCGGCAAGGCAGCGGACTGTTATCAGGAGGTGCGTACTCCAATTTTGTTGTGACAGAATGCTATGTACTGCAGACAGGTGCTGGCGCTCAGCAAGCCTGGTTCCCCCCTGACACTTGTGGCACCAGACACTTGGCGATCCTGGCAAACCACAAGTTCAAGTGGAACTGGTAGCCGATCCCTCGTGCCTCGTGCTGCTTGATTACCTGCTGAAAGCGGCTTACATCATGGCTGATGCCAAGGACGTGATGGCAGTAGGGTGTGCTCGTTAGGGTTTGCCAGATGCTTGATTGTCGCAACAACGCCTCCGCTCTACTTGACAGCACTGTCAGATCACATGCCCGCGCTGCCAGAACACATGCCAATGCTGTTACTGGACACAACGGATGCATGTCTCGAAGTATATGTCGGAAATGCTGTAAGGTTGCCTGGCGTTGTCACAGTCGTTTGACACAATGGCTTCTCGAAGCACAGCGGTCTGAAACACTGTGAATGAGGCATGGGCATTCGTGCACATGCAGGCACGCTGCCCATTGGCGATTGCGGCTGATGCTTCGCTACTCCAGCTCATTGTGCCACAGCATATTCTGTCTGACTTGTGCCTTTTTGCCTGAATGGTTCTCAGAGCACAGCTTTGACTGAGGCATTGATATCCGTGTACATGCAGGCACTCTGCCCATTGGCAATTGCCGCTGATGCTCCGCTATTCCTTCTCACTGTGCCACCTCTTACCCTGTCTGCCTTGTGCCTTTTTGCCGTGCCCTTGTCTGGGTGCTCTGTAGCTGCTTGAAACACGAGGTCTGGACCAACTCGAGCCAGATGTCAGAGTGGAGGCACTCCTGTACCTTGCACAGGCGTGCCGGGATAGCGGCGACTACGAGCATGCGGAGCAGTATGCGGCAATGGTAAGCAACTGACAACAATTCATTGAATTTATGTGCAGCGCAGCTATGCAAAGCAGTCTCACACTCTGATTGAAGTACTTGGGTGAGACTGGCGAAGAGCTTGCACATGCTGTAAGGTCTGTTGCTGTTTGGTAACATCTGCCGGCAAAGGGGTTGCACCAGGCGAATCTGCACCGCTTTCACCACCGGAGCACTTCACGTCCCTGCCAAGTACCATAGCTGCCACTTATGCATGTTTGGCAATCAGAACGGTCTCAAGTTCTGAGAGAGTGACAACTGCAGTGCTTATTGCCGTTGTGCCTTTCCTTGTGTTCTGCCATCTCTGTGTGCTACCAAAAGGTGCCACTATGCTTGGCACGCAAGCGCAGGGGAATAGCAGGGCTGCATTCACATAACCAGCATGCTCTCGGCTTCCTCCGCAATGGTGTTAAAGTTGAATGCTTGGCACAACTGCGTGGTATTGTGCCCCCTTCGTTTTTGCTGAACAACTTCTCCCATGCACCATGCCTCTGTCTGCAGCTGATGGATTATAGTGGACCAGAGAAGGAACAGGCGCAGGCCATACTTCGTCAGGTATGTGCGTACATGGCACGCTCACTTTTCACAACAGGCTTAACGCGCACATGGCCGGAGCCTCTTCGCCCGTAGTGGCAACTTGCTCTCAGTCACATAGCGGTGGCGGCAATGTTGCTGGCGCACATCACATACGCACAGCTGATTGTGAGCTTGCGCTTAAATCAATGCCAGAACCTGCCTCTCAGACTGAACAAGGGATCCCACACAGTGTCACTCGAGAGGCATCGCATGGCACTGACCCGTGTGCGACATTAGGCCCATGGTACTGGCCCCTTGATGTCAGCTTTGACGTGTGGCCAAAGCTTCACAGAAACAGGCATGAAGGGTGGCCTGAGGCTGCTACGCATGTTGTCAGAGCGTGATCTGACCTCTAAATTGTGCCAGCCACCTATGTTTTCTGCCATCCAAGCGACAATGCCTGCACCTATGGTGTGTCGGAAGAATGCGGTGCCAGCACAAGGCAGCGTGTCACCTTGCTTCCGATCTCAAGTTCGCTGCCCGGATTTTGGAATGTATTCTGCCTCGCTCAAGATATTCCTTTTCAGCAACAAGCAATGCATCCACATCACCAATGCATTCACATACATGTGAATTGCAGTGGAGTTTGCAGTCGTTGCGGCACATCACGTTTGCAGCGCTTGACATGTGCTTCTGTACGTCAATCTCGCTGCGTTTTAGGTACGAGCACTAGAGCGGCAGAACGATTCCGCCATGAGCATGGACATGGCAGACGCCAGCATGGAGTCTGTCAATGCTGGCGGCGCGGACACCTCAGGGTCCTTCATGCTGTCGCCATAGGGCATGTCGTTATTGCACTTGCCCTCACCTCAAGCACACGCAATACAGTCAATTGAGATACACCATCATGGCAAGAGCTGGCGTCTATTTTTGTGCGCCTGCTGTCGATGCACTTTTTTCATGTTGTGCTCCACGTTTCTTGTTCATGCCACTCAAACATCGTTCTTTCTGCACACAGCAATGATTGCCAGCTGCACATCGATGCAGCTGCCACACGTGCTCTTGGCAGCAGACCGCGCAGTTGCATTACCGCGTTATTGCCCCCAACGCACTGTAGTATGTACACAAAAACATACATATATATACCCGTTGCCATTGCAGCCCCATCTCTACTCACTAGTAGAACAACAGCGTGCAGAGCGCACCATCATTATGCAGCGCTCAATATGCGGCCCCTAGCCTTTGATGCTGACTCCGCCATCTGCTACCATGACGGTGCCCGTCACAAAAGAGGCCTCATCGCTCAGCAGGAAGCAGACGCACGCGGCAATCTCCTCGGGGCGGCCTGCGCGCGCCATCAGCGACATGGTTGTGCCCAGCACGTCCCACACCTCTTGTGACATGTTTGCCGCGCCCGTGTGCACGATGCCGGGGGCGATGCTGTTGACGCGTGTGCCGTGCCTGCTGGCCTCAATGGCCTGTGCGGGGCGTCAGCAGTAGATCATGTCACAGATGGCAAACTCATTTGTGTGGGGCTCTTGTGTCACTGGCATTATGTTAATGCTCACCGCATCCCATGCTGGACTAGGTTTCCACTCTGCGCTACGACATGACGCCAGGACTGATGCTTAAACATGTGCAAAGGTGGCCAAGCGAAATGCGCACAACGTTTGCCCCAACACCCGGCATCGCACTGCTTGGCCTTGAGTAGACACCTGCGGTCACAATAAAGTCCGTAAACTTGAGCAATGTCTCAGTCTATGGTAGAGTTCCTGGTTCAGATGGAATGCACACGGGCGTGATAGCTCCATCGTGGCCGGAATGGCAGTGATGTTCTTCATTCTACTAGGCTCGAAGGCTATTTACTGGCAGGCACAAATTATGCTAGACGTGCGAGCAACCAGATTTTTCGCCATGCCTCAGGGCTGTATAAACTTGGTGACAAGCAAAGACAGACAAACCGGAATGAGGAATGCCTATGCTTCTCGTGAACAGACCAGCTACTTCCAAAGGCAACATGAATGACAGCGGCAGCTGCATGCAGCACCAAGCTTCAGCTACTCACCGCATGGCGCATGAGCATGTCGGCACCAGCCTTACTCGCGGAGAAGGGGCCATTGCCGCCGAATTCCGGCATTTCAGCCACCACACGTCCAGCAACACTGCTGTTGATTACAATTGACCCATGCCCGCCCGATTTCTCAATGGCCGGCAGCTGATATTTCAGCGCAAAAGCTACGCCCTTGACATTGGTGGCAAACAGCTCATCAACCGTGGCCTCGGTGACCTGCAGCGCTCAGCAGCAGGCAGTAGCAGCGCTCACCCACAATATTTGTGATCCTGAGGAATTCATGTTTGCAAGTTGCCAAGCCGAGGGTAGAAGGTGCGCAGATGACTAGTGGGGTTAGCTGACAGTAAAGCACCACATATGTAGCAGCAGGTCAAGATGCCTCATTTTTGTCAGTATAAAGGGTGCAAGGTTCAGTGCAGTTCGGCCTGCACCTTCGCGAAAGCTGGTATCATCACATCTGCAGCCGCTCAATGCCTCATTTGTTGCAGTGTCAGCACTGCTGGCAGTTTGTGCCTTTCACTCTGTGCGGAGTCTGAGCTTTGAGGCTTGTAGCGTACTTGACAGCATGAGCAAAAGGATGCCAGTAGTGCTATGCACTCATATGGACTTGCATTTAGCAAGAGATCCGTATCCTGCAAGAGCAAGGTAAGGTATGCTGGTTTTAAAGTTGGTGACCTTGTATGCTTTGTCACTGAAAATCAACTGTGAAGTACAGTACTCCGAATTACAACGGTGTTTCAGTTGGCACACTGCCATGCTTCCACAGAGTATGTACGGCTGTGCTGGGTGTGCCATGGCGCACACCTCAGTTAATGTAGCTGGCCTGTAAATGCCGGCATTGATGAAGCTGACGTCCAATCTGTGGTACTTCTCAAGGACCGCATCCACCAGCTGCTTGTTGTCCTCGTCTTTTGAGGCGTCTGCGATGACCCCAAACGCTTCACCGCCGCTGGCCTGCCCAGCAAGGCGTGCATGCATCAGAACAGGTGAAACGGCACATATGCCTGCACTGATGTTTACTCGTGACCTCAAATCTCAAGTACTGTATAGACACTATGCGTGCTGTTGCTGTACGTATGGACTTGCATTTATAAAGGCTCAAGGGAGGCCGGGTTGCCTATGCAATCGAAAAGCTTGCGTCAACGCAGCAGCCTAGTCTGCGCTGTGCCCTAGGAGCTTGGATACCGGCGCCGCAACACAGCCCAGCATTCGCGCTCCACGTGTGTACGCCATGACGCGCTCCGCCAACTCCCGCGCCAGCGATATGCTCAGCTCAATGAGGATCTGACGCTTAGCTAACCCGGCCTTGCGTAACACATCTGCCTTCCCCCCCCCTGAGCACAGTGCTGAGTGCATTGCCAACTCCTTAACAAAAAGGCTTGTCTGCTTGCCCAGCCGTCCGTACGACTCCTGCACGAATGGCACAAAAGCCCAAGATGACGTCAAGGTGCCGGTGTGGTGCTTGACCTTCGCGTCCTCCCCCACCCCAGCAGCATAGCCGTCCGTGTTCGAGGCATTTGTTCTGCCTGTCAGGTACGAGCTCGCTGTGGGCGCGCGCACACTTGTGTCTAGCACTATTCCCTTGTTACGGTATGCACTGCTAAAGTGCAGACACCCTGGGTCAATGACTGTGTCCGCCCGATACCCCGGTACCTTGAAGACGCTAGCGTCCTCATTGCGGACAATAGAGACATGGTGCTGTCTCAAGATGCGCTGCAGGCACCGCTTTTGGGCAGTGTGTGTCGCGTTGTGCCCCCGTATGTGCTGGCTGGGGCAGCTGATCGCATGCGTGGAGGTGGGGCTCACATCACTGCACCGCCATGGGCACACCTCGCCCTGTATGCCCCACCCGTCTATGAAGATCGCAATCAAAATCATCGTGGCTGCTGCCATACTGGACATGGGCGCCGCACCCGGGCGGTCATTGGCAGTGGGTGGCACGCTCATCCACGCCATTGCCCCGGACGCACGCTGGCTGCGCAGCTGCGCCAGGACCCGTGCGCTAGCCTGTTGGCGGCGGCGGCTGGTGTCGCGCGAGTCACCAATAGGTGCAGCGTCGGCTTGCCCACGGCACCAGCCGAGGCAGCCTCTAGGTCCTCCACCAGGCAATCCTCGTATTGACGTCGAAGAACATTTGAAAGGCCGGCTTGTAGTCCGTGCGTGAAGTGACCGCGCCGGCGGCGGGGCACTACCTTCCTGCAGATCTCATCAGCATAGGCCTCCCAGTCGTCGTCGTCGTCCTCCTGCCCGCCGCTGCAGCTGCTTTCTTCCGCGCTAGTTTGTGTTTTAGCGGGCGTGGAAGGGGCAGCCGCGGCAGCGGCTTGAGGGCCAGGTACGGTCGCCGCCGCAGCGGCCGCCTCGGCGCCAGGCACAATGCCGTGGGTGTGTGGGGCTGGCTCAGTGGTCACTGTCTCCGTGACGGCAGTTGCGGCGTAGATCGCTTGCACCGCAGTGGGGAGCGTCGACGCTGCGGCCGTCGTATCTGCTGCCCACCGTAGCAACGATGCTGGGAGCTGCTCGGCCACAGCTGTGCGTGATTTTTCGCCGCCATCAGCTGTCAGCGCTCGCGTAGAGCGTCGCACGGCCTCGATGATTGGCGGCAGTCCCTGGTCCTCGCGTATTGCGCATGAGTGCTGCGCGAACCAGGTGACTGCGCCGTGTTCGTCAGTGCCGAGCCTCAGGGCCCCTGCTGCCACAGTGGCATGAATTATTGCCGGCCTCAGTGTTGTGCATGCCTGGGCCGTGTATGCGGCTGGTGCCAGTAGCCCCAAAAGCGGCATGCCCAGACCGCCTCGTCGCTCCGGCAACCGTGACGCCCGCAGTGGCACTGCGATGTCCGTGAGTTCTGGCGGGCCCAAGCGCGGCAATACCAGCACGCTGCCACTGCTGGCTTCCTCATTGTCACCAGCAGTGCAGGCGGCCAGCAGGTGTGACTTCATGGCTGCCGCGGTAGAGCAGCCGTGCAGATGCAGCATGCGTTCGAGCGTCCATGCACAGAACCCGTCAAACGCGTGCAACCATGTCTCACTCAAAGCCGTGTCAACGACCCGAGCTAAGAAGCCCATGCGCTTCGTCAGTGACCTGCGTAGAATGAACTGTGCTGCCTGTAGGTGATGCCGCGCCATTCCAGCTAGCTGCCACGACAATCGCCATGTCCCTGCGTCGACAAGATGCTTGCTCATGGCAGCGTGCACATAGGCTGGGTGCCCTACCGGTACCCCGACCGACGTAAAGCCCTGACTGGATTCTGGCATGGTGGTGTCCACAAACGGTATGTCAAGGGCGCGCAGGCGTGCTCTGGCCGCTTCATCAAACACTGTGCCGCGCATGGCGATGGCCAGCGACTTGTCTGGTCGAACGCGTAGGCCCCCTGCCGCCAGCCGGCGGATCACCTCTGCCACCCCAGCGGCCGCTGCATCGTCGAAGTAGGCAGCTTGCAGCACGTTGAGGTCATCCAGGAAAGCGCAGTGCGGGGCTGGCGGTTCCGCTGTGCTGTGGCCGTAGGCCGGCATACTGCCGGGCGTCGCATTCACTCCATCAGGGTAGAAGAGTAGGAAGGCCGCTGCCACTGCAAAGTACAGCGGCTGTACTGCAGCACTCAGGCCATGCAGATGGACATCAACAGAGAAGCCCCTTCTGGTCGCATTACACTAGCAGCGCGCACAATGCGTTGCCGCGTTACTTGTTCGACGCCATTAGTACATATTCTGGCGTCGCAATCTCAGATATATTGCTTGCGATTTGTCAAGCATGGTTTACTAGGTATTGCGTCACAACTGGTGCTTCATGTTCGAAGTCGTCTGGTACCTTGATGATGTCGACAGCTTTGTTTAGACGGTCTTGTCCTCGCGCAGCCAGGACCACTGCACCGCCTTGCTTCGCCAGCAATTGCGCTGTGGCCAGACCGATGCCAGACGATCCGCCTGTCACCACGCACACCTTCCCAGTAAACTGCGGGCGCAGGAACCAGTTGCGGGGGGACGAAACAAACAACTCAAACCAACGAAAGCAAACCAACGAAAATCATGTTGCGTGGGTCCGCGCCGTCAACATGTCATTGATAATACTCACCCTGCTCATAGATGCGTATGTTCAATGGAGCACCTCTACGAAAGTGGCGCACTCTCACACACACAACGCTTCTGTGTTTTCATTCAACTTGGCGCGTCACACTCTTCCATGGACTTCTACTTCAAGCGGAGAGCTTTTAAAAAAGTGTGAGAGAAGCGACACCATGGGCAGGGTAAGTGATATGCTGCACATGCGACGCCTGATGATTCATTGCCGACCCTCGATGAAACAGGCAGCTTCTCCGCCTGTATCAGACACGGTCGAAATCACGTCGTCGGACGTCCGGTTGAACCTTTTCGTGATCTGAAGACTTGTTGATAGCAGTTGTTAGTCGCTCACAGTTTACAGGCAAAGCGTGACTGGTAACTTGAGGCTTTCAGACTGTCACATGACATGTAGATTCCGTACAGCAAGCTTCAAGTTAGATGCCATCTGGACTTTTTCGCGCCCTGAGCGAGAATTGATAAAAGAACAATGAGTCAACATTGAGACACTTTCAGACTGTCACACGACATGTAGATTCCGTACAGCAAGCTTCAAGTTAGATGCCATTCATCTGGACTTTTTTGCGCCCTGAGCGAGAATTAATAAAAAGTACAATGAGCACTGGCTGTATACCTTGGTGGAATGCACGGGAGGACGGACTGCACACAGTGCGCACAACATCCCACTTTCTCAATGTAATGTTGTAGTTCTGAAATGTTGCAAGTGAGTATTATCAGCAGAGAATCCCCCAAAACCCCACACGTTCGATGTCTCAGGGTCTACACAGCAAATGAATGCTGTTCTTCAGGTAGAGGTGTCATTGTTCACCTGCACCTGCTGCCATATCACTGCCTTCAGACTGATGCTTAGATCCGACAGCTAGTTATCATGCTGATCACGCTTGCTTGCCTACTGTACTTTTTATGAATTCTCGCTTAGGGCGAGAAAAAACCCGGATGGTGGATGCTCAGCTTGTACCAGAATCTACATGCGTCTTGTGGATACTTGAAAGCGTCTCAGTGCGCATTGCCTTCCTCTTTCTCCAACATATGCTGGCGTTGCAGATCTTGCATGTGTTTGAGTAGAACCTGAAAAGCTGCTATGCCACAACGATCAATGAAATGTGACATGCAGGTGTCAGCGAATCTGCAAGCCGCAGTGCAAAAATGGCGTATGCATATGATCATAGTTATGGGGTTGGTGTGACGTGACGGCAGCATTGCAGGATCCTGCACACTGTCAAACGGCGCATGTTGCATGCACAATCATGGCCCTGGGGACGTACACCTTCAGTTGTTCGTCATCATATTTCACTGATGCAAGTAAATGGAATCATGAACAGCTTGGCAGCAGCCACCTGCACAAATTCAAGGAATGGGCGGGACTGCCACTAACACATCCAGGCCCAGGCCCCTTGACCACCACCACCAGTATCAAGAGCCAAGTTTGGGCAGGGTAGGATGATTGAGCTGATAGCCAGGTAACCAACATCAGCAAGCCCCACCAACGACAGCAAGAGCAGTGCAATCATCAAGGCAAATTGCTAAAGCACACGGCATTGTGCAATTCATTGATGCGACGATGTCAGCAAACAAGTGGGATGCCTGCGCGAACTGCGGCTCTCCAACGCCGGCATCGCACTCAACATCGCTGTGCATCCGTTGACTTTCTAGATCTTTATTCTTAGAGCACTCCTTTTGTGGTGAGGCGACCCTAGGTGGAGCCGTTGTTGAAGTAGTATATTATGTCCTGGACCGCATGGGCTGCGCGCACGATAAATCGGGCTTGCAATAACTAAATCTACGGAGGAGCCGGCGGTTCGGCGCTGGCCGGCGAGGGCCGCGGCACTTGCAACAGTGCGATGCGGCGGTAAGCGCTGACGTCGCCATCAGGGGCAATGACTGCGTTCCAGTTGTCGATCACGACACGTGTGAGCGCGCGCTGTAGCGCGAGGGAGGTGCGGCGGCGCCAGAAGGCAACGCGCTGCGCGAGATTGTAGCTGCCCTGCGAGCTCTGCTCGGCGAGTGCGTGTAGCAGCGCTTGGGTGTCGCGTGACATAGCGCCGAAGTGGTCAAAGGCTGCGGAAAATAGGGTGTGTGTAGTGGGGTCCAGGGCCCCTGAGACTACGTATGTGTCTATCTTTTCCTGCGAAGCCGATTCAAGCACGCGCTGCACATCGCGCGCGCCCCCCTGAGCCTGACGGAGGCGGGAGGGGCATGAGCTGTCACGTATGGTGACGTCTATGCAACAAGCTACTTCAAAGCCGCCGCGCAGTTTAGTGCACCGGCCTGCTGCTACCGCGTCGGCGCTCGGCTGCACTTTAGGGACTGGAAGGCAGACCTGGTTGCTGCCAAAGACGATGTCCATGAACTTGTTGAACCCGTGGCGCGCCGCGTAGCGGCGGAAGGGGGCAAGGGTGTCCCGGTCGAGACCGCGGAGGTGGGCCACCTGCTTGAGCAGCTGAAAGAGCGCGTCTGCGAGCAAGTTGTGTCGCGTGACGTTAAGCCCTTGTGTGCAGCGGCGCAGGTGGGCACCCGAGTCCACTGGTCTATGGCACTTGGGGCACCGCGCCGCAGCGGGGGCGGGGCGCTCCACGCCCAGGTGGCGCCGCAGCGTCTCGCGGAATTCCGGCGGGGACATGGTCTCCGCTGGGTCAGTGCTCGGCAATTGCGCCAAGAAACCCATGGCCCCCTTAGAGGCGCCGCTGCGCCACGCCGCGACTGCTTCCAACGCATTTGCTGCTTCAAGCCGACGCAGCTGCGTGGCGGCGAGCGCTGCGTCTAGCACCCGTGATAGCGCCGCTTGACGCCGCGGCAGCACGGCGGCCGGCGGGGCCTGGGCAGAGCCTGGCTCGCGCGCCACCGCTGGCGCAGCAGCGCGGCGCGCGCCGGCGCGAGTCCGCATGCCCGGCCCCGCAGCTCCGCCTGCCCGTTGCAGCAGATCGCGCAGCGCCCGCCATGCGCCGTCGTCCTGGCGCCAGTCCTGGTACCAGACCGTGGGCAGGAGCAGTGCGAGGGCCGCTGCAGCCTCATCGCTGCCGCTGCGCAGCTGCTGCAGGCAGGTAGCTATCTGGGTGAAGGTGAAGCCATAGCGGGCATGCTCTAGGACGCGGCTGCGTGCCGCGACTGGAAATGCCGCCAGTGCCGGCCCCATGCACTCGAGGGAACGTGCAGCAAATGCGGCACATGCACGGGGCGCCGCGCCCAGCACGCCAAAGCCACCACTCCCCAGCCGCAGATGCACGCGTACCTGCTGATGTGCTGGTAGCGTCACTGGGGCCTCGCCACCCCAGTCGGCGCCGCGTACCCATGCCACTGCCGCCGCCCACAGAGAGGGCGGCGCCGCCGCCGCCGAAACCGCCGGCGGGCCGCGGCAATCGTCACCCGCCGCCGGCGCGCGCTGGTGGGCCGGCGGCGTAAGACCCGCCGATGGCTCCTGCGCCAGCGCGGCCACGGCCGCTAGCGTGATGGCGTCGAAGCGCCGTAGCTCCTCGTGCGTGAGGGATGGCGCTGTATTGCGCGAGACATGCCCTGCGCGGGCGGGGACGGCAAGACGCAGAATGGAGAAGGCAGCCTGCACATCCTCCATCTGCACAAGCTCCGCAACCAGGCGGTCGGTGCCGGGGGCACGAAGGGTCGCCGCCACTTGCGCGCGCACGAAGCCCTCGGTGCCGACCGGCACCCCCATCAGCGTGATGCCGTCGTCACATACTGGTACGGGGACATTGGCGGCGGCAAAGACGGCGGCGGCGCGCTCGCGGGCGCCGCCTGAGGCCGGCACCACCGCCGCGCATTTCGTGACGTTGACCTGAATGTTGAGCTCGCTCAGCGCCTGTTGTATGAAGCAGAACGCGCGGCCAACGTGGTCGAGCACCGGCGCGTCACAGCTGGGCGTCATGATGGTGAGGTCATCGAGGTAGCCCGGAAGCGCCAGTTGCGGGAACTTGGCGCGGGCAGCCACCATGGTGCCGCGCAGTGCCAGCGCGAACAGCAGCGGCCCCAATGGGTCGCCCTGCTGCACGCCCTGTTGGGAGAGGATGATGGCGGCGTCGGCGTGCCCATCTAGGCCAAATTGTAGCCAAGGGGCCCGGCCGGGGCCGTAGATGTGCTCGACGTAGCCGTACAGGCCAGGCAGATGCTCGGCCACCGCGGTGAGGACTGCCGAGCGCGACAGCGCGTTGAAGGCATTACTGCCGTCAATGGCAAGGAGCACGCCGCCGCACTCATGCGTGAGCTGCGCCATGAGCGCCACTCTCTCTGCGCCCCCCCGCGCGCCGACCCCAAACTGGCCAATTGGTTCCAGCAGCGCGGAGACGCGGTCCCGGGTGTCCGTGCAGAAGGTGCGGGCGAACAGGCGGCGGATGGTGTCGCCGCACGCGATGGGGCGCGCCTTCTCGCCCACAGCGCTGAGGCGCGCGGCCGCGTGAAGGCGCCAAAAGGGGGCGGGCAGCGCGGCGGGGGTGGAGTACACCGCGGTACCCAGCCACGCCAGCAGCTCAAGGAGCCAGTCAACCGTGCGCCCCGACGTGTGCGCCGTGTGCCGGACGCACTGCTGGAGGTGGGAGTTGCGCAGCCCAGAGGGACCGGCGGCCGAGCCAGGGTTGGCGGCGAGGATGGCCTCGCGTAGCCCGTCCGCCGTGAATGAAGCGCAGTTGAGTGGTGCCGGCGCCGCCAGCGCCGCCGCCGCCACCAAGCTGCGCGCCCGCGATGCCGCGGCATCCAGCTTCGCAGACGCATCGCCAGCTGGGTGTTTAGCCTGCAGTTTATGCAAGGTAGCAGAGTCGCGGGGGGCAGATGTGTCAGCACCCTCCGCCAGCAGCCGCGCGGCGCGCCCGACGCCGCCCGGCTGCCGCGCCGTCGCCGCCGCGCGTTCCCGCACTGCCGCCGCCGCCTCCGTCATAGACCTAGCGCGGCGCGTGCACGCACGGGCGGCGCCGCGGCGGCAGAAGGCCAGCGCTGTGCGCGTGAGCAGGTCCAGGTCGCCTGCCACGAAGGCCGCAAAACGGTGCGCCCGCGGCAGGGAGCCGTCGGGTACAAGCAGCAGGCACGGCAGCAGATGCAGCAGCTTGCACCATGCACCGGCTGTGGCGGACGCCTGTGCCGCTGCCTCAACCCCGTGTGCCTGCGCTACCGCCGTCTGCGCTTCCCGGAGGCCCGCCAGCGTGGCCGTCAAGGCGGCTGTGAAGTCCGAGCGGTGCTCCAGGCGAATGCGGCGGCCGACCACCAGTTGCTGCTGCAGAACATAGTCAAAGGAGAGGTCGTCAAGCGCTGCGCGCGCGGGCGAGAGCGGCGCCAGCGTCCAGAGCGGAAGCGCGCTGCGCCATGTTGGCCCTGCCGCAGCCACAGCGGCAGCTGCGCGGGCGCCGGGGCCGCGCGCGCCGCCGCTGGCTGTAGAGAGGGGGAGGATGGGGGGCAGAGGCGCGACGCGGGGCCCGTGTGGCCGCTGCGTTGCGGCCGCCCCCCGGGACTTGTACAGGTGGTCGCGCTGGTGCAATTTCGTGCGCACGCACCCTGGCTCGCCGCACGAGGCGCATGCGCAGAGTAGCAGCTCGGGTTCCACGGCGTAGTAGGTGCCCGCGCCGGCTCGGTGGAGAGTCAAACACTCATCGTCGACCGCCTGCATACGCGCGAGAAAGTCGGCAGGCACATTCGGATGCTCGCGGCGCTGGTGATCCGCCAGCGTCGTGGCGATGCGGCGCGCCAGCGCCAGCGACGCCGACGTCTGCGCCGTGAGCGTGTTCGCCTCCCCGTTCCGGCGGAGGCGCGGTTTGGGCACTGGCACCCGAAAGAGGCAGCCAGTGTCATATAAAGGGCAGCGCGGATAGATGGCAGCTGTTGCAGGCTGAGCGGGCGCCTGCACTGCCTCAGGCTGCGCAGGGTCTATGCCCGCCGCAGCAGCCGCTGCTGCAGCAGCAGCTGCCGCAATGGCCGCCGGTGCGGCTCCCCCTGAAGTAGAGTCAGACATCATTACGGTGGATGAGGGGAGCGCCGCACCGGCGGCTTACAGGCCCGAGGCGCCGCCGCCTCCCTCCGATGCCGGCGGCTGGGCCGTCGAGGTGGAGAGGAAGCGGTCGGCGGCGGACTGACCTTGGGGCAGCCCGCGCGCGGGGCGTGCAGCGGGGGGTTCCGCCGCCGAGCCCGGCGTGCGCTCAGCAGCCGTGCGCTTGCGGCTGGCGCGGGGTGTGTGTAACCGCTTGGTACACGACATGCCTTTTGTGCTCTATACAAGATACCCAACACCATGACTTCCTGACAGGACTTCTCTCCACTGCCTTTGGCCGCTGGCTATGCTCTCATTTGATATGGGTTTGCACACAGCACATGGGCATGTGGAACTGAGGTCTCAGGAGTCGTAAGGTGTGTAGTTTCTAGCGTAGTTCATAAACACAGCAGTGAGGCAACTCATGCTTATGATGGCAGATCTCGGCAGTCTTTAGCCAGCCAGGAGACACTCTGGGAAGGCTTAGCGCAGCAGTACGCGGCGCCAAGCTCCGTTGAGCTCGTGCTGCAGCATCAAGCAGGGGCAGTCGGCGGAGCTTCGGGATTTCAACAGCTGGGGGCGTGTGCTAGTTGTGGCGAGCTACAGCGACACTACTGCGCCACCTTCAGTTCAGCAACAGCAGCAGCAACGCTGCTTTGGCGTGCAGCGACGTGCCTAACCGTAGGTGCACGCCGGCATCGGTTCAACAACAGCACGTGCACACCTTCTTGCTTGCAGCAAAATGGTGTGGGGGGAGGAACGTGCTGCTATAAGTCGTGAGGAGGCATTGGAAATTCACAACTGGCTTGTCACAGTTGGACGAAATCCATACAGCAGCTGGCAGCGAATGGAGGAAATGAAGGGATCGCAGATTGAGCCGCAGTTCTGGAGTGTATGCGATGCATTGGAGCACTTCTATACAGACAGCGAGCGCCTAATTGGTGTTCAGCGACGACTCAAAACGCGTCTAGCGGAGACAGAAGAAAGGGTCGCTGAGGAAAACCTGAGGGTATTGCAGCTGCAAGATCGTACAGTGAGCAGCCAGGAGGCAGCGGTAGCGGCAAGGCTGGCGGAGCTACACATGCAGCAGCAGATGCAAGAGCGGCTACAGCAACAGCAGCAGTTACACCAGCAGCAACAGCAACAACTGCAGCAGCAGCTTACAGGCGTAAACGAGCGCCTAGAGCAGCAGATGGAGGAGGCGGACGGGCGAGAGGGCCGACTGTGGGCTCGCATCAAGGCGCTAGAGCAGGGGGAAGCGCACTTGGAGCAGGAGCTAGCAGAGGGCTCAGCGCGTCGAGGTACGCTGGAGGCGCGAGTGCTGGAGCTGGAGTCGTCTGCAGCAGCTATGCTTGCAGTGGAGCTGCAGCAGCAGGTTCAGCGTTTGGAAGCGCAGAATGCTGGCCTGCGTGCTGCAGTGCAGGCTGCGTCGCTTACCACTTCATCAGCCAGCACCGTGACACCAGCGGCCAGCAGCATCCCAGCACCCGCTCGTCAGCGTGAGCAACAGGGTGCAGCAGCTGACGATTCAGCATTGCTTTCGCAAATGCGGAGGCGGGTGTCGGAGCTGGAGCAGGATGCTGCTAGCAGCAGAGCGTTGGCGGAAGGTCTGCAGCAGCGGCTTGCTGCAGCTGACGCTCAAAGCGTGCACCTACACATGGTGTGCGATGCGGGAGCGCGTGCGAGCGCGGCGTTGCGTGAGCAGCTTGCTTGTGCGCAGGCGGCCGCTGCGGCAGCGCGTGTGCCCACAAACACGGGTGCTAACGGTGGAGATGCTATCAGCGGTGTTGATATCGCTGCAACATCAGCGCCCACGGCGGCGCTAACATTAGCGCCCATGGCGGCGCTTACATCAGTCATGTGCGGGGGCAGCGGCGACACTCCCAGCAGCAGCGGCGCATGCAACAGCAGCGACGGCGCGCGCAGCAATAGCAGCCACAGCGATGCTCGCTGCAACGACGCGCGCGGCGATGCACACGGCAGCGGTGCTAGCGGCGGAAGCGTGTGCGGCAGCGGCGGGCACGGCGGTACTGGCGGCAGCACGCGCGGCGGCAGCGGCAGCAGCGGCAGCGGCGGCGGCGCGATCGGCAACAGCAGCAGCAGCTGCATGCGCGGTAGCAGCGCTCCGCGCAACAGCGGCACGCCAGCGCTGCACGTTCCGGCGCACGCGGGAGGACGCGGCATCAGGCGGGCGTACAGCGCGGCGGCCGGCGGCAGTGTCGGGCGGCCGCTCACACGGCGGCAGCAGAAAAGGAGGGAGTATTGGGCGGCTTACACGCCTGAGGAGCAGCAGCATCTGCGCGATCGCCAGGCGAGGCGCAAGGTGATGCTCACGCGCTGCGTCAGCAAAGCGGGAGGCAGCGATGGCGCGCAGCTGCCGCCAGACTTGGCAGCAGCAGGTGCGCACAGCGGCGCACACTCAAGCGCAGCTGTGGCGCTCCGCAGCAATCAGGCTCCTCATCATAGCGCATATTGCGCTGATGTTTGTGAGACACACACAGCAGCAGCTCTTCTCTGTGCCATGTGTCTTACAGATACACCTTGAGTACTACTCGGAGTAGCTAGGCCTGCTCAGCTCGGTCAGTTACACATGACAGCGCTTGGCATATTGCACGTTAGCAATGACGTGACAGGAGGCGTTTTGCAGGTCTATCTCTGGGCCTGTACGTTTTAGACACCACACTACTTCGGTATAGGCTCAGCAGTGTAGTGTCTGGGGGCGATGTCGTACAGGTACCGAGACACGTGCATGGCACAAGTGTCGACAACACCTGGACGCACACTTTTACTCTAGAAGGCTTGGGCCAACAAGAAAACGTGTACAACCAAGCACATTGAAGGCAGAACAGCAGGTTCAACGCTGCTGCAGGTGCTGCATAGCAGCCGTCGGACTGGCCCAGGAATTGAAACTGCACCATTGCAACGCCGGACAGTGTGGCTTCCACAGCACCCATGCCAGACCTATCGAGTACTGCCTGGTGTCTTCTGAAAAGGGGTTCACTATGTGTGCCTTTCGAAAAGGGGTCCACTACGCAAGTACTTGCGATTGGACTGCAGGAGAATTTGGGCAACTTGCTGCAGCCAAGGCTTGAGACACCCAGCGCCCCGCCTCAGCCGAGGGGGAGGTATCACACCGAGGTGAGCACTGGTACTATGTGCTGAGCAGACAAGTTGTTGAGAAGACATGCTACTGATGCTTCGTTGCCACTGAAGGCGCCCAATCACGAGATGAGCTACAGATCTTGAACTACGAGCCAACATTTGTGCCCGCAAATCATTGCAAACGGGCCCTCCTGGCTCCTACCCCCACGGAAGCAGGTCGAGTCACTTGGTGCTTGATGGCATTGGGTGCCACTGAGCAACTGACCAAAAACGACGGCCCACTGCTGGTGTGCATTTCAGTCACTCAGCCCATGATGCAGGGCGGGGCATACGCCTTGCACAACTTGCCGGAGGTCCTGCCAGTCATCACAACACAAGGCACAGATAAGCGGTGTGACAAGTCTTGCATGTAGCCGAACACAAGCTCAGTTGGCATCCTGCAAGAAAGAATGGCTGTAAACGTGGCCTCGATGTTAGCAGCGCAGAGTTAGGGGGCTCAGTCAGCTGGTCAAGCACTTCTGATATGCATACTGCACCAGAATCAATGGTATATATTTTGTTTTGGACCCAGCATTCGCCAATTCTGTGTGCGGTCATCCATCTTCGTCAAGTGCGGGATGTCCTCCGAAACTGACCAATCAAATGGCACATTGTAGCACCGTGACTTTGCAATCTGGTCCCATGTGCTCATTAGTGCGCAACTACAGTAGTGTAGCTCACTTTGGATGCTGAACGACAACATATGCTCCACAAGACTTGAAACGGCCACACTCATATGGCTGAGAGAGTGTGATGCTCAGTTTACTCACTTGATCTTGCCGGTGCAGCAGTTGAACTCGCCGCCAGGGAGGTTCTGGCAGTTAATGCCACCGCATTGACCGCAACTGCAGGAAGATGACGATGAGCCACAGAAGGCAATGTACTTGTGCTTGTGCAAGTCGAGACTGTATGTCAGTCATGCAAGGTCGCAGTGCTCAGTCATCTCGCTGCTGCCAGTGCGCAAGCAAAGTCAGCAGTCCGGTGTGTGGACCGCTAGCACAAAATTATGGGGCGTTGTGGTGCCACTGTGTTGGTGCCACCTGGTTCAACTGTCTCTTCTTCGAGTTGGGACAGTTCCGAGACAGTTCTTGGCTTGGCGATTTCAGTTGGTTGATTTGGTTGAGAGTCTCTTCCATCACTGCAGAGTGAGCGATAGCCTGATGACACACACACACTTGCTTGAGGGGTGCTAAGAGGTGTCAGTGTGCTGTCTGCTCTGTTCGTCATTGACCGTGTAGTGCATGCAAACACGTTAATTGGTTCCGGTCACATGTGGTGCTCCTGGCTTTACCACTGAGCTAAAAAGCTTGTGCGCACTTGGCAGGGTAGCCGTCCCCTTCTGGGGTGCCAGGATACCACAGCGTGAGACAGGGGTCCTTCCAGCAGCAATGCTTTGACAGACAGGGAGTGACGTACCACTTCTGCTGCTTGTGCTATACCTCCACAAATGCATTCTGAAGTTTGGCGTAGACGACTCTCAGCTTGCTCTCAGTGGGGCTCTATGCATATCATGAGAAGACAGGTCTTCATGCTGCTGTGGATCCTGTTCATGCCTTGCACACCACCCCCACTGATTGAGAGCCGCACCAGTTCGCAACTACCTCGCTTAGAAGTTGACATGATGTAACAGATAGACAGATTCGCTGCTATCCGCTGAAGTACTCGACGTAGTGTCCATATCTCACTGATGACAACACCACTCATTATCTGACATACCTGGCCGGGCAGCACACAGACTTGTCGCTGTTGAGGTAGCCATTATTGCAGGTGCTGCTGATGGCATTGCAGTTGATGCAGCTGGGGTTCGTGAAGTACCCGCAGCATGCATTTGACTTCCTGCAGCCAGTACCGCGGACGATCACATGAGATAGTTGTTGTGTCCATATATGTGATGAGATTGTAGCCATCATGTTCCAGGGCACTGCAGTGTGCCCATGTTATGAACCGGAACAATGAGCAGAATGTACAGCAGGACAATGCCGAGTTCAAGTTGGCATCGGTCCGAACTCCAGCCCAGTGCGCAAAGTCAAGTTTTACGTTGTCCACGTGCGTTTGTGTGAGAGCGCAACAAAAGTTAAGCAAACTGAGCCTGACATCAGATGCAGGCAGCCTTGCCGCTGCAGGCATCTGTGTTACCGGGGCTCACAACGTAAAATCCTACATGCAAGAGAGGTCACATCAAAAAAGCGGTGAGTGGGCTGGACATGGGCCTAGTGGATTCGAGAGTGGTCTGGTGCTGCACGCAGCCAACAGCACAGTATCGTGTCCACCTGCAGTACGCCGCGACCTGTTCGTGCATGCAACGAATATGTGTCATGTTCATGTCGAGTGGAACATATGCAAAACACGGCACCATAGCTGCAGCAGTGCGACATTCTCCGCAAATAGATGACGTTGTGCACTGACAGCAGTCAAACTCCAGCCCTGACCCTGGCTGTTTCACCCAAACCCTACAAGGGTTAGCTTGGAATGTTAATTAGGCAAAGTGCAGCCAAAGACAATTAAGAGCGGTCGCAGCATAAGTGTGGTGTGCCAGGGGCCGGCGGGATGCACTCGCTTTGATAGCTCCACTAGCCTCTGGTGATGTAAAAAGGCTCTCAACCTTGCACCGTGTTACAGATCAAGAAAAATTCACAGGATGACGAGGAACACATTATATTTCGCGCCCTAGCGGAAAGTTATACTGTAAAAACAAAACATTTGCAGCCTAAGCCTAACCCTAACCCTAAGCCATTGTATACTGCTACTTGTGAGAAGCTGAAACCATGTGCAGTGGCAGCAACAGCCACCACCATGAACACGGGTGAAGTGTTTGATGACAATCTTGAAATATTCATGGCCATTCTCGTTAGTGAGTTACTTATTACAGAAGTCTTTTTGCTGACACTTGAGCAGACTAGCACACAGCCGCAGAGCTTTGGCAGGCAACATTGTGTGCTAGATTTGGGGTTGCACTGCCTGCAAGCGCCATAAAGTGTGCTGTCACACGATCTGTGCATGATCGTGCCACAGGTGCTGCTGTCGACACACCCGTGACTCGCCAAAGGTCAGATGTAAAGTTATACTTCAAACGTATCATCAAAGCTGATAATTTTTGTAGCCTGCACGATGGTCTATCTGTATCCCTCATGGGCAGGGTATATGTACATCAGGTATCACACGCTACCGGAGAAGAGCACATAGCGTACACCTGAATATGCTCTACTTGGCTGCCTGTGAGTCACTTGCAACCACAAACTTACTTGCATGTGTTCCACAATGTTGATGGCAGTAGAATGAAGTCAATGAAACTGCTACTGTGAAGCGTGCAAGTTTCCACTTGCGTCAAATTTGGAACTCAAAGTACACCAATCTGTAATCACATGAACGGTGTCAAATGCTGAGGTCAAAGATTGTCTTACACAACAGTTGATTGCACAAGAAAGCTGTGTTCTCGCATCTTGTCTACATATTTCTGCCAAAACCACACAAATTTCTGGAATAGTGAACTACCACTTTGACAACAAGCAAGCATTGATTGCATATTCAGTTTTGCATGTGTTGCCTTGGCTTGGAGCAGGTTTGATAAAAGATCATCTCCAGCCTAACCCTTTCCCTGCTCTTGCATTCTCAAACACAGATGGCTCGAGCGCTCATGCAGATCACTGCCTCCTCGGTCACCGCTAATAACTCACGACAGCACTTGACGCATCAGACAGCCGACCTGGCCAGAAGGCACACCAGCTGCCATTTCCGCTAGGGTTGCCGCCCTGCGTATGATGAGGTTTCCTACATGCCATGAAACTTATACTTGTAAAATTTATGTAATCTGCTTCCATACTGCATATGGCATCGTATAAATATGGACTAGCCAAAATCTGAAGGCAGCGAGAAAATTTCTCGCGCATCGCGTGCATGGGCATGAGGTGTGAGTTTTGTAACTCAGCATGCATGATGCCAAGCTTGTGTTATGGTGCACCAAAAGTAGTGCTGCACATGGCATGGCATGACGGTTGCCAGTGCAAATGGTAGCAAACCAGTCACCAAGGTGCAGCAACAGTTCTAACACCCAAAGAGTGTCAGGAGTCATGCAATGCATGCGCAACGTGCAACATACTTTCTCCCTTTCATGTGTACAACTTGAGTATTGAGTATTGTTCACCCAGCACCAACAGTAACCTTAAGGTTATTAAAATATTCTTTTGGATCACTTAGTAACTTCAAGGATCGGTCCAAACATATGATTTTCTGAATTACAAAATCATTTCACACCAACATCAGTCCGTATCGCGAAAAAAAAAAGTTTTGCAAAAACAACCGGATTGTGCTTTTGGGTGTTTTGGCATGTTCACCATTTGACCACACCACGCTCACCACACATAACCGGAGCTGCAGCTATCTTGCGCAGCTGATAATGACAGTAGCTTTACATTTGGTCTGCACGCCATGCTTGTTTTTGGAGGCGTTGTCGAACAGCAAGCCTGCTGGAGATCACGTTTGAAGCTCGTTGCTGGGCAAGGGAGTCCAAGTCATTGACCAGAGCGGGCAGCTATCATGGTCTCAGGCTGTGCCTACTAGTATTCTTCCAACGGCCGTAAGAGCATGCGGCTGCAACTCCGTACTGCTTTGCACAACGCGGAGCACGCCGAAAAGCGGCAAAACAAGCACAAAATCCTGACTGAGCATCAGACTGAATTGCTACAACAGTTATTATAACATACTGCAGATGTATATATATATATATCATTAACGTAAATATAGCGTTATACGTAGTTGGCACTCCTAGTTACCACAGAAGCCAATCAGGAGAGAAATTGCTGGTGATGCACAATCTAGCTAATTGGTTTGAGTACGATTTAGAGAGACCAGCACCCAGCATCCAACGTTCGGCCAATCTTTAATGTGCTGAGGCATGCCTTTTTCAAATAGTGTCACCTCCAGTGCAACAAGCGACAGCTTGATGACTTACTTGATATTGCTAGTGCAGCAGACGGCCGCACCGCCAGGCGTCGAGCTACAGGTGGAACCTCCGCACACGCCGTTGCACTGGCTGCAGCACGCCAACATGAAGAGTTATGCAGCCAAGTCAATGATACCATGTGTAAGCGGCTTATCGGAAATGAGTATTAAAAATGCATGCATTGAATGAGGGCAGTGGTACTGAGCTATGTTAACACAGCATCCAGAGCCTTCAGAGCTCTCGTGAGGTGAAATGAGCAGCAGGTCTGCTCCAGCTCCACAAGCGCAGCACATTGCTGCGCGTGTACATGCACAATGCCAGCCTCGGTTCAAGTTCGTGAATGTACCATCAAGTATACAAGCCTGGCCAACACCGATCAAGAGCGGGTGCCCTCGCCTTTACTAATATGGCTAGAAAGTACTACTTAGTGATACTATGCGCACTACCTAGTCCGACTCTCTAGTCCAGGCAGCCAGTTGCCTCCCATGCACCCCTGCCTCACATTCCCCAGCAATCATATATCGCTGGTTTGTCCAGGATGTATATTCCTTTCAGACCTGCACTCATGTTGCAAGCGATATGCATATTGGAAAAAAAGAAATGGCGGCCCGTCGACTGTACAAAGCAGATGCAATCATTGCATGAAGTATGCATGTAATACACGGACAGGCTCCGACTCTATCGAATGCGTGCCGCAGATAAGAACAGGTCCATGTCAAGGCACAGCAGTTCGCAGTTGCGGCTTACTTGTGCACATGTAGTAGCCAATTGCCATACGTACACGGTCCATGGTCGAAAGCGTTGAAAAACACCACATACCATGAACGAGTACCTTTTGTCGTGCTTTTGATGTGTTAACTAAAACGTAGTGTAACCACACAACAGCAGATCACTCTGAAAAGGTCCTGATATTGCCACCTCAACTTCTTGATCTTTTTTATGTTACCCTAACAGGTGAAGTAGCTTGGTTAGGCCACATGTACATCCACAGCAACCGATTTGTACCTCTCAAGTGATTGCAAGCGTTTGCAGCATTCGAACTCACTTTGAGGGGCAGCAGTATGTGCCCTGCGCGCTCAGGACGCCAGCGGACCCATTAAAGGGAAGTTGAAGGTTGCAGCTATTGGTGGTCACCGGCTCGGGCACAATGCAGGGCAGACCGCTGGCGGCGCTGCAGTACTTCTTGGTGGCCCTGGCGGGGACATCACATGACGGGCAGTAATCTCAGCTGACGCAGCCATTGGCAAACGGCTGGCAATTCTTGAGGACCAGACTTAGTGAGGCAAATCGTGACACTGAACTTCTTGAAGTCAAAGCCCAATCGATGCAATGCCAATTGACGCTAAACGGATCTGAATCAGGGGTCTGTGCATGTGGTGTTTTCTTTCAGCCTGAGGGTGTTGACCGACCATGAACTGTGTGCAGGGTGTACCGCTAGCTTCGAGCTCTTCAGCGCATGCAAAGTGACAATGTCAAAGCCATCCAGAGCAACGTACGGTGTCCGGTGCACAAAGTGGAGTTTACTAGCCACTGCGGGGACTCTCGTCTGGCGCACAGCAGCATCTGAAGTGAACTGTATTGGCCACGCGACCGGCTCAGACTTGCCAGGGCATGTCGCATTCACCACACTCTGAGCACAGAGCCGGACAGTTCATACCGGCAACATCACCCAGGTACTACTTAGTGCAGTGCAGATCATTAACAAATCATCACAATGGAACCTCGTGATCTCGCAAATCAAGATTGGTGGACGACTGCACTGGCTGCCTGCATGCAAGTGCAGCACAAGACCCTGCTTCACCAGAGGTGAGACTGCATTGCAGAGCGTGAAGCCTCATATTCAAAGTATCATGCAGGCACTCACACGATGGCTGATGCGCAGCACTTGCCGGAGCATCCCGTCCCACCGCACTGGGTGCAGCTGTTACAGTATGCAACCAATGCGGAGGGAAAAATTCATGTTTGGCCCAAGTAGTGTGTGGTTTGATGGCGCAATGGCATCGATGCATGCACACATTCCACGGCATGTCAAGAAGTACTCGAGATTGCGCGTAGGCTAGGTGACAAAGGGTTTGGTGACAAATAAGTGTTTTTGAGAAGGGCGACTCAGGCCCTCACTGACCAACTGGACGTACGATGGCAGGTTTCATGTGACCCCCTACCTACAGCATGCGGATGATAGGGCGCTATGCAATCAAGCGCTGTATGCATTGAGCTTTCATACCGATGGCATCATGTGGTGCTTTGTGTGTGCGGACAAAACTGAGGAAATGACAACGTTTGAGCTTTCTCAATACTGCTGCTGAATAGATTTACTGTGTGCAACGTTGAGGCAAAGTGCAAGGCTACTAGACCAGGATATCTTGTGAAACGCTTGATTGACAGCTGCAAGCATGATGCTGCATGTATCCTTCTAAAACGTTCTACACATCTGACTAAAGAACCCAACTGTCCGAGCAAAAGCGTAGTTGGCAGAGTGGTGAGAGAAGATCTCAAGGGTAAGAACCAAGTGTGGGGGGGTTAGGGCCCCGGGGTGCCGCACACGGGGCTTTGTGCTCTGCAGTGATGAACGCGTGAGCACAGTCCTGGGACCCAAAAATGACTGATCTGTGCGCTGCAAAAGGAAGGCGCCATGTACTAGTAGTACACCGACGCACCTGGGTTCGCAGCACACTGTGCCCGCCGCATTTTTCAACCCTCCATTGGGGCAGGCTGGGATGCATCAAGAGAGCACACGAGCAAACATGTGCACGGCATGGATTAAGTGCTCTTTGAGCCGGAGGCTGCAGTCGCAAGTCGGCACGCATGTTTCACAGATGTGCATGAGCAGCATTGCGCAATTCACAGGCCTGCAAATACTCTGGCACGCAGGGGCTGTCTCGAATATATGCAAACATTGACTGGATCTTGGACATGCAACATCTCACACAAGAGCATGTCTCTGCCACTTCCATCAGCATGGCAACAATGTTGCTTGATGGTTGTTGGTAATAGAAACCACATCTCAGAAATGCTGTGTTCCCGTGGTCCAGCAATCTGATGAAGCACTGGCAGCGTTGCGTGCTCTGTCATCGTGGTCAACCTGTTTGTTGTACAGGAATTGACAGCTCATGCGTAGATACAGTTTCAAGGCAGATCATTGCTTGCCTGTGTTCATGGCCTAGCACTGTAAGCTTTTTGATGGGCAGCTTTGTCAGCACGATTTTGAATGATATGGCACGTGTCGGTACTGCCGTATCTGCATATTTGATGGCAATGCACTCGTGGAAGGAGACATCTGCACTGATCCAGGCAGTGCGGCAATCACCTAATTTGCGTACTGCTGACACAAGCTGTGTGCAATGTTGTCGCAGCAGGGGTGACGGAACGCACCTGAGCAGAACCCTGCATAGAATCCGTATGCACCATCATACGTGGTAGATTGGCTTGTCCTGGGTTCCAGCTTGTAGGCGGCATAGAAGGGGTCCTCATCCGGCTCAAACGGAGGATACTCCTTGGCAGCCATCAACGTGCACTGACCACCCGCAATGTTCTTTGCGTATGAGAATGCGGTGCAGTTCTCGGTTGCGGAGCAGTACAGCTGGCACTGAGCAAGGCTAAGCACAGTCTTGGTTTTGCCGGGGAGCACTGTGCCGTCCGGGTAGATGTGCACAAACTGGAAGTTGTAGTACGGGTCGTACGTCACACATGTGCCTGGCGGTGGTATACGTTGCCCGTAATCCTTAGCTGCAAGCCGAAAAGCATAGCGTGAGGCAATTGCAAGATAGCAGCTTGAGCAGACCTCAGGTGTCAAGTGCGAAACGGTGCAGAATCGAAAGACTCAGAGCGTCAATTCAGTATGTACACATGTGATGGGCATGTCCTCACTCACTCTAAACAAAGCACCACATAAGACAATGCGTAGCACACGTGAACGTGTTGTGGTGCTTACACAAAAGAAAGAATGGCACCGCCGGCACAGACTCATGGTGTACTGTGTTTCTGCCAGTCAAGGGTGTGACACTTAGAGCTGCTACTGTACTATGGGGCTTTCAGAATCCACATGCTGCGAACTGGTGCTGAATGTTGAGTAAAAGTGGACTACAGGAAGATGTCCTTAGTGTGTTTAGGACTTGCAAATTCATCATGTTTCATAGAGTCTCACAAACTTGGCTTCCTCAACTTGAAGGCGCATGCACTTGCAACATTGTACACAGTTCACCTTGAATTAACCCACCAAAGTTTGAACAGGATTTCAATGAGTGTTTTGAAAAGGCTGAAACACCCTTGCTGACCCGACAGTGTCCAACACGCTGAGTACAAAATGTACAGAGATTACATCTTGATTAGTTGTGTCAATTCCTGAAACGCATTAGCTTGTTAACCAGTAGTTGTGCCATCTTATACGTGCACAAACGTGCTACACTCCGCCTGTATGCAGCCGCCGCAATCAATAGTCTCTATGACGTACCGCAGGGCGCCAGCGTGCGAGGTGCAGGCACCCAAAGCGGATCAGGCGCCCATCTGAAAGGAGTCACAGGGCAACGCGTGCAGTCCGTGCTTTGTATGCATGTGCAGGTGCCGCTGGTGGCTCTGCCGGTAGTGTTGTCGCATTCATATCTGCCAGCCACCGAGCACGGGTCGCTCCCTGTGACCGCATCGTAGTTGCACACGCACCTGCGGGTACACAGGGTGCCGCATAGGTCAGGGGAGCAACATTCATGAGGCACATTGCAGCCTGTACTGATGATGGCGCAGCCGTTTGCCTACTGCTGATTGCGCATGCATGCACACAGCCTTACAAACGTGCATTGTGCCAGGCGCAGGCGTCACAGACTTCAGTGCACGCTCTTTCAAGGCTGGAGAGTGCTTGCAGAACTTTATCATATATGGAATTCCTTAAGCGTGGAAAATTGGCAGACATGCATCCTTCAGATGTGGGAGGCCTTTCACTGACAATGATGGAGGCCTTTCTGCCATTTGGTGGTAGTCTAAGACCAACGTCATCACAGAATGAGCCTAAAAGGTGCTCCTGGCCAGTGCGCAACGCACCATCACAGGCGCAGTCGCATGGCATGGGACATGCGTTAGAATCAGCGACACATGCACACGTCAAACTAAAAGCGTTTGGCTCTCTTGTCAACAGCTGGAAGTGAAGCACTTGTACACAGGCGCTGGTACCATGTTTTTGGCATGTACAGTATAGCAAGAAGGCGTGAAAGCTCCGCAGGGCTGAGGCCGTTCAAAGCCATCCACAATCGTAGGGGCTGCGACAATGACTGCATTGGCTCACAGATGTCTGACGGTTATCTGCAGTTGAAAGCCCCAAGCGAGGCTGCTTTTGTGCGCTTACGATATATGCGCGTTGATGCTTGCACAAACCACAGCTCGGCATCGTTACCCTCGTCAGGCGCCGGACCTGGTGTCTGAGATGGTAGGTTACTCTAAGACAAAGCTACTGCATGCGGGCATCGACAAAGCGCTTTCAGGATACATTCGGATACCATCCCCTTCACTGAAGCATTGGCTGCGCTGAGCACCGCTTTCTCTGCTCGTGGCACACCACACTTGGATTTTAAACCAGTCACACAATTGGAGCACAAAACGACGTGTGTGTGGCTTGGCTGCCTAGAACATTCTGGCAGGAACCCAAGTGGAGTCGAGCAAAATTTAGACATCGATCAATGTACTGGAAGTGTGGTGCTGTGCTAGGCAAAATAGGCGAGGTGAGGATGCTCGTGGGTTTGTGTGCAGAAGAGCGCAAGCATTTTGATAACTGCCAGAAAGACTGCACCGGCACAATTGCTTTGACAACATCGACCGGGCTGAGTCGTCACGGTTGCTTACTCAACATCACACACAAGACCGGTGAAACAGGTTTTTTTTCTGGCAGCCTCTGCCAGAGCTTGGTCTGAGGCTCACAAAAAGGCTCCATGATATTGAAGCTGCAGTTGGCTGACACGTCAAGCGTCTCAGGAGAAGCAATTCGCACCAGTCTGAGAGCTGAATATCCCGTTACATCCATGCAAGAGGGCTGGCCCTGCAGTGAAAGTTTTGCACAGCTAGTATCAAAGTTTCCAGCTCCCAGTGCGTTATGCATTCAAGTTGCAGTCTGAGAACCGCTTTGCAGGTAGAAATACTCATGGCAGCTTCATCCCTTGGGGCTCATGACAACAAACAACGCGATGGTATACACACCAGTGCAAAACAATAGAGAAAAATGAATGGATCACTAGATCAGCCTCCACGCATGCAATAAGGCAGTCGTGCTGGCTTCGCTGAAATGCACCTGATCAATACATGCGGATGACCACCTGGTTACATTACATGCTAAGTATGAGAGTTCGTAGATGAAGTACGGCTGGCATCACGATTCATAAAGCAGTGGTGCGCTGTGCTGACAGGTGTAAATCTCTGGGGCAGAGCACCACCTACCTGATAAGTAGGGTTGGCAACACCGTATTCCGTAGATACACCGTATATCCGTATATACGCCGTATCTACGCCGTATGTCAATTTCTGGCGCGCCAAAATTCGTATTTTGCCGTATTTCCTTCTTTTAAATCACACAAAGCAGTGCAGCATGGCGGATGCCATCGATCCTGGCCCGGACCTGGCCAAGCAGGCCAGAGCATTGTATCAAAAGCGTTGTGATCAAAAGCGCCAAGGTCAGGCGGGCTGGTGGGGGTCCTTCAGTGTCGAGCTGGACTCAGTGAAGCACGAGGTGCGGCTTGTTTGCCTTCGTTGTTCAGCCAAGCTAGGTGCCAGCAACCCTTCGCGCGCAGCGAACGACCATCTTAAGAGCAAGGCATGCCTCAGAGCGACTGCTGCCAGTGCAGCAGCTGCTGCTGCTGCCGAAGCAGCAGCCGCTGCTGCTGCTGCTGCTGGCGATGGCGAGGAGGAAGTAGAGGTGACTGGCACTAAACGCCACCGCGGTGCTGCTGGCATTACACCTTACATGGCTACATCAGGCCAGATAACTCAAGCACGGAACAGCCTTGCCCGCTTCTTCTACAAGTCCGGGGTAGCGTTCCACCTGATTGAGCAGGAGGACTTGGTTGCAGCATTCGCTGCCCTTGGCGCCGACCTGCCTAACCGCAAAGCCTTGGCCGGGACAATGCTGAACAAGGAGCACGACCGCGTCAGCCGCGACGTCTGGGAAGCGATCGATGCCTTGCACCTTGTCCAGCTTGCCAGCGATGGGTGGAGGCGCAAGCATTGCGGAGACGGCACTCCGCTGGTTAACCTTTGCGCACTGTTGCCAAAGGGCGGTTCCTACTTCGTGACAACGGAGCCAGCGCGAGGCATTTGCAAGAATGCGGAGTGGATCGAGGAGCTGCACATGCGGTGGGCGAAGAAGGCGTTCCACGTGACTGCATGTGCAACCGAGCGCAACTGGTCCCTGTGGGGCAATGTGTACCCTAAGTGCCGCAGCAGGCTTGCACTTGAGCGTGGTGAGAAGCTAGTGTTCATTAAAGGCAATGATAAGGCTGCTGAGCGCAAGACAGATGAGGAAGTCATGCTTACAGTGATGGAGGCGGCGGAGGAAGAGGTTGTCAACATGTAACATGCAGATGGGGGGATGAAGGAGTAGGGCAATATCTACACTAGGCTAATTATGCACATACATGATGTTATTTTCAAGTGTGTTTGCTTGTGTGTATGTTTTACAAGTGTCTGGTTTAGCATGATTCACTTTTGAAGTTGAAGTTGAAGTTTAAATGCCTGTACTGGTGATATGCGTTTGTCAGATACGGTTTAGAAATACGTATATACGGAAAATACGGCAAAATACGGTATTTTATCAGTATATGGTTTTCAGAAATACGGATTTTGCCAACCCTACTGATAAGTGGCAGCGTTGGACCTCACAAGGCTGCTCACCCATGATGGCATCTTTACCAATCAGAATACTCATCGCACAGAAAGCTAGTAGGTTCACCTGTTGACAACTTTTATTTGACGTTAGACGTGTACGATAGGCACTTCTCAAGCAGTATGACACAGCATGGCAACTCACTTGCCACCCTGGCATTTGGGCTGGTAGGGAGGGCAGTCTGAAGGTCCTGAGCATGTCGCAGCCACGACCTGGAGACAGCACGCCTGCAATGGCGGTGTTGCAGTGCGGAACGTCAGCGCAGTCTGGCTTTTAGACAAGAGACTCTACAATGTCACTACAAATTGGATCAGCCAACACACGGCAACAGGCAGCTCAGTTGGGCGCCAGCTTTTGTTGACTGTGGTCAGTGCGTTTTGTGGTAACTCTAATGTAAGAATGCGAGCAGGAGCATGCTGCACGGACGATGGTGCAGTGGCAAACCATCACCTTCGTCAATTTCAGGGTCTAGAGCATCTGAGATGCCTCGTACAATCAGACTTCATGGATCACCGGAAAGTGGCGCTAAACATACGAGTGTCCATTAGTGCCAGTGCCATGGTGTGCAATCCTAGCCCTAACCCTAACCCTGACCCCAACCCTAAGCCTAACCCTAATCCTAACCCTAATCGTGAAGGACTGAAGGCTTCTCTCGTTTGCATCGATCGATGACTTGAAAGGGTTATGAAAACTGCTTACGATGGTTGACGAAAGCAGAAATGTGGGCAAGCAGCATCCCTGACAAATGAGCGGCTGCTTCACCACCGCAGAAGTGCGATATCAGATAGTGCAAATGTGAGCATTCGATACAGCGTGATCCAGGTATCCAGCATGATGTGCAGGCATTTGTTGAAAGGCGGCCATCAGCCAGCTGAGTAAAAAAAGGCTCCTGCTTTCGAACACTTCGTCACCACGTGGGCTAGGTCAGGCGTGTATAGAAGTATGTGTTCTGGCAACCCCAAGTAGGGTTTGGTTGCGGGGTGTTGGTGGTCGTGTGAAGAGGGGGAAGCCTGTTTGCGTTTGAGTCTCTCTTCGGAGAAGGAATGTTGCATTGAGTGCACATCCAAAGAGAGGGCTTTTCGCGCCCCTTGCGAAGCGAAATTAATAAAAGTACGTGTTCTGACTTTCGGAAGTGCCATTCGGTACTCAGTCAGGCTGCTGACCGACACTGACTTCAGAAGTGCTACAGCTGTAGCACGTTAATGCAATCATGGCTACATAATGTATGTAAGCGTTTGTTTATACGTAAACCGTATGGTCAATCGGCAGCAGCTGAGCAGCTGTGTCAATGCGTCGTTTATGGTGGCATGTGGAGAGCTTGTTTCATTGTGTGCAGGTAGCTGCGGCTGATCCCGCTACCACCTTAGCAGAATACCCTCGCAGATGTGGCCTCTCCCTTGCAGAAGTGTGATAGGTGAAGTCCTAGAGTATCAATAACAATGATGATCCTAGACACCAGCCACTTCGCTGTTGCCTTGAAAGTTTGAAAGCCATTAGCAAGGGAGCGTGCTCTTGTGCGGTTGCAACAAACACAGAGAAGGGGGTCATGCACGTGTTACTATGCAGATTGATGTTCAGACGGGTTGGCCGCTGTTCTACAGTAGCACATTATGCTTGTGGAACCCTGGTGCGGCCACGGCAGGGCAGTCGCCAGCGCGCCGTTGGCGCACACGAGCAAGCGACGAGCTCAAGCGACGAGGTCAGTGCGCAATGGCATGCAGTCCAGCCGTAAACGTACTTGGCGCAGTTCTTTTGTGTGAGCTCACCGAGGCTAGGAATCGGACAGCCTTCACGAGGATCTTGGCAAGCCGCCCTTGCATGTTGCACGAAGTTGCACGACGCTCCTTTTTGTGAGATGGCCTGCTTTGCTGTTCTCGAAGGGGTCGCGAGCGTGAGCGGTCGTTGAACAGCTACTGGCCTGGTCTGGCCGATTTGCGAATGCCTGCAGTACAGTCGACTCTCGCGCGCAGCTCTAGCCTTCTGCAAGACATCGCACACTCACCATAAGGAAAATGAGTAAATTTCGGAAAGTTCACTGTATCAAAAACCAGTTGCACGAGTAAACATGTGCGTGAATCATGACCAGAACTGCGACAAGACCTCCCCCGCCCAGGGGGCTCAAGGCGTAAACCGAATTCAAAGCAAGCTAAGCCCACGCCGTGCCCTCACTAAGCAATCAATCGCTGAGCCTATGGTTAAGTTGGAACACACAGGCCCTATTGCACCAGTGAGGCCGCAATGGCAGCATCCTGCAGGCTCAAAAGCCATTCACTGGCAGGCACAAATCCTGCTAGCGATGCAAGCAACCACATTCTGCCATGCCGTATGGCTATAGTATAAACTCTGCATTGAGCAAAGAAAGACAACTCTCGATGAGGAATGGGCGAGTATTTTTTGTTACAGGGCAGCTCCCGACAGGGATAAGCGATCTGATAGGGTGAAATCCTGCCCTCGTTGTGTGCCCTACGACAGGGACAGCCAATCATATCGCTTCCTTCACGACAAGCACTCCTGGGTATTCAAGTCCTGGGTCCACAAACTGACCAGCAAAAGCTGCTTGCAACACTGACCTCCAGCGGCGATGTACAAGCTCCTGATACGCGTTGATCGCCTGGCATCGTTGCTGAGTACATCATCATTTCTGGAGCGCTCGGACGCCTTTGGCATAGAGTGAGGCACACAAAAAAGGTGCAGCAGAGCACGCAAATCGCCGGATTCACGGAACTCTGGCGGCTCACGGCGCGGTGGCAAGTGTATAGTGATCGCAGGAGCTGTCCGCTGCTGGTGGGAGTGCTGGAAGTTCTGAAAAGCGTCTGACGGGGCGCTGCTGCTATTGAGCACAGGAGGAAAGCTGAGGCGCAGGGCTGCGATGCAGGTGGGTTTGTGACAAACCTGGTGAGGCAGTATTAGTAGCAACTCTGGATGTGAATAGTACGCTATGTAGAAGGTGATGTTTGTCATGTGGGGCAAAATCAAAGCAGATATTCCTACTGTTGCCGACCGAGAATGGCCAACACATTGGCATCCAGACCGCATGCGGCATTGGACTCAGATGTTTGTTACTGAAATGGGGCTATCTCAACCCGTCGACGACGTGCAGGCCACTTTTTTGTTGCCCGCGCACCGCCATATCAGTCTGGTGATAATGCGCTTGCAGTATGCAGTGATGGTGGCGTCACGAAGCCATCTGTTGAGCACATGAATTGCTTTCCAGTCTCATTGCAAAAGCATGCAAAGTTACATTTGGCCTGAACTCTTGACAATGCCATATGCTAGTGAGGGATTGCAACAGCTGACTGCCACATGCAGTGCTGCACCGGTCTGTCGCCGTTAAGGAGGTGTTTGCGGGACTACAGTCTAGACTGCAGTAGTCAAAGGCACTGGCCTGAATTGATTGCGAATGTCTGTGAAAGCAAGGTTTAAAGCACTACACAACAGCGCAGTTGCAGCTCATATGCTCATTGCAGAATAGACTGCGCAACTGCATCCCATGCTATAATGGGCTGGGTACTTACTGAATGCCGCTGCCAGAGCACATTCATCAGTCTGCAGCGCACGTATACAGCCTCGCTGGTGCCACCTTTGCCGTGCCAAATACATCGTCCGTGTAGGTGGTGCAGCACTTCTTGTTTCAATCAATTTATTTTGCACCGGCCTGCCATTGTACAGCGTGCAACCAGCATGAACAAGTTGCGTGGCGATCAGGCACCATGGCCAGGTTCAGCATAAGTTTGAAGATCAGCAACGCGCAGGTTGCCCTCAAGGAGACGCACGCTGCAACACTTTGAAGTAGCATAAGACAGGCATGCGTTCACAAGTGTGTGCATGCACAAAGTCCTTGCATTGATATTTAGAAGTCTTGTTGATGCTGCTGCACCGCGTGTGCTGTGCAAGCTGCTGCTGCTGCTGCTGCTGCCGCCGCCGCCGCCGCGGCCGCCGCCGGTGCTGTCACCATCACTGCTCCTGGTGGCAGTTATCCCCTTTCGCAGGTTGTGCATGGATTGCAATCAGCATTGCTGTACATGGTATTGCTGGTATGGGCACGCGCCAGAGCACACCTGATTTTTTTTCAACAGCACCCACCGCGCTGGGACTGTCAGCTGCTGTGCAAGAGCAGCGCAAAACTGGAGCAAGGCCTTGCGCTCAGCATCGGGTGTTTTGGCATGCCTGCTATCACAGTGTGGCTCGGGCTCGCAGCTCAGCAGCAGGCGTGCCTCGCATGCACTGTTCACTCACTGGAGGTTGCCAGTACTTGACTTGGACACCATCAGCTGGTCGCAAGCCACTTTGATGCTGCGTGTGCGTCTGATACAAGTTCTCTGTTTTATGCTACAAGTAGCATGAAATGCCAGGAGCTCTGGAAGGGGGAGACCGTTCTCTGGACCGGTACTTCAACTTCAAGCCCTGTGCCAGCAACTAGGAGGAAGGCTCTTTTTTGCTTCAACAACAAGTGCTCAAGGCACCTACAAGGCAAGCAACAAGAGGCCATCCTGGCTGGGAGACAGCAAGACCTCTGGAGCTGAGCCATATCCATTGGGCTCACTCTCCTTCTTCAGTCATGTCTACACAGGTGTGTCTTTGTTTGCCCCACTGATGTTTGCCCTGCAAGTTGGTTGCACTTTGATGTCACTAGCAGCTCAGCAGCTCTATTGCTCAAGAACATAGACTCCAGGCTGCTTTGCTGTATCATGGCTCAGCTCCACTTGCCGGCGACACCATCGGTGCTAGACTTTGAAGACTCTGTCGATTACTCCGACACAGTTTAATGCCGTGCACTTAGGCCACGAAGGTGTTCTGAAGTACTGCGTCCGCGACGGGGTCGCGTTGGCGGTGCAACAGACACATAGGGACGCTGCTATGTACTAAGACTGCCCAGCGTCTATCAGTTGCTCGCATGCTATGGCAAGTCCGTGCTGTTTAGTCCTGCAGACGACAGCATGCGATCAACGAAGCTCGTGGTGTTTCCCTTCCAGCACACGGCTGCTAGGCACAACTGGCTATACTGTCAGACTAGGTGCTCCAGCTACTTTGAGGAATCCGTGAGCATGGACACGCAACCATGCAACAGCGTTTTCCGTCAGTTAGTGTGAGCGCCGCTAACTGATTCGTGCACCTCGACACAATGTTGCGTGCAGCGTGAAAACTCATGTATGCAACGTTACTGATCACCGCGACGCATTTTGAGTTGACAATGTGGAGTTGTCCACACGCTGGCTAGACTCGCCTAGGCCGACCCTGGCACGCTTTTTCAAGTGGAAAGGGGAATTATCGGCTTCTGCATAACCTCTGAGCAGATTGCATAAACTTTGAGCACTTTGAAAATCTTGAGCGCTCTGGCACGCCGTCGACGCGCACATTTTGAGCGTTTGCCCGCTCTACACAGAAGTGCGTACTAGCGACGAGTTGCCAACTTTGTCGTGTGTCTCAGGGAGGAAGTGCTATCCACACTGGCAACGCCGAACAGCCTGCGACGGCCTTAGCCTCCGTTGGGGAAACGGGTGGCGCGGGAACCGGCGGTGAGAGTAGCGGTGGCGGTGCGGATCCGCAGGCACAGCCCCCCCCTGTGCACCCTGTGTCGGCGCCTCCTGCCGATCAGGGCGGCATGTCGGCTGCGGTCGCCTCGACCCCTGCGAGCGCTGGGACTGTGCCGACTGCCACTCCGCCTGTCACTGCCGGTTCCCGCACCACCCGTTTCCCCAACGGAGGCTAAGGCCGTCGCAGGCTGTTCGGCGTTGCCAGTGTGGATAGCACTTCCTCCCTGAGACACACGACAAAGTTGGCAACTCGTCGCTAGTACGCTCAAGCTCAAGGTCCCCCCGCGTCCTCCGGAAACCTGCCGGTGGCGACGTCCACCGCACCTGCCTCGGCTTCCGGTGATGGTCGAGAGCAGATGGACGACATCGTCCGAGGACTTCGCGCCGCTCTCCCCGCTATTAGCGACGAGGCTCTGCGCCGTGCTGCAGAGCGCGTGAGCGCTTCGGTGCGTCCAGCTACTAGCACCACTGCTAGCCTCGACCCAGCCATCCTCTTCAGCGCCGGCACCGCTGCAACTCCACGCGCCGCCGCCGTCCCCCCGACCTCTTCTGACGACGTTGAGCGCGTCGCCCGCGGCATCGAGGTCGAGCTTGGCCAGCGCATTACCCAAGATGACGCTGCTCGTGACAAAGCCAAGCGCGACACTCTAGCCGCGGACGCCAAGATCAAGGAGCTGTACGAGGAGCGCGAGCGGCGTCCTCTGCCTACTGCCCATGCCACGCCCCTGCAGCTAGCCATCGAGGCCGAAGCTGACGCCGACTGGCGCTCGCGCATCGAGGCGGAGCGTCACCGCCGCGCCCTGCGCGCATCGGACCTGCGGCGTCACGCGGACCGCGTCGAGCGGTACCGCCGCATTCGAGATTACTTTGATGCGGCGCGCCGCGCCGGACCGGCGGCGCTGGCGCACTTTGTCAACTTCACCGCGCCGACGCTCTTCACCGAAGCTGCCCAGCGCACCCAAGAGGAGCAGCTTCGCACAATGCCCGTGGGCTATCCCGGGGCGGACCTACTCGCGCCCACCGCTAGCCACAGCTATGCTCCCGCGCCTACTAGCAGTAGCGGCCTTTTCGCCAACGTCATCAACCCCGCGCGCGCGCCGTTCGAGGGCGCAGCGCCACTCGCCGCGCCTGCAGCTGCCGCCACTGCGAGCTCTAGCCACCATGAAGACGTGAGCTGGCAGAAGTTCTTCAACCCTACGGCGCTCCCTATCCCCTTCCGCCCCGGCGCAACCGAGACGACGCGCCGCCACTTCGAGCAGGCGGCCCACTACAACAGTGTCCCTTACGACAAGTGGGACTTTGCTCTGCGCCGTTGCCTGACCGCGGATCAGCAAGACCAGCTCATCATCGCGCACAAGGACCCTGTTACGGGACTGGAGCGCGTCCAGGGCTGCGGTTCCATGAACTACGAGGAGCTTTGGGCGGCGATCGCCAAGCGCTTCGACAACGCAGCTCACCGCGCCGAGGCGATGATGGAGATCACTGACCTCGTCTGGCAGCCAGACTGGACGCCACGCCAGTTTGCCGACGAGCTACTCCATGCTGCGGAGCGCGCCGGACCCGAGGGCGCGGTCGTCGACGTCACCATGCTCAAGACGCACTTTTCCAACCGCATGACGCAGCCCCTTCGCCAAGACTTCCGCAAGGAGCGCCTTATACTTGAAGACTGGAACGCCATGGTCGACCGCACCGAGGACTTTTACAAAGCCATGCGTCCCCAACAGCTCGCAGACTTCAAGCGCAACCTCAAAGAGGCAGCTGAGCGGCAGGGCATGGCGCTCGCTATCGTCAACGAGGGCGCCAAGGCCAAGACTAGCGCCATGCGCGGCAGCGCCGCTATGGACACTTCGGACGAGGGCCACCCTAGGGCTGCGGCGATGGCTCCCGCCAAGCCTGCCAAGCAGCCGGCCAAGCCCAAGAGCGACAAGGCCAGGGCTTCCAGCAGCGACGAGTGCTTCGGGTGCCACAAGCACTTTGGTGGAGAGAACAAGCTCCGGGAGCACTGCCAAGAGTGCCCGGAATGGTACGAGCACCGCATCGAGCGCCTGAAGGCCGCCAAGACGCCCCACGACAAGCTGGAGAAGCGCCGCGACGAGCTGCGCGCCAAGCGCGCCAAGACAAGTGAGTGTTCGCTCACCGCTTCCCACACCTTGCCTAGTGCACTCATGGATGTTGACGCGCCAGTGCAACTTGGGCACAGCGGTCATTGCACTAGCTCCACGCAAGATGTGCTAGAAGCGCTAGATGTGCAACCAGCGGCGACTGAGGCCGGCACACAAGTCACTACACGCATGCTTGACAAGACCGTTGGCACTTGCATGTTAGCCACGTTCTTGTATGCGCATAGTGAGCCAGCAGTACGCGCACTTGACACCAGCGCACCATTGACTGCTCCAGATGCCAGTGACGCTCCAGCAGTGTGCGCACTTGACACTAGCGCACCTTTGACTGTTCTGGGCACCAGTGACACGACCAGTTGCGCGCCGCTTGCAGCGCGAGATGTCACTCATGATGTTGCCACTCCGCAGCCAGGTAAGACCGACGTTTCTGACTCTGACCCCAGATGCGTTGCACCTACTTCCACCACTTCGCCCGTGTCATATCCGCAGACTAAGGAGGCGTCTGATGCCGACGCGGGGCGTTCGGACAGAAGGCGGCTGCGGGTGGCAGAGTTGTGCTGTGGAATAGGGGGTGTACATAGGGGGTTGCAGGAGTTCGCACGTGCAGCAGACGTTGACGTGCAGGTGGTCTTAGCGGTAGACAACTGCAAGCGTACATGTGAGGAGTACAGCAAACTCTTCCCTGACACCGAGGTCATATGTGCAGATGTATCTAGCCCCCAAGTTCGCGAGAGGCTCAAGCACCTCAAGCCAGACGCGATTTGGAATACATCTTCTTGTGTTGAGTTCTCCCCTGCGGGAATGGGGATTGAAGGCGATGCAGCACGCACGCTTGTACATGTTGCAGAGATTGCTGCCGATTGCCTGCCAGCTCTAGTCATCAACGAAAATGTGCCTAGGATGCTCCTATCAAGCTCATGGTGCGACTTCTGCCGTGTCGTGGGTACAAAGGGGTATTCCACCTATGAGGTGCAGTTTCGTGGGACCGACGTTAATGGTGCATCTTCACGTGAGCGCGTCTATACTGTGTCAGCTGCAAATGCTGCTCGGTTGCCTGAACGATTTGCACGCTTGAATGCAATTCTCAATGAGCGCTTTCGCACCAGCAAGCCACGTACGGTCCGTGAACATCTTGGTTGCTCCCATGACACGTTTTATTGGGACCCGAGGCAACCCACGACGCAAGGCGTGCTGTCTACTGACATGCCGCTCCCTAGCCCTGTTACTCGCCAGCCTGGGCGGGGCCCCTCCTCGTCTTATCAGCCACGTGAGAAAGACGCAGGACCAGTTAATAAGGCCCTTGTCTTGACTGTTGATCAGGTCATGAACTTGCTGGGCTACTTTGAGCCACATCCTTCCGGGACTGTCACTCAGATGAAGCGCTGGGCTGCAAACTTAGTGCAACCCAATTGCGTGTCAGCGCTCATGCTTGCCTTGCACGCGGTTGCTGCCTTGCCGGAGGAATGGCCAAGCCCTCGCGATGCTACTGGCGTCTTACCAGGTGAGGTTGTAGTGCATGATCGCACTTCTCCCCCGCCAGAATGGATGGTAGACTCCGGTCCTGATCGGCCTGCAATACTGCGCCTAGCTAGTGCTTGCGTGCGGAACTTCCAGCGTTTTACACGCAATGTAGGCCAAGCCATACTTGCATCATTTGGGCCTGGAAGTGATGCACCGGTTTCGCAGACGCCTTGGACGTACGGTGAAGATGAGGAAGAGCCTTTGACTCCTCATGCTTCTCATGCGCCGCATGTCGAGACGCCACGTGCTGTTGCAATGCGAGAAATGAGCGACACTGACAGCGATGCAGATGCTCAGCAGCCTAGTGCTAGTAGCATTGCTACCGATGTTTTCAAGGCTCAACCCAGGCGCATAGCACGTGACAAGCCTCCCAAGATTCTACATAGGGCACGTGCAGTCGGCAGACCTAAGAAGAATGGCTTTGTGCACATGCCAATACGCACACAAGTTGGTAACGGCATACAAGAACTGGTACTTGACGCGCTAGTGGATAACGGCGCCGAGGCCGAATTCATTAACACAGAACGCGCACACCAGTTGCCGCCGGGTTCAATTTGCCCGCTCTCCGAGGGTGATTTTACCACGGTTGAACTTGCAGACGCCAAGAAGTCTGTGCCAATTTTAGGTGTGGTGCACGCCCAGGTGCGCTTCAAAGACACCATATTCACTCACGCTTTTTACGTGGTAGACCTGCCTTATGAGGCAATCTTGGGGTCACATTTCTTTGGCAAATTTGGCTCGTCCATCACCTATGAACATGGCATGCGATTCCACCCCGCTGGATCCGCTGGACCTGCCGTTGCCATGCATGAACAAGCTAAGTTGGGGACTCTAGACCCCCCAGCTGCCAACACGATCAAGGTGGGTGTTACAAGAGCCAAGTCTTCTCAGAGGCCCACTTTGCCTAGTCGCACTTATTTGCTACGCACAACGTGTGACCAGGTGCTTAAAGCTGACACCGCTAAAACCATTGAAGTAGTGTCACATCCACCAGTACAGTGCACAGGCCCTGTTGAAGTGCTACTCACCCCTGACGCGCCAGAGGCGTCAGTGATGGCAAACAGGCTGGCCACCAGAGGTGCCGTTCTCATGGATACGGTGGACTTTGTAGCACCTAACAAGCCACTAGGGATGTTAGTCGAGAACACTTCCACTGCGCCAGTAATTGTGCCTAGAGGTGCAGTGCTGGGCGTCATTGAGGCCCCTGGCATGATCTGCAGCCTAGACATTGGCAAAGAGGAGCTTGTGACTAACTTGACAAGAATTGCGTTGAGACACCTTGGGCAAAACGCACCAGATACACCTGCTGTAAACAGATCAAGACCTGTGCAGCAGCCAGACCCCTCGTGTGTGCCAGAACACGACTCGCCAAGACCAGACCCTGCCATGCACGCTGAGGCGGAACGAGCCGCATTCAGACACAAGGTGGCAGAGGAGCACAATGCCTCGCTGGGAACTTGCACAGACGAGGAGCTACGTGAAGTGCTGTGTGACAAGAACGGGGAGATCTTCAACATCCTCAAGCAACGCGATCGACACGGCGTCACCTATTATGACCGCGCCATGGAGGTGCTTCGCCGGCGACGAGGCGCCTTTGCCAAGGACCCCAAGAACCCCAAGGTGACGGACCGTTTTGACGTGGACATTGACACAGGCGACGCAGCGCCCATCGCCGACAGGGCACGCAGGTGGGCTGAACGCGAAGCTAAAATCATATTTGAAGCCATTGAAAATGAGCGCAAACGCGGACAGATCAGACCTGCCAATGGTCCTTGGGCTAGCAATCCAGTGCTGGTGACTCAGAAGGACAAGGTCCGTTTCTGCGTTGACTATAGGCCGCTCAACAGAGTTACACGCCGTGATGAGTATGGGCTTGGCAATATGGACGACTTGGTTCAGAAATGCTCGGGCTCACGCATATTCTCGGCACTAGACTTTGCTTCTGGTTACAGGCAAATACCTATGACTAGAGAATCAACCTGCAAGACGGCATTCCGGGCACCTGATGGCTCACTCTGGGAGTACAAGGTCGCGCCGTTTGGGTTGGTGTGCCTGCCAAGTATATTCACCAGATGCATGCATGAGCTCCTAGGCTCAGCCAGGCAAACGCATGCATGCGTGTACGTTGATGATGTGCTCGTACACAGCAAGAATCTAGAAGACCATATAGCTCACTTGGACGATGTACTTCGACGCGTGGAAGAGTACGGCATGAGTGTGTCTAGACACAAGTGCCAACTCTTTGCCGAAGAAGTTACATACCTAGGCCACAAGGTGGGCAAGTATGGAATCAAGCCGTGTGAGGACAAAGTAAAAGCCATGGTCGACATGATGCCACCCGTAGGCAAGGACGGCAAGGTAGATAAACGGCTAATGCAAGTCCTCATGGGGTGCTTCAATTACTATAGGCGCTACATACATCGGTTCGCGCATATCGCAGCTCCCCTAGTCGAGTGTACGCGTGATGGCGCTGACATGTCGTGGACCAAACGCCGCCAAGAGGCGCTGGCCAAACTCAAGCACGCCATGTCAAACGCTCCTGTGATCATGCACCCAGACTTTGACCTACCTTTTATAGTACATACAGACGCAAGCAAGCTAGCCGTTGCTGGTGTTCTATCTCAATTCGTGCCACTAGACAAATTACGTGAACGGCACAAGGACTTCCCCTGGGCCAGCACGCGCCGTGTCAACACAGTTGACGGCAAACCTGCCAGAGAGGTAGTTGTGGCATTTTTCAGCAAGATTAACTCAGTGCAGGACGCAAAACTTGGTGCTACTGCACTAGAGTGTCTGGCTGTAGTGCTAGCTTTGAACAACTTCCGCGGTTACATTTGGGGCAGACCTGTAACCGTCGTAACCGACGCGTCTGCGCTTCGCTGGCTCTTGACCTTGAACAATCACAATAGCAAGCTGCTACATTGGGCCATGCGTCTCCAGGAATACGACATCATGGTCGTACACAGGCCCGGCAAAGACAATGGCAATGCAGACTGCCCTTCACGCATGCCTCAGATGACGGAGATCATCGGACCTAGGCAGTACGAGCACGCTGACGAGCAGTGGCCCGACTGCACCGATGCTGGACCTGCACCTCCGTCTGGGGTACGTTTTGATAATGAACAACTGCAAGACTCACCAGCATTTCTAGGCCGCATAGGTGCTTATACGGCATGCCTGGGAGGCACGGCTTTTAAATTTAACAAACTTGCACAAATATCTACAAAACTGAGCAACTGCATGGGTACATTGACACCTCAGGAGGTACATGACCTCAGTGATACCATGCACGAGAGCGCGTGCGTGCACACCGCGCTTTTCAAAGAAGAGGGAGGTGAACCAGAAGGTGAACCAGAACTAGAAAACACTCCCCTCGTTTCCATGCTTTGCAGCATGAAAT
This sequence comes from Tribonema minus, assembly GCA_017506865.1. NCBI lineage: Eukaryota > Xanthophyceae > Tribonematales > Tribonemataceae > Tribonema > Tribonema minus. Next base: position 572,045 of record JAFCMP010000528.1, on the reverse strand, counting down.
TGGGCTCGTATTCTGAGCACATTTGGGACAGCTGCGCTGCGATACTCTCGCCGCTTAGAGATGCAACTGCTCCAACCGAAACTAGCGAAATCACTGACCTTGCCCTTGGAGCTGAAGACGCTGAAGCAGACACTTCAGATGACAATATGTCAACCCAGACTGGAGAGTCTGACTCACGCCTAGAGTCTTCACCTGCTATGCTGGAACGCAAAAACTTTGTGCGTTGGCAGGAAAGTGACCATTTCTGTTCATCTGTGAAGCACTATCTGGAAACACAAGGCCAGACCCCTGACCCTAGCCTTGCCAAATTTGTCAGCCAGAACCAAGAGTTTTTCACAGTTGAACCTGACGGTTTACTCGTGCACTTCATGGCAAGTCGGTCAAAGAAGGGCACCTTAATTACTCAGTGGGTGGTCCCCGACGCTTTGAAGCCACTTGTGCTCCGTCTTTGCCATGATGATGGCAGTGCTCAACACCCCTCGACCGCTGCCACGCACGCCAAGGTGCTGGAACGCATGTATTGGAGAGGGTTAGGCGCTGACGTCCGAGACAACGTACGCTCATGCGTCCCTTGTCAACAAACCAAACCGCAGTCCACTGCCAGGTACAAGCAAGCACTGATGCCATCTACACACATGTGGCAACGCTTGCATGTGGACTACACCGAAGTCGGCGTCCTTTCCTCAGAAGGGCATCGATACTTGCTCATCATCACTGAAGCTAGGTCAGGCTACTGTTGGCTTTTCCCCGTAAAGACACGATCAGCAGCTGAGGCCGCGCCCCTGCTGGCAGGAGTACTCTTTGAGTGCGGCGCGCTTGTGGAGGAGCTAGCATCTGACAGAGCCGCAGAATTCATGAGTGCGTTGATAACCACGCTCTGCACCTTCTTTAAAGTGCACAAGATCGAAACCAGCGCGTATCACCCCCAGTCTAACGGCGTCGTCGAGAACATGAATGGGCGCGTCAAGAGAGCGCTTGCTAGACTCTGTTCTCGCTACCAGGCACGCTGGCATGTATACCTTGATGCCGTGCAATTTGCGCTCAGGAACACACCCAGAGAGGAGACGGGTCTGACCCCATTCTTCTGTGTTTATGGTCGCGAAGCACGCTTTCCTCTTGACGCTTTGACCTCTGAGGTTACAAGCCCGCAAGATCTACATGCTGAGGTAAAGCGTCTGCAAGAAAATCTTAAACTTGCTGAGGAGGCGGTTGGCGAGGCGCTGCAGCAACGTGCTGAGCGCATTCAAGCTCGCAATGACCAAATCCAACGCACTGTACACTTGGAGGTCGGTGACTATGTGTGGATCAAGAAACCACCTTCACGCGGCCGCGCAAGTGCCATTGAGGAGCATTTCACTGGCCCCTGGAAGCTAGTAGCTCCGTACGGTGACTCAGGGCTTTCTTTTCAATGCCAACTCATGGGCACGCGCATACGCGAGACCACCGCGCATGTTGAAAACATGAAGCCATATCACCCCAGACCCGCGCGACTTGACATTGAGGGAGTACATGCCCTCCTGGACTCCGCGCAACTGCAAGAGCTGGACCCTGACCAGCAATTGTGCCAGATACTGGACCGCAGAGCTGACGAGGACGGCGGCTTCATACAAGTGGCTGGCGCGCGACGGCACTACTTCAGAGTGGGTGCGCGAGAAAGAGCTTGTAGAACTGGTGTTCATACCACCATGGGTACTGGACACTTTTCATGCTTTGTATGAGCTCAAGCACCAAGGTAACGTTCCCCCATACGCTGAACGTCACCTTCCTCGCGAAGATTGCACGCTGTCCAAAGATGCTGCATTGCTGCGATACCCTTGCGGCACGCAAGTGGTCCGGCAAGTCAATGATGTGCCGAACTCGACTGACTACTTGTGGGGCCAGGTACGTGACTTCGCGCTGTCCCGCTGGCGTGTACGCTACTCTGATGGCACGTGGGAGGACTTAACGTCTTCTCAGGTACGGGCTGCTAAGCTCATGGCCGAAGGCGTGCGCGACAGACTGCGTAGGTTAGCGCGTCAGCGCAACGAGCCAGAACCTACCTTTGACTCCAGCCTTACGGCTGACCCGCCTGCTAATGTAAGAGTGACTGTGAGTCCATGCTTGCCAACTGACTTTGGACCACTCTACGTTGGCCAAGTTCTCCGCTACCGGTTCCCTTCCGGATGGAGCCGCGGCGTCTTGCTTAGGCTTGTGTCCGCCAAGCGCGATCGTGGAGAATTCACTTTTGATGTGGAGTTCCCCAACACGCGAGGACAAAAGCCTCTAGAGAAGCGTTTGAAGCTCAGAGCCGAATATTACCGTGATGACGCTCGAGCTGAACCTTCATCTTGGAACCTCATGCTGGCACGCGAGCTCGCCGAGGAGCCGCTCAAGGCCGACATACAAATTGATTTGCCAGCTGCAAGTCACGAGACCGGGGATACTAGACCCCAGAAACGCCTGCGCAAATGTTGAATCGCGTTGAACTCGCACGCGTGGTGCGAAGGAGCGGTGAAGCATCGGTGTTGACCCTGAAGCCGTGTTGAGCTCACGCGCTTGGCGTGAAGGAACGGTGAACGGTGACGCACCCTAGACCTAGACAAGACAAGAACCTGGCTATGATGCGACAGAGCAGGCGGATTGCTGAATATCAAGTATCATAAAACGTCGACTTCCGCGCACCAGTCTAGTGGGCGCCGCGGACGGCGGCCCTTTCAAAGAAGAGGGATGATACAAGTTCTCTGTTTTATGTTACAAGTAGCATGAAATGCCAGGAGCTCTGGAAGGGGGAGACCGTTCTCTGGACCGGTACTTCAACTTCAAGCCCTGTGCCAGCAACTAGGAGGAAGGCTCTTTTTTGCTTCAACAACAAGTGCTCAAGGCACCTACAAGGCAAGCAACAAGAGGCCATCCTGGCTGGGAGACAGCAAGACCTCTGGAGCTGAGCCATATCCATTGGGCTCACTCTCCTTCTTCAGTCATGTCTACACAGGTGTGTCTTTGTTTGCCCCACTGATGTTTGCCCTGCAAGTTGGTTGCACTTTGATGTCACTAGCAGCTCAGCAGCTCTATTGCTCAAGAACATAGACTCCAGGCTGCTTTGCTGTATCACGTCAGCAGCTGCTGAGGTTTTGTGCCAGCTAGAATTTCTTACTGCTATTAATGGGCTCCTTGCTTGGCAGTTTCTGATGAGAATGAACATAAACTGCTGGTGTGTATTTTTGGCACACGCACCACAACACCGATAATTAACACTATTCATTTTATGTTCATGATCGCCAGTGTGTTTTTTTTTGCTCGTCTGTTTGGCATGCAACTTCTGTCTGCAACTGCCAGAAATGCGCAACATTGCGATGCTGTAGCAACTGATTAGCCTAAGCGTTCATGCCTGCTTCTACAGCCGCTGCAAGCAGTATGTGTCATACTGCAGGGCATGCATGCAATTTGTGTCTGCTGCTCGAATTCCCCCCCCATTAGCTCTCCTCTGTCCCCTCTCTTTCCTTCCCCTTTCTCCCTTCCTTTTCCCCCTTCTTAATTAATTCCCAAAAATTCTGCCCTGCTATATGAAAAATTCGCCGAGGAATGCATGCTGTCGCAGTGCATGCAAACAGTTCATTTCTGAGGCACACATCAGTGACCGCAGCAGCTTCATACAGCACCGAGCTTCACGTACTCACCTAATGGCGCATGAGCATGGTGGCAGCAGCCTTACTCGCGGAGAAGGGGCCATTGCCGTTGAAATCCAGCATTTCCGCCACCACACTTCCAGCAACACTGCTGTTGATGACAATTGATCCATGCCCGCTCGAGTCCTCGATAGCAGGCAGCTGGTACTTTAGCGCAAAAGCTACGCCCGGCCCTTGATATTGGTCGCAAACAGCTCGTCGGGCGTGTGGCCTCGGTGAGCTGCAGCGCTCAGCAGCAGGCAGCAACAGCGGTCACCCACAACTTGAATATTTGTGATCCCTTTAAGTTTGCGAGTTGCCAAACCGTGGGTAGAGTGTGCACAGATGACTTGCGTGGTGAGCTGGCAGTAAAGCACCACACAGCAACGGGTCAAGACGCTGTATTTGTGTCATTAACAAAGGGTGCCAGGTTCCTTCGCAAAAGCTGGTGTCATCACAAATCGGCAGCCGCTCAATGCCTCATTCGCTGCAGATTCAGCAGATTGTGCCTTTCACTCTGTGCGGAGTCTGAGCTTTGAGGCTTGTAGCGTACTTGACAGCATCAGCAACAGGATGCCATTAGTGCTATGCGCTCATATGGACTTGCATTTAACAAGAGATCCGCATCCTGCAAGAGCAAGGTATGCTGGTTTTCAAGTTGGTGGCCTTGCATGTTTCGTCACAGAAGAACAATTGTGAAGTACGGTACTCCGAATTAGGCTGCTGCGTTGACGCAAGCTTTTTCAAACTTTATTGCATAGGCAACCCGGCCTCGCTTGTCAATGAGCCTTTATAAATACAAGTCCATACGTACTCCGAATTACAACGGTGTTTCAGTTGGCACACTGCCATCTCCCCACAGAGTATGTACGGCTGGCTGTGCTGGGTGTGCCATGGTGCACACCTCAGTTAATCCAGCTGGCCTGTAAATGCCAGCTTTAATGAAGCTGGCGTCTAATCTGTGGTAGTACTTCTCAAGAACCACATCCACCAGACGCTTGTTGTCCTCCTCTTGAGGTATCCGCAATCGCCTCAAACGCTCCGCCGCCACTGGCCTGCCCAGCAAGGAGTGCATGCATCAGAACAGGTGAAGCAGTAGATATGCCTGCTTTGTTTATTACGCGTGATCTCAGATCCCAAGAACTGTACGGACAATATTGAGTGTTGCTACAGCCAGATTGCTGTACGTGGCACTGAGGCTATGCAGGGGGGCATTCACCAAGCACCTCCTTCACACGTAGCACGAGCAGCGCGCAGAACGCGTTGCCGTGTTCATTATATACGACAACATTGCACGTATCCTGGCCTCAAGATCGCAGAGTGCTACATGCGGATGATCAAGCACGCTTGCTAGGTATTGCAGCTCAATCGTGGTGCTGCGTGATGTTCGAAGTCATCTCGCCTGGATACTATCGACAGGTCTAGTCGCTATTTTCCTTGCGCGGCCAGGACGACCGCGCCACCTTGTTGAGCCAGCTACGCTGTGGCCAGACCGATGCCTGGCACCACGCACACCTTCCCCGTGAGCTGCGGGCGCAGGAACCAGCGGGACGAGCCGTCGACATGTCATTGATAATACTCACCCTGCTCATAGATGCGAATGTTCAGGGGAGCACCTTTATGAAGCAGCTCACAATTTCAACTTCAACTTGGCGCGTCACACTTTCCGTGACTTCTACTTCAAGCGGAGAGCTTAAGAGGTGAGAGAGAGAGGCGAACACCATGGGGAGGGTAAGTGATATGATGCACATGAATCGCCTTAAAACAGTTTGATGTCGACATCTAATAAGTACGCAGCTTCTCCGCCCGCATCAGACACTGTCGGACATCTGGTTGAACCTGATCCGTGAAATCAATCGTTACGTTGCGTTGCGTTGGTCGCTCACAGTTTACTGGGAGGGTGTGCGTGGTGACAGGCGGGTCATCCGGGATCGGTCTGGCTACAGCAGAGCAGCTGGCCAGAGAAGGCGGCAAGGTCGTCCTGGCTGCGCGGGGGAAGGAGCGGCTGGAGAAAGCCGTCGACGGCATCAAGGTAAGCAAATGCGACTCACATATCATCCATTGTCCCAGCAAATAGAAACGCAGTATACTTTAATGTGCGACAAGCACACCGTTGCCATATACATGCGAAACTGACATCGCGGACTTCCGCGTGATGCAAAAGCTAGGAGACCAGTGATGACCAAGCGCCAGCTGAACCTGCTGATGCAATGAAAGTGCTCTTTGACCAGTACGGACAAAGTGACCAACCAGTGCATTAATGCCCTCACATGAGCTCAGCTGACCACCCCCCACAATATCATTGTACTCGTGCTTGGCAGGCCAGCGGAGGGGAAGCATTCGGCGTGGTCGCCGATGCCTCCAAGGAGGACGACAACAAGCGGCTGGTGGATGCGGTGCTGGACAAGTATCACAGGCTAGATGTCAGCTTCATAAATGCCGGCATCCACAGGGCGGCAAAAGCTGTTGACGTGAGTGACTTGCTGCAGCAAGAATCGACATTGTTGCATCCCACAAGGCGAGCAGCGTAGCAGTGCAGCCGAGTTTTCAACACTGATGATACACTGGTGTATCCACACTTCAAACTATGTAACTGAGTCACTTCTGGGCTGGCATTGCTGGTCTGAAAGGCTGATGCAAACTTGCACGTTTGATGGTGTCCCCATTTGCTGTTGCTGTGCCGCAAGGCTTGCAAAGTAGTGCCGCATGTTCAAGTGCCGCAGTGCGCTGCCTGAGGGTCTTGTTGAATCCAACGGGACCGGCGCAAGCTGCCACGCACGCGTGGCAAGGAGAACAGAAACACGTCATTTCTACTAACAGGTATTGCTCCACAGGCACCATGGTGCATCAATGTATCACCACATACCTGAACTCTGTTGCACATGTGCAGGTCACCGATGAGATGCTCGATGAGCTGCTGGCTGCCAATGTGAAGAGTGTGGCGCTCGGCCTCAAGTACCAGCTGCCAGCCATAGCCAAGTCAGGTGGCGGCGGGGCCATCGTCATCAATAGCAGCATCGCCGGCAGCAACGTCAAGACACGCAAGGAGTTCGTAGGCAACGGCCCTTATGCTGCCACCAAGGCCGCCGCGGACATGCTGATGCGACATGCGGTAAGCCCGGAATTTCACCATGTGTAGGCTTTAAAAGATCTCAACATCATGATGCCTGATTTTTTTATCATATAAAGCTGCAAGGCAACATTGTTCTAGTCAGCTGAAATGGCGTTCAGAGTTTCTGCCCCAGAATCCTGAAGTTGTGCATGTTGTGCAGGTAAGGACAGCTCGGGTTTGTGTAGTTTGCTCCAAACCGAGAATGCTGCAGCTTGTGATGCCAGCTAGAAGTAAGGGCAAGACGTCATTGGGCACCACAGTCATCCTGCGCATACGCGAAATTTATGCACTCGCAGCGCTCTGCATCTTCTACTTTCTCATGCTTCAGCGCTGAGTAGAAATCATCAGGCGCCACATAGCGTGGGATGAGCCTTGAGTCATGTCAAGAAACGCATGTAAGCGGTTGAACACCACAAGGACGGCATGAATACCAACAGCATGCGCCGCGTGGCACCCACAGCAACATAGCATTTGAAAGCGATTCTTAAAAATTTAAGTGCAAATGCTATGCGGTCGAAGGATAGGCCTTACATAGAACAGCTAGGCAGTGTCTTGTTGCCCAGTCAACTACTTGCAACTCCAGGATCAAGGCCGGCACTGCATGCAAAGAGCGCTGTACCAGGCGACATCAAGGCTCGCTCCACTCAGGTCGCATGTGGAGACATATGCTTTGCTACTCCATAACGGCATAATGTCTCGTAAACAAGGACTACCATATGATGCCTACAGTCTGCGCACCTCGTGATTTGCAGCCCCCAGCCCTGGTGTACTGTTGAGCAACTGATTTTTTCAGAGTATAGGTCCATAGCAGCAGAATCTTGTGAACTGATGCAGCCGCCGGCGGTCCACTAAAAGCAGTATGCAATACCTGCACAATGGCGACCTTATGGTCGCTGCTCCATGCAGGCGGGTGAAGCCAGCCAGCAAGGCACATATGGAACGGCCCAGTGCTTTGCACTGTTGCCATCAGTACGTATGGACTTGAATTTAGAAAGGCCCAAGGGAGGCCGGGTTGCCTATGCAATCGAAAAGCTTGCATCAACGCAGCAGCCTACTGTAGTCTGCGATCAGTACTGCTACTAGAATTAGAAGTAGTCATTTCAGTAGTATCGGATGCAATGCGTGATGGAACTGAACACAGTGACTGTGGCAGAGTATGGCAACCCAAGCTTGGCCCAATGACAGCACTTCATCACGATAGTCTGGTTTGCCATTAAGTCAGTATTGTGTAGGTGCTTGAGCCAGCGGCGAAACTGCCCTGGCGCAGGAATGGGACAGAACTGAACTGGTGCTAAACCAGTCAACAGGGACTAACATGAGTAACTCCACTGTGGTGGGAAGCTGTGCAGGCATGTAGGCACATGCAAGTAGGATTGTTAGCCTGAGGTTTCATACTCTGTCTATGTGCATGCACAAATGCGCCACACAGTTGATAATCTGCCAGTAACCAATCCCTTCCGTCTTCATGCGCAGGCAGTCGAGGCCAGCAAGCAGGGCACGCAGATCAACAGCATTGCTCCCGGCGTCGTCAAGACCAACCTTCTCGACCTGCCTGATGATGCGTATGAGGAGTTTGGCAAAGGAGCCAACGTCATGCATCGTACTGGCCGGCCCGAGGAGATTGCACACTTCTTGCTGAGCGATGATGCCTCGTTTGTGATGGGGACGGTGCTCACAGCGGACGGGGGGCACGCTCTGAAGGCTTGAGCATATTCAATCGGGCATGCAGTGTTGTTCGATGAGCCGCGTGAAGCTCACATGTCAAGTCTGGAAGCAGTTAAGGTGTGCAGGATGCAGTTGAGAAGCACAGGGCACACGTTTTCGCGGTCTGCAATGCCCTTTTGCAAGGCACACTACGGATGTGGGCCTCCATTGTCACAGGGGCAGCGCTCACCGCTGATGGTAGGCATGTGCCAAACGTTCTGAAGCCTACACGGTCAGTGTATGCATCATACTCCTGGACTGAAATTGGCAAGTACTAACCTTTAACTTTCGTGTAAGTCATACATCCATGATGATCCCCTACGTAGCGGGGGCTCGAGTTGACAGAGCCCCCGAGTTGATAGAACACAGGGGAGGTGCCACAGTGCTTGTTGGGAACAAGAGCGCAGATGTATGAGTGCGGAAGGGGGGTTTGGGATCTGCATCAGGGCCGATCTTGGATCTGTGAGATACTACTATCAGGGCTGAACTTCAACAGCTACATAGTGGGTGTCAGGTACATATATAAGGTAATACAAGTAAAAAACGCCGGCATGATATGCGTATCCCACCTCCATGCAATCTTGTGAACGCTCGGGGCTTCTAGCAAGTAGGTAGATGCTCTCTGTGTAGAAGTATGAGGTAGAAGTATGAGGTAGCAAAAGCATGCCTGCCAGCGCCAGCGCAGATATAGCTGCTGGCGCGAGATCTGGGTTCATCAATACATATATGCATCTCTACCAATTCAGTGCGCAGACAATCACAGCACCTGTGTATGCTCTCTGCTGGGGTGCTTGAGTATTGACACATCCTAACTTGAAGGATCCCCGACATCACACGCTTCAGAACTTTAATTGTTTGGCAATTAGTCATGCACAGTCGTAATGCTTGGTGACAGTGAACAAGGAGCACGCTGCATGGCATTCCTCAGGTGAGTCGCTGGATCAGCCATTCAGCAGGCTTTGAGATGGTGTGTGCCACACAAGCAATCATTGATGGTCTTCTGTGAAGTGCATATATGTATACCGGCACATGCAGGGCTCAATCACGTAAGATTGTCGCCTTGTGATCAACATATATTGAACCTCTGGGATCCAAGCATGCGCATGCCGCTGTGAGCTTCTGCCTCATTCAACCCGAGCAGCACTGGGATGTCCTGAGAACATGGCCTGCACTTGAGAGGCCTCATGAGCCCTTTGTGCGCTTGGGAGCGCTTCTTACACGGCACGCGCAATTGCAGCTGGCATGGTTCCCTAACAATGCCACCGGCAACAACACAGCGCAGCAATTCCTCCTACAGCAACCAGACTTCAGCTCATGCTGTCTTTGCAGGCATACATTTAAGGATCCGCTCCGCCCATCCGCGACCCTGAAACCCAAAAAGCAACCGAGCACTTATGCTATAGTGAGGTCAGTCAAGACCCTCAAACTGTTGAAGTTAGATAATAGTAGGTTGTTGGCCTCACTCAGACGCACCAGAAGAGCTCTTGGTTGTTGAAGTTGAGATGGGTGGAGCCGTGCTATTGCACGTTGAGCAGTGACATGACAGTTGAAGTTGGCATGAAGTTGAAGTTTGAATATCACCGTTGAAGTTCAATATCACATCAGGATCAATATCAACTTCACCAAGTGAGTAGTCAGCAGATGCCCCTGACATAGGGCTACAGCATGCCATAACCCAACTTCAATATCAGTTCTGCCCTGGAGACTTTACTACTGGACAAGGGCCTCGGTTGCTTCTTGGCTTTCAGGGTCGCGGATGAGCGGAGCGGATCCTAATTTGCAGTCCATGGAGCATCATAGCTATGCATAGATCTACCTTTACTGACACACTGTTCCTGCGCCCCAAACCTTTGTGAAGCGGCATTGTCGTACAGGCGTCAATACGCCTTTCTACACAGCCCTCGCTGCAGGCATTGTTGTGAGGCGACCCTAGGGTTAGAGGGGGCTATTTAGCCATATTCTGCCACACTGGCTTTATGCCGTATTCTGCCATTGCAGATGCTTCATGCTAATCACTTCGACACCTGTAAAACCATGCTATAAGCCTTAGCGCCTTGCTCTGCTTGTACTTGCCAACCATGGTGGCCTACTTGGGTTATTATGGGAGTTAGGGGGCACACCCTTTCTCACGGCACACGGGTCATTGCTGGGTCGAGGTAGGAGCGGGTCAGGTAGTCAACAGCGACTGGTAGCTACACACACGGCATACACACACACAGGAGACTGGCGCACCCCAGTTCCCACATTGGCAACCGAAGCAGGACAGGTGCTAGAGCCTGTTCCAGCTTCCGCCTGTACGAGCAGGGGCGGAGGAGCGTCCGAGGTTTTCGGCTTATCTTGGAAAGCAGATTCCGCTTTGCCACAGCTCGCTGGATGAGGACCTTGTGCTGGTAAAGCGCAGTTGCCTCGCTCATCGAGCTTCCATAGTCGGCCTGGAGCTCTCCTGGTTGGCTCAGCTTCTCGTGGAGCTTCGCATTTTCAAAACAAGGGGCGTGCTTCTTCAAGTTCCCTTGCTGACAGCAGCACGAAGGAGTTCGGCTTCCCTCTGGCGGTCGCTGCTTTTCATTAGGAGTGGAGCCTTGCCGCTCATCTCTTGTTAGCAGCAGCTCGTCCTGCTCTCTACGTTACCTACAGCAGCAGCACAACAGCAACAGCACTGCTAACTCAGTGGCAGCATGGACGCCACCACCCTCAAGCTGCGCTCGAGAATGGAGACGGGGGGGGAGAGTCTACCCTACCACTGTCACCTCCACGGCATGTTTCAACACAAGCGGCACGAGCATGTCGCTAAGCGTGCTCTGATCGAGTCACAACTTTGGGCGTGGGGAGAGCCGATGCTCAACGTACTGGATCTGGCCGGCTGCTGCAGTGGCGTTTCTGTTACGGAGGTGCTGGGCATGCACGACTTTGAGCTGCACAGCAAGTTGCGCGAGGCAGCCACAGCTTTCAGGGAGACAAAGTATAGAGCAATACGGCTCGAGGCAGCTCTGGAAGCAGCATATAGCAAAAAAAAGCTGCTTCAGGCGCGGATTGCAGAGTTGGAGAGCAAGCTTCAGCAGGTTCAGCAGCTGCCGCAGCGGGAGTTGGCGACGGTTTCAACGCAGGTTGAGCTGGCTCCGGTGTGCTCAGCGTCCACGCAGGTCGAGCTTGTGCCGGTTTGCTCGGTGTCGACGCAGGTACAGCTGCATGAGGCGCTCACCGCAGCACCAGCGGCGGCGCCTTCATCTACGCGCGCTGGCGACAAGGGCGCGCGCGGCGGCGGCGACATGTCAGCTGCACTCCCAGCGCCAGAAGCAGCGGCGCATCCATCTATGTGCGCTTGCGACAGGCGCGCGCACAGCAGCGGCGACATGTCAGCCGCGGTTTCAGCGCCGACAGCAGCGGCGTTTCCATCTGTGCGCATTTGCGACATGCGCGCACACGGCAGCAGCGGCAGCTCAGCCGCGCTTTCAACGCCAGCAGCAGCAGCGCTTTCATCTACGTGCGCTGGCGACGGGGGCGCGCAGGACAGCACCAGCGCTGCAGCTGCGCTCTCGGCACCAGCAGCGGCGGCAGTTTCAGCAGTGCGCGTGCGCGATGGGGGCGCGCACGACAGCCGTCGCACTTCAGCTGTGCGCACCACGCGCGCTTGCAGGAAGGACGCGCACGGCAACGGCGGCATGTCAGCAGCTGCGCTTTCGGCGGCAGAAGCAGCGGCACCTTCATCTGCGCGCGCTTGCGGCAGGGGCGCGCATAGCGGTGACATGCCAGCGCGTTCAGCTACAAGCGCTTGCAGCAAGGGCGTGCATGACAGCGGTGACGTGTCAGCTGCGCTTTCAGCGCCAGCAGCAGCGGCACTTCCATCTGTGCGCGCTTGCAACAGGGGCGCGCACGACAGCAGCGGCGATTCAGCCGCATGTTCAGCGCCAGCAGCGGCGGCGCTTCCATTCAGGCGCGCGCGCGATGGAGGCGCGCACACCCGTTTCACTTCGGCTGCGCGCACTGCGCGGTCTACAGCGCTTACATCAGCACGCAGCGGCAGTAGCGACGCATGCTACAAGGGCGGCGGCGCTGGTGCGGCGAGCTCGGCGACTGCGGCGGCAGCGGCGCCTGCGCGACCGCGCGCCGGCATTAGCGCTGCACGGCGCAGCATGCGCGCCGCAGGCCGCAGCTTTGGGCGGCCGCTCTCGCGGCGGCAGCAGAAGAGGCGGGAGTACTGGGCGGCGCACACGCCCGAGGAGCAGCAGCGCCTCCGCGACTGGCAGGCGCGGCATAAGGCGCTGCACAGGCGGCGCTCAAGCAAGGAGAGGCGTGGCGATGGTGCGCAGCCGCCGGACGCAGCGGAGATGCGCGGCGGTGCTTACACTAGCACAGCACTGTCTCCCACCAGCAATCAGGCTGTGCTTAGCGCATATTGCGCTGACATTTGTGAGACACAGACGGCAGCAGCTCTCTTATGCGCCATGTGTCTCACCAGCGCAGCTTGAGTAGCTTCGCCCATGGGGGCGCTTTCAGCTGTGTCTATTGCACATGGCAGCGCTCAGCCCATTGTTGTATTGGGCTGTGCACAGTAGCGTGTTTGCAGGTTCATTGTTGGGCCTGTACGCTTTAGACACCACACTGCTTGGATAGCATCAGCAGTGTAGTGTCTGGGGGCGAATGTCGTACAGGTACCGAGATGCGTTGCATCGACAACACCTGGGCGCACAAACCCACCCGCCCACCCTATTGCTTTGTTAGCACAATGTCATGCGCAATTTTTCAGCACGTGTGACACAAGCGCTGGGGGGGGAGACAAATTGCGCAGTGCCATCATGTCGGGGGCGCATACAACGGAGATGCTGCGCAGCACCATGATGTTGGGGGCGCATACATATGTACTGTAGCGGTAGCTGCATAGCGCCATCATGTCGGGTGTGCAGCCAGCACGTATTCAAGTTCTTTGCAGCCACAGTGTAGCTGATAGATGCCAGGGCGCCTCAAACTTGTACATGGCTTACCACTTGTGCGTGGATGCGCCATGCAGGGGGCGTGTGTTGTGAGGCGACCCTAGGGTTAGAGGGGGCTATTTAGCCATATTCTGCCACACTGGCTTTATGCCGTATTCTGCCATTGCAGATGCTTCATGCTAATCACTTCGACACCTATAAAACCATGCTAAAAGCCGGAGCGCCTTGCTCTGCTTGTACTTGCCAACCATGGTGGCCTACTTGGGTTATTATGGGAGTTAGGGGGCACACCCTTTCTCACGGCACACGGGTCCGACAGTCATTGCTGGGTCGAGGTAGGAGCGGGTCAGGTAGTCAACAGCGACTGGTAGCTACACACACGGCATACACACACACAGGAGACTGGCGCACCCCAGTTCCCACATTGGAATGTCGTACAGGTACCGAGATGCGTTGCATCGACAACACCTGGGCGCACAGCATGCACTGACCCTTACAATGGCAAAACGCTTCTGGGGCAGGAGCCGTCAGTGTTTGCAGCCTCAAAGTTGCGCATGCAGTGATTCGGTTTAATGTGATGCAGCACGAGCATGTGAAGGTGTTTCTGCAGACTCAGAGGCAGGCGCAGGTGATATAAAGTGCAGCTGAGCGTTGCTGCCATCCTGATCATTGAACGAAAACATGTTTCACTCAGAGCATCTCTTCTGCCTGGCCGAAAGAAGCTGCGGACCATCAGCAATTGATGAACATGCAATGTACACTATAGTAGTATGCTGTTTCACGACCCATAAACAATGGGTTTGTTGAAACTCACACACATGCATGCATTCATCCGCGATCATTCGCAGCAGCAACTTGAGCAGCCACATTGTGTTGCGGTAAACTTGAAGTGCAAAGAAAAGAGAAAATGTGCTTCAAACAAGAACGATGAAGTATAATTACCACCAACAAAGCCAAACAACAAATGTGGCAACAGCAAAGATCATCGGCTAACCCTGTGTCGCAATGGTGGATCGAAAGCTGGTGCAGGCAGCCGGCTAAGCGCTATAGGCGTACTGGGTGACAGCTCGCCCTCACTTTGTTCCTCTCCAATGGCCATCTCCAGCTCAATGCGCGATGAGGCTGGTGCGAGGCTACTAGTATCACTGACAGATGTGGGCAGCGCGTGAGATTGGCGAAGGCCGTAAAAAGAGTTCTGCCTTGCCCCACCCTCCGCCTGCGTCTGTTTGAAAGTCAGGAAGACCTGATACGCTGTGGCAATCAGCAACAGGACGTTGAGGGCAATGAGCACTGCACTCAGCGCGGTCTCTGTCGCCTTGTTCATGCCGTAGTATACCTCCATCATCAGAGAAGAAAAGTAGGTGCCGAAGAGGATCCAGCACCCCAGCCAGTAGTGGCGCAGCTCCCAGCGCTCCTTGTGTGGCATCGCAAGGCCCACAGCCACCATATTCAACACAGTGAGGGTGCAGGGAAGGGCAGCTTTCCCCACACCAACCGCAGGTGTTTGTGAAAATACGCCTACGACGCTGATCATTAACAGCCGGCGGACGCATTCGGCCACTTCCCACCTGTGGCAGCAATCAGCAAGCGGGCACAGTCAGCGTAATGATGGCCAAAGCGCTCAAAGCCAATGACATTGAAGCCACAACATTGTTGAGTAGGGGATGTGTTATCAAATGCAGTCATGACCTGGAGCACCTTGAATGCCGTGTACCCAGCCTTGGAATGGTGTGCTACAGCACTCTTGCTGGTGCTGTGACGTACAGAATTGGGACATGTGCCATAGCCATCAACAAATCAAGAAACAGCTTTCGGCACCACACGCTGGCCGTCGCTTGCATGCCACCGCTTATAAGCAGCGCTGCCTGCGTAACTGCAACAGATGCACGGGGGTGCCCAATGTGAATTGCCCGCAAAAGCTTTAAAAAGCGTACTTATGTTGCATACTTCAAAGCATAGTGGTTTTTTAAACTTTACAAAAGGTGGCGGATGGCATCGTATCAGCTTGGAAGTACGCGCCCAATCATCATTTCCGGCCTTTTCAACAGATGCAATTTATATATGCCTGCTGAGCCACAGGACTATCTCTTGCATATGAAGTTCACCTGCATCAGACCCCATTGAAAGCCCGCATTGTGCATTTTCATGGCTTTAAAGTCACTGAAACCTGCCAGACTGAGTGGTGCCTCGCAACCTTTCAAAATTCAACGTGATAGTACTAAAACAGTATACTTCAAGTATACTCTTCGAATGTCCTCAGATGCATATTGCAGGGCAAAACGGCCCTGGAAATGACACTCGCAAAAGCTATGCCACTCAACAGCGGTGTAGATTGCAAACATGAAGTAACGAAGCGTGAAAGGTGACATGGACTGGAGCGCTACCCAATATCACAGGCTACTTTGAAGTACAACGAAGCGACTCGCATATTGGATAGGTATCAGCACCATCAAATCACGTCAATATTGCAGCATCATATGCCGTGGCATCGGCAGCTCAATGGCAAAGACTACAAGCAACGCAGACAGATTGCTTTCTGCACAACGGCTAAAGGACATGTGGTGAGAAGGACTCACCACCATACTTCTGGCCGATATTGCTTCCACAAAAATGCCGTGCTGTGCACACGTGCATTGTTGTCTGCAGCCTGCGCCGTTGTGGTGCACATGATGTCGCGGCGCTGACGCCAAAGCAGGACCCAGAAAGCCAGAGGGATACCGATGGGATAAACCAGGGTCATAAAGCTGGCATAAATGGCATAGCCGCGCCAGGGACCTTCGACGGCGTTGCATCGAGTGTTGTAATCCGCGCGCAGAAACCCAGCGACATAAGGGAGTTCTGCCGCCGTTATTGTCGCTACTTTGCCCATATCGTTGATCGCAAACCCCAAGTCACATGAAAATGTGGAGAGGATGGTGGTGCTGCAGCACGCAGGCAGCAAGAAGCACGAGCATCGGACCACGGTGACTGCCAGTGATTGCTTTGTCGCACAAGTGATTGCTTTGTCGCACAAAAATGATACAATACGTGTATGTATATTTTACACCAGTGGAATGAGCTTGACAATACAGGGGGGGTCACGATATAAGAGCGGGTCCGTCCCGCCAGCCTCACCGCTCTTATACTGTGACCGCTCCTATATCGTCCTTTGTGCTTAACTAGAGTTAGTGCTAACCCTAAGCTAACCCTAGCCCTAGACCTAGGGTTTGGGGTACATATCCAGGGTTAGCGTGCCAACAGTTGAAGTTGGCTATGAATTAAGCCGGAAAGCAACCGCACCATGCGCTATATATGCTGTGACCGCTTGATATGCACTTGAGCGTTGTTGAATATCACGCAAAAGCCGCTGCTCAGGCATCGTTCGTGAGGCGGCAAGTGGTAGGTGGGCACGATATGAGAGCGGTCTGCCGCGGCAGCACCAATAGCTCTTATATCGACCAGATCCGTGTTCAGCCGTCAGACCGCTCTTATACAGTGACCGCTCTTATATCGAGCGCTCTTATATCGTGACCCCCCCTGTATATCACAGAAGCTTGATGCTTGCTTCTTGCATCATAGAGCGATGTCTGAATTGCAACAAGAGGACCTGCTTTTGAAACATTACCTGGTGGCCACAGCTGTGGAGTTCAACCCTTCCAATGGTGTTTGTATGGACTCGATAGTCATGCCTATATGAAACTGAATCAAACATGACAAAGAAGCTCATTTATTGTTGCTCAGATTCTAGTGGTATACCATGCTGCATTTGGACTTGAACATCAAACCTCACTTGTGAACTTTGGCCAAGAAGGTAAGTTGTATACCAAAGTGAACTTTGAAAAGTTCAAGCGCGTCTTGGAAGCTTAGCCAACTTCAAGACCAATGTACCTTCACCATATAACCTCCATAACATGTCAATTGCAGCAACGAACGCTGAAATGGTTCAAACAGACTTGGACACAGTGGCTTGATGCTGGGCACTGGTATTTCTGATTCACCGGCAGGTCCTGTGCCTTGGAGTTTAGCAGCTGCTTGTGGACAGCCAAATACATTCTCAGCTGCAGCGGTCACTATCAAAGCACCAATTGCCATCAAAGCACCAGCCATTAAGGTTCAGAATCTGCCATAAAGCTGTGCCTGCACCAGGCTGAGCAAGCACACATAACTTTAAGTTAACCAATGGTTTGCCGTTCAGGAGACGGCCGCTGGGGTCGCAGCTTGTACAATGCAGTAAGGACGCTGTGAAGAATTGCAGTCGGGACGAGTGCGAGTACTTTCAAGGAGTAGGGAGTATGAGTGCTACTCGTGCAAGATAAGGAGTACATTTTATCAAAGTGTACAGAGTACAGCTCATGTACTCATGTAGATTCATGGTGATTGTGCTTCAGCAAGTTCACATGCATTCAAGATTGCTAGAACAAGGTTTCTGTTGAGCACTCTTGATCCCTTTGCTTGTGGGACTTGTGGACTACTTGAGTCTTCGTCCATTACACCTGTACAGTACTCGTACTGGTGTCAATTTTGATTGTAAGATTAGTAGAGACCTGCCATGTAACTGACGGCAGGTGAAGGAAGGGGTCGCTCTCTGTGCGCTAGTTCTCGTGTTAATTTTTTGATTTTAGCGGCAACTCATTGAACGGGAGTAATACTCATGTACTCATGAAATCTTCAGATTCACCGGAGTAGTGCTCAAGTACTTGCTTCTCACCGCACAGTGCAAAAATTCAAGGCGCTGCAATCAGCCTTAAGCATACGATTGATGCATGCAGGGTCAGGATTCATGGTCCTTTCGATATTGGCAAGTGTGATCTGCATCAGGCCATGGAGGTCTGGCACTGTCAACTATCTTTCTGTACAGCTTACAGTGTTCTCAAGAGTGAATTATACAAAACACTTACGGGACATCAGCTTCCAGCTTGCAACATGGCGTTGCCCTCGATGTTTTAACAACTTGACATGGACCTTCATTGCCACCATGTTGTAATCAGTCATCTCGAAAGATTTTCCACTAATGACTGAACAACTACTCACCTGGTTGGTGGCAATATAAGAAAGCAGCACACCAGCACCACCAGCTGGTAACGGCAGAACAGGACATCCACGCGCTCGCTGAAGTTGCTGCTGTGCAGCACGAAAGCAGACGGCCCTGATGTATGGACACCGGCTGCGCATGCATGCCGCAGGCGCCGCCGACTCCATGCGTACATGGCGCACAATACCAGCAGGCCCGCCAGCGGTGCAAGGGTGGTGATCAGCAGCTTGTCGTAGAAATCAAGCCTGATCAGACAGCCTGGTGACATAAGCACACCCAGGTCCAGGCTGATGAGGTTGAGAAATTGGAGGAAGTCGCTGTATAGGCTGGGCAGGTGTAGCCCAGACAGCGACACGGACTGTACCAGTATGGTGAGCAGTACGTATGCGCTGCGCAGCACGGCAAATGGGATGCGGCGCACCAGCGTGCCCAGCTGCGTGGTGCCGATCGCCTTGCAAGCACTGCAACACGTGCCTGTGGCGTCCGCAACCTCGCCAATGTCGAGAAGGTAGGCGCCAACTATGTAGCATACTACCAGTAGCACCACGATGACGATACAGGCAACAGCACCTGTAGCTGCAGCGGACCCGCTTGAGCAGCTGTGGCACGTGTACGCCACAAGGCCAGGGGCATAGTCCTCCGCGCATACCGCGCAATCTGTAGCAGCGAGGCAGTAGAGGCACCACGTCGTCAGATGGCACGCTGGCAGCCCAATACTAGTTGGGGTCGTGTGTTTTCTTGTATGGGCTTACATGCCTGCTACTTCTGAATCATGCTTTCAAGCAGTATCAAGTGGTGCTCGCAGGCCAGCTCACGGATATGCTGAAATGATTCGTGGAACTCTGAGTCAGCAGCCTGAGCGCAGATTGGTACAGGTGTAGCTGACTCATAGCAGCCTGCGGCCATATGATGCGGATGAGTGCACCCGTCTAATTGAGCCTCCCAATGGGCACTGACTTTAACAAGCGCAACTTGGCACTGCCGCAACCTGCAACAACTGTGCGCTGCAACAACTCAAGCATTGCATTGCCAAGCAAACTTTGAAGTAGGCACAGTGACTGTCAGACAGTGTTGCAGTCACTACGGTAGTGGTAGTATTTTTATTCGTTTTGATACTCTGTGGTCAAATCGTCAGAGTGCTATGCTGAAGTCCACTGCTGCATGTAGATTCCGGTGGCAACTTGAAGCTCATCCGCCATCCGAGCGCAAGTGGGTCAAGAATTTGTGTGGACAAGGCTTTGGCATTATTCAGACGGACACCAGCTCTTGGCATGAGCGCGGTGAAAATACGGTGCGTCATGTCATCGGATTCCAAAGAGTAGCGCCAAGCGTGCTAATTTAGGCTGAAGTGCTCGACATGAAGAAGCAGACAACACACATTGCCTCTCGCCTTCTTACAACGGAGTAAACATGTACTTAAAAGTGTATGTGATAACAAACAAAGCGTTACAGATGTGACATGCAACATACGTTCAACCCCAACTTGACCCCTGACAATTGATGGGCGCATAACACTCATCTGCAGTGTCAGGTTTTATGACAGTGTGCACAGCAGCGATGCGGACGCTTAAGCCTACCTTACAGCCTGAGGGTGTCCGTTCTGATGTTTGTTGAAGCCGTTAAACGTGTAATCACCTAAATACTGCAAAAAATATATGTACAAGCACATTGATGCTGAGCTGGCACGCGCTCAAGACGTACAAGACTGGTACACAGGCCAATATTGGCGACCTAAGTTTGAAACACAGCAGCAGCTCAATCAGATGCTTCACAAACGATAATGGTGACACGAAGGAATACTGGTCTTGAATTAACAAGCCAACTTGAACGCATGCTATTGCCATGTCATTGAGCGGTACCCTGACAGACATGATGCTGAGCTGGCACGCGCTCAAGACGTACAAGACTGGTACACAGGCCAATATTGGCGCCTTAAGTTTGAAACACAGCAGCAGCTCAATCAGATGCTTCACATGCGATAATGGTGACACGAAGGGATACTGGTCTTGAATTAACAAGCCAACTTGAACGCATGCTATTGCCATGAGCGGTACACAGACATACTTCGAAGTATGTACTAGCAGCTGCATCCCACTTGTTCGTGTTGCTGTGGTTTAACTTTGAAAATAGACACTTCATGAATAAAAAAATCGTTAAGTGATGTAGCGATTTTCAAGTGTATGGGTATCATGATACTATCATCAAACATCAGGACACTATCACCCGCCAGCTACACTACATCAGCGTGCTGGACTGACAGCTGGATTCTGCATTCTCCGGTTTGCCTGCATGCTTGTCATTCAACTGCCATGAGTCCGTCCGATTGAGTCAAGAGGTCCATGCAACCTTGCAGTTTTCAGAAAGAATGCAATACTACTAGACTAAGAGCCTGGCCCAGCATATATACTATAGTTGCTCAGGGTTACAACAAGCGCCACGCTGCTCTCAGGACAGGTGCTGGGCACTTCCAAATGTACCAAAAGGGAAGTGCACTACCTGTCAGTGATCAGACTTTAAAATACCCTCAATCAGGTGGTCAGTTGCCACACATGCGCATCTTTCTCAGAGTCTCCCCACTCATCATGACAATTGTCAGACGTCAGGCTGGTCCCTAATGTCTTACGTAAGGCTTTCTTGGCGATTTGTTTCTCAGCACAGGAAGTGCTGAAAATTTGGCTTTGATGAGCGTTGAACTTGACTCCTTAAGCTGTAAGACGGCACCTCCAATTTGTACCAAAACTCGTACTTCTCTATATATGTAGTATATATATGCTTACAATGAGCGCATACTCGGTCAGACTTGCTCAGCCAGGTAGCCAATGTCTGACATGTACCCTCCCTCACACTCACAGCCACAGCAACGTGAATTAAATTCAATTGAAGGCCAGCTTTTCCTAAATTGGCTGAGCCATCTTGCTGATTGTGACGCTTGTTAAATTTGTGCATTGTACCATCAAAGAAAAGAGGACTTCCACTTTGGCTACAGCTATCAGTAAAGCAAGAGGCAGTCACATGAAGCTACGTCACGGTTACAGTACTTACAACTCTGCATTGGGTATTCAACAAGCACAAAACTCCGCGCTAGATGAGGTTTAATTTAGCCCTCTCTTAGACTTTTGCGCACTGTTGCACATTAATTCATGAATCATGGTACCTGATGTGGTAATGCTGTGTGGATGGCACCTATGGTTGCCATGATAGTGAACAATGCTCAAGGCAAGTCTGCCTTGACCCTTCAAGGACATACATAAACCACTCGCATCAACGCAGTCAGATGGTGAGTGAATGCGGCGGGCAAACTTACATGGACCTCGGTATCCAACTTCGCAAACAGCATCCGATTTGGCGGTATCACGTAGCGCTGATAACGACGTCGATGAAGTCGATGTGGTCGCCACAAACGATGTTGATGAAGTCGATGCTGTCCCCACCAATGATGTCGATGAACTCGATGCTGTCGCCACCTCACTGCCTGCAGCTGCTGTGATCGGGCTGTCCCCTTTGCAGGCTTTCTCGTTCATGCAGCGCTGCGCCTTGGTCTGAGAGCCACCTCTGCGCCACCAGCCGGGGTTGAGCTGCAGCGTGGCCACAGAGTTGTCAGGTGTATTGCCACAGGATAGGCCCTGCAACTCACTGCATGCTTCACAATGTGGGTCTCCGTCCAAGTTGGTTGCATACTCGTCGCGAGAACAGCATGCCGTGTTGTACCCTGTTTCGGCAACCACATGCACATCTGTGCAGGATTGCGTTTCTTGGCCGCCAACATCATACGATCCAGATGTCATATGAACGTTGGCATGAAGCATTACTGCTACGTAGCAGCACTCTGCTGTATTGCTGTCGAACGTCGTCTGCTGGTCCACAAAAACTAGAGTCTGAGGATCGGGTTCTAAGCCATAAGCAACATTGTTACAGAGTTGTGCAAACAGGCCGCCGCCAACAGCAGCACCATTGCTTGTCACGTTGCTGGCACCGATCCTGAGCCGGTGCGGCAACCAGGCATGTATTGCGCCTCCTTTGTCTTTGGCTGTGTTCCTGGACATGTGCACGCTGCGCATGGATGTGCTGGCGCCAGGGGCAAGGTGCATGAAACCGCCGGACGCACCAGCAAAGTTCGCGATGGCCTGACACTCTGTCAGCGAGACGGTGCCGGATGAGTACAGCCCCCCGCCGTCCCCCGCAGTTGCTCTGTTCTTGTGGAATGAACAATTGGACGCACTGATGGAAGAAGTTGCCGCTGCGTACACTGCTCCGCCGTCCCAAGACGCGGTGCAGTCAGCGATTGTTGCCTGCTGCATGCTCAACGAGGACTGACTGGACAGGTAAATGGCGCCTCCGTTTCGTGGCCATGTACTTAGTGTGTTGCGTGCATCTGTGAGGTGGCATGGGTGCATCAGAACACACGTGTTTGGATCCGGTCAGTTGAAGCTTGTCAGCAAGCGCTGTGTCGTTGTGCAACTTGCAAGTGCCAATGCTGGGACGAAATACTCCTATGAGACTGTGATGTCAGCAAGTCGTCATCTCATCGCGAAAGCTTACCTTTGCACAAAGTAATTTCTGATTGACAGCATATGATGGTGACTTGGTTCGAATTGCGAAAACCAGACCTGATTTGGGAAAACGGGCCCCAGCATCAGAGCACTTGGGCAAAGTCTGATTGAACCGCAGGGTTCACCCTGCCAGCATTGAATTTCGCTGGTGCATTTGAACATGATGTTGAGGTTATGAGATTGCACCACAGTTGAAGTTGTTCAAGTTGCATTGTGAGCACTGAGCACTTTTGAAACTTCAATGTGGAGTTGAACTCAGCTTCCTGGTAGAAGTTCACATTTGAGGTTAATGTTCAAGTCCATGTTCAACATGGGATATCCACAAGATCCTGAGCTCAGAACAAAATTGAGTAACCACATGATTCCAGGCATGACTATTACACCCCAAGTGCCAGTATATGCTTCACGCGGTCAGGCAATTCCTGGGCAGCAACAACGCCCCACGTGCCGGAGAGGTAGCGCCAGAATAAGCTCGCAGCTTCCCGGGTGTCCAGTAAAAGCGGCAATTACGCCCCAGCGCATTGATTAGTTCACGGTCGCAGTGATACACACGCATATGCATACCACAACAATTAGCAGCCCCATATGCATCAGTAGCGCGTAGACCCGCAATTTAGCCCTGAAGGGTCCCTCCTCTATCAAGTACAAATATTGAACACATCTTCTAGTTGGTGGGCGCACATGCTGACGCACCATTGACAAGTCTCCTCGTAACACGAGCACGCAATGCAGCCGCTGACACATGAGCTAGCTTAACGTGCGTCGTGCCTGTTGCTGCTGCTCTGCAAGCCTCAGCATGTCGTCCTCACCTGCTTGTAGGCCACTGTTATCCAAGGTGGAGTTGAAAAGTGTGAGGCTCGAACCCTCATACGCATATGCCATACCACCAAGTGGTGCAGAGCTTCTCCGCACAGAAGAGTGGAGCATGACAGCGGAAGCGCCTTCCGCCAAAGC
Source organism: Tribonema minus (assembly GCA_017506865.1). NCBI lineage: Eukaryota > Xanthophyceae > Tribonematales > Tribonemataceae > Tribonema > Tribonema minus. Next base: position 548,142 of record JAFCMP010000528.1, on the reverse strand, counting down.
GAGAGTCCCGCCCATTTCTGCCGCCTTGTTGCCAGCAAAGGTGCAATTGTCCAAGCGCAGACTGCCCTCCGGCCCCACAAGGATGGCTCCGCCAACGTCATCGTACCCTCCAGTGAGACGCAGCCCGGCGAGCTTTAGGCTGCTGCCTCGGAAGAGCTGGAAGAGGCGATGCTTGCCAGTCCCGCGGACAATGGCGTCGCCTCTGCCAACGATGATCATCTGCGTGCCCGGCCCCACGTGTATGGAGGAAGCTGGCAACTGCACGTCGCCATCCCAGGCTACGCGAAACACACCGCCACCGCACTTGACAGCATCAGCAAGCTCGGCGGCTTCCCGGGCCGAAGAGACCACCAGAGATTGTGGAGCTTCTGCACAAGGCGCACTTGAGCAGCCGGATAGGTGCAGCAGAACGAATGCACAGCTAAGAAAGCCTCTTGCTAAGCCGAGAAAAGCCCCCGCTCTGTCTCTCTCCGCCATGGGTTAGTCAGAGGAAGAAAAAAATCATATTGTTGAAGTTTACTTCGCGAATTTAAGTTCGTTTGCCAGAGGATTGTGCGGGATGGCACAGGAGATCTTCTCAGGAGCAACAGCGCCGGTAGAGATGCCTGAGCCGAGGGTCGCTGACTCTACTTGGCGGAGCGGTGCAGTCACAGCCGCGCATGATGCCGACTCTGGAGAACCCACAGCGGGGAGGCAATCAATATCAGTGGGGGGCAATCGTAAGCCCACACACCGGACCATCACTGTCCAAATGAAGTGCGCAGGTAATCCGTCTCATGCATCACTGAATCACCTTAGAAATCGTCATTCAACCCGCTTCAGCTGGCGCAAGCCAAACAGAGATGTCATAAGACAACTGTGTCCTCAACGCTTGCTGGAAAGTTGGTGTTGCTGTGAATAAATATGACTTCGAGAGTTTCTACTCGTCTTGTGATTACAGCAGGAAATGTGATCACCTGCTGGCTTCACAAAGGCAAGATGCGGATGTAGCAGTAGCAGCAGATCATGACCTCCTTGACCTTCTGCCGATGCAGTCAAGAGGTAAATGTTTCCCGTAGTACATACCACCAAGGCGCAGAGGACAAGACAGGGGCTGCTACTGTGATGAGCATGCTAGCCGCAGCGCTGCCTCACATAAAGTGCTCAAACCAGCATAGACCTGCAAACACCAAATATTACGCTGCCATGCCATTCAGGGTGTCTTGTTGTCAGGTAGCAGTCATTATGCTGAGCACTGGTGGTTGAACGTGGTGGCTCTCTGGTTCAGGCAACGCTCATCGGCAAAGGTTTCACCCGCATACTGACCAGAGGTCGGAGCACTCTCGTCACTTATGCTATTGCCGGTTTTTGCTGATCATGCCTGCTGCTGTATCTCTCTCTTTGAGACTTGCACTGATCATCAAAGTTCAGATCTTGTAGGTGAGGTGAAATTTCCGCTACCCTGCATTTGCCTGTTTGGTGCATCACGCTGAGTGTCCTCCATATGCTGCCCATCTGAAGCTGTGTAAGCGCTGACAGATCTATTTGTAAGCAGGCTGGCAAGCTATTTGCCAATCGTGGTCCCACCAGTTGTTAGCTCCGCAACATTGCGACGAACCAATCTTCAAGCCAGGCCTCTTGTACTCATGCAGCGTGCTTTATTGCGCTGCCTGACACTGGCTCTTGCAGCGGTTCCATCATTGACAGACATGGCCATAAGCAAGCTGGCTGACCACTGCGAGAGCATTACAGACATCAGCTGTCTGCCGGAGATGCTGGCAGTGCAGCTGCTCAGCGAGATCATGCGGCGGCAGAAGTTGACATTTGCGCTGGCGAAAGTCTTCATGAACTGCGGACACGACGACATTTGCAGGTGAGTCCAGTGGCCTCACAGCATTCCGATGATGGCAGTTGACGATGCTGTGTCCCTGTGCTCTTAGCATGCTCATCGAGGCCATTCGGCGCAGATGCGATGATTGGCTCAGGCCAACTGGTTGTGAGCAGGGCGAGGTCTTGTGCAGTCATCATCAATGTCTAATGGTGTCGAAATTGAGCAAGGTTTATGCCCACAAAGCGGCATAGGCTGCAGACTCACAAAGCGGCATAGGCTGCGGACTCTCAGTGCAGAGCATGGTGTGCCATTTAGCAGCTCATGGAAGTGTTGAGCATGTTCTTTTTTCGAAGTGAACCTGTCCCACCTGCGTGTTGCCTCTGCATTCACAGGGCCATGGAGTCGCTCAATCTCTTCAACGCGGTGCCCGTGGGCAAGCATGCGTATCGACGCTGCCAGCGCCTCGTCTAGCGCGGCGGTGCAAGCCTGCACGTGTTCTGGGGGTTGGCGGCATGTGACGCTATGAGCACTGCCTCCCGCACTGCAACACACCACACACTGCGCTGAAGACGGCTGCTGTGTGTTGAGACCTGGGTCCAGTTTGTCCTGCAAATAGTCACCGTCTTGCATCCGTGCTGCAAGGTGCACCAACGTGTGCTGCGCAAGCGGTACGTGTCAGGCTGCCCTTTCAAATTCAGTCGGACACGCTGTCGGGTTCGGCCCTCCAACACCACACAGGGTGGCGCAGGCGCACTCAAATGCGTGGCTGCTTGGTTCTGACAGCGCAGCTGCTGCATCCAGCTGTAGGGGCGATTTGTGGTGTGTGGAGTATTGCATAGCTCTGTATGTACATAATGTAACGACTACGGTCTTGCAGATCCTCTGCTACATCAGAAACAGCAGCAGCTCTGATCGCAACACTGCAAGACAAGGAGCATTGAGTGTGGGCACGTTGTGCATGCCTAATAGAGAGACTCAGGTGTGCAGGCAGCACGACCCATGCGTCCCCTACATTCAGCTTGCTCTGCCCCCTTTGCTGTCTGCTGTGGCTCCGTGGTGCGCTTGAGGTGATTACAATGTGTACGTATTGACTACCTGGCCAGGTACTGCAAATCATGGCACGCATTTTGTTTGTAGTGGCATGTTGTGTTGTATGCCAGTGTTTGTCGTGGTGGATTGTCTGGTCTCGCTGTATGCTGCAAGGACCAACTTGACCGGTTAAGATGTTTGTGTCAAAGCAGGCTGGTTTCAGCCTCGCAAACAACAACATCTCAGGCACCTGTTGTGCTGTACGCCCCAGCATTTTGCCCCTGCATGTATTTGCAGTCTGCTTTTTCTCAGATACCATTAGAAGTAGCATCTGACAATTGGCAGACGACAATCATCATTGAAAAAAATTCATTTCCCATACCATCAGAAGTAGCATCTGACACTTGGCAGACGACAACCATAATATTGAAATAAATTCATTTCCCTTCCCACTGTTGAGACACCCAGATGCGCGTGACTTCGCTTGAGGCAGCACAATGGTAAAGCGCAACACCTGTGGACTTTGGGTTGCATTTGCAGAAGAAATGCAAATTGAACATATCTAGGAACTCACAAGCACTCAGAAACGTGGACGTACTTGCAGGCATCGGCCTGCCGCCCGCAGTCTCAAGAAAGCTTGCACATGTGTGCATCCATAACAGCGCCTCGAAACACTGCCCTTGCATCGCGGCAATGCTGTCATCAGCAAAACATGCACAGCACCCCATTGGGTTAAATAGCTGTTTATGCCCCATTTCCGTACATTTCAGGCAGAACAACGATTGCATTGGAAGCATTTGACAAGCAACAGTTGCTTAAGCAGAAAGCAAGAGCAACTGAATGAAGGAGCATATCCATTGTGGCACCATTGCATACATACTATGTACAACGGATGGATGGCACTTCAAACTGTTGTGAATTGCGCGGGGTGGGTGTTGATGCCCCTGAGGTGTTGTCGCCATCAGACGCATTGCGGGCAGCATGAAGATGTTGCTGTGCTGGCTACGCCGGGCATATGTGCATACCCTCCTGCTGTGCACTGTGTGTCATGGAAACCGAGAGCTAGCATCTACAATCACAACAGCAGTGTATGCTATATTTACATGTGCTAGGGGTGGCATTGCGCCCATGGGCCGACTCATATACATGCCCACTTGGTGTAGGGGTCCGCTATGTAACATGTGCGTGGTCGCGTGGTGGCCCTATGCTCTCAAGGTTTAGCCCCACAAGCTAACACTGCGATTGCTGACTTTTTACACTGCGGCCATGTCATCTCGTGATCCCATGTCGGCGGTGGTGCATGAACCACACAATATGATACATCCCCAGCATGCGGCAGACCAGGGGCGTCGGATGACCAGCTGGTGCCACCCCGTATTTTCTTCACCTCTTATGTTACATATCATCAGCGTCGTCCCCCGCGGAGGTCTCCCACTGCCCCCCATCGTAGCGCGCCTCACCGCCGGCCATGGCGGCGGAGTCACCAGCGTCCGCATCATCCGCCGCAGCAGATTCGATGCTCGCGCCCCCCACTGAAGTCATCGACGCACCTTTCAGGCCCAACGAGGCCGTTGCATCCCCTGCATCGGGATCATCAGCCACGGCAGTTTCGACGCCTGCAGTGTGTCCGGCGCCCGTGGCATCGGCGGAGTCGCCGGCATCGGTGTCATCTGCCATGGCGTTTTCGACGCTGGGCGTCGGCTCTGGCGGCGGCGGCGTCGCGGACTTGATGCACTTGGCGATGACGCACGCCTTGCCGTATGTCTGCACGTCCACGCTCTCGAATCTGCAGACGCGGGCATGGCGCAGGCGTGCACACGAGATTCATGTGAGCGCTGAGCACGTCAGGTTGCACAACACAACATGCACGCTCTTGAATCTGCAGACGCGCACATGGCGCAAGGTGAACGGGCGCAAGGTGAACGAGATGAGTCTGCAGACGCGCACATGGCGCAAGGTGATTGAGGTGCATCTGAGCGCTGAGCTTGGCAGGTTGCACAGCACGACATGCACTGTCGTGTTGCGGCTCTATTGAGGCGTAGTGCGCTCCTTGAGCGCACTCGCACATTCATGCCTGAAAACTGTACACTGCACATGAAATGCGTAAGCTTCGAGGCTGAAAGCGTCGCTGGGCTGTTTGTTGCAGGCACTGCAGCATGCAAGAGCAGCCCTCATGGCATGTAGGAGTTTGGGATACATGCCTCCCCAGCTCAATACAGCCTTACAAGGCGGTTTGAGAGCGGCGGCAATGCGTAAAACCCTGCGCGCATCAGAGTCAGCATGAATGACAACAGTGTTCCAGATGATTGTGAAGGTGTCGGCAGCAGCGCTCACCCTGCTTGCTCCAGCAGGTATGCAAGCTCGTCGCGCGTGAAGCACCGGAAGCTGGAGGCCACGCCGCTCATGAGGTCCGACAGCAGAAACGTGCTCGCGTAGAAGCGGCCGCCTGGCTTCAATGTCCTGTACACCTGTGCGCACACCAGGCAAGTATCATGCAATGCATCAAACGCGCTGCGTTGTGAGGCGTCGGCTTGAGCACAAGACCCGTCTGTGATCATGCTAGCCGGCGGATGCCTTCTGCTGCACTTCAAAGGAGGATATTGTGCAGGTTGTGGTGGATGGCATGAAAGCCGCCAGCCCCTGTGCATCAGCGTCTCACACTTTGCCATGTTGGTTTGGCAGTGCCTGCAAGGTATGCACGTGCATCTGGGCGGCAGGAGGCTCAAAGGACAGGGATAGCACACAGCGCTTGCCTGACAAATGGCGACCAGCCTTTAGGCTCCTATACACATATGGACGCCGTCGCACGCACACGCAGAGGATGAGCACACTAACGATGAACCTGCACAAGCACCGTTACTTGACAACGAGCCATCTCGACACAGTACAAGTTGGTTGCACACCGGTATTATTGAGCGCACAGACGCCGCGTTCGCCGTGCAACTGTGTCTTTGATTGCCAGCTCCGCCAAAGTGAAAGCCGCAAAGTATTGAACACTGTCACTGTCGCGTCTCTACCTGCCCATCACTCTGCCTCACAGGCGTTGCACCGAGAAGAGTGTGTGAGCCAACACACCATCCTGGCGGAACAAAAGACACTGTGTTGCCTTTACATTGGCCATATCATGATGTACACTGATTTCACCGTAGTACGTAGGCGTGCAATGGAGAGGGGTACAAGCCTGTGAGCAATCACCAGGCCCCAAATCATCATGCATTGCTGGAGTTGCACAGTTGCCAGCTTGAAATGGTGGTACATTGTGCTGCCTACAACAACCAGGAGGCTCATCACAGAAAGTCGTAATCACATGTAGGCACGCAGTGCAGTGAATCCCTTGCAGACAACATGCAGTGAGCGTAAAGCACCAACCCTTGTGCTTCGACGCACCCGTGTGTAGAGAGACTTCGTATACTTGTGAATAAATTTAAGACGTAATGCGAGTAAAAGGTACAATTTATTGTTGCATAATAAGTGCTTGATAAGTGTCACCTCACTGAGCGATGCCTCCAGGTCGACCCAGCAGTGCAGCGCCGCGCCCGCGTGAACCGCATCCACGGACTCCGTCGCGATCGGCAGGCGGCTGACGTCCAGGCGGACCCAGTCAACGGTGGTGGCGCTGCCGGGGCGCCTGCACCTGCTGAGCCGTCGCGCAGCTTCCCTGAGCATAGCTGCCGACAGGTCGCCGCCGATGATGCGGCCGTACCTGAGAGCGCCGGCAGCGATGGACTTGTCAGCACAGCGGGTGAAGTGGAGGCACCGAACGAGTTTGAGTACTGCCGTGTGCTCTGGGTATGTGACCAGTTGACGCATGCCGCCAGCTGCAGCCGGCGACTCGGCAATAATCGAGCCGTCAAGCAGGCAAACACAAAGTGGGCATGTTCGGCTGTGCTGAGAATTCTTGCAAACATTGCCGGCATCACTTTCGGGCGTCACTGGTGAGCAACCAGCTCTGCGAATGAACAGGTAGGCGACAACTGCGGAGTGCCAGGACTGACCATCACTTGCTGTGCCGCTGCAGCCATGGTGCATAGGTACTACCACTGACGGCTGCCGCGAATAACTGTTCTACATTGTAGACCAATGGATGGGACGTTGGCGCCGATGTACAGCTCCTGTGCATTACAGGTGCCCGTTGTTTGCTGCAGCGAGTATCCATGTGTACACAGCACGCTATCATGCAGGCTCCCGCCGTGGCGATGAGACGTCCTGTGAGCAGGTCATGACCCACAACTGCCACACATTCACAGGGGAGGGGACAAAGCTTCTCTCAGCAGTTCAACAAACGATGTTCGCTGGGCTGCACTGCAGCATCAAAGGGAGTACCTGTTGCTGAAGACGAGGCGGCGAGTCATAAGGCCGGATCCGCAGGAAAGGTCCGCAACCACAGCGTCGGGGCCCTGTACCGGCTCAAAGAATTGGGTCACTTCATCGAACTCCTGCAGTGGAGCCACGACACAAGACTTCAGAGTTTGAGCAACCGACGCGGATTTGAGACAAAATGTCACAGGAAGGGGGAGGACGGGTGGGTCTGGGCTGGGGCAAGGGTTTCTGCAAGCAACTGAACATGCAGGCCGTCGCTCAGTGTCTTGCCACCAGCTTCTCGTGATACACTGGCACGCTATCGTAATGCCTGGACGCCCAGCGTATTTTCATGGAAATGATTCAGAAGATTATGATATCCTATGCCGGCACAACCAGCACCGCAAAGTAGCAATAATGTCTGGTGAATCAAAGTCAGTTTGCCATGCTCAAGCAGATACCCACACACCTACATAAGAAGAAACGCATTTGAACAGGGCTTTCAGTGAGTCTGGTAAGTATTCTGTGATGCCAGGAGTTTCTCACTGCCACCGTGTCAGACTGCGCAGCTTGCCCAAGCAATAGCATGACTCAAAGATAGCACCCCCACAAACTTACATCCAAGCCACATAGTTCAAGTGGTGACGCACCGTTTCAATGCCGGGACACCCGAATTTGTTGAACTGCTGCCGCCATCCTCGCTCATAGAGGAAGCTCGTCACGGGCAGCATGAACAGGCCTGCAGCAGTAACGCAATTGTAAATTGAGTTACTAAATTCACATGGAGCTGAGGTTGGGGGCGGTTCGCGTCGATGGTTTGTGCACCCCTGCGCATCAGCTTTGAAGTTTGCTCAGAGCACATGAAGTGCTGCATGTCGTGCCATGGTGAAGGCAAGTACTTGTGTGACTCTGCTGGCTGTTCATGCAACGCTGAACAATGCATAAAGCATGCAGCATGATGGAGCGACATGATACCACTGAGCCATGCGGCGACCACCACCGTCGCAAGAGATGCAGGATCCTGTGCTAGCAGCCTGGCGCAGACCACACACAGGCGAGCGTGCACCACAAAGATGGACTCAGTGCTATGATGGGTATTGGGGGCACTATCAGCGTGCTAAATGGGTGCTGTGTACATACTTCGAGGTAGTTGGGAGCTTCACGGCAATATAACCTTAACCTAGTCACCATGCATGCAGCCCTTTGTGTAACTTCAGCATGACACGTAAGATAGAATGCCAACTAGGCGATTCCGCAGGGAACACAAGACGATGACAAAGCAGCAGCAGCAGCAGCAGCACGCGACGCAGCGATCGTCATTCCTAGCAGCGCTGACCCGTTGCGCGCGCTTTCGGAGGGCGACACCGCACTAGCCGCTGTTCACACATGAAAGCAGCAGCACCAGATAAAGATCGGGTACTGCCACCAGTAACCGCTGCAGCTGCACCTCTGACGACATTAACAGCGATGTTTCCTAATCATGGCCCCTAAACCACCTTCCCTGCAAGCATCAGCCATGCAGCAACAAGCAGCGGTCATTTTCGTCCTTGGACTCGCCTTCCTTGAGGCGCGCTTCGCCTGACAGCTGCCACGGTGCTTTCTGGCTTCCCACAAAATCGATGTATGGCCCGATGCAGTGCCACCTGCAGGCACAGTCGCAAAGAATCATGAGCTCAAGTCACCAAAGCAGGTACGTGCTGATAAGTGTACAGCCGGTGGCGCTGCGTGTGCCGCAGTGCACACAGACAGGAATCAAAAGAAAAAACCCAGCTGCCGCGTTGCCTTTGAGCACAGTACCGACATGAATGCAGCTGTGCTCGTTGATGACCAGGCTTCTATGCAGGGAAAAACTCGTGGCTGGAACACTTCATGATCCGATCTGACCTTCCACCGCCGAGGCTCTCAGCAAGGCGCTTCCGCAAAAGTTACACAACCAGTCACTTCTGGCCATTCCTGGGCACAACTGTGAAGCCCGTGCTGACGGTCACACTTGCAAGCATTGGCAAGCAGGCGCGTTTGTGTCCTGTATCAAGGCGTCCCCACGTGCCTGTTGCCTTCCTTGTCTGCGACGTATCTCAGGGTCGCAAAGCGTCCGAAGATGCGGGTGACCTGCCGCACTGGCATTTTTGCTCCTGGTGAAGCCAGGACCTGCAGGGCATGAAGGCAAAGGCCTAGAGTCAGCTCTCATGCTGCGTTATGAGGTGTAACGAAAATTGGAATGTGCCAGTGCAGCAGTGTGTCTGACAGGGTGGTACCAGCAACAGTCGGGAGCAGCCACTTTCTAACGAACCCAAACAAAGCCAACAGTCCTCACATGTGTTGGTGCGACACATTTCCTGCGCTCACGTGCGGTCAAGCTTATGTTCACAGCGCAACTGCGACATCAGATGAGTTGTGTGGCATCATAAGAGCAGTGCCATCATGGAAGGCCCTTCCAGCAATGCCGCGCGTGGCACCACTCGTGCACACACTTGCGGACGTCCTGATTTTGTTGCGTATCAATTCATGTCGGATGCAGATGCAGAGCTACCCCTACTCGCAGGCTATTGACGAGCTGATTAACGCACGAAGTGAGTGCAGGTGGCATAGTGCTACTTGATGAGCTGATGGACGCATGACATGAGCGCAGCTACTGTAGTGCAATCATCGCTGCGGCACACACAGTGCAAATGATTGGACTCTGCGCTGCGGCCAGCTGCATACAGAACAACAATTTGGTAAAAATCCCTGCAGCAGCACAGGTGTAATAGAACATGGCAGAAAAGCTCCACTGGCACCAGGGCATCAGTTCACCACAGTAAACTACAGGCAAGATGCGTGCTGCAGCTTTTTTTTAGTGCTGTAACTCTTGGAAACCTGACAGATTACGTCCCTCTTTCAAAGCAGGCATGTACAATGGCAGCATACCAGATGCCTTTGAGGTAGCAGCAGTCAGCGACGTAAATGACCATGTACAACATATCCATGAAGTTGAATTCGAGCAGGAAGCCAGTGTCTCTTTGGAAAACCTCAAGCACTGTGAGCAGCAGTCAGGATGTCTGGCTTGCCTTGTCGTACTCGTCGTCGTCTGTGGGCGGCTCTCCAAAAATGTGCAGCAGCTGCTGCTTCACATTGCTCGCTGGAGGCTCCTCTTGCTGCGGCTTTGTCAGTGCTGCTGTAAGCGTTGTCAGCCGCCCTCGGCTCGCCAATCTGACTCCGAAAGCATCGCTGCTGGACAAGAAAAGCAGCTCGCAGGCACCTGCAAGCTGCAACAGCAGGCCTAGACGCATGATAGCTGCACCTCTATGCCAGAACCTTGAGGTGCAACTTGACGTGGGCTCCGCTCCATGGTGACACTCCTGCTATTGAACTTGAGCTTTGCAGGAACCGGGCCTTAACGGCGCCTTGCACGTCCATGCTCAACAAAGTGCGGAGAAGCCAGCGAGTGCTGCCGTGGTGTACCACATGGTGCACAAATCTTGCTTTCTGTTGTAGTGGTGACTGATGGTGTCTAGGTTCTATAGAGCACTGCGGCAACCTGTGCGTGTGTGCAACTTGCCGTTTCTTCAGGCGCCCCAGCTTTGCATCAAGTCTCAAGTTCACATCAGCAGTTCCCAGGACAGCCAATGCAAGACGCAGAACACGCACTCAATGCTTTGACGGTACGTAAAATTGTTGGCCCAGCGCGTTTTATCCCCCCACTCACTCCCACCCCAAACTCCCCGTGCCCTCCCCCCCCCCCCCCCCCCCCAACCCACCCACCCACAAGAAATCCCCCATGCGCATCACCGCAATACGCCACACAGTAAACCATTACATATGTGTGTGCCCCACGGGATGCTAGTGCTGTAATGCCGGCCTTGCAAGAACCAAACGAAATGGGTCACCAAATCCGCAGCAGCGGCGACGGCAGCACCTGCAGCGAAGAGGTCTGCGGCAATCGCTGCCAGTGCAATACAAGCATCGGCGGCATTCCGCCAAACCCTGATGAGGGCTGCTGTGTTGCTCGCAAAGTGAGGCTGAGTCATTGACGTGGCTGCCAGCGCTGCCGCTGCGTTGCTGTTCGACAGAGCCGCCGCCGCTGCCGCCGCCGCTGCCGCACCTCACCACCGCCGCCGCAGCGTCTGTAGCAAATGGGCACACACACAAAGACGCACGCTGCTGCCGCTGCAGCAGCCCGCATCCTGCAGTCCCCCTCCCTTTGTTCTAAACACTGATTGGGATGCAAGCTGATGTGTTGACTCGGCAGCAGTCGCCTCGTGAGAGTGCTGTGGCGTGGCTGCTGCAGTGGCGAGCGCAGCCTGCAGCGCTTACACACAGCCTCCGCCGCCTCTGCTGCCTCATTTGTTGGCGTTCTTGGCAAAGTATTCCATGATCGTGGCTTTGAGATCATCCTTTTTACCCGTCTGCGGCAACCCCTCTTCCTTCAGGAACCCCTTCAGCTGTGCCACCGACATGAGGTCTAAGGCTTTCTCCGAAGGGACCCACCCGTCAGGCAGCCCTAAGGCCTGTTTGCGTGCTGCGGCCGGCGAAGCAGCGGCGGGCTTTGCAGCTGCGGCGGGCTTGGCGGCAGCTGCAGGCTGCGCCGCCGCCGCCGCGTCCGCCGCTTCCGCAGGCTTAGCGGCAGCGCTCCGCTTGGCGCTGGCAGCTGGCTTGGCAGCAGCTCGTTTGGCAGCAGCTGGCTTGGCAGCTGCCGACTTGGCAGCCGCTCGTTTGGCAGGTGCTGGCTTCGCCGCAGCTGCCGGCTTGGCGGCTGCCGCGGGCTTCGCCGCAGCGGCGGGCTTGGCTGCCGCAGGTTTAGCCGCCGCCGCCGGCTTGGCCGCCGCTGCAGGCTTCGCAGGCGCCGCTGGCTCTTCCTTGCGCACCTCCGCCTGCTGTGCCACCGCCGGCGCCGCTGCGGGCTCTGCAGCAGCAGTGATCTCGGCCTTGGGCTCCTGCGACTGCTGAGCGACCGCCGCCGCTGCCGCCGGCGCCGCTGCCGCCGCCGCTGGCGCCGCCGCTGCCGCTGCCTGCGCCGGCGCGGCCTTGGCAGCGGGCGCTGCGGCGGCGGCGGCCTTCTTGGCGCGCGGCTTCGCGGGCGCCTTGGCAGCGACCGCGCGCGCCGCCTTCTCCGCATCAGCGCTCAACTTCTCCGCCTCGGCCTCCGCTTTGCCCGCCAGCTTCGACTCCACGTCATCCATCGCGGCCTTGACGGGGTCAGAGCTCTGCGGTGCGGGCGCCGTGGCCGCCGCCGCCTTTTTGGCGGCAGCGGCGGGTCTCTTGGGCGCGGCGGCGGCGGCAGCGGCGGCTGCGCTCGTCTTGCTTTCGCGCGCCTGCTTGGACGCGGCGGTCGCCTCTGCGACGGCGTCTGCGGCAGCGCGCACCTCCTGCGTCTCGTCTGCGTAGACCGTCTTGGCCTTTGTGACCTCCTTCATGGAGGGGAACCCCTGGGACAGCGCGGCGCGCGCCTCCGCCATCTGCGACATTGCACGGGGGCGGGGGGGGGGCGTTGAGTGATCGACCATGCCCCGTGCAACATAAGTGTGAGAGTCGCTGCAGCGCAACGCGAAGGCACCATCGACGATAGCACCAAACCTGTGTTTCGAGATCCTAGTTATGTGACAAACAAGTAAACATGTCTGTCTTCAGAACCATCAACCTACTGTTTTTGATGTGTTCTTAAAATTATGCGCTACTTTCTGACCCCTATGTCAGATTGGTTAGGGTTATTAGGGTTAGGGTCTGTACCGTTCCTCCGCGCTTGTCAGGCGCAACATGCTGTTTGTCTGCTGACAATGGGCCCGTGTGTGCAGCGTGGAAGACAAGTGGAGAGTAGGACAGTAAGGTTCAAACTTTGGTAGCAACCTGACCTGTAACCTAAGTTTCACTACCAGTGCTTCCTGTAAACGCGCAGCACTTCCGTAAGTTCAACGCACGGAGAGCGCAACACCACATTGCTCCACGTGGCCGCGCCCCATGACGCAACCATCAGTGCTCAGCAAAACGACAGTAGGCCGGTATGGTGCCGTTGCTGCAGACATCTCCTGCTGAACGTAAATAGGCGCATGCGCTGCCGTGGCCGCAAGCATCTCTCGCGCTACACAAAGGAAGGTATGTACTTCAAGTACATATACTTCTACTACCTTTGCTGCGAGGACCTCCTGCTCCTTTGCGACCTTCGCGCGCGCCTCCCGCTCCTGTGCGTCCTTCTCCTGCTGCGCCGCCGCTGCCTCCGCGGCCGCCGCCACCGCCGCTGGGTCCGGCCGCCGCCGCAACTCTCGCAGCTGCAGCATGGGGGGCGTGAGTCAGGTGATGGGTGGTGTCAATGAGAAAGCACGCGTGTCAAGGCCGTTGACTCCCCTGTGCAGAGGGAGAGCTGTGGCTCCAAGCAGGTGTGCTGTGAGCCTGTGCGCGTGTCTACGCTCATTACGACAGCTTATGAGCAAGCGGACAGCAGCAGCAATGCAGGCATCCTGCAACACCGGTGGTAAAACAAACCCTGCGCGACTCACTGCTATAGTGACAACGCCTCTGCGGCAACCTGAGTCTCTTACGGCTGCTCACTGATGCAGCCTCGTCAGCACCACATTCCAAGCCGCTGGCCGGATTGGGTGTACTGCACACAGTGCTGGTGACGCAACAACTTCAACGTTTCATTGCAACTGCGCCTCATACCTCTGCAGCAAGCTGGTCGTTGTGGCCCTGCAGCGCCAGTATATCCGTGCGCAGCTCTTTGATGGTCTTGACAGCGCTGTCAAGCTCCTTGCGGAGCGTAGCCAGCTCCGCCACGGTGGCGCCAGCGCCGCTGCTGTTGGCAGACAACAGAACATAGACAATGGTTGAGATGCGCACCAAGGAGGCAAACAGTTGAACTTCTTGTTGAAGTGCATGAATGAGGAAGCCTGTGGCTCTGCCTGCTGGCCTGTTCTCCTGGTCTTGCAGGTGACAGAAGGTTGCACCAATCTCCGCATGTGGACTGCAGATGACGTAATGGGAGCGCAAGACGTGCACCAACGCCGACGCAATTGCTGCACCGTGGACTGATGCGGCACACACACCATTAGCTGATGGTAGCGTCGTACGACCTGCAAAGGTAACAATGCCACTGTGCTGGGTGCTTGCCATGATGCAGCGACACAGCAGTGCAGCTGATGTGATTCCCTAGATGAGCGCAAATGTGCTGAGAGTGGGGGGAGGTGTGTGGGAACACTGCTGTAGAAGTGCTAAGGTTTAAGTTCATGTTTGAAGTAGCTGAGCGATGACGGGATCGCTTCCTGTCCTTCCATGAGTTTTGTGAATGATTCAACTGTAAAGTAGCTCTGATGTGATTTCTTCCCCCATGCATCTGCTTGTCTATTGAAGCCTTTGAGCCTGGGCGCGAAAGTGGTGTACATGACAGGAGCCAAAGTTCAAGTGCAGTTGTGCACTAGTGGCCGTGGTACTGACAGTTGCGGCATGCAAGAAAGCTGCTGCCGTACTGGAATGCCTTGCATTGACACTTGTGCTTGCAGAGAGGGTCGTCGTGCACACACAGCAGCATAATGGATTACATTACAGTTCACGCGGTTTACCACTCACCGGTCATCTGGTGATGAGTTGTTGTACACGTCACAATAGTGAAGGTGCAGACCAGCGTGACTCTTACAGCTGCAATGAGAGCATTCCTGCTCAAAAACCTACTCAAAACATAGTTGAACTGAACTTGAAGTGTCTGTTGAAATTCATGGAAAACAGGACTGATGACCAGCCACAAATCAAGTAGTTTTTATAACACATGCTCTGCGTATATCCCCTTGCTCCCTTCTTCACCTCATCCGCCGCCCAACACGGCAGACTGCTCACAAACTATTAGTTGAGGCTTCACGTCGTATTCACTTCCCAACCCTTGTTCAAGGCCGAGCACTGCTCACACATACCTGGCGCTCACAGGCACCTCCGCATCCCCCTCCCCCTCCTCCTCCTCCTTCCCCTTGCCCCCCGGCGCTGCGGATGCCTTCTCCGCCACCGCTGCGCCGCCGCCGCCGCCGCTGCCGCCGCCGCTGCTGCCGCCATAGCTCCCCTTGTAGCTGGCCGCGCCCGCATTCGCCGCGGCGCTGTTGAGCCCAGCAGCCGCGACGCCGGCGCTCGCCAGCAGGCCGAGCGCGAACCCCGGCGGCACGTCGTCCTTGAGGTAGGGCTTCAGCGCCTTGGTGGCGGCGTCATCTAGGGCTTGGAGCGCTGCCGCGGCGTCCGCGGGCAGCGGCGGCGCGCGCTCCCACGCCGCCTGCAGCTCCGCGCGCTTCTGCGCGAGGTTCGTGAGCACGCTCTGCAGCTGCGGCGGTACGTTCACCGGGGGCCTGCGAGGTGTGGCGGGTGCGCGCGGCAGAAGGCGGGTTCGGTGGTCATGTGACGCGTTTCGGTTCCGTACGATCAGATCATGGCAGCCTCATGCTTGGCCAGGAAGATCGCCGGCATCTTCTGCACCTGCGGACGTTCCCGTCTGCGTGCTGTCCTTGTGGTGAGTAGGCAGCAGAGTCAGAGCCAAAGAGAATTGGTGCGCTTGTCTCTCTCGCTCATGAGAGTGCGTGCTTGCGCGCCTGCCTCTGGTAATTTGCGGTCACGCTGTGCGGCTTGGGCAGGAGGGCTACGCGCTCAGTCTGCACAGCCAGAGCGGTGGACGAGGCAAATGTGACATGAATCCACATCAATACATGCGCTGCTCTGAGGCTGCGTCTGTTGGGCTGGCACACCTGGATAATATGGCAGCAGTGCACATGCCGGACACTTGCTATACTATATGTCAACTAAAAATGGCCCTGGCCATAAGCATCTGCGCAAGCAACTCACACAATGATATACCGCGTGGAATAAATTAGACTTATCGATTCTGTCTTTCGTGGGCATGACAACATGAAAGCCAAACGCATGGCTGTGCTGTCCGTGATTGCTGCACCTGTCCTCCCAGCGCGTGGGCGCAGCGGCGTTGATGTTGAACTTGTATTTGCCGTAGTCAGGCGCACCCAACTTGAAGTCCATGCCCTCCAGCGCCTTTGTAAAGTCAAACTTCTGGAAGACCGGCTCCCGCAGCTGTGCCGCCGCATTTGAGAAAATACACACCGCGACAGCAGCAGAAGTGCGGATTAGGGGAGACAGGGCAGCTGCGTGCACAGTAAGCTATCCAAGCATTGCATGTAGTGGATCAGAGGTGAAGTCGGTCGATACGCCCTGTTTGCTGTGTGGTGCTATTTGCAACCGCTGTGCAGGGTTAGCAGTGGTATTTGGCTGAAAGCAGAGCTGAAAGCTGAGGGAGCATCGCCTTGTCGGCGCGCGCGCTCAACCTCAACAACAGTGCTGCAGCTGCTGTTGTTGGTGCTCAAGCGTAACATGCAGCAGCACAATGAAGTTGTGATGCTAGCGTGGCACCAGCCCTGTTCTCTAGCATCTTTGCGCAAACATGAACAGTGCGCGGGGTCGCGCGGTGCTAGTCGGCTCTGGAAGCATGTCCTGAAGAGAGGCGCTCGCAGTTATTTTGGCGCGACTTCAATATTTATGGTTGCATCTGAAAATCAGACAGGCGTAGAGATCAGCACTGCGACGACAGGTGTTGCAAGCATAGCCTCAAGCAGCAACACATTGCGGAAACCAGGGGCATTCGCCATGCCAAGGTGTGCACACGGCTGCGAAGGCTTCGCGGCAGGCGAATGAAGGTAGCACGTGCAGCGTTAATCACACTGCTCATCAAGCAACTGCTGAGCTCGTTGCAACAGGCATTCATAGCGATGCAACTGACAGTAACAACGCAGCGCAAGCAAAATGCACGTGTTCAGCTCACCTTGAGCCCGCCGCCAACAGGCTGCACCTCGGGCAACGCCATCCACGGCGGCACCTCCACCTGCGGTGCCGCAGGCACGTCCGGCACAGTCTCCGCTTTCACCTCTGTGTCCTCCTTAAGCAGCTTTTGCAGCAGCTTCTGCTCCTGGGCAAAGGAGGATCCCGCGCCAGATGGGAACTCGTTTGCCGTGGCAATTGCAGGAAGCACGAAGAGGGAGGCGGCCGCAACGGAGACGGCCAGATCTCTCCTGAGCTTTGCCATGTCATCGCCGCCGTTGCCGCTGCCACTGCTCATGGACAGCTGAGGCGCAGCGCTCGCTCGCCGCTGTGCAGTGCATGACTGTGGAGAGAGGAAGGCGTGTGTCCCCAGGCACAGCGCAAACGCCACCACGGCAACTGGCACCGCTTTGCTGGGCATGTCTGCGCAGTTGGCACTGCTGCTGCGCTTCACTTGTGCCCCTCTTGCCTCAGCACTGCAGGCAGTTGGTGATCACGATCCTCAAGATGCCAAAGACTCCCCCTCTATCAGTCGAGTATACTCAGTGTTCAAACTCTTTGCATTCGAGCTATGTCCCGCCGCCGATCCCGGGCCCGCCGCCGATACCGGGCCCCCCGCCGATACCGGGCCCGCCGCCGATACCGGGCCCACCGCCGATACCGGGCCCGCCGCCGATACCGGACCCGCCACCGATACCCGGCCCGCCACCACCTCAGCTGATGGCCCAGAGCTCTAGACCGCGGCCGATGCCAGAGGTGCCAGTGTGCAGTCAGGTTGCAGAGCTGTGCAGAAGCATGCGCAGACTACACTTGTCGTCAGCCGACTCGGACGAGCCTCAGGGCAGTGGCAGCCACGCGCACGTCAAGAAGCGCCGCCGCCATCTGTCTAGCCCAGGTGCCGCTAATCACTGTGACAGGGGATGCTCACAGACGAAGCGCCCGCGGCATCAGCCTGCCAGTGACTCGGAGTCTCAAGCGGCGAGTTTACGGGAGGCACTGCCGCCAGCAGCGATGATTGTACTGAGCTTGGTGGTACTACCGCCACCAGCGGCAAATAAACGCCGTCGGGCGACACTGCCGCCGGATTCACCAGTAGCGACAACGCCAATGCCAAAACGACGTTCGCGGCGGAAAACGCCTTTAGTGACGGCTGCCACTGCCGCACCAGCGGCGGGGCCCGCACCGGCCAACCCGGTGGTTGCACAGCCACGGACGACTGTCACAGCCGCCGCTGCATGCGGTCGCAAGGTTACCTCCGACTTAACGGCGGCGGCAACGCCACGTGCGGCAGACATGGTGCCAAAACCGCCGGCAGGCGCTGCCGCATCAGATGGCCAACGCGGGGCAGCTGCATCCCGGCGGGGTCGGCGTCGCGGCGCCAGCGCCGGGCCGCCCCCGGGACGCCTCGGAAGCATTGGCAGCATCAACCGCCCAGAGTCGCCGTCTGGCAAACTGAGTGCGCTGGCAAAGGCGGTCACCACGACCGTGCCCGTACCGATGGAAGTTGGCGAACCTACCAGTGGGCCAGCGGGTCACCAGAGACGGATCACGTCGCGGCCTTCGCAGCCAGCTAGCAGCGGCGCCTCTCCCCAGTGGCATCCCGGTCCTCAGCCGATGGAGGTCACCGCAGCGGAAACCTCATGTACTGCAGACATGGTGACAACAGCACCAGCGGCCGCAGCGGCTGCTGCACCGGGCGGCGAACGTGGGGCGGCTGCACCCCGGCGGGGTCGGCGCCGCGCCAGCGCCCAAAGCACTGGCAGCGTCACCCGTCCAGAGCCACAGTCTGGCGGTGCGCTGGCAAAGCCGGTCACCGTGACCATGCCTGTACCGATGGAAGTTGGCGAACCTGGGCCGGCGGGTCACCAGAGACGAATCACGTCCCGGTCTTTGCAGCCAGCTGGCAGCGGCGCCTCTCTGTCAGGCGGCAGCGTCACCTCTGACGGTAACAGTCGCAACGGGCACCCAATATCCGGCATCACCGCTATGACATTTTTGGCGCCCGCCAAGACACCCGCTGCCAACCGGAAGGTCAATATCCCGGGGCTGGACTGCCGCATGTGCGACAAGTTCATAGTGCGAGCAAATCCTCGGGCCCCGGGAAAGAATTGCCCAGCGGCACACGCATGTGCACACCAGCGCACGCGCCACACAGGGAAAGGGAAGCAATTTGCAGAACTGCATGTTCAGCTTTTCCTAGACCATCGACCAATATGCGGCGGCCTGGAGCAGGTCTGCGATGGGTGCGGCAACCTCTTCATCAGACGCACAGCAGCAAGCGCCACGACACCATCTGGTGATCTAGGGGCCCTGGACCAGTGCGACGTGTGGCGCTGCGCCGACTGCCTCGCAGGCCCGGTCGCCGCGACAGCATGCACACTCTCAGGCTGTGACCGTGCATCAGGCCATGATCACATTGCTGACATACACACCCGACCAACGACATGCGCGGCGGCAGCGGGTGGTGCAGCTGTTGGTGGGGGGAATAGCCTGAAGCCAACAGCCGCGCTGCTCGCCGCCGCTAGCAAATGTGGTCCCATACGCAAAATCCTCGGATGCGAGCACCTGGGGGTAGACCCCAGGCAAGCCCATGCATCTACGTTGGACGGTGTGGCAGATGCGCCGCTGCCGAGACTGACCCGGAGCAGCACAATGGGTGTGCTGCCTGGCGAAAGTCGTGCTAGCGATAGCGGCGCAACGATGTCAAGCAACGATCGTGTGCCCAGCACACCTGGCAGTGCCGCAGCTGCTGTCGCAGCGGGCGCTCAGTCTAGCGAATGCCCCAGGGACCCGACGGGATCACACTGGCAAGGCCTGCTGGGGGCGGCTGGCGCACTCGCGCGCAGGGTACGTGCACTGGCCCTTGCCCCCAATCGGGCACGCGTCACGGTGCTTTGCGCTTGGCCGACGGGTACCAAGCTTGGACCCTGCCGCACGTCACGCCGACTGCATATGCGGCCGGCGCCCAGCGACGCGCCAGCAACACAGACCCTGCTGGGCCGGACTTCCTGCGCACCGCTGGCGAGTCAGATGCATGACCTGACGGTCACGTTCAGCTTGCTCTCCCTCCGAGAAGAAGGTAATGACCTGGCAACGGTGTTTGACCAACTCTCCCTTAGGGAACCGGTCGTTGCCAGGTCGCCTCGCCAGCCAGCCGGGAAACGTGGTGAGTCAGACGTAACGCAGGCTGGTGATAACAGCACCCACGCAACAATGACCGAGACAGCACCTGTCACGGCTATGGTTGCCAGTGGAAAGCGCAGTCGACGCAGAGGTAAACACAGACGGCGGACGCAGGAGCGACAGGCCCAGTGCGACAATTCTCGTGCACCCCTGGCACCAGCCACCACACCGCCGAGGGGCGGTGCCTCTGCCCCCTCAGCACCAATATCCGGGCCGGCGAAGGTCACCACCGTGACGGTGGCGACCCGGGTACCCTCAACCGTGTGCCATACAGTCACCGTGGAGGAGCAGCAAGACGCGCTGGCAAAAGCCACCAACTATGGTTTTTCCACTTGGCACACGGGCCTGCAGGCACTCCACAAACAGGCGCTTGGGGAAAACACAGCGACGCTAGCACGTGGTGGGGAGCTTCGCCCCGTGAGCAACGTGGGCAACGGCAACTGCCTGATTCATACAGCTCTACACGGCATAGGCAGCGTCGCAGTTGAGCACGGACTGCCGGCCCCAGCACTGGTGATTGCCATGCGAGAGGCACTGCTGGACGGGATGGTGGCATACGTCACGCAGGGGGCGGGCAAACAAGGGGCCAGCATGTCATCGATGCGTCAACTGACCGCGCATGCAGCAGCCCAACCTGCGTGTACACGTGAACAATTCGACACGTACGGGACACGCGCTCGCTGCCTCGCAATCGAGTACGGCACAAATGAAACGGACAGCGCGGACAGCGGGCACACGCTCCTGCTGCAACGCCTACAGGAAGAGGGCGTGTGGGGACGGCCCCTCGGTTTGTCTGTGTGGGCCATTGTTGCAGCGGTCTACGCGGTCTCGGTGACGGTGTGGCAGGCCGAGCCTCAGGCCACTGGCAGCACGCAAAAATCAACAGGGCTGGTGCTGGCACAACTGATGGGGCTGCCAGCGGTATTCGCACCGGTAACTCCAGCTCAGCCTGACTGCCATCTGGATGTGCTGTGGACGCCGCCTGGGCTATATACAAATGTGGGACACTTTGAACTGCTTGTCGCCCCTGCGGCAGCTCCGCCCTTGCCAACCACTATGACAGCATCGGCGACCACTCAAGCTAACAGCACCCACATCACGGCTCCGAGTCGGACACAGCCCCGTACTGCGCTACAGTTGCCGCAGCAGCCTGAGCCACTGAGGTGTCCTTTATGCACACTGGCATTTTGGCAGCTTGGTCAGAAAGAGGACAGCAAACAGCGAGGCAAACTGTCAGCTGCGAGCCGCATGGCACCGGTAGTGGCCCACTTCAACGGTGGTAGCTGCACGAGGTCGATGCTGAACCCTGAGGCGAGCACATCACACTGTCAGCAAAATCTGGCGGCAGCATACGCCAAGGGCATCCGGCAGCAGGTTGATCACGACCCATCCGGTGACCGTGCCCCTTCAGGCAGCAGTACCTGCAACACTGGGGCACACCATGCCAAGCGTGTGCAGGAGATGAGCACCATGTATGGTTGCACGGCAGAAGACTTCCTACGGGCGGTAAGGAAGCTGAGTGCATGCACAGGTGCCTGCGGTCTGGTCCATATGTCAGCCAGCGCGGGGCAGAGGCAATGCGCGCTGACCTCGCCATGCCACACGTGTCGACGGAATGGAAGCGCCCCCACGCGCGCACGCCCGGCAGTACCCCCGGGCCAGTCCGAGGGCGGGGGTGCGGGTAGCGACGGCGCGGCCGCGGCGGCGGGGGCTGCCGCAGCGACACCTCCAAAGCCACCGGCGGTGCCGGCTAGTGGCGCTGCCAACTCAAAGTCCAGCAAGAAACGCCCGGCGGCCACGGCAACCGGCGCGCAACGCCGGCGCCGAACGGCAGCTGCTGCGGCACCGCCTGGCAGCGCCGGCAGCCGCACTCAGTCTAACAGCCTAAGGCTGCAGGACAGCAGCCCCCCCCACGGGACGGCCGTGGGATGGGCGGACATGGACTTGGACCCGCCGGACGATGCCGCGTCACCGCCCCCCCCGACCACCACCACCAGTGGCAGGCCCTCAAAGCCCCAGTCACGAGCATCCCTGGCTTGGGACCTCTCGACGCCCTCGGTCGTCCACGCACTTGACCAGACCAATGAGGCGGATCTACTGCTGCTACGGTTCACCACGACTGCCAACCCCTTCCGCACTCAGCTGCAGTGCACCCAGTGGGCACGGCTAGTGGAGCACGCCACACGACTACTGGCGGACGCCACAGACAGTGCACGTGAGGCGGCACGGGTGCGCCTCCACCATGGTGCCGGGGCGTTTGCTCATCAGGTTTCTCAGACTCTAGTGCAGCGCGGCTACAGGCTGCTGCACCTGCTAGCAGCAATGGCCTTTGGTAGGCAACCGGAGGGAACCGGTATGCCGCCTGCGGCCCGGCTGGCAGCGTTGCTGTCTGGCGACTTTGCGGAGCTACTGAGAAAGACGCTGTCAGCAGCAGCGGCGCTGCGGGCCCCCAAACCAAACAACGCAGCTACGGCGTCGGCACAAACGAACTTCGATGCCGACTGGACGGAGGCTGACTCCAGGCAGCAAACAGCATGCGCTGCCCTCTCAGGCAAGCGACGGGGGGTAGGCCTGGCTGCCGCACGACTAGAGGCGCGTGAAGCATGCGCCCCAGCAGACGAGGTCACGGCACAGGTGCTGGCAGCAAAGCACCCTGAAACTGGCACCCGGCCCGGGGTAGTCGATACGCCAATGGAGCAAGTGCGCGGCCTGGTACGCGACGCCCGGCGGCACTGCTTGCACGGCGCAGGGGTGGCAACGACCGCCGGGCCCGCTGGCAGCGGCAGTCCCGTCTTCGAATCGGGTCAGGCGCATGATCGCAGCGATAGGCCTGAGGATGCTGCCAGCGCAGCCGGACGGCGCCTCGAGGTGGAGGCGACAGACATACTGTCGACCTTGTCCGCAGCAGGGGCGGGGAAGGCAGGAGGGCTGGACGGCCTACGCTATGAACACCTCTTGATGGCCGCTGGGCCTGGTGCACCAGTGAAAGCAGCCACCCGCCCCGTGGGCAGTGCCTCGCCAGGACTAGCTGGTGATTCAGAATCGGATGTGATGGAACCGGCATTCGCCCATCACCTGGCCAAGGTGTTCACGACGCTGCTTGTTGAGCCCGAACTGCTGCCGGAGCAATCGCAACGGCTTCTCCGCGCCGCGGCCCTCTCAGGCATAGGACAGAAGCGGCGTCCGATCGCCTGCTCCAGTGTCTGGCGCAGACTCCTCGGGTCCACAGCGGCACGGGGTGTCAAGGGCAAAATATCGGGGCTGCTGGCCTCCATGTCGCAGTTTGGCGTAGGATACCGGTCTGGCGTCGAGCATGTGGCAGCGCGCGCGCGCGTGTGGCACGAGCTGTATGGCACCACAATCCAGCTGGACTGTGAGAACGCATTTAACAGTGTGGATCGCGCCGCCATTGTGCGGGGACTTATGCTCTTCTGTCCGGAGCTGCTCCCGCACTTTGAGTCCGTATACTGTGGTGACACTGCCCCAGAGATGCGAGTGGAGGTGAACGGTGAAGCTCGCATTATCTGCTCCCACCTAGGGTGCCAGCAAGGGGACCCTCTAGGGCCGCTGTACTTTGCAGTGGCAGCGGCATTCCTACTCTTCTACCCTGATGGAGTGAATGCGACGCCCGGCAGTATGCCGGCCTACGGCCACAGCACAGCGGAACCGCCAGCCCCGCACTGCGCTTTCCTGGATGACCTCAACGTGCTGCAAGCTGCCTACTTCGACGATGCAGCGGCCGCTGGGGTGGCAGAGGTGATCCGTCGGCTTGCGGCAGGGGGCCTACGCGTTCGACCAGACAAGTCGCTGGCCATTGCCATGCGCGGCACAGTGTTTGATGAAGCGGCCAGAGCACGCCTGCGCGCCCTTGACATACCGTTTGTGGACGCCACCATGCCAGAATCCAGTCAGGGCTTTACGTCGGTCGGGGTACCGGTAGGGCACCCAGCCTATGTGCATGCTGCCATGAGCAAGCATCTTGTTGACGCAGGGACATGGCGATTGTCGTGGCAGCTAGCTGGGATGGCGCGGCATCACCTACAGGCAGCACAGTTCATTCTGCGCAGGTCACTGACGAAGCGGATGGGCTTCTTAGCTCGGGTCGTTGACACGGCTTTGAGTGAGACATGGCTGCACGCATTTGACGGGTTCTGTGCATGGACGCTTGAACGCATGCTGCACCTGCACGGCTGCGCTACCGCGGCAGTCATGAAGTCACACCTGCTGGCCGCCTGCACTGCTGGTGACAATGAGGTAGCCAGCAGTGGCAGCGTGCTGGTATTGCCGCGCTTGGGCCCACCAGAACTCACGGACATCGCAGTGCCACTGCGGGCGTCACGGTTGCCGGAGCGACGAGGCGGTCTGGGCATGCCGCTTTTGGGGCTACTGGCACCAGCCGCATACACGGCCCAGGCATGCACAACACTGCGGCCTGCAATAATTCATGCCACTGTGGCAGCAGGGGCCCTGAGGCTCGGCACTGACGAACACGGCGCAGTCACCTGGTTCGCGCAGCACTCATGCGCAATACGCGAGGACCAGGGACTGCCGCCAATCATCGAGGCCGTGCGACGCTCTACGCGAGCGCTGACAGCTGATGGCGGCGAAAAATCACGCACAGCTGTGGCCGAGCAGCTCCCAGCATCGTTGCTACGGTGGGCAGCGGATACAACGGCCGCAGCGTCGACGCTCCCCACTGCGGTGCAAGCGATCTACGCCGCAACTGCCGTCACGGAGACGGGGACCACTGAGCCAGCCCCACACACCCACGGCATTGTGCCTGGCGCCGAGGCGGCCGCTGCGGCGGCGACCGTACCTGGCCCTCAAGCCGCTGCCGCGGCTGCCTCTTCCACGCCCGCTAAAACACAAACTAGCGCGGAAGAAAGCAGCTGCAGCGGCGGGCAGGAGGACGACGACGACGACTGGGAGGCCTATGCTGACGAGATCTGCAGAAAGGTAGTGCCCCGCCGCCGGCGCGGTCACTTCACGCACGGACTACAAGCCCGCCTTTCAAATGTTCTTCGACGTCAATACGAGGACTGCCTGGTGGAGGACCTAGAGGCTGCCTCGGCTGGTGCCGTGGGCAAGCCGACGCAGGCTACACTTATTGGTGACTTGCGTGACACCAGCCGCCGCCGCCAACAGGCTAGCGCGCGGGTCCTGGCGCAGCTGCGCAGCCAGCGTGCGTCCGGGGCAATGGCGTGGATGAGCGTGCCACCCGCTGCCAATGACCGCCCGGGTGCGGCGCCCATGTCCAGTATGGCAGCAGCCACGATGATTATGGTTGCGATCTTCATAGACGGGTGGGGCATACAGGGCGAGGTGTGCCCATGGCGGTGCAGTGACGTGAGCCCCACCTCCACGCATGCGATCAGCTGCCCCAGCCAGCACATACGGGGGCACAACGCGACACACACTGCCCAAAAGCGGTGCCTACAGCGCATCTTGAGACAGCACCATGTCTCTATTGTCCGCAATGAGGACGCTAGCGTCTTCAAGGTACCGGGGTATCGGGCGGACACAGTCATTGACCCAGGGTGTCTGCACTTTAGCAGTGCATACCGTAACAAGGGAATAGTGCTAGACACAAGTGTGCGCGCGCCCACAGCGAGCTCGTACCTGACAGGCAAAACAAATGCCTCGAACACGGACGGCTATGCTGCTGGGGTGGGGGAGGACGCGAAGGTCAAGCACCACACCGGCACCTTGACGTCATCTTGGGCTTTTGTGCCATTCGTGCAGGAGTCGTACGGACGGCTGGGCAAGCAGACAAGCCTTTTTGTTAAGGAGTTGGCAATGCACTCAGCACTGTGCTCAGGGGGGGGGAAGGCAGATGTGTTACGCAAGGCCGGGTTAGCTAAGCGTCAGATCCACATTGAGCTGAGCATATCGCTGGCGCGGGAGTTGGCGGAGCGCGTCATGGCATACACACGTGGAGCGCGAATGCTGGGCTGTGTTGCGGCGCCGGTATCCAAACTCCTAGGGCACAGCGCAGACTAGGCTGCTGCGTTGACGCAAGCTTTTCGATTGCATAGGCAACCCGGCCTCCCTTGGGCCTTTATAAATACAAGTCCATACGTACGACGAAAACCAAGATTCCCCTACCTACCAGCCCAGCAGCGGCCTTTTTTAAAAAATAGGGGGAGGAGGGGCCCAGCGAGCCTTCCAAAATGATGAGCAAACACACTGCACACGACGTGCATATATAGCAAGTGCCATCTGCGCAAGTGTGACACCTGTCGTTGCTGCAGCACATGTGTTGCCCTGTCAATGTGAATTGTCGTTGAAGCGCAGTGCTTTAGCGGCTGGTGCCCCATGTGAGCTGCCTGACCGCAGAATGTGCGCACGTTGCAAGTCATCAATATTCACATCATCGAAGCAGAGAGACATGGACACGGTGGCCAATGTGACACAACATATTCTCATCAAAGCTCAGCAGCAGATGCCCGCACCAAATCAGAGCAGGCTGTTGCGCGCGCACTCATAGCCAATGGCAGCAGACACAGCATGTGTGTGCCCTGCCGGGGTTGAGGCGCGTTGCGTAAAAGCCCGTGAGCCACTGCCAGCAGCGCTGCGCTGCGTACCCCGCGCGCGCATCAGCCTTGGACAGCACCGGGACAATGCCTGAGGCTTCGGAGGATGCCATGCACCAATAGGTCAGCCTTTGGCGACATAAGAGATCTGTAAACAACGCGGCACACACACACACATCTACTAATGCTTGCCCCTTCCCACGCACATACTCCCCACCTGCAGAAACCCTCACATCAAACCGATGCAAGAAGATCTCTGCTGACGCACGCGCCTGCTGCAGTGTCACTGCGCGGCAGCACAGCGCCGCCGCCGCCACCATCGCTTGAGCACCGTCTATGCGCTCTGGGCACGTCGCGCGGACCGTTCGCATGACGGCAGCAGTGGGCATAAATTGTGTGCCCCGCACAGGCAAATGGTATTGCGCGGCCGCGCAATCACAAGCTGCCCCAGGACTCGCTGCCGGCGGCCATGTAACCGTTGCCCGCGCCGCCGCCGCCGCCGCGCGGGCTGCTGGGGCTGCTCTGCCCGCCGTTCTCGCCCGCGGCGGCGGCACGCGATGCGCCGCGCTGATAGCGCCCGCCGCCGCCGCCGCCGACGCCGCCATCCGCGCGCGACGTGCCGCGCTGGTAGGCGCTCGCGCGCGGCGAGCCTGCTGGACTCGCGCCGCCGCCGCCGCTGTTGCCGCCGCCGTCGCCGGCGTTGTCGCCGAGCCGCGTGGAGGCGCCGCGCTGGTACGTGGTGGCGCGCGGCGACGCGGCGGGGCTGGCGCCGCCATCGCCGCCGCCGCCGCCGCCGCGCTGATACGATGAGACGCGCCGCGGAACCGCAGCGGCGGCAGGGCTGCCGGCGCCGCCGCCGCCGCCGTCTTCCGTCAGGCGCGACGGCCCGCGCTGGTAGGAGGTCGCACGCGGGGAGGCCGGTGCGCCGCTGCCGCCGCCGCCACCGACTTGTGCTGCATCGTCACCGCCGCCGCCGCCGCGTGCAGCGACGACGCTCGAGCGCGGCGATGTTGGAGCGCTGTTTGGCTGGCTGCTGCCGCCGCCGCCGAGGACGCTGCCGCGGCGCTGCATGGGCGCGGCGGGGCTCGGCCTAACAAAACGACCATATGAGCGCGAGGGCAGATTAGAGTGGGTTCTGACTCAAGTCGTGAAAGAAGAAGAACTGCAGTTATTTCATTTGGGTTCACTGCAAACAGATGCTTGGTGCGGCTGGCACCATGTCTGGCAAAGGAGGGCTTTCCGCTTGCATCATGATCAACGCAGCATGTGGTCAGACATTGGCGTGTCGATGCCAAGTAGGTGAGCACGGCCACCAGCGCTGACGTTGCAGCACCTGCACGCCTTCTGCGAGGTGTCGCCATGGCTCCTGCAAGCTGGTACGCCACCACAATCAAGGGCTGGCTTGTACGCACCCGCCTTGGAAAACCCTCTCGAATCAGCTACAGTACACGCCTTACGCCACGGAGCTGCGCTTGAGTACTGACAATGCGAAGTGCTTTGTGAATTGAAGGATGATGCAACGGAGCCAGCGGCTTACCCTCCAAAGGCGCTGTCGCCGTCGCTGGTGCGCGGTTGCATGCCTTGGATCGAACCCCGCGGCTGCATGCCCTGAGGCGAAGACGCTGGCGACGCATTGCTGCATGGCACGCAAAACAGCAAGCGAGGTCGGCGTGAGAGATGCGCTTGGGGGTGCGAATGCACGAAGCGCACTGAGCGCGTATATCATGTTCTCTACCTGTAACATTCACAGGCAGAATGCGCATGTCGTCAGCCTGGGTACATGTGGAAAAGGAGGCTGCAGAGCGCACATGACTCATGGCGCGGGCACAGTGCACACAGGCGCAGAGCTGGCGGTGGCAGTAACCGAGGCGGGCTAACACTGGGGCCAGATGGGGACAGTCACGAGGGATGCATGCAGCAATGATAGCGTATGTGTGGCCCAGAAAACCTGGATGCATCCAAGTTCTGGTACATAAAACTGGTGGGCGTGACGGTCCTTCACAGGAACCGGATGCAGTGGACATCACTTTCATGAACTACCACGCATCGACACTGCCGTCGCATGAAGCGCAGGAGAGCGTGCACCTGTGGCACTGTTGAGCTCTGCTGCTTTGCGCATACAAGTTACTCATGCGGCGCACATGGGTACTACCATGCATGTGGCAGCATCGCAGCAGTGTGATCGTTGAAGTAGGAAATGCTCGGCTCACCCGTATACGCTTGGTCTCTTGCCGACATTGGAGCCTTGCCTGCGAAAAAGGCGCAGGAGGAACAGCAGATGCAGCAGGACACAAGAGTGAGTGTGAGCGCCAGGACGAGTACAAACCGTGCTGCTGCGTCCATGCAAAAAACAGCCCTTTGCGTCGATGTACTGCATACATGCCGTATTGCCACATGAAGTATAGATGTACGTGCAGGCAATGCCTCACGCTGTGCCACCATTTTCCTCATGACTAGGGCTGGGGTTGACGCCTCAGCAAAGCCGTTTGAAGTATCACTTGAAGTTCCACTGCCTCAACCATTGCGCACATGCCCCTTCTCCCGTGGACGCACAACAGGAGACAGCAGCAACGCCGACTCCAACTAATTCAGGAAATGACAGACCCCTGTCACATAGGCCACCTTTCAAGAAAGTGTGCATGACCACCATACAGACACTGATTCCTGCACAATGCGCTCTATGGCAGCGCCATCGGTGAGCCTTCCACGCCGGGAAGCGCTACAATTACCACTGCACGCCATGCTGCCGCCGGTCCGGACCACTCCTCAAACACACACAAACGAACTCACTGCATCGACAACGGCGACGGCTTGAAGGCCGGCTGAAAGGACGTTACCACACAAGCAGAAACACTCACTGCATCATCAGCGGCAACGGTTTGTAGGGCAGCTGGAACGACGCCAACACACAAGCAGAAACAAAAAACTCACTGCATCATCAGCGGCGACGGCTTGTAGGGCGGCTGGAAAGACGGGCGCGCCTGCTTGACGCTCGGCCTCGGCGACCCGTAGCCCTTCTGCGGCGACGAGAAGCTCTGAGGCGTGCGCGCGCCGCTGCTGCCGTAGTCCGAGCCCTCATTCGCTCTGCGCGAGCGCGCGGGGGGCAGCACGGAGAGCGCGGATGATGAAAGTTAGGGTTAGGGGTAGGGATGTGAGGAAGGTTAGGGTTAGGGTCAGGGTTGATATTAGGGTAAGTTCGGGTTAGTGTTCAGATTAGGGTCAGGTGACCAGCGCATGTGCCTTTATTGCGGCGGCACTGCAGGCCCCGCTGCGCTGAGGTTTGACATGCGGTCGGTCGCCTCTGGGACCATGATGCCTCGGCTTCTGTTGAAGTTTAGGGTCAAGGTTAAGACTAGGGGTAGGGTGAAGGTGAGGGTGAAGTGACCAGCGCGTGCGCCTTCGCTGCAGCGGCACTGCAGGGCCTGCTGCGCTGAGGTTTGACATGGCATGCAGTCGGTTCGGTGCTTTTTGGGAGCTTAATGCAGCGGCGGTTGCTGAGGGTTGCTGCGCGCTCGCCACAGGAGGCTTCGGTCTTGTTGAATGTGACTTGCCAATTCTGTCCTGCAGCCTACCTGTGCGACGCTTTTGCCAAATCACACTGCAGCCTGCACGTGCTGCGACCTCACGTGTGCGCGCCATGCCACTGCAAGCTTCAGGCACCCCCACCACTTCAGATGCGTCTGCCGGTCCTCTCAGACGCGTCATACAGGTCGGCGACAACCACAATGCACTCCAACGTGCCACGCGTCCCTTCAGACGCAGAAGCCCAGTTGGTTCCGTCACTGAGCAGACGTCCGAAACAGTAACAGCATGCTCAAACGCATCATAACTGTCAGTGTCATCAGAAATGAACACTTGTATTTTTCAGAGGCACCACCCCCGTCGGTTTTCACATCGGAAAAAGAAGCATATCTAGAACCCACCTGTATTGCGTCCTCTCTGACGTGTCATTCTTTCGGTTTCGTCATTGGAAACCAAAAAAGTTTCACATGTCCAGTAGACATCACTAACCCTGTCGGTTTTAACATCACAAGGGGTGGAATATTTGCTCATTCACCTTTCGGGCGTCGTCCCTGACACATCATCACTGTCGGTTTCGTCATTCACACCAACCATTCACATGCCTCAGCCGCATCTGCCCTGTCAGTTTCAACATCCAAAACAAGGCGAGGCATTCTCCTGATTCACCTTTCGGGCGTCCTGTCTGGCGCGTCATCTGTGTCTATTTTGTCATTCAAAATAACCAACCACATTTCTCAGCCGCATCGACCCTGCCGGTTTCAACAAGAAAGAAAAACAATTTTTTCTACTCATTCACCTTTCGGGCGTCCTGTTTGACGCGTCGTCCCTGTCGGTTTCGTCATCCGAAACGTCCACGGGAGCGCCGCGTGCGTCGCCCCACGCATTCGCCGCCGCCGTCTGGCGCGCGGCAGCAGCGGCGGCGGCCTCCTCGTCGTCTGCCGCTGGCGAGATGCGCTTGGAACGGTGCTGCATCGCGAAAACAATCAAGAAAATAGCAGTACATGGTTAGGCTCGCGCTTTTATGAATGCGCTTGAGGGCGGCGGCTTCTTCGTCGTCTGCCGCCGGCGAGATGCGCTTGGAGCGGTACTGCGCCGTGGAGAAACAAGTTGAGGTATCTAGTTAGGCTCGCACTTCCATGTACTTTGGTATGCTCTCGAGGGCGGTAGCCTCATTGTCGTCTGCCGCCGGCGAGATGCGCTTGGAGCGGTGCTGTGCCGTAAAAGAAGATGAACATCAGCGGGCGCTTGGACGCTTGCTGCGCCATGGACACAAGCACGTCTTCACGATCCATGCGTGTGTACCTCAAGCTGAAGTATGTGCGCGCGCTTCGCAAGCAGTCGTGCTCCACAAATGCGTCACGAGGCACGCGCCCGTGTGCTTGTACTTCAACTTGAAGTATGTGTGCGCGCTTCGCAAGCGATCGTGCGCCACGAATGCGTGCATCATACAAGAGGTACGCGCCCTCATGCGGCAGCGCCGTCAGAGCCATAAAAATGTACGCACAGACAACACGTCACTGCTCATGATGCACACCGGTGCGCGCATGCGGCACCTGTGGCAGCGGCCGCCTCCGGCCTGGTTCCAAGCAAACCAATGATCTTTAGGATTCAAAGCGCAAGGCACTACAATGTCTGGATGGCTACCAATCAAAATGATATACAGAATTACCAAATACCCCCAGGGTGACCAGAATGACGCATACTTCGAAGTATAAGTTTTTTGCCAACTTTAAGGCACAACTGGCGGCGGCGACGCACCGCGGATGACATGCGCCCCAGCCCTGGCGGCGGCGTGCTCTCCTGCGCATCCCCCCTGCCGCGCAGCGGCGCCGCCACTGCCTGCTCTGAAGTCGGTGACGGCGACGCGGTGCCGTACTGATCCGCCCTCGACTCGTCCTGTGACATTGACATGCGTTACGTGAGAACAAGTCAGAGTCGGCGGTCGCATGGGAGGAGGCAGGAGCACAGAGCCGTGTTCGCATGGGTTGGCCAGTACTGGTCCGCGTGCTGCGCCGCTGCCGCCTGCTCTGAGGTGACGCGGTCGTGTACCGGGCTGCCGCCCGAAACATTGGCTCAGTCTTCATGAGGACAAAAGAGTCCAGGCGCGCTGTTGTGCGAAGAAAAGGTCAAAATTTCACGTAGCGCAGTCATTCATATCGTTCAGCCTGAACTGGTTCGCCCTCGGCAAGGCTTTTCAGGCGCGCAATGCCTCCAGCTGACTCTTGTCTGAAAAAGGTGATGAGCACAACAGAATCATCATGCAAGGGCAGAATGTCATACTTCTATACTTGGACAGAGAGTGTGCACCCTCCTGCTCGTCCGCCTTTGCATTGCCCTGTACCGTTGACGCACGCGTGTATTCCACCGGACTTTTGTCTTGGACCCAGACTCCTGCGAGTTGTGGCAATTAAAAAACGCAGCGGGCACATGTGGAGAGCGACACCTGTGCAGCAGTAACCCTAGCCCTAACCCTAAGTCGCAGCAGTAGCACAACCAAGTCTTCGTTCACCACGGCAGCCAAAGGGACAGCTCCAACGACCGCGTGAGTGCATGAGCGACACTTGCGATGAATGGTTACCAACACCTCAAGTGACAATCCTCCTGAGTGAGTACATGTACTCGCAATCGGGACCGACAGCAGGGTTGAGCTGATATGGGGTTAGGAAGCGGGTCAGTGCTCACCCTGTTTGGCGGCCGCCGCGGCGACGCCTCTGGGCTGACCGATCTGCTGCTCGGCTTGCTGCCGGCGGTGACGACGTTTGCCATGGGCGGTACCATGCGCCGCTTTGGTGCCCCCGCCTGCGAGCGATGAGGGTGGCAGTGGGGGGCGGGTTAGAACGGCGGGGGGTGGGGAACGGCAAGGGGGGGGCACAATCAGGGCTCCAACGGTACGCAGCATGCATCGTGATGCGGTGGTCAGTGCGAAATCGCAGCGCAAACGAACTTGAACATTAGAATCTGAACATGAGCACACCGGACCGCGAAGGCGGGCTGCTTCGAGTGCATTGCGCTTCCACAGGTGCTCCAGAGATTGTGACACGTACGGCCTTCACCAAAATCAGGCGCGGTCCGTAGTCGCGTCAATGTGCAACTGACTAGAGGCAGGCATGCTGCAGGGCAGGGAGAAGCAATGCCTGAGACGCTTGCTGTTATCGGAATGTTGAAGAATCGACCAGTAAGAACAGAACACGTGTAACATCATGAGGCGCTGCACGCGTGGCACAGAGGGCATGCGAGCGTGAAGGCGGCATGTTCTAATTCTAAGTCTCGCATAGCCCTAACCCTAACCCTACGTCCTCACCCTAATCCTAACCCTAAGGCAGCGTGACGTATCGCACGCCGCGTGGCGCAGTCGCCATTACAACAAGAGCCAAACTCACGCACCATATGCTCTGAAGTGCGTACACTGGTGCATCCGCCGCTTCGGAATGTGGCAGTGCGGGTTTACGCGAGACACGTGCATACGATACATACCTTGCTTCTGCTGGCGCCGAAGCCCGCGGAGCGCTGCGCGGCGGCGCGCATGCGGCGCTTAAGGTCGAGGTGCACGCACTTGAAGGTGATGAGCAGCGTGGCAAAGATGATGGTCAGGCACCCCACCACCAGCTTGATGACCTCGTCGCTGTGCGCCTGGGACTTGCAGTTCGGGTCGACGACGCAGTCCTGCGCGGATGGGACAACGGCACTTAGCGTGAAACAAGTGAGATTGTATAGCCTGTGTGTGTAGGGGTTGATGGCGATTTGCTGTGCAGCTGCGCCAAAAAAGAATAGGGTTGTTGCGCAGATCGACAAAAGCACTTAGAGTGAAGAAAATGCGTTCGTATGCGCAGATGGACAAAAGCATTTAGAGTGAAGAAAATGCGTTCGTATAGCCTGTGTGTGGGGTTCATGGCATTTCGCTGCGCAGCTGCGCCAATGTGAAAACGGGTGTGTAAAGCCTGTAGGTAGGGTTTGATGGCGACGGTTACCCGTATCGCCCGGTTCCTGACATCGATCTGCTTGTAGCAGCAGCTCATTGAGCTGCAGTACAAGCGCGCGGCTGATGCGCGTGTTTGATCATGAACTTGATCACCATCATGAATAGGTGCTGCATCTGACACCGGTGCTGGCGGGGGGCAGTGACGTAGTCATGCGCCACGTCAAGCTAACCCTAACCCTCCTTAGCGCACAATCACAACTGCCATGCAACCCATCACATGACTGCAGGACTCTGCTGCAGAAGCCCATTCGCCATACTGCCTACACAAGAGAAGTATTCATCGCCTACTGTAGACTTTAAAGTGTTACCTGTACTAGTCTACAAAAAGTCTTACATATGCTTATATATATACATGCCTACCACTGCCGCGGCTCAGTAAAGCTGAGCGCTGCCATTATGTGTGTACACAGCAGGGCACGCCTGCAGAAAACACCACTTTGAACGCGGCACCCACCAGCGTTACGCGCTGCCGCAGCTGCTCATCTCGCAAGTCCGCTTGGTGAAGCTGAGCGCAGTCGCGGTGTACACGGCAGGGCATGCCCGCAGTATGAAGCAATTGCGCGTTTTACAAGATTCCAGGTAGGTGAATGCTTCTGAAAGCAAATGGTGAAAGTCAACACCACTTTGAACAACGCGTCCACCAGCGTTACGCTCTGCTGCCGCTGCTCATCTTGTACGTCTGCTCGGTGAAGTTGAGCGCTGTCGCAATGTACACAGCAGGGCGTGCACCACTTTAAACGAGGCATCCACCAGCATTACACGCTGCCGCTGCTCATATTGTACATCTGCATGGTGAAGCTGAGCTCACCTCGTAAGTCTGCTTGGTGAAGTTGAGCGCTGTCGCGGTGTACACGGCCTGCGCCTGCGTCGCGCCCGCAGCCGCGCGCCGCCCGCTCACAGGTGCGCGCATGACGACGTTCAGCATGTAGACGGTGCCCGAGTCGAGGTTGCGCGCTTCAAGGGTGCCGCGCTGACCCGCTGCGACCGTTACCCAGTCGCTGGCGTACGTCGCGGCTGCCTGAGCGTTGGGGGGGGGGGGGGGGGGGGGATTAGGGGGGGAAGGGGGGGGGGCGGTCAGCGGAGCGCGAATTGTGCTGCAAGTTGGCCTTCAAGAGGGGGGGGGGGGGAACGGAGCGCGAATTGTACTGCAAGATGGCCCTCAAGTGAGGAGCGGGAACTCTTGCGGAGATTGAAACATCAATTTCGATTCATCCCTGTGTGGCAGAGGTGTTAAGAGCTCATTTGTTCGGTCTGCTGTTGTGAGGGACAAGCTGCGTGTTGCAACATCATGTTCATGTCTGGGCAAACCCGTGTTGCAACATCATGTTCATGTCTGGGCAAACCTAGCATTAGGGGTGTCTGGTGACTCATTCACCATTCGCACGCACGCGCGTACGTACATACCTGCGCGCTGCATGGCATCCCGAACATGCAATTGGCGCCACTCAAACATCACTTAGAGGATGGGGTAGGCAGGTACCTTCTTGTGCACACACACGCTTCTACATGCATACCTCTGAAGGACACATGTACCTGCGCGCCGCACGGCATCCAGAAGATGCAGTCGGCGCCATTCATAAAACCACTCACAGGGGGTAGGCAGGTACCTTATCGTGCACACACGCGCACATTCATACATACCTACGTACCTGCGCCCCGCACGGCGTCCAGCAGACGCAGTTGGCATCAAACATCTCTCAGATTAGGTAGGCAGGTACCTTTGCGTGCACACACATACACACACACACACACACACACGCACACACACACACACGCGCGCACATACCTACCTGCGCGCCGCACGGCGTCCAGAAGATGCAATCGACATCAAACATCGCTCAGAATAGGTAGGCAGCCACCCTTTCATACACACACACATACATACATACATGCGTGCGCGCCGCATGGCGTCCAGAAAATGCAGTTGGCATCAAACATCACTTAGAATAGGTAGGCAGCCACCCTCTCTCTCATACACACACACATACATACATACATGCGTGCGCGCCGCATGGCGTCCAGAAAATGCAGTTGGCATCAAACATCACTCAGAGGGGGTACGTAGGTACACGCACGCACACACACACATGCATATACTACGCAGCGGGGGTAAGTAGGTGCCTTCTCGTGCACGAATATAGATACACACATACCTGCGCGCCGCACGGCGTCCAGAAGATGCAGTTGGGGTTGTCGCGCCCCGCGTCCGCGAGCGTGTCGTTCGGCGAGAACGCGCAGCCCGCCGGCGCCGGCGCCGCCGCCGTCTCATTCCCACCACTGCTGCTGCCGCTGCCGCCGTCCCAGCGCGGCATGGGCGCGTAGACGAGCTGGTACTCGGCGGCGCCGCCGCCGGCGGTGGCGCCCGCGGTGAAGGCGACGACGACGCCGTCGCCGCCAGCGTTGACGCTCGTGACGAGCGCGCTGCCACCGTCGGGCGGCGCCACGGGCTTCGGCGAGAGGCTCGTGTACATGGTCATCTGCGGCGGCGGCGGCGGCAGCGGCGGCGGCGGCGGCAGCGGCGGCGGCGGCGGCGGAGGCGGTGGCGGCGGCGGCGGCGCGGTCCGTTGAGATGCGGCAGACAGCGGGTGATTAAGGGTGACGGTAGGGTGCGGGTGAGCGGAGCGTGTGTGTGCATGGAAGTGGTTGGAGGTGAGTGGGCAGAGCTAATGCTCAGCAAGCGTTGGGGACAAGATGATTGGCGGAGGCGACAGCGGCTGTGGCGGCGGAGGCGGAGGCGGCGCAGCCCGTCCAGGTGCGACTCGTAGTGGTTGTTTTGCGGTGAGGCCAGGGGGCTAATTCTAACCCTAAGCAGCTCTTCGACATTGTTGCCGGCGGCAACACGGCGCGAGAGGGGCGCGCTTGAGGCATCGCCGTGGCCTTCGAGCAGCGTGAGCACTGCACGTCATCAGCGGCATTGTCAAAGGTTACGCAACCGGCGCAGCAGCTGAGGCGGGAGTGATGCTGGGTGTTTGGCGCGTGTGCGCGGCACGCAGCGCGGCCAAATCGCGATGCGTGAACATCATGCTCCTTGACGCATGCTGGACATTGTGCAGCACAAACACACAAACGATACCTACATGCGGGGTCTCCAGCACAAGCGCTCAGCGCGCCCGTTACGCCCACCCAGGCGTCGCATCACCACAAGGCATGGCAGACAAAGTGATTGATCATACCTAGGCACATGTGGGGTCGCCAGCAGCAGTGCTCCGCGCACCTGGTACGGTCGCGTTGACGCATGGTATGTATGTATGATTTGGCAAAGTATGGCAAATAGGCACACGACCTACATGCGTGGTCACCAACAGCAGTGCTCAGCGCACCTGGTACGTCCATCCGCGTGTCCCGTTGACGCATGATAGTGAATGTATGGTATGGCATCATATGGTATGGCAGACAGAGTCATACCTACTTGCGTGAGAGCCAGCAGCAGCGCTCAGCGCACCTGGTACGTCAAGCCGGGCATCGCGTTGACGCGCGGTTTGCATGTATGGTACGGCGTGGTATGGTAGGGCATACAGAGTCACGGATCATACCTACATGCGTGAGGGCCAGCGTGGTCGCATGGTATGCATGTTTGATATGGTATAGGAGGCAGAGTTATACCTACAGGGTTTGATTCTAGAGCTCTACGATCTTTTGATTCGTTTCCATTCAAAAGATGCAATTCTAGAAATTGCAGGCAATTCATCTGCTGCCATATTTTCAATGCGTGAGAGCCAGCAGCAGTGCTCAGCGCACCTGGTACGTCGAGCCGGGCGTCACGTTGACAGATTGCATGTATAGGTACCTCGAAGATCGTATGGCATGGCCGACACTTGCGCAGCAGCAACGCTCAGCGCACCTGGTACGTGGACCCGGGCGTCGCGTTGACGAGCGCCACGTGCTCCGCGTAGCGCGCGTCCAGCGTGATGCTGTTGACGTCCAGGTCGAGCGTCGAGTTGTAGGTAGGTAGGTATGGCCAGCTGCTGGGGCTCGCGCTCCTGCGGCAATTGGCGGCAGTACATATATGCGGCGATACTGTGATTTATGCAGTGTACAACCTGACATTGTGCACAAGGTGTAGTTCAGAGTACATGTGATGTGGAGGCGCCCACGTCTGTATCGATCGGCGGCAGTGCATGCACGCGGCGATATTGTGGATCGGTGCAGTGTGCAACTTGACGTTGCACGAGGTGCGTGTGGTGTCTAGGACTGCCCAAAGTCTGTACCAGTGCGGTGTACAGCGCTACATCGCAGAAGGTGCAGATGATATGGCGAAGATGGCGGGGGTTGGCATGGTGTAAAGGGCCGTGTTCGGCAACAAACAACTTCAGTGTGAGGACAGCAGATTCGCTGGTGTGTGCGCACCACAGTGCATGCAACATTTCATTGGTGTTAGCATTGAGAGCTTGGTATCGTCTGCACCAGCTACGCGCCGCAGAAAGGAACAGTCGATGGCACCAAATACATGTGCCAGAAAAGAAGCAGTCACGACACTTGTAACGGAAACTGCTTCATGGCTGAGCCGCCCTGGACACATGGAAGTATAACACAAAGGCAATCCTCTGCCAAAGATTCTACAGTCAGACAGAGAGGGACCGCCTCGCCGCCATATTCTGCAGACTTCCTTCGATAAATGAACTACATGAGCCAATGGTCTCGATCAGGCAGGCAGCAGCTGCGGCATGTGTGCTGTGTGACGCTCAGATTGTATGTGCTGCAATCCATCGATGATGGCCGGAGAATGCAGGCTACATAGGCGTTGCGGTGCCATGCACGTACATTCCGTCAGGGCAATGGGTATGCAGACCGACGCCAGTCGTGCGCTGCTAGAAGTGAATCGTATTGTGGTCTGTCTGCCGGCAAGTGTAACTGCCGTGACCGTCAAGCGTGCAAACGGCAATGAGCATGTAACTGCCATATGCTCCGAAAGGTATGTACTTCTATGAACTTCATAGTATGAAGGGCATGCTGGCGCTCACTTGAGGAACAGGTAGGGCACACCCCGTAACCGTCAAAGTTGCAAATGGCACTGAGCATGTAACTGCCATATGATCAAAGGGTATGTATGAAGGGCATGCTGGCGCTCACTTGGGGAACAGGTGGGCGGACCCCGAGCGAGTGTAACTGCCGTAACCGTCAAGGTAACCGTCAAGGTCGCAAACGGCGATGAGCATGCAACGTCCATATGCTCCAACGTGTATGTACTTCGAAGTATGAAGGGCATTCTGGGGCTCACTTGAGGAACAGGTGGGCGGACCCTGAGCGAGTGTAACTGCCGTAACCATCAAGGTTGCAAACGGCACATTAAACTGCCATACGCGCCAAAGGGTATATATGAAGGGGGGCATTATGGCGCTCACTTGAGGAACAGGTGGGCAGACCCCGAGCACGGCTGCACCTCGAACGTGAGCATGCCGCGCTGCTTGCGGTTGATGAGGTCCACGTTGGGGTCATCTAGGACCCAGTGGTACAGCCGGCTCAGGTCGCCGGTGCCCTCCTGAGGCAGTGCGGGAGCAGGCAGTTGAGGTGAACTTGCAGCCAGTGAACGACACCCGCGGCAATGTGGACGCAGGCGGTTGAGGTGAATCTGCAGCCAGTGAACGACACATATGTACAGTCTCATAGTGGAGGAGGATGGACAGAATCATACACATTAATGGAAGGCCCCCCGTTCGCCCGTAGGCCTTGCACTGCGCCCATGGCTGTCAATGGCGGTGAGAAGCAAAGTAATTTTTTTATTGCTGATGAGATGGGGGGTTGGCACTGGGGTTCACTTGATCATGGTCCAACACCTAGCCCTAAACCAACGAGCGGCTTCCATTAAACGCATTCCGCAAAGATCAATAATTATACCGGTGATCCCTTGAGGCGTAAGCAGCCGCGCTGGCGTGGCATCATTGGTGCTGTCTGTGTGATGCTTCAAGAGGTACTTTAACGTACGACTACTGTTTGGGCATCTTGACGTCGCGTATGACCGCCGCGCGCGGCCATTACAGCTCGGTGACGCAACCTGAGCGTGAGGTCGACCATCACACGTGGCCAATGAAGTGGCCCTTGCCTGTACTGCAGCGTGTACATGTAGGTTTGCTGAGCTACTATCGGCGTCCTTGATATGCACCGCTGCCTTTCATGTCTTGCCCACACCGCAACTCAGTCCTCACACTCGCGAATGATTTGGCTTTCTAGCACTTTGCCTTGAATGAGAGCGCTTCACAATGGCAATCGTGTTCCAGGCGAAAGAGGAATGTAACCTGGCATGCTGAGCAAGGCCGCGTGGATTGCGTCATTTTAGCCTGAACGTCATTATGTCGGCCCTGTCATAATCACTTCAGCGCCAGTTTTCCACAGTCTGCAGCACGCCGCCTCGCATTTTTGGTCTACGCACTGTGCAGCAGCCATTGGTCTGCGCGATGTTGTCTTGCCACTACATACCTACCCAATGCCAACATGCGATCTGCACGCGTATGCCAACACACGGCTGGCGGCTGGCCCACCACATGTCAGCGCCTGCAGATCAACTGATCAACCTCAACGTTGCTGCAAGTGCCAGGTGCGAGTTGGCGTGGCAGTTGACGCACCTCACATTTAATGCTTCTTGAGACAGTTTTTCTGGGCTGAAACAAGCTTCCGTTGCGGCAATGC
Source organism: Tribonema minus (assembly GCA_017506865.1). Classification (NCBI taxonomy): domain Eukaryota; class Xanthophyceae; order Tribonematales; family Tribonemataceae; genus Tribonema; species Tribonema minus. The sequence continues at coordinate 507,398 of JAFCMP010000528.1, read as the reverse complement.
TGAAAGTGCATCACCGCGCAGCACATCTCAAAGGAACCAGAGGCTCGTGAGCGCAGCCTGGCAAGCCGAAGTTCGAGCACATGCGCTCAGAACAGACAGGCGGCGTATTGGCATGACGCATTATCTATTGTTCAAATGTTCTGAGCAGCCGAGAGCTGTGCGCTGGGCTCTGTCTGCATAATTTAACGTTGTTGTTGGCGACAACGGTGACGGTTGGTGTTTGCCACAGTTGGCGAACCTGAGGAGCAATGTGCCGACACTGTGCACTCACAATGCAAACACATTGCGTGATCAAAGCAAAGACCACGATCGCCGAGAGACCAGCGAAGTTTTGCGAGGCTGCCATATCAACCGCAATCAACAGCGCCGACGAATTATGTCAGGCTGCGCAGCTCCGCCAACCGAAAATCCCTCTGAGGGCTGCAATTGCTGATAACTTGCAAAATGGGGACTTTGGATGTACGGCATTTGCACTTTCTTGATTGCGGCTGGACGTGCACTGAGCATCAAAGCGTGCGTTGCGTGGTATGTACCGGTCAAGTTGTCTTGTGATTTGAAAACACCGGTTGATGCTTGCACACGGAGATGGCTGCCACGAACACCTGCTGAAGTCTGCAAGGGTGTACCAACATTTGGAAAGACTCCGCCAACACATGGCATGAGCCTGCGTGTGCAAGAGACATTCTCAAACAGTCTGCGGCTGTACTTAGCTGTTGTGTACGTGTACGCTGTTTTTGGTTTGTTGGTTATTGCTGGCTTACCCCAGATATGACGGTGGCATCGCCTCTCAAGCAGGTGCAGGGCTCCTCGAAAGACTCCGAGCTGGTGGAGTTTATGCAGCAGTTCGCTCCTTCCACTGATGTCACCTGATAGCTCGCCAACACCACCAGCACTGCTGCAGGTATTATCGCTAACATGAGTGTGTCCCCAGCTCCTTTCAGTCCTCCATCGTATTTGTACCGAACGCCTGTGGGGCTTCGTGCTGGCTGATGCTATGTGGATTTGCCCCGATGTCCGTCTCAGGCATACAAGTTGGCCTAACGACGCCACCTCATGGCGCCATCACCTAAGTGTTGGCGAGAATCCGCGATGTGATGTTGGTGCCAATCGTGGCAACTGTTGCCACTGCCAAGTGGCGCAAGGCTAGGTGGTGCTGGTGTTGAGTGGCGTTATTGCTCTTGGCAATGCAACAATCCGTCAGGCTGGGCTGCTGCTGCTGCTGGGCGAGATTTAGCGAGCCACTCTTCGCGGGGGAATGTCACCTTTGCGGTTTTCCGTTGTGAAACTGATTTTGATTCAAAGCATGTTACGGCTGCATTCATAGTGCTCCGCGCATAAGACCGTACTCGGCATCTTGATACGACGCCACTGTAACATTGCGACTGTGCAGGACATGCGGGTCTCCTTCGATGGATGCTCGTGGTGATGATGAGCCGGGTCGTGCAAATCAGCGACTGTCATAGCGTGATGAACAGAAATGGTGACTTTGCATCATCCCAGCAATGGACTTTCCAAACATCCTCAGCAGAACAAGTCGCAAACGAGCGGACACCCAGACTCCGTGATACATGATTTCTTCAACGATCTTGGTGCATCACAAGCAAGGTCGACCGCAGGTCGAAGCAATTCCAGAGACAATGTGCACATTGGATGAGCATATTTATTGATTTATAAATTGCATTGTATGCGAAAACAAATTTTTCCAAATCGACCTGAGAATCTTCCTCAGCAATCTGAAGCAGGTTGGCAGCACAGGCATCATGAATCCTTCAGGGTCCCAGCTCAGAACTCAACACTGATACATGTATAGTGGTCCCTGCATGGAACTAGGTCGCATTCCGACAGCGTCTAAGCCCCCCACACACACCACGCTCCTCTTCGACACACACCACCACCTCAGAAAAGTCGTCAATCATCTGGCAGAGTCATGTAAGTTGCTGTGCTCACCGCCGCTGTACGTGGCTCGCAACTACTTGTGCTGACTGCCTCACAGCTTGGGTGCAGAATGCTTCGAGGACTGAAGTGCCACCCAGCCTCACAGGCGCCGCCGCTGCTGTCCCCCCTGCTCTCCCTCAGCTTGAACCCCAGCAGCACCAACACGCGCACGCGTGTCAACGCCGCCAGACCACTCACTGAGCTCGGTCTCCTTACAACCGGGCCGTGCGCTTGCGCCAACCACACGCGATTTACTGAGCTCGGTCTCCTTACAACCGAGCTGTGCGCTTGCGTCAATCACACGCAAACCGTGTACTCTAGCACGTAGCCCTTGAACTAAGTCGAGCCACGAAGACATCCTGCCATCCAGAAACTCATTGCTCAGGGCAGCCGGTGCTCAGTCCCATCGCAGCCGCTGCCGCACCGCCTTGCCCCCGCGCGGCGCGGAATTGGTCAGCACCCACGCGCGTATCTCCGCGGTGGCGGCGACGCTCGCGCAGACGTCGGCGTCCCACGGCGCGCCGTTCGCACGCGCATACTTGAGCACATCGAGGTGGCCCGCCTGCGCCGCCGCTCTCGTGGTCTCCGTATCCTGGGCAAGGGATGCAGCGTGTGTGGGGTGAAGGGTGAAGACCGGAGTTGAAGTATGGGTCAGTGGCGTGCGCAAGGGAAGCGAGGCTCGGAGTGAACCAACTGCGTGGAGTGCTTGCACTGTGAGAGTGTGCAGGCGCATCTGCTGCATCACCGAGTTGCCGCCCTCACACCATTCCATGCAGATGCGCATGCTTCAGACACGCAATGTACTCAGAGAGTGTTCGCTTGCGACCGCACCGCCACGCGTACCGCACACGAGGCGCAAACATCACATGCGGATCTCCAGCGCAGCTGCAGCCGACGCCGCCAAATGCGCCCCGTGCCTTGCCGCACTTCACTATCACGCTCGCCTCAACAGCTTCGCACTTCAACAACAATCACTTCGACAACAACACACGGCCGCTCACCCAGGGGCAGCCGTTCTCGCGCGCCCACCGCAGCACGGCCAGGTGCCCGTTGCGCGCCGCGCCGCTGCACGTGTCGCGGTCCATCGGGCACCCGTGCGCGTGCGCCCACTGCAGCGCCTCCAGCCGGTCCGCGCGCGCCGCCTGCAGGGTCACACAGCAGTAGCACGCGGTGCTCAAATGTATGCATTGCATATACTTCGAAGATGGAGGAGCTGGCAGGGGGGACCGTAGCCATTGGCGTCACATAGCAGTGGTTGCCCACCACTGACAGGGTCACTGTGTCCAGGTCACACAGTGTGGCGGTGATGACGCCAGGCAGAACAGGGTGGCAGCATACGTGCGAGACCACGGCAGAAAGCGGTTGCCTAAATGGATGCATGTCACATAGCTTCCAAGTATGAGGAAGTGGCAGGGGGGACAGGAAGTCACTGGGGTGGCGTAGCACTGGTTGACCGCCACTGACAGATGGTGCAAGGAGTGCCGGGTGCGCAATATTCTGCCAAAGGGCGTGCAGAGGCAGCTTATGCACGGTGTACAACGTCTGTGGCGCTCAGCATGCAAAACAGAGTACAATCAATCTCAGGGTTGTTCCTGCGACACAGCAGGCTCTTTTTGCAACTGCTGAATTCTCAAGCAAGTGGGTGATTTCCAGAAAAATTCAGAGGTCCACCAACCCCCCCCTCCACCCCCTTGCCGCAGAGTGGGGCCTGGGCAACCTGCGCTCGAAGCAAGCGTTGCTACAGTGCACGCAAGCATGATGCTAATTCTTGGTTGACAACTGCTCCATATTTAAGCGCTGGCACGCACCGCGGCGCACGTCGGCGCCCCCCACCCACTGCATGTTTGATGCTGATGCGCGCATGTGACAAGCGGTACGTATCCGCGCGCTGAAACCTGACACGCACCGCGGCGCACGTCGGCGCCCCCCACGGAACGTTCCGGGAGCGCGCCCAGTCCAGCACGTCCACGCGCCTGTACTGTACGAGTACCTGTGTACGAGTGCTTCTACGAGTAGGAGTAACAAGTGAATGTCCCAACACTTGAGTGTCGCCACTGAGCGCGCATGCACCATGCTGATTCACGGCTGGCAGACGGTATGCATGCGAGCGCTGACACGCACCGCGGCGCACGTCGGCGCCCCCCACGGAACGTTCCGGGAGCGCGCCCAGTCCAGCACGTCGACGCGCCCCGCCGCCGCCGCGTTGTAGCACGTGTACGCGTCCATCGGGCAGCCGTGCGCGTGCGCAAAGTCGAGCACTGCGATGTGACCGCTGAGCGCTGCCGCGGCGCAGACGCCGCGGTCCCAGGGCGCGCCGTGCGCGCGCGCCCAGCGCAGCACCGCGAGGTGCCCGCCCTGCGCCGCCTTGCTGCGGGGGTGGCGGGGAGGCGATCGCGATCGGCGGTGTCAGTGCGTGTGCGCCTTGCTGTGGTAGGTATGTAAGTAGCGTAACCCAGCGCAGCACTGCGAGGTGCCCGCCCTGCGCCGCCTTGCTGCGGGGTGGCGGGGGGCGATCCACGACCGGCGGTGTGCGTGTGTGTGTGAGCTTGTGTGTCTTGCACGGTAGTGAGACGGCCGTGACGCGCAGTGGGCGTGGGCATGCGTTCGAGAGAAAGGGTTGGTGAGCAATCAATGTAATGTTGCTCATTGTGCAGACGCTGCTTTCCTGAGGCGGCGTCAAAGGGCTGGGCTGCCCAATCTGGAAACTGACCCCTCAAATGAGTTCTTGCGTCGGGGGACCGTCTACGGTCTACGCCACCGTTAACACCGGCCACAGCATCGCTCCCCTCTCCTCAGGAATGCAAATGAAACACCATCTGACGGACTTTCCCTGGGACCGGACCCCTTCCCCACCTCCACTTCACAGTACATGGGACCACTTCACAGTACCCCGACCCCAGTCCACTGACCTGCAGGTGAACTCGTCCCACCTATTCTCAGTACACAGTCCACTGACCTGCACGTGAACTCGTCCCACGGGCACCCTTCGCCCACTGCAGTAACTTCACAGTACACTGAACCCAGTCCACTGACCTGCACGTGAACTCGTCCCACGGGCACCCCTCCGACCGCGCCCACTGCAGAACGTCCAGCCGCCCTCCCAGAGCTGCTCGCGCCGCCGTGTGCTCGTCCCATGGGCACCCGTTGGCGCGCGCCCAGCGCAGAACTTCAAGCGACGCCGACCGCGCGCCCCACGCCATGACGCGGTCCTTCGGGCAGCCGTTCGCGAACGCCCACTGCAGCAGCGGCAGAGATCTGTGGCGGTGGAGGAGGCAAGGCATGGTGTTACTTGAGGTTGGCGCGACTGGTGTGTGTGTGGATACGCTTGCAGATGATGATAAACTTGAAGTTGTGACATTCCGGCGTTGCGCGCGCCAGCCGTGCCAGCGGCAGAGCGCCACTGAGAAGGTTCAAGCCAGACTGCAGAGCTGCACATGGGGATGTAGCGCGTAGTACCACAAAGGGCAGCGCAAGTACGTCGCCGTGTGCGGGTGATCATGCGACACATTTCACGCAGTGTGCACAAGTCTCAACCACACACCGGTCAAGATGGCATTGTCTGAAGCCCGCGTGAGACGCAGAGAGCCGGAGTGCAGAGGGCATGAGCTCTCTGTACGGTAGGCCGTTGAGCTCTGTCGCCTGTACTGTCCCTGTGTACTGTCACAAGCTGCAGCGGTACAGTCCCTACAAGAAGCTGGGCAGTGCACCAGTCAATGCATGGAGCCAAAATGCATGGATCAAGAGCATGAGTGCCTTCGTGCGGCAGACTGGCGAGCACTGTCACCTGTACTGACCCTGTACTGTCTCAAGTGCAGTGGTGCACTTTGTATCTGTAGCTTACGCTGTGAGCAGCACAACCGCCAGCAGCATTTGCGCAAGTGTGCCAAGGGCCTGTTGCTGCACATGACATCGCCGCTTGCGCACTTGGCGCCGCTTGCCGTGTCCAGTACGCTCTACAACGCAACACTGGCCGCCACACTTGAAGTGTCTGTCATAATACAATATATGCACTTTTTACGCTGTCTGCTTTGTATTTACCTGGGCATCTCTCTGACCGCTGTGAATTTGCCCTTCATGCAGCCGTATATCATCCTCCAATGCTTCGCCACCAGAGCCACCTGCAGATAGTGCCCTTTTCCAAGGAAGCCGAAGATTCTGGTGTACACGTCATCTCCCGCTGCTGCTGAGTGATAAGCACACAGATGCAATTCATCGCAGAGTCAGCAACAGGAATCCGGCAGTGAGCAGCGTGCGGCAACGGCGCCAAAAGTGACAGTTGATGCATTCCCCAGACGCTCGCCCTGGTGCACATCAGCAGGCCAGCATGCAACGGTCGTGCAAGGCAAAATACAGCGACATCACCACATGAGTATAGCTCTGAGCCATTCGTCAAGCTCAATGAAACGCTCAGCGTCGGTTTGATCCACCAGCACACACAACAGTAGTGCCTCTTACCGGTTGGGGCATCATTTAACGCAGAAGCGGCGCATGCTCGTGAAGCTGGTGCAACAGCACTATCGCCAGCAGCACCGTTGACCGCTCGCTTCACCATGTTGGCCTTTGTTCACACGAGCTGGAAGAGACCCTGCAGGTCTGGTCACAAGTTGTTATTTAGGAAGGCTTTGCGAAAACAGGAATGGACGACCAAGTACTTTTTATAAAGCAGACTGGGCCAGGTGATAGTGAAATAGGACAGTAGTACCGACTAAGTAGGCCTCCACGAGATGCGGATAGGTATGTAGCTGTAGCATGTAGCACCATGGCGTAGCAGAGATCATGAAAAGAATATCATGGCGGCGGCGGGAGGCCCGTATTGCCAACTCTGAATCAGCGCAGAAATGCAAGGAATCCGATCTAGCGTGCGCACAAGCGCAGGATATTAGCACCAGTGCTGCAGATGGCAATGGCGCTTGTCAACAGGACGATGGCACGAGTGGCAGCAGCAGAGCAACTGGAGACGGACGCGCAGCGCACAAACGCAAGAGGGTACAGAATGACGGTTGGTCAATTTCCGATCAAACAGGCGAAGGGGAGCACACGGGCGGGCAAAGTGCAGTCAAGCGCTCTAGAACAGGTCATAACAGTCTGGAACAGCAACGTCTGATGCTAGACGACGAAGCTGGAGGTGGAGGCAGTGCGGACCCGGAGTACAAGTGCAACTTATGCGACCTCGTGGTGAAGAAGGGCATGTCGCTGCTCTCGTTACAGCAGAGGTTAAACGCCCACATCGCGGCGAAGCACCAGCGCAAACACCACAGTGGGACAGCAACAACGTTCCTGGAGCGCTCCGACCTCAGCACGTCGCACTTGCAAACCATCTACACCGAGTGTGCCTTGTGCAAAAACCTGTTTCATGCCAACAAGACATTCAGAGTGGACAGCAGCGATGCCAGCGCGGGCAAGCACTGCCGCAAATGCAGGCCTATCACTTCACCCGCTGCAGTGGCGGCAACATTGTCAACAACAGCATCAGCAGCACCGCTAGCACCTGATGCATCGACGGCAACAGCTACCACGTCGCTGCCACAGCAGCAACCGGCGTGCACACCCATCGGCAACCCCTACGCAAAGGGACCAGCGCACGCGCAGCAGGCACCTGCTGCTCAGGCTGGTGGCAGCAGCTCCTCCGGCAGCTCAAAGAGGCCGGAACGCGGGGGCAGCAGTGCTACACGAGCGGGTCGGGGTCGCAGTGGAGGGCGCGGACGTGGCAATGGAGGACGCGTTCGCAGCGGCAGCAATGATGCAGACATCAGCAGTAGCAGAGCGACTAGCGGCAGCAGAACCGGAGGCGGCAGCAGCAGCGGTGCCGGCGGCGGCAGTGCAGCCGGTACTAAGGACAGCGGCGCTGGCAACGGCCGCAGCAGTGATGCCAGCAGCCGCAGCGGCGGTGCTAGCAACAGCGGCAGTGGCGCGCGAACTCAAAACGGCCGCGGTGGCCGTGGCAGCGGTCGCAGCAGCGACAGCGGCAGACGAGGCTGTGGTCGTGGCGGCCGCGGCGGCGGCGGAGGGGGCCCCAGAGCGGCAGGTGCGGCGACAGCAGCGGCAGCGCCAGGCCCTGCAGGCGCAGCAGGTGGGGCAGGTGGGCTTTTCACGTGGACCATCTCAACCCCCGCAGTCGCAGCAGTGCTTGACAGCATCAGCCTCGATGAGCTGTGCAAGCTGCAGTTCGCGACAACTAGAAGCCTTGCTAGACCACGCAATCGTCGCTATGTGGGAGCTGCACTGGAGAACGCAGCAACACATCTGTTGGCACACACAATGACGATGTTCGTCAATGCGGCGCGGGAGCCAGATTCCGCAGGGCGGGTGCAGCGACTGCAAAGATCCACGATTCTACACCACCTCATGCCATCACTCATCACCTCCACCGATGGCGCACCTGGCATCACTCGCTCCGACAGAATCAGAATGTTGGCACGCGGTGAGCTTGACCGGTTGGTGCCAGCGCTCCTCGCACACGCGCGTGCGCACCGGCGCTGGCGCGCGCGCCAGCAAACGGAGGCAGCGATCAACGCCTACGTCCTACAGTGCATGGGCACACGGGGGGGGCTACAGCAGGCAGCGCGTTTCCTTCAGCCCAAAACGGTGGCGATACCTGATGATGACTGCTTTGCCGCCATGCAGTCCAAACCCCCCGCTGCGCCAGGGGAACAACTCCATGAGCTATCCGGCATGGTTGATCAGCTTGTGGCGAAAGCAGCCGACATGCCAGCAGAACTCAGCCTGTTACAGGGGGAGGGAATTGAGCCAGAGACGGTTGCCAAGCTCATCCAGTGAGCAAGCCCTTACAGTGGAGCAGGCCCATCGGGGCTGCGCTACAGCCACCTGCAGGATGCGCTACGCACAAGCTGGGGACGGCATGAGTTTGCTGCTGTCCTCACACGGTGGCTTCAGACCGTTATGCGGGAGGCTGCGCGGCTGCCGGATGCCTTCTGGCAGTTGCATGGCGCGGGGCGCCTGACGCCACTTGCAGAACAACAGGAAGATGGTACAGCTAAGCAGCGGCCCATCGTTTGCGGCGAGGTGCTGCAGCGACTATGCACTTCGGTGTACCTGGCAGACCGCAAAGACTTCCTGGCGGAGCTCCTTGAGCCAGACGGGCAGTATGGGGTAGCCGTCTCAGCAGGAGCGGAGAAAGCGGCCATGGCCGGCAAACTCGCGTATGAGCTCGGTCACTGGCAGTTCATGCTGGACCTCAAGAATGCCTTCAACATGGTGTTCGTCCTGGCGGCAGCGGAATGGGTAGCAGCACAGCTGCCGGACTTCCTCGACTACTTCATCGGCACATACGTTCGCACTCGGCCACGCCTGCTGTTCCAGCACGTTGACGGCTCCACGCGCATCATCATGTCTCAGCGCGGGTTTAAGCAGGGGGACCCCGCGGCACCGATGCTCTTCTGCGGCGCCATTGCTCAGTGCTTGAAACGGTTCAATGAGGCGGCGGCTGCGCAGCGCGCGCGGAGGCGGATGGGCGCCTACATGGACGATGCCAACGTCCGAACAGGCGCTTGCACGCTGACTCAGGATGACATACAGGCGGTGGCGCAGCTCAAACAACACTTTGCGGAGGTGGGGCTGGAGCTAAACCTCACCAAGTCACGCGCGCTGCCTGGCAGGGGGCATGTGGTGACAGACCACGAGCGGCAACTGCTGCAGCAGCTGGGCGTTCAGCTAGTGGGGGATACGGATGAAAATCAGAACCGTAAAGCTGTGTTGCTGGGGGTGCCGGTGGGCCACAGCAGCTTTGTGGACGCATGGCTGCGCAGGGAAGCGGGTGCAGGCGGGGCAGGGGCTCGATTTGCAGAGCGATGCGCGCGCCTGACATCTCCGAGGGCTATGTTCAGGTTACTGCGCTACTGCGTGGTGCCTCGCATGACGTACTGCCTGCGCACCATTCCCACTACGCAGACAGCGCCAGCCGCCAAGGAGTGGGATCGGGTCACGCAGTGGGTGCTTGAGCACTCAATGGGCCTGCAGCCACCAGGCCAGACCTGGCGCCAGTTTGAGCAAAGTGGGGCCCACTTCCATCTGGCAGCGCACGGCCCAGCCTTACAGCAAGCGCGACTCCCAACACGGCATGGCGGCCTTGGCATTACCAGCGCCTGCGACATCGCTGATGCTGCGTATGTGGCGGGCACGTTGCAAGCGCTGCAACCAGCACTCTCTGGATGGGCGGGGGTGCTGCAGCAGGCGGCTCCTCAAGCGGCTGCAGACAACGCTGCTGAGGATGCGGCAACACAAGCGACACCGGCAGCAGCGGCAGCAGCACCAGCACCAGCAGCATCAGCAGCGGCAACTGTTACAGCGGCAGCGGCGGTTGCCAGTGGAGGCGCGACCGCTCCGGCAGCGGCAACTGCATCAGCGGCTGGCCGCGCTTATGGCGCAGCCATTCCGGCAACACACGACGCAGCTGCCGCTGGATCAGGGGCCGCGGCGGCAGCACAGGCGGCACCAGCGGCAGCAGCAGCAGCGGCGGCGCACGGCGCAACTACTCCGGCGGCAGCAGCAGCGGCGGCAGCAGCAGCTGCTCCAGCATCAGAGGCTGCTGCAGCAGCGGCAGCACATGTTGCACCTCAAGTGGCCTCGGCGGCATCACTAACTGCAGCATCAACAGCAGCGGCTGCGGGCATAGGCAATACAGCTGCTACAGGCCCTACTAGCCTAAGGGCTGCTGCAGCACCTGCAACAGGAGCAGCGTCGGCAGGCGGCGCCGCAACCGTGCCGGCTGCGACAGCGGCAATGGCGGTGGCAGCGGCCAATGCGGCAGGTGCTGCACCAACACCTGCGGCAGCAGCAACACCACTGGCAGCAGCAGCAACGGCAGGCGGCACAGCTGCAGCACCAGCGCACGCAGCAGCGGCAGCCGTCAATGAAGGCGCTGCGCGTTCCACACCAGCAATGCTACAAGGCGCAGCAGCAGCAGAGGTGGCGCGCCTGCCCCTCATGCGGACGATCGCCACAGCTGCCACATCTCTACGTGCAGCAACAGGTGACAAGCTGGAACATATACTGCCACCAGCGCTAACGCCACTGCAGCAGCAACCACCTACGCAGCAGCCGCCGCTGCGGCCGACAGCAGGTGGTGGCACTGGTGCGGATGCTGCTTGCGTACTTGACGCCAGTGCTCTGCAGTTGCAGTGTAGCCTGAAGCGCCCCAATCAGAGTGCGCTTGCAGATGCCGTCGCTACCGAGCTTGCAGATAAGGTGGAGGCGGACCTGCAACAGCTGCCGCAGGGCACGCAACGCACGCAAGCACTTGCTCGATTCCGGTCGCAGCGCCACATGCACTCGATCGGCATGGCATTCCTCAACGAGCCCATGTACTCCACAACGGCTTCGTTCGATGGCCTATCCTGGCAGCTGGCCGTCAAACGCGCCATCGGAGTAGAGGAGCAGACGGCAGGCTGCAAGCTGTGCGGGAAGTCGCCGGGCGGCACCCTGCATGCACGGCTGTGTCAAGCGCCACGCGTCAAGGCGCACGACACCATTGTCCACAATAGCGTCAAGAGGGCCACGCAGCGCCTCCTGCGGCAATACCTCAAAACGGGACTGGTGGACGAGGACTACACGCCGTTTCTGGGGTCCGCCGGGCCGCCGGGGAGTCGCAGGATGGACATCGTGCTGCCTGCCGACGCCTTCCCGGTGACCGGCTACGACGACCCGACACGCCACCTACCGCTCATGGTGGACGTTACCTGCTTCGAGGCACAGGTGGCGTCGCGGGCGGCGAAGACTGCAGCAGACCCCGAGCGATGCTGCCGCGACCAAGAGGCCGCCAAGACTACCCACTATTCTGGTCATTATGATCAGAATTGCTACAAACTTGCCACATTGGCAATAGGGTCATTTGGCAGCATCGGGGAGCAGGGGCGGAAGCTGCTGGAGGCTGTGGCGACGGAGTATGCCAGCAGGATGTCAGTGCCCGGAGGAGCGCGCCCTAAAGCTCTCAAGGGCATCGCCCTGGCGCGCTTACGCTCGGCACTGTCGGCAGCGCTCCACATGGCGTACTCTGGCCGTGTCATGACACACATGGCAGAATCCAGGGGGGGGGGGCACATGGAGGAGGACGTAGGGGAGGACCCCGAGATGCCATTTGGCGGCGGCGGCGTTTGAGTGGTTGTCGTTGCGACACTTTCAGACTGTCATACGACATGTAGATTCCTTACAGCTAGATGCCAATCATCTGGGCTTTTTCGCGCCCTGAGCGAGAATTAATAAAAAGTACTTTTTATTAATTCTCGCTCAGGGCGCGACTAAGTACTTGTCCACCTCCATTTGCACAGCACTCCGCCTCCATTTGCACAGCACTGCCTAAGTTAATGTATGGCCCAGCGGACATGTCATCGCCTCATTCATTGTGAGCCTGTCTCGGTCTGGTGCTGCTAATGAAACAAACATATCATGCGGCATGACCGAGCATCTGAGTTGACAAAAGGACTGGATAGCGATGGCAGCCACGGTTTGCGCTCTCACAGTCTGCAGATAACCGCACCCTGACCAAACCTCTTTCAAGCGCGCACGCTTTGAAAGCAGCAATCAAACGAAAGGCTTTTGTACCTTGAACAGGCAGGCAACAAGTCAGCAAGGCATGGGCACTGAGGTGGTATGCAAGAAAAATGGCAAATCTCATTCCTGATTTATGCCCTGACGGCATACGACATCAAAGTAAAACAGCTCATCTGGCAAACTTGGTTCGGTCTGAATGCACATGTGCTCTCAAGTATGCCGCCTGCTGTAGTGCACAGGCTTGTCTGTTACTGTCTACATTGGCTTCCGCAGCCCCTGGCTGTTCTGCATTACTGTTGCTGTCTACAACGGCTTCCACAGCACCGGGCTGTCGATCTCACTGCGAGGGTAGCGTATGCTAAGATGGAGCCTGCCTCAATGTACACTGTTACCTACACGTCTCATTTGTGGGCGGCCGACTCGGATTCCATTCTGCAAGCCTCGTTCACCTGCCAGGCAGCAGCATCATGGCAGACGAGGCAAGGAACAGGGACCACGGCAAGTACTTTGAAAACTGTCTGCATAAAGAGTGCACCTGAGGTTATCATGACAGGTAGAGCAGCAGCCCCCCTCACGTTGGCTGCGAATAGTACTGGTGTTGCGTCAAATGTGCAGGTTGAATTACTAATCTATGCCTACCAGCACTTCTTGCAATACATGCTTTCTTCTCCAACATCACACTGCACCATACCTGTAGCGCGCATGAACATGTCACTGGAGCTGTCAGCAATCCTTGTTGAGCGCTTGCACCAACTACAACAAGAGCTTATAAATGATCATCCCAGCCCTCAACAGCAGCATACATGAGCAGCACAACTATTGCACCACACCGCAACGAGTGGGGGTCAGGGTAATCATCAGTGCTAAGTAGGGTTAGGGTTTAGGGTTTCAACTAGCATGTACGTCATTGCAAAGCGCGCCTCGCCATGAGCATGAGGAACCGCTCGTACTCGGTGGTGGCCAGCAGCGCCTCAGTGAAGAAGCGACGCTCCGACCAGAGTAAGTGAAAGGGTTTCGGGTAAGAGTCAGCATGTATGCGCCTCACCGTGAGCACGAAGAAGCGCTGGTACTCGGTGGTGGCCAGACCAGAGTTAGTGACAGGGTTTAGGGTTAGAGTCAATGCATGCGCCTCACCATGAGCACGAAGAAGCGCTGGTACTCTGTGGTCGCCAGCAGCGCCTCGATGAAAAAGCGCCGCTCAGACCCCTGCGGCAGGTCCATCAGCGCTCGTCGGCACTGCCGCTGGAACTCAGCGTCGTCGCCGCCCACGGCCTCGATGTGCGACTGGATCTTGGCCTCAAAGTGGTCCAGAAACTTGCGGTACGTCTCCGTGAATTCGAGCCTGGAGAGAGGGGGGGCAGGCGGCTTGAAGTTGAGGTTACGGTGTCTTCAACCTGAGGTTGTATATCATGTCCTGGACCGCATAGGCTGAGCACACGGTAAATCGGGCGTTGCGATGAACTTGAGAGGTCAGTGTGGCGTTTGTCGCTGGCGTAGAGGAGTTTGCAATTAAGGTGGTCGAGGTACCGGCCAGGGTGGCGCCTTGCTGCTGTCGGAAAGAGTATGCACAAAGGTAGTGCAGGAAGCTGCTTTTCACACCGTGTGAGCTTGAGGAACACTGGGGAAAGTGCTTGTGAGTGCAGGCCACTTGCAACAGCTTTTGTGTACGTGGCAGCTTGCCACAAAAAGCGGTTGCTAACGACCTTGCACTATATACCCCCCCGTAATGCCAGTGAAAGTGTGTTTCATATGATTTGTTGTGCGATGGTGATCTTTGACTTGGTGCTACATGTTGAAGCACTGCCCTTACAAACCTCTGCGCTTGGGGTCTTTGCAACTTGCGCATGTGCGCACTCATGCATGGACGATCGAGTGCTTCGCAGCACCTTAATCTAAGTGTTGTGCAAAGTTTACGCCAGCAAACGATGATGCCCGCAACACTACATGCACCATGATGATTCTGCACGGTCTGCAGTTGTGGCCGCTGCAGTCAGTGACCCTCGCTGGTGCGTTAAGTGCCCATATCTGAAAGATATCATAAAGATTGGCACTGCTCGTCACATGCACCGTCAATATGCCTGCGCCTGGCAGGTGCTCAGAAATGGCGCGCATACATGCGACCATGGAGCATCACCACAGGCAAACTTGCGCGTGCGGGCCGAGTCAGCTATGCAAGTGCATGGTCTCTTGTACTTTGAGGTACAATCGTCTGCACGCACAGTGTCAGGCCTTAAGGAAAGGTGTGCTATTGTGCTACTGGGGAGGACACGTGTGTGCACACCAGCTTTGCCTGCGCCCGAGTAGGGCTAAGCAGGGGGGGGGAGGGGGGGGGGTAATCCCATCACTGGCACCACATGAAATTCTGCAGTCAGGTTCCATGCTCACAGGGACACGCCTCCCGTGCTGTCGCTTGCCCACGTGCTGCCTCCCTCATTCACACTGTAAAGCATGCTGTCGGAAAGCCGACGCTCATGCAAACACGCAAAACTCAATTCTGATCTTTCGGAACTTTTGGAAATCGGAATTTTTGGAAAGGCGACGTTCCTGCAGATACGCAAAACTCAAGTTTGAACTCTCACCTGTGCTCCATGCTGGAGGCATGCTGCACGCCAACCTCCCGCAGCGCCATGAGGAACGGCCCTATGTTCTTCTCTGTGAACGTGGCAAAGTCCTCCTCCAGCTGCTGCGAGAAGCAGAATGCCTGCGCGCTCACGGCAGAGCGGCTTCTTGTTCAGAGTCGCAGCGATGGTGAGGCATAGGTATGCATGTAAACCGAAGGTCAGAAGTCATCACTTGTCGGGTTACAGTAGTCAGTGCACCACTCTGCGGATTGGAAAATCATCAAACTGCTCTTCAGTGCTGAGAAGAATTGCGATTGTTGGAGCATGTCGTATCTGCATGGCACGTAGGCGTCGCACAAAGTGTACGCATGTGTCAAGGTCACCATTCCCATGTACCAATTTACAGGGTTTTTGGGCAGTATCAATCATACTTACAAGAATGGTTTTTTAGGGTTATAACGCCAGCAGCCATATGATATGCCGTTCTGATTTACCTCACCAACTGCCTGCTGCATCAGGCGTATCGCTACTCATGCCAGTACTGCTGTGTCTGGAAGGGCTCGATGGAGCCGTCCGGAATACTGCACCTAACATGACACTGCATACATAGACTGAGGCAGTTGCTTGTGGTAGTGCTGACATGAGGGTTCCCTGCGCTCAATGTGTTCACTTCGCACGTACCTGGACTTTGTCTAGCAAGTCGTAGTCGTCATCCTGGCTGAGCCGCGGCATCGGCTATCGAGATCGCGGGCGTCCTCCCGGACCTTACGCAAGCTGGGCGGCAGATACAATTGCGCTGCTCA
Source organism: Tribonema minus (assembly GCA_017506865.1). Lineage (NCBI taxonomy): Eukaryota > Xanthophyceae > Tribonematales > Tribonemataceae > Tribonema > Tribonema minus. The sequence goes on along the minus strand of JAFCMP010000528.1, from coordinate 491,593 downwards.
CGCACTTTTCTGCACACACGCGCAGGGCGCCGTAAGGTTTTGCACACACGCGCAGAGCGCCTTACGGTTTGCACACACACAGAGCCGTAAGGTTTGCAGCAAGGAGCTCTTTTTGCACACAGTGTCCCCCCAGGGGGAAGTGCTCTCCCGGAGACAGATTGGGGAGGGGTTCATGCAGCAGTGTAGCCTCGGTGGCATCTGCCGCAAATCGCGTCCCCTCACCCTGGACTTGCTCTCTCGGCAAGCAAAAAGCGTTTTTTCTCTACCCGCGGACTTCCGGGGTCCCTGTTGAAGGTCGAGAGCGACTGTGATTTCAAAAGAATCCATGGCGTCCTCGTCCACGAATCGTATCCTGCAGCTGGAAGGCTCGCCGCAGGCAGCCCCAACGGAGTGGAGGGACGCCTTGAGTGCCTTCGCGAGCGAGCATAGCACATCGGCAGGCATCTTGCAGGCATGCGGGGAGGCAGCCAAGGACAAGGTGGTGGCTGCTGTACTGCAAGCCATGCAACGTAAGCCTGAAAGCACAGCACCGCTTGCTCCTGAAACACAAGTTTGGAGACATCACATCAGAAGTTTGTGCCAGGGTCGTCTGCCATTGCAGCTGGTCAAGCCTCGCCACCACGCAGTTGCTCGAAGTGTGGATCCATTCAATCTGCTAGGCTCACTGGTCTGCCTACTGGTCTGCTCACTTTGCATCAGTTCCGGTGACAGTGACGGAACCCAAACAAACCACAACTCCTCCACACCACAGTCCACCGATACGTCGAGTCGCTGTACGTGTGAAATTGAAAAGTGGTCGTACCAATTACCAATACCAATGGCAACGGGCATTGCAAACTGCAGGCGAGGTGATGTTATGATTATTGATTTATTTGGATGCGAGGGATTTTCATCATTTGTCCTGCTGGGTTGCGCCAGGGGACGTGGTCAGGTCGTGTGCTCAGAAGTTTACTTTCCGCGCGGGCGACCAATCAATTTCTGGTACCGATCAGCTCCCCAGTGCACAGCACGACCACCACTGTCACTTGGCATTTGCAACAACAGTCGGTGGACGCAATTACCCTCGGCCCCGGAGGGAGTGCACTCCTGGTAAATGAGTCTATGTAGAGCGACCACCTCGCTGCTTGTATGGCCTCTTGCGAGCACAGAGGCCCTAAACGCTCGTGGGGGGTTTGCGCTGCCCTTCTGCGCTGCCGCCGCCGCCAGCACTGCTTCTGGTGCGCCAGTCAGTGGCAGAGTTTGTGTGTGATTTACCGTAGGGCGGCTGTGCAGAAGCCACGGAGCTGTCACAACACCAATATTTCCTTGTCAAAGTTGGCCGCAGCAGCCGCCGCCAGTACCACTTCTAGTGCACCATGTAGTCATTGGCAAAGCTTGTGCACACGCACCGTGGGATACCTCTGCGGAAGTTGCAGAGGTGCGTGTTTCCACTGTGCAATCACCCGAAAACGCAGCGGCGCCAGTTCACTGCAGTAGACTCTCGGCATTGGAGCAACGCTGAGCCGTGACTGACAGCTACACCCCTAACAGCACGGGCACGACCACGCGCAACAGCGCACACCCTTGAACATGCATCACGAGCTCTCAAATCTGTTGGGAGCCCCTAGGGTTCACCCTAGTCCACGGCGAGCTGCGTGCACGTTGCGCCACTCTCACACGCACCTACATACCATCTGCTGTGCTCGGATTGCGCAGCGCAAAAGAGGGCGGACGCGGCGGCGCTGTCACTGCAGGCAGCAGCGCTCAGCGCGGCCAAGGTCCTGCTGCGCGAGGCGCAGGGGTCGGCGCCGCTCATGACCATGGAGGCATCGGAGGTGAGCGCTGGCGTGGGTATGTATGTAGCGTCAGATATAGCATTGTCGTGACGTGTGACGGTCTGATTGTGTTGCAACGTAGAGAGGTGCTGCTCACTAGCCTGTTGCTGAGCATTGTCATTGCGTTGATATGTGGCGCTTTGACCGTGTTGCAGCGTAGAGGGATGCTGCGCACTGGCCTGTTGCTCCACACCGACAGAGGCATAGTCTAGACATCAAGGTGATTTCCGGTGCAGTAGAAGACCGGCGCCACTCTTGTGCTGCTAGAAATGATTGTGATGTGGTGTGTACCGGCTGCTGTAACTGTCAAGAGTGCTATGGCACATGATCGTGTAACGGTCATATGCTCCACCGCATTGTACAGTTCATTCAAGGCTCCGCGGCAGCGGCGTCAAACGCCGATGCCTTGACGTGTGGCGCTCGGAATGTACTGTTTGTACAAGGCGCTGCGCCACGCACAAAGTCTTGATGTTGGATGCTCCAATGTGCTTTCGCATTCGAATTACTTGCTGTGCGCCTTGCCACGATGCGCCTTCAATACGGTATAGTGCATCGGCACTCACTCACTCACTTAAATGGCTGAGTGAAGCAAGTTGTGCATGCTGGCAGCGCAGACATTGCGTTCAAGAGCAGCAGTCTGCACGGGGCAAATTTGCTCTCGTTTGGCCGCACAGGCACCAGCGCGCCTCTTGGTGCGTACTCTCAGCGCACAATCACTCATGTGCGCAATGCGTTGGCTGGTCATTGCTGCTCGCTGCTGCATCTCTCGTTATGCCCGTGCCTGCCTACCTAAGCCCCCTTGGTGTCACTGCCCCCCCTTTCTTCCCCTTTTCCAGGTGTACCTGAAAGCAGCGCAGGAGTCGCGCGACGCCGACGAAGGCTTTGCAGTCGCCACGGCAGGCGTCTCGTGCCTGGTGAATCTGCTCGTTCACGAAGGTATGCATGTATGCTGACAGCGGCAGCTGGCGCCCAATTTGGAGCAGCTGCTCATCTTGTGTAGGCAAAGACTCCTGCTGACTGTCAGAGCGGCACTAAGAAGATGTAACTGTGGCGCTGTCATTGTCAAACGGTTTCGTCAAACCTTGTGGGCAGAGAAAATGTGGTTTGTGAATCGTCCACACGAGTGAACCAATGCAAGGCGCCTTGGGAAGCCCCCTCTGTGGTTGTCCTGGCCATTCATTCATTGGGTGCATGTTTATAATTGGCATCACGCTGCACCTTGGCCGGATGTGATTTTGCTCTTGGGTACAACACAGCTGTGCAAGGTGATGGGCCAAAATCGCCTCTACGCAAGGAAGCTGCCTGTGTTTTGACATAATACGTGCTGCAAACACATATTTGTCGTCTGCACATTGGTGACCAGTATCCCCTTTCTACCTGCATACCCTACATCTGAAGTTACACTGCTCCTGCTGCAGCGTGACTTCAAGTTGCACCGCGAGCGGTCATGCCTGCAAACGCAATGTCGCGCAATCCAGGGCGCACTTGCTGAACCCTAGCCCTAGGAGCCTTGCATGAATGCTCCCGCAAATCGTATGGCAGCAGCGCTGGAGTTGAGCGCTGCTCATTTGGTGGATGCCGCGCTGCTCTGCGTCGAGCACAAGACTCCTGAGGGCTACGTGAGCATGGGCCCTTCACCCGCGCTCTGCCAGCACAAAGCTTCCAGCGCCACTCTTGAAGTCACTCTCGCCCTTTCATCAAAGAGTCCGTCGCATCGCTGTTAAGGCGTCACTTGTTGAAGTAGTCAGGAAATCCGTCTCTCGCAACGCCTTGGAGCTGCTCCCTAGCGTCGTTCTTGAACTTTTCATCACCCTACTCCCGCAGTCTGCACTCACGTCGCCGTCCCCGTGCAGCCGCGGCGCCCAAGCCTGTCGTCGCCGCCAACATGCTTGTGGCGCTGCCCCGCGCCTCTACGGCACCTCGCAGTGGTGTGGCTCGCTCTTGACCCAAATATCACTCTTGAAGTCACTGTTAAAGTCGTATTCACCCGTCCATCAATTTGAACTTGCCATCACACACACCCTTTTCTCGCGCAGCCGCGGCACCCGAGCCTGTCGTCGTCGCCAAGGTGCTGGTGGCGCTGCTCGGCGGCGCGCGCCCCGCGCCGCTGCTGCACAACTCCAGTGACCAAGCTCACCCCCGACCGAACGTCACAGTTGAATTCATTCTCACAGAACTGAACTTTCTGTTGTCCTCCGTGCACCCCTCGCGCTAAACCCCCCCCCTCCCGCGCAGCCGCAGCGCCCCAGCCAGTGGTCGCCGCCAAGGTGCTGGTGGCGCTACTCGGCGGCGCGCGCCCCGCGCCGCTGCTGCACCTGGCGGCGCGCGCGCTGTACCGCCTGTGCGCCACGCGCGCGCCCGCCGCGGCGGTCGTGCGCGAGGGCTGCGCCCCCGTTGCAGGTATGAACTTATATATGACTCGTGGCCAATGACTGCAGCAGCAGCGGCCACGGTTATTGGTGGAAGGCACTTGCGGCCAACCACTCCTTGTCACCTAGAGCCGTACGATCTTTTGATTCGTTTCCATGTATTGTGCACACAAGCATATGTACCCGCCTGTGCGCCACGCGCGCGCCCGCCGCGGCGTTCGTGCGCGAGGGCTGTGCCCCCGTGGCAATTACGTCAACTTTGCCACAGGTTACCGGCAGACGCTGAAGCTTGTTGCGCTCATTTGCCAGCCTCAGACTGCCAGCTACTTGCATGTGCGGCACAATGTATCGGGCACAGAGACCTACCTGCCTGTACGCCACGTGCGCACCCGCCGCAGAGCTCGTGCACGAGGGCTGCGCCCCCGTGGCAGGTACGTAGGTATTGTGCACACAGGCATACCTACCTGCCTGTGCGCCACGCGCGCGCCCGCCGCGGCGTTCGTGCGCGCGGACTGCGTCCCCGTGGCAGGCGTGTAGGTACCGGGGGCTGTGACTCTCTCTTGCGTGTGCGAAGAAAATGCGTGGCAGGTGCGCTTGGGGCCCTGGGGTGATGCCCGGAGAGAGCATAGAAGCGCAACAGGACTTGCGCAAGGGGTATGGACAATGCAGATTGGGCATTGCACTGCCGCAGCAGGCGTGCATCACGCTGCACGGTCAACACCACTGTTGGAGCATAGTGTCATAGTATAGTATCAGAAATTGTTATGTGGATTGCGCCAGGGGAGTAGGGGGCGGGGGCCGCGGTGCTTACCTGCTCGTAATGATGCCTTGTGCGGGGGGGGCGGAGGGTGCCCCCTGATGCGGGGTACTGGTGGGGTTTCGGTCGCTGTTCAGGGCCAGCACACATGCTGGGATCAAAGCAAACTTGTGAGACAAGGTTGAGCATCAGGTGACGCGTGCTTGCGGCGCACAGCACGGGGGGGGCAACAGGAACCTAAACCCTAGTCTGCCCCCCATCCCAATCCGGCCGCAACGTCTCTGCATGGAGCTCTTGACAAAACCCTAGGCGTCAGGGCTCAGCAGTCTTCACAGTCAAAGTGTGGAGCCAGGACAGTTAACGACTAGCCGCCGCAGAGCACCATGCTTACCTACAGGTCAGGACACTCTTTGCACGAGGAGCACTTGTTACGAGCAAGTTTCGCGTGATCAGCTTTGAGCACTGCCTCGTTGGTGTCGTGCCCGCGCAGGCACGGGTGACTGCGGCAAGACCCTGGTAATCCTGGTCAGCCTGCTGGCGTGGTGCGTGCGGTGTGAGGACCCGCCCTTTCCGCAGGGGGCGGGGGTGGCCCCCCTCGCCACGGAGGTGCGGTGGAAGTTCGTGTCGCATGCCGCTTGAAGTACGATTATCGTGCAGTGGTTGAGATCACTCGCTTTTTGCAACACAGTATGGGGGTCCGGTTGTTTGGAGGCTTGGTGCAAGGACTCGCCGTTTCCGCAGGGGGCGGGGATGGCCCCCCTCGCCACGGAGGTGCGCTTGAAGTTCGTGTCGCATGCGTCTTGAAGTACTTCTGCTTCTTGCAGTGTTTGAGTGCGGTGCGAGGACCCGCCGTTTCCGCAGGGGGCGGGGGTGGCGTCCCTCGCCACGGAAGTGCGGTTGAAGTTCGTGTCGCATGCCTCTTGAAGTACGATTATCTTGCAGTGGTTGAGATCACTCGCTTTTTGCAACACAGTATGGGGGTCCGGTCGTTTGGAGGCTTGGTGCAAGGACTCGCCGTTTCCGCAGGGGGCGGGGATGGCCCCCCTCGCCACGGAGGTGCGCTTGAAGTTCGTGTCGCATGCGTCTTGAAGTACTTCTGCTTCTTGCAGTGTTTGAGTGCGGTGCGAGGACCCGCCGTTTCCGCAGGGGGCGGGGGTGGCGTCCCTCGCCACGGAGGTGCGGTTGAAGCTCGTGTCGCATGCATCTTGAAGTACTCTTGTTCTCTTGCTGTGTTTGAGATAATTCGGCATTAACAACACTGTGGGGGTCTGTTTATACGGAGGCGTGGACATGCGATGTTGAACTTCACCTCAAGCTTCATTTTAAAGTGCTGTTAGCTGGTGTTGAGGTCTGGCGTCTTTCGAGCGCGTGATGGGACTCTATCCATGCGGTGCCAAAGGCATGGCATCAAGGAGCGAATCGCACGCATGCGGCAGGGGTCGTCGACCCTGGCCACGCTGGAAGCACATGTGCAGAAATATTTACTGATGGGTATTAGTACATGTAGCCATGAGATGGAATGTGATAACTTCTGTATTGTGTGCAAGAAAGTCTGCATCTTGAGTCACGACTCGTTGTGCGTCAAATGCCTAGATGCAATACCGAGCGTGTAACTGCCATAACTGTCCCAGTCAAGTCTTGCGGAGTTGTAGACCCCTTCTGCCTAGTCGACAATGGCCGACCGGACGCAGTGATGCCGGATGCTGAGTACTGTGCCGCGCATTTCTTTATTTTTATTTTGCAAGCACACGTCGCTGTCTGCTGTATGACCAGTGTCATGTTTTTACGACACTGTCCAGTCGTCCAGTCGTGTTGTGGGAACAACACAACACTACCCCCCATGGCGCCTCTTTGCGCACTGAGTGCCATCCGTCATTGGACCCCTGGGACAGGTCCATTGGGGCAGTAGCGCACAGGTTATGCCAGAGGTGTTATCGCCACATCTCTACGGTGCACCCGCAATCTAACCTAACCCTAACTTTAACGCCGGGCACCATTGGCATCCCCCACTGCCGAACGCCCCGCCTCACCGCTGAGAATTACAGCGCGCGCCAAAGTGTCATTCCACAGCCGCCGCAACTGTCAGTCACCGCTACTCGATGCTTCAAGTCAACACGGGGGTGGGACCTCCATTCGTCCGCCATTGCTGTATGCTGTGCTGTCAGTCACCGCAGTTGACCGCCGCTTGACACACACACACACACACACACACACACACACACACACACACACACACACACACACACACACACACACACACACACACACACACACACACACACACACACACACACACCCTGCTCGACACTTGAAGTGAACAACGAAGTGCGCCTCCAAACGTCCGCCATCGCTGTGTGCGCTGTGTGCCCAGGTGTTGAAGTTGCTGTACTTCCTGGCGAGCACTGGGGCGGTCGACGTGGAGCGCGCGCAGGGCGCGGCCAGGGAGGTCATCACAGTGCTCGGCCAGGTGAAGAGCGCGCTTGTGCATTACTGACGACTAATACGACTAATACAGTAGCAGCTTCGTTGCTTGTTGCTCGCTGTTGGTCGTGCTTCCGCAGCAGAATGGCCCATCCGCTGCTTGCTCGCCGCTTGGTCAGTGACAAAGTTTGTTGAGCACTGCGGCTCAACATGCCCTTGCGGAGAGTCGCGTAGCCGCACAGCAGGCCTGCCTCACGCCAAGCGCAACGTTCCCCATACGTAGAGTGCATGCTACGTGTGATGCTGCAGTTTTTGAGGCCATTGCAGTCCCAGGATCAGGCCGTTTGCTGGGCAACGGCCGCTGTGGTGCGCGGCCATCACAGTGCTCGGCCAGGTCCGTTCCACTGCTGAAGAACGCGCTTCGCGGAGAGTCGCACAGCTGTGCTGCAGGCTTGCTTCACGCGTGACCGCAACGTCTCCCGTACATACATGAAACACATGCTCTGTGTTATGCTGCAACGCTTCTGAGCCCACCCGGCAAGCCTACTGCCAAAACAAACGCTTCTTATGTTCCCATACATACTGTATGTGTCACTGCAGCCTTTGAGGTCATCACAATCCTAGGACACGGTCGTTCGGTGGGTAACAGTCGCTGTGGTGCGCGGCGCTCTTCATACATGCTGTGTGTGAGTTGTTTTCAACAAAAAAAAAGGTTATCACAGCGCTCAGCCAGGTCCATTTTATCGCACAGCGTACTCCGTCGCGGCGGTTGCACTGGGCTTGTTAAAGGCGCGTCAGCAGCGCCTCCCACCGTGTTTTGTTTGCGATACTTTAACTTGAACCTCATCATAATGCGTGGCCTGGTCCGTGCCTCTGAATCACGTGTGTCGCTGATGCGTGTGGCGCGCTTGCGACCACGCATGCGCGCCAAGCGTCCTTGATAAATTGCGCGTGATGCTTCACCTTGAAGTGAAAGACCTGGATTGCTGCACGACGCCCCCATCCCGCACCATCAAAGCAGGTGGCCGCATTGTTGAATGTTAATTGGAGCTTTACCTCGTCAAATGTGTGCACACTCTTCGCTGTATGTTGCGTGCACGTGCTGGCGGAGGCGCTGCTGCTGCGGCTTGGCCAGGTACTCAGTGTTTGTTCAATTCATTACTTCTGTCGTCGAAGTATGTGCACGCATTTCGCTGAATGTTGTGCGCAGGTGCTGGCGGAGGCGCTGCTGCTGCCGCACGACCGGGCCGAAGCCTACGAGTGCAAGCTTCATGTAAGTTGCAACACTGAGCAATCATAAGCTTAACGTGCATGCGGCACGCACAAGTGCAAGTCCTTGTGAGTTGTAGCACGTAGGGCAGTGCGGCGCTGGCAGTGTACTCTGCGTACTCTGATGCTGATGTACTCTGATGTACTGATGTACGCCACTGACGTACACCACGTGAGTCACAGTGTTCAGCAGTGAACTGGGTCACAAGTTGACTCAAAAACATTTAGCAGCATGCACTGTGTTTCCAGCCCATACTGTGTACTACCGCCTGTTGTACTTGCTGCAGCTAGCGCACGTCATTCTAGCCGTTGTGCAATTTTGTGCTGCATGCTCAAGCTTGTGCCAGCCACTCCCGTTGCAGCTGCGTTCGGATGCAAGTCACCAGTATACTTGAATCAGCGCTGCTGTAATCAACGGTCTTGCAGTTGCAGTTCCTCGATTCATCGTCAGCGTTGCGTGACAAATGCACATGGGGCATTGGCTCCGCTGATTGGTCGTTGCAGTTGCGGACTTGTCGTTCACTTCCACGTTACTAGCCAACTCGCACTCACGCAGTATATACGTATTGCAGCACCCGCTGCAGCTTGTAGTCGGCACCTCATGACCCTGCCTCTGGCCCTAATGAGGACCACCGCCGCCATGAGGGCAGTGTTCACATTAGGCGATTCGCTGTTTGCCACTCAGGCACGCGACAAATCTGGCCGTGCGCAAGCATTACGTGTACGCATGCCCTGTTGAATGCTCAAATAGGGTGAACACACCAATCGGTGAACCGCAAAACACCACGAGACGCACAAATTGTTAAATGTAAAGCCTGCAATTTTCCCGGGTGTTACTTGTTGCAGGTGGTGAACCTGCTCATGCACATGCCAGCCACGTATGCTCTCTACCTCAGCGAGAATGGCATCCTGCCATCGCTGGTAAGTCAAGGTGCAGAGCGCAGTTGGGCTCTAGCCTAGTCTTTTTATCTTCAGGACAGCTCTTTGTGGTAAGTCACGCTGCGAAAGCCTGTAGTTCTAGTCTGGATTTCTTCAATCGGCACTTTACGGAATTGGAGGCCTGCTTTAAAGGTCTTCCAAGTGTCTGTGCTGCTTAGGCATGTTTCTCTTGAAAGCCACCACCAATCCAAATTTCGTCCTGGTGTAGCACAATCACGCATGCGTCTACTTAGAGCGGCACGCAAGGCCACTCGCAAGCAAGAGTGAACTGCAAAGCGGGCATAGCAGCACTGCCTGCGCGACCGCTACCACTACTGCTGGCAGTCAGGAGGGCATGCTTGTCATCGAGAAGTTGTCGTGATCGTTGGCCATTGTTGTCCGCGACGCCCTCATGCATCAGCACTTTTGACGCCGCCCGGGTGTACTCGCTGCAAAGAGTGACTCGCTGCAGTGAGTGAATCGCCACAGTGAGTGACTCGCCATACTCACCCCCACTCGTCCCTGTCGTTCAGACCGCATCACACCTGCTGCAGTGAGTGAGTCAGAGTGACTCACTTGACTCGACGCTGCTCTTGTCCCCCGTTCAGGTGCGCATCACGGAGCTGCAGCTGCTGGCATGCGAATTTGAAGCCGACACGTTTGACCCAGCGGTGGGCTTGGCGCCCATTCTTGCTGTGCTGGCAGCGGCCGCGGGGAGCGCAGCGGAGCCGCGCCGCATTCTAAAGGTGAGCACTGCTGTGCATTAGGGTTAGGGCTAGGGTTAGCATCAGGGGGTTTGAAGCCTGTTAAGGGTTAGAGTTGTGGTAAGCCCTATCCCCCTCACAGACACACAGACACGCACACACACACACACATTTTCCGGTTGCTGTCATGATCTACAACGGCCGCTGCACCGCCTGGGCGGACTTCAGACAACACTCGCACACACACACACACACACACACACACACACACACACACACTGCGCGCACATACACAGGCAAGCACAAGCGCGCGCGCACAGACATACGCACGCCTTTCCCAATTGCTCCCGTGTTGGTGGCGGCCGCTGCACCGCCTCAGCAGGCATCCAGCAGCTTCTCAATGATGGCGTGTCCGGTTCTATGTGCCATCACGCACGTGCAGCTGCGGCTCAGCAAACTTCAGCCCTAGTTGGCAACATTCAACTCCATAAATCAAACGTTAACCCTATCAAGCAAACTTCAACCCTATTGAGCAAACTTCAGCCCTACCAAATGTGCGTGCTAGTTCTGGTCGGGCTCACATCTGGTACTGCGGCGTCACTGGTCAAGCCTGCAGGGAGCACTGGCGCGCACTGTGAGTGCTGCACTTGTCGCCTCTTGCGCACTTTGACAACGCCTCGCCACCTTTGTGGCAGCGGCAGCACTCCTGAGGGGTCCGCAGTTCACGTGAGCAGTGGACCAGTCTTGCGCGGCAGCAGCGCTCGTCGTCTGTGCCCCTCCTATGGTTGCCCCCCTCTGCGCAGAGCAGTCTGCCCTCAGAGCTAGGGTAAGAGTCAGGGTTAGGGTTAGCTAAGTTTTTCCCTGGCGCAGACGTTCGGTGCACACGACACGTGTTGCAAGAAGAGTACTTGTGCCTGACGGTGGCGCGCGCGTGTGATGCCCGCGCACAGAGTTAGGATTAGGGTTAGGGTTAGGGGGGTTAGGCTTAGGGGTAGGGTGATGCGGTCTTCGACTGCTGGCACAAAGCATCTGGCGGAAGCTAGCGCCGCCATCTCGCAGCCCACGCCGCCGCTGGCAAAGTTGAGCTCAGTGCATCAACGCATTTGCGTCCACACGTGTGTCCTGCCGTGATGTACCTCAATAACCTAAAGTGTACACGGCGTCCCATACCCCCACGCCTGTCTGGTCAACGATGGAAATGCGTGCGCTCTGACATTTGCATCAAACGCCCTGCATGATTAGCGTGGGAGACAAAGGTAAGGTGGCGCGCAGGCGTGGCCTCTTTCAACTTCAACTTGAACCTCATGCATACTGGACGCTGCGGGCACGTGCTCTCTGACAGAGCCATGCAAGTTGAGTCAGTTGCATAATTAGGTTAGGGTGAGCGGTGCGCGGAAACGCAGCCAAGTAGCAACTTCAACCCAGACCTCACGCCTGCCTGCCCCTTGCGGCTGCTCTGCTGCTCGATGCTGCTGCAGGCCCTGATATTCCCGGCCGAGACTGACGCGCAGTGGGAGCAGTACCAGCGCAGACCCGCGGCGCAGGATGAGGCGGAGGTGAGCAGCGTCACATGTTGAAGTTATGGTTGAGGGGCTGTTCTGCGCGCAAGACCCCGGACACTGCAACAAAAGCAAAGTACCGATACTGATGGGCACTGGGTTAGACAAAGTTGCATGAAGTGGTCAGCGAATGCTGCCTCACGTGTGAAGACCGGTATCAGCATGAGCGTGCAAGCAGTGCACTTTGAGTCAAGGCGACCACGCTCTTGGCGAAACTGAGCCAGATGCGCCGTCTCGTGCTGCACACCATGCCCTGCATCTCCTCCCCCCCCCCCCCAACGAGCCCAAACCCCTCCCCCTCTGACCCTGACTCTGACCCTGACTCTGTCTGCATGCATGACGTACGCATACTGGGTGCAAACACCGCAGAGTGTGCAACAGCGACTCAGACCCTGAATCGCCTCCCAGAGGCCGTGCTCAGCCTGACCACGTGCGTCACATGTTCAGTCAGTATGCATGTGCGCACCACACCTGACTCGCAAACGCAGGCGAAGGCGGCCATGATGCGCCGTCTGAAGCTGCGCGTCACGCCCTGCACGCCCTCACCCCCCCAACCCCTTGCCTCACAACCCTGACTCTGACCCTTACTTTGACTCGCGAACGCAGGCGAAGGCCGAACGTAAGCGCCGCATGCACCCCGCCGCCCAGTCCTGCCTCTGCCTCTGACCCTGACTCTGGCCCTGTCTCCGACTCGCGAACACAGGCCAAGGCGGAACGCGAGCGGCGCATGCACCCCGCAGACGCCCCCCCCGGCTCCCTGCGCGCACGCCTGATAGCGTGCCTGACCATGGTCGAGTCCACCAGTCGTAGGTTTGCGGGGGAGCTGCTGTGGGCGCTGTGCGAGGGCAGCGCCGGCGAAGACGAGGTATGTATGGGTATGGCAACAATCTCCTTGAAGTGCTTGGGTGCGATTTTGTACTTGAACTTCAGTTGCATTGCACAGCTGCTGTGGGCGCTGTGCGAGGGCAGCGCTGGAGAGGATGAGGTAGGTAGGGGTATGGCATCGGCTTTCTTGAGTCATTGGCAGGTCCGATATTCTGCCTCAGTGTTGCAGTGCTTCACCGTGAGGGTGAGTCTCAGACCAGCCCTGCTGTAATGAGCAGAGAGGAAGTTGGTGAAGTGTATGGCAGCTCCAATCCACAGTCTCCGTGCAGACCGGGTATGTCCTGGCCTGGCGCTGGTACACTTTGCTGCTGCTCGTGTGCGCGTCAACCGAACCTCCCCATCTTTCGGGCACACCCCCTATTGGTTTCCTGAAGCCACTGCTTGACAAACCTGTTCTGCCAACACTGCCAAGCGTATGCTGTTGCCGGCTGACAGCTGACCCTGACTCGTGACTCGCGACTCGCAACTCCGTCCTGCTGTCCCGCGGCAGTTTGTCTACAGGGTGGGGTTCGGCAGCGGCGTCGGCCTGCTGCGCACGCGCGGGCTGCTGGGCGCCATCGCAGGCGGCAGCGCTCCGCAGTGACACATGGCGAATCGCAGCGCTCAGCACAGTGACTGATGTTGGGCGCGGCAGCAGCTGCAGTGGCATCGCGCACGCGGCGACGCGCTGCAGCAAATGGCGGCGGCGGCCGCCGTGTGTCGCGTTCGATTGTGGATGGCGCTGCGCCATGGCAACAGCGCGCGGCAGCGCAGTGCGCAGCGCGGACTGCCGGCAGCAGTGCTCTGCAGTGACGCGCTGCGCTGCGGTCATCCATTCTCCGCAGTCATACCTGACGGGCAGCAGCGTGCTCTCCGCCGTGGTGTCAGATATGACAGGTGCCGGGTGGGGATGCTTCATCGTGATGATCGTGGTGTGTAGCGAGTGGATGCTGTCTGTTGTACGTGTGGTGACGTCAGTGCTCTACATGGTGATGATGAACGCCGCCGCACACGGCGCCGTCGCCTACGGCAACGTTGAACTCGGCAGCGCTGATGCCGCCGGCGCTTGCGCTGCTGCCCCGTGCGGAGTGCCGGCAGCAGTCGGCTCGCGCTGCTGCTGCTGCCAGCCCGGGCATGCGAGGCGCCCAGTGCCCGCTGTTTGGCCCTGGGGCCACCCCCAAGGGCACCTGTGCTCACCGCACAGCCGCACTGGAGGGCGCGTAAATGACCAGCGCGCCAAATATGTAGCTGCTGCACGGCTGTCCGCGCCTTGCGTGCGCAGCAGCAGCAGCAGCAATGGCAGCAGCCGCACTTGCTGTCCTGCGGAAACTGCTGCTCGGAAGGGGACGAAAAGAAAGCATGACATTCAGCACACACTTGATGGACGCTCAGAACCCTGCCCTGCTATGTCCAAGTGCTTGTCATGGGTTGGGTGTTTGCATCGTTGCTATGGGCTACACAACGTGGGTTTCCGCCTTCAGCTGCCTATCACTGTGTCATGTAAAACATCACTCACTGCGACAGTGAGTATGTTGAGCCAAATCTTCATTGGCGCAGCAACTGCTCGCAGCAATTGCTGAAAATGTACGAACGCTTGACTTTTTGCTAGTGTACACAAACAGTACAACAACGCTTTCTCGCGATTTCCTCAGCGAGGATTGGATGAGCATAAAATGAAGCATGAGTGAGCCCTCAGACCCACCAGCGCTTGTTGACACACAACTCATAGAGTGCACAACAAACACCAACGTCTCATTAAACTGGCAACTTGTGCGCGCGTGGGCGCATCGACGACCCCCTACAGTTACAGTTACGTACTCTAGCCCGCTGCGACGACGGGGTGAGCGGCACACTGTTGTTGTGATGCAACGAGGCTCAACGCCGCGACTCGTCTCAAGGAATGGCCGCGCCGGCTTCCACATTTGGCGGCTTCAAGAAGTTCTTGTGGAGCTCCCGATGCAACATCCACACGCAGCACCACGGCACCTCCCATGCTGTGGTTCCACACCCGCGGCTTTCCTCACCTCAGGGCGGACCGTTCGGACTGTTTGTGTACAGTTGCGTGCATTTCCTACGCTGCGTGCCCTCCCTTCACCTATGGCACAGCCCAGGTGTGGGCACTTGCAGCCAACCTACGGTACAGCGCGCCCTGCTTCAGCCATGGATGCTATAAAGTACCGGAAAAACGAACAAGAAGGAGTTGAAGTAAGCACCGCAGGTTCGGAGGACTGCAATGGGGGCTCTGTTGGCCGCTCCCCCCCCCCCCTTTGTACCCCGGTGCGCGCTGCTTGGAGCTTTGGGCGCACGTAAATGCAACGAGTATCATCGCCGCCAGCGCAGCAGCTGCTGCTGTTGCTGCGGACATCACCACGCTCGCAGCGGCAGCAGCAGCAGCAGCAGCAGCAGCAGCAGCAGCAGCAGCAGCAGCACGACAGCGGCAGCTGTCTAGATGACTGCCGTGCAGTGCAGCCGCTGCGGCCTGCCCTTGACTGAACGCCGCTGGCGCTACACCATACGCCGCCGCAGTCATCCCGCACGCACGGCGACGACAATGCCGATCGACCAGAGGACCCTCCCCACTGCTGCCGCCGTCGCCGCTGCCTCTGCCGCCACCGCTGCCGCCGCCGCCACAGCCGCCGCCGCCTCTGACGCAGCGCACAAGGACGGCCAGAGCAGCCGACGCGCCGCCACCGCCCCAGCAGCAGCAACAGCGCTCCACGAGCGCGTGTGTGCCGAGCGCTGCCACACGCGGAGCGTCACCAGTCCGCGAACAGCGCCTGGTTCCCCGTGAAGGCGGGCACGTCCTTGTGCACGCCCTCGTCGACCTTGTCCTTGCCGACCTTGCGCGTGGGCACCCACGGCGCGCGCGCAGCCTTGCTCAGCAGCTCGGCCCAGTCGACGCCGGTGAAGTGCGCGTGCGCGCGCACCGCGTCCGCGCCCGCCTGCAGGTTCCCGATGCGCTGCGGCGCCTCCCACTGGAGGAGGCGCGAGACGAGGTCGCGCGTGGGGCGCCCCTTGGTCTTGCGGTCAAAGTCCTGCGGGGGGGGACGGGGGGGGGGGAGGACGGATCGGGGGGGGAGGAGGGGGGTCAGAGCGGGGTTAGGGTTACGATGCGAGCGCTGGGGGGTGAGACAGGTGAGAACAGTGGCGCCCCTTGGTCTTGTGGTCAATGTCCTGGGGGGAGAGAGGGGGTGGGGGGGGAGTCAGGGTTTGATGCAGGCGCTAGGGTGAGACAGGTGGGAACGGTGGCGCCCCTTAGTCTTGCGGTCAAAGTCCTGGGGGAGGGGAAGGGGGGGGGGGTCATGCTAGAGTTTGGAGAGGGGCCGCCAAGAAGAGGTCAGGCTGCGTGAATGAGCTGCGATGTTCCGCACTGGGGCGCCTGCGCGAACTGACGTGAACGCTTCCCGCACCACACACAGAGCAGGAAGCTTGACTGTTGAAGTGCTCGGACGACATCGGATGTTGGGTGCAACAGCAGCACAATACCAGGTTGAACTCGGAAGGGTCACAATGATTTTCTGCCTGATGTAGGGGAGGATCCCGAGATGCCATTTGGCGGCGGCGGCGTTTGAGTGGTTGTCATCGAGACACTTTCAGACTGTCACACGACATGTAAACTCCGTATAGCAAGCTTCAAGTTAGATGCCGTTCATCTGGGTTTTTTCCGCGCCCTGAGCGAAAATAAATAAAACGCACAAACATTCACCTTCACGATTGCAGTCGGCAGCTGGCGCACATCACTGGCTTTCGCGCTATATTAACAGCGTCGACGCTCTTACTTGAGTGCAATGGCTGCGCGGTCAAGACATCCATCAACATTTCAACCACTGTAAGCGCAAGCTTGCGGCGTCAAGAAGGCTACATGCAGAAAGGGCCACGCTTCTGCAACGCACCTTGGGGAAGCGTACGCCCTCGCGCTTGCAGTTGGCAATGCGCGTGAACAGCGCTGTCATATCCATGGGCTCCGATGGCCACTGTCAATGCAGAGGAAGATCAGCGGGGGCACATGCGCAGCGCGGCTCAGCGAGGATGCATGCAGTAGGTATGCACGCGCGAGCGCGCATGTTGGCACATGCGCTAGTGCGGCATTACGAGGCACGTACTGTGTGCTTCACATAGGGGTTGACGGCGGCCAACTGACCTTTTGTGCCTGCGCAAAGCTTGGAGCAACCCCAGTCCCCCTTTTACAGGCATGCATCACTGCAGCCTCCGCTGCTGATGCCTGACTGTCTTGGTACCACGTTGGAATGCTGCACTTTGTCAAACTCAACTTTTGTGTACAACTTCTCACATAAAGTTGGAAGCAGTGTGCCTGACAGGCATGTATCCCTCACGCTGCTGCAAGTGCAAGATGTAGTACGCCAGATTACAGGTCCACTCTGCATGCCGAGCACCGGCGTTTTGACATCAGCGGCCATGGCACTTACATATCGCCGGCTGCTCACAATGCACACATTGCCGTTACAATGCCCACAGCTATTTGATTGCAGCGCTGCTGGAGGCGGTGTGTACCACTTTAATGCAGTCGCACACAGACATCCGGCCTCTCTTTGAGGCTTTTAGCATTTGAAGTGCAGAAGTTCACGAGTATGTGCCTAGGGTTAGGAATAGGGTTAGAGGTGGTGTCATCGCTCGACTGCAGTTGCACGCAGACATCCAGCCTCACTTGGGGCCTGGATTCTTGACAGTGCACAGCTTTACGAGCAAGTACCTGAAGCGGCGTGTGCCCCGCTGTGAACTCATACACAAGTACACCGTCCCGCAGGCACACACACACATCCCCTAGGACCCATGTAAATGCACAAGCTTACAATCATGCAGTACCTGAAACAGTGTGTTCCACAGTGAAGTCGTACACGAGTACGCCGTACTACAGGCGCACAGAGACATCCCTTTGGACCCATGCAAATTGCACAAGTTTACAAATATATACTTCAAAGTAGTACCTGAAACGGCGTGTGTCCCGCAGTGAACTCGTACACCAGCACGCCGTACGCCCAGTAGTCGGCGCCCTTGTCGTGGCCGCTGTTGAAGATGAACTCCGGTGCGAGGTACTCGGGGGTTCCGCACATGGTGTACGACTTGGGGTGTATCTCTGTCTTCCCCCACACATGAACCACAAAGGGGATCTGCTTGGCAAACCCGAGGTCGATGATTCTCAGGTAGCCCTGCGGCGTGTGCCCGCAAAGGGGGGGGGGGGGGTTGGCACAGTCAGCTCCTGACCAGTTGCTACTTGTGCGCCACCGCTGTTGGCATGCGTACACCAGCTGCAATCAGAGCAATGCTGTTGACGCACACACTAGCAGGAAAACCGTCAGCAAAACGCTGTCGCGACACATGCATCGAGTGCCACATTATTGCTTGCTGCTGCTTGCGCCCGGCGCATTGTACAGCCAGTGGTAGTGACAGCGTCGTTATGTTGTGGCTCTGTAAACTCAGCAGTGCACCATATCAAGTCATGCAATTTGGAGTGGAAGTGCATGAACATTTGCTTTCAGTACACTTTGAACTCAAACCTCGAAGTATTATGTTATGTATTGGAGTCAAGCATGCAAAAGCTGGTACACAAACCAGCGTTTTTAGGTGAGGATTGGTGCAAAATGGCTGAGCATCGCATCAGCATTAGCATAGCATTACAAGTAGATACCTGAGCATCCATCATGATGTTCTCGGGCTTGAGATCTCTGCAGCAGCGGAGCATGGCACAAGCAGAGAGTCACGTGAGTTGGAATGACTTGTAACTTGAAGAAGTTCATCTTTGTTTGTGTGGTAACATGGCAGAGACAAACCTCGTAACCATACATTGATCATGGCAACTACTGGTGCTGTAGCAGGCAGTGTGAATTGCAGATTGAATGAAATGCTTGTCTTGAATTGCAATTCTCAGAACTTTGAACACCATGCCAGTATCCTTGCCCTTGCAAGCTTGCGCCGGGACCACGCAATGGCATAGGTGTACAACCACCCACATATTTCACTCCCATAATGGTTCATGCACACACACCGTCAGTAGCACGCCAATGATATGCTGCGCACCACAGAGCGGGAGAGGGTTAATTTAGGCAGCCTGGTAGAATACTAGTTAGCACACAGCTCAGTCGTGTGGCAGAGAGATGACAGGCGCTGGTAGGGTTAGATGTGTATGCATGTACCTGTATGCGACACCCTTGCCGTGCATGTGATGGGGGTAAGTAGGTATGCATTCACCTGTATGCGATACCCTTGCCGTGCATGTACGCCAGTGCCTCCAGCACGCACGCCGCGTAGAACACGCCATGCGTAATGGGGAGGCACCCCTCCTTGTACCCCGCTGTGCCCTCGTAGACGATGCTCCATAATTCCGCCGCCGTCACTGCCTGCTCATCACCGTCATCAAATACAGGATACATGAGCATGCTATGTGGTGCACCGGCATGTGTGAACGCAGTCATGATCAGAGCACAGGGAACACGAAGCACCGTTTGTGTCGCGGGTGCATGCATTGGCGAGGCAGTCTTACAACATAAGCTTCACGAAGTGTGGTCAGTTGCATATGCCTGTTGTGTGGGTTTTGGGGTATAGGCTGAAGTGCGCTGCACATACATGACGCTGAAAACCCCACAACTGTCACTTGCAAAAAGGGCCGCTACAGAACGCTCACGAGCCGCAGCGCTCAACAGTCCCACTGCAACACTCCTGCTGCCAGGCAAACCGTGTAGACAGGTGCCTCCGTGAGCAGGAACACGCTGTCCTTATTAAGCATCCCACAACACCACGGTCGAGACTATCACCATGAGACTTCCGCCGCGGCACGAGCTGCGTACCTTTGTGAGCAGGAACACGCTGTCCCTGTCCTTGTTAAGCAACCCACAACACCACATTCGAGATAGCGACATGAGACCATGTGCTGCTGTTGCGTAATAAGACCATGTGCTGCTGTTGCGTAATAATGAGTACCTCTGTGAGCAGAAACACGCTGTCCCTGTCTTGGAAGGCCCCAAAGAGCTTGATGATGAACGGATGGTCGAGGGACATGAGCAGGCGCCGCTCGTCGTTGATGTGCGCCAGCTGATCGCGCCCGATCACGCTGCGCTTGGCCATGGCCTTGAGCGCGAAAAGGCGGATGCCGCTGCGCATGTGGCGAATGAAATGAAATGATTGCATGAATGCGTGAATGAATGCGATGCAAGTATATTTATAGAATTTGTACATGAAGACTGGCGCGTGAACGCGTGAATGAGATGCCTGGCCATGCTGAACGGACGGTCGCGGGACGTGGGCAGCACCCGCCCGCTGTCAACGTTACACCCGCTCGGTGTCAATGTAACGTCCATCGATGTTGCGCTTGGCCATGGCCTTGCCGCCTCGCAATGTGCAATAGTCAGCTCGTCGTCTGCACAATGTTCACGTATGCACACAACAAATACTGGCAAATGTATCAGATCTATACATGCTCATTGCACCCGAACCCGTGAGGTGCATATGACGTAATCTCGACGTCTGTAAAGAGCGCACACATGAGGATGCATGGACAGGTGTTGCTCTCTCGCAATACAAGAATGTGGGCTACAGATGCAAGTCTGTATGCACACATAGGGGCCGCATGCAACGACTGCCACATCTACCCGCAGCCGTGAGTGCACATTGCCGACGCTGCGAACATGCAGCCGGACGCATGTAGCAACCCTGCAAATCTTAAAAACCGTGACCCCGGCTAGCCTGCTATGCTGAGCACTGGTGTGCGACGCCATTAGTGTGCGCAAGATGCGCAAACTCTGCTTGTCATGCCATCGCCACAGGTTTGATGGCGCTCACTTGCGACTGGGATGCCGCCACTGACAGCATTGCGCTAGCGCAGCACTGCATTTTTCCACCTCTTGTTGCTGCGGGAACTTGCACTGGCTGGGGCAGAGACCACCGCGGCGGCACTGCACTGTTGTCGCTGGAGGCGACCTCTGGTGTCTGCGGTACGGCGCACATCAACTTCAGCTGCATAACTTCAACTTCAACTCACCGACACGCCGGGCTGCTTTCTTGCCGCTTGGGGTCCTTGAAGCAGACGAGGTTGACCCTGCCAAAGCTGCCCGTGCCGAGGAACTTGATTAGCTGGAAATCATCTGGCTCAAACCGTTCCTGAGTATCAGAGAATGAGTGCGAACGGGCGCATGTTTGTGTCGTGAGCACTGGGCACAGTAGAGTTATTGCAGCGGCTGGCTTGCGCTGAATGAGGGTGGCGTGATGGGCTGCCAGCTGCATGCAGGGGGCCTCAGGCTTGCACGTAGAGTCGAACGCGGCACCGTTGCTGTGAGCAGCTACCAGCTGCGGCTCGTCAGCGCTGGCGCCTACAGTGCCCACGGGCTGGAACATGCTGGCGCTGCAGCAGGCAAGAGCTAGGGCTAGGGTTAAAGCCGCGCATCCGGTGCTTTTCTCGCGCCGCAGACGCGCCGAGACAGCACATGCACAGCTGCGCCAATGCCACTCAGTTGCGCAGCATAAGCCAACCACCATTACACTGACATCCGGCACTCACGTGCTGCGGTGTGTTCGCGATGGCGTCGACGATGCCCATGGGCTTGAGCACGCTGGCGCGCCCCTGCAGCGCCTGGCTGAAGACCTCCCGAATAGGACCCGCGGCCGTTTCAAACTGCGCCACAGTAAAGGTCGCCACGCGCGTAGGCTCCAGCGCCTTGATGGTCACGGGGCTCACCACACCGGGGAATGCGTCGGGCTGCGAAAGGGGGGTGCACACGGGGGGGGGGGGGGAGGGGAGGGGGGGTTGTTGAGCGGTGTTGTGTACTGTGTGCCGGGCACTATTGCTTTTTGATCATCAAGTGCAGAACCGGCAGTACGCCTCGTAAACTTGTAACTCTCGCCGCATGTTTGAAAGCGAGGGTAAGCTTTTGCCAGCCTTGCGGGGGGCAATGGCTCTGGTGTGCAGGTGACGTGCGGACCAGAGTTCTGCAGACGTGCAGCAACCGAAGCCTTCGAGCGAGTCACGGGCTGCCCTGTTGACGATCTCTTCAAACGACAAGTATGACCAGGTTCCGTTAGTTGGCGCATTTGAGCACTGCGATAACGCACAGACATCCTGCAACAAAAGCTGCAATCATCTTCTGGGACTTTGTTGTGACCCACACGAAGCTCGAAGAACCAGGTACCATGACGTACAAACTCGCACCACCCCTACTGAAAATTGACCAGAGCGCTCACACATAGGTATGCAGCCGACAGCTAGCCCTGCAGCCTGCGAGCACGCTGAAAACTTCGCATTACAAACAAGCCGATGATACGCACAAGGCCTTTATTTCAATTTTGAAGTATACTCCAAAGTTGAAGTGCACTGACCGGAGCGCCCGGGCGCGCGGGGGCCTTGGTCCACGCCCCCCTCTTCCCCTTGCCCGCGCACAGCAGCAGCGGCATGCCGACGAACGCGCCGCGCTGCACCACGAGCGTGTGCGTGGAGGGCGAGATGGCCATCTGCGTGATGGGCACGCCGCACAGGCGCGCGATCGCGGCGTCGCTCGAAGTGGTGCTGCTGGAGATTTCCAGGCGACCGGACTCCACCAGTATGCACCTGCGCACGCCGTCGCAGGGGATTTTTTTTTTGGGGGTCAGCAAGTGGAATGTCACCTGCCAAATGTGAAAGGCAAGTTGAGTTATGCGCGATTGCGGCGTCGCTCGACGTGGTGCCGCTGGAAATCTCCAGGCGACCGGACTCCACCAGTATCCACCTGTGAACGATGGTGTGGAAGCGGGGCTTGGTGTCAGGCGAGGGAGGCGTGAGCTGACTGGCGGAGAGTCAACTGCATCCTGAACGTCAAGTTGCTGGAAACTTCAAGGCGGCCCAACTTCTCCAGCAAGCGAAGGACAGACAGCAAAGTACACAACGCAGCGCTCCGAACGATCCACCATCACGACAACCGAGCAGCAACAGCGTCGCACCGCACCTATCGATGGTGTCCTTCTCCACGGCCATGGTACAGGCAAAGTTCAACCAGTGAAGTACACCGTTCAACTGCGACTGAACCCCAAAGCGCAATAGACAGCGCACCGATACCGCTGCAAACCTCAAGTCCTCTGGAGTACTTCAGGGACAAAAACTACACAGTGCTCCTGTAAGCCCATCTGTAGTTGGCGTGGCGGTCAGTGACCGTTTGAAAGTGTAGATAGCGCATGTGTGACACGTTTGACACAGCACCTGTGTACATGGATTGCATGGTTTGCGTTGTTGATAGGGTTCCCACCCCTCGAGCAGGAGCAGCAAATAAAGTCCACAGCGTTCTGACACCGCACCGCACCTGTCGATGGTGTCCTTCTCATTCGCCATGGTCTCAAGTGCCACTGCGCCCCCAAATAAAGCGCAACAGACAGCGCGCTGATACCATTACAACCCTCAAGTGCAAGTGCTTCAGGCCCCGGACAAACAGTGCACAGCGTTCTGATACCGCGCCGCACCTTTCGATGGTGTCCTTCTCCACGACCATGGTCTCCCCCGCCTGGAGCGTCACCCCCTCCGCCGCCCCCCCCAGCAGGCTCAGCGCGTACCGATCCACAACTTCAAGCGCGGGGGCGGCGCTCAGCATCTCCACGCGCGCCACCAGCGCCTCGCTCGACGTCACCGCTTGAACTTCGCGGAACTTGTCGCGGCACAGCGACCACAGGACGGCGGCGGCGGGGGCGGCGCGCACGGAGGCGCTGCGCGGTGCGCTGTAGATGAGGGCCAGCTCGCCGACGGCGTCGCCGCGCCCGATGTCGCGCACCTTCTCGCCGCCCACCAGGACCTGCAGGCTGCCCTCGGCCACGATGTACATGTTGTCCCCTTCCTGCGGGGGGAGGGGGGGAGGAGGGGGGGGGGGGGGTGGTCAGCTTTCTGAGCGCGATGCTCAGCACTCAGCTCCCTCTCCTTCCCGAGCCACTACCTTGGGCGCGCACGTGACTGTTTAAAATTTCAAGCCCGCGTGACCTGAACTTCAAAGTTGAAGTCTACATTATCATCAGCGCACCTCCCCCTCTCCCTCATGAGCCACTCCTGCTCGCCTTTCACGTGACCGTTTTTGAGCCCTTGTGACATGAACTTTCAAAATTGAAGTATAACATTCAAAGTTGAAGTCCACATTAAACAGAGCTCACATCCCCCTCCCTCATCAGCCACTCCCCCAGCGCGCACTCACACACAGCCCTCGAAACATGAAATTCAAAGATGAAGTGTACACTATCAGAGGCTTACCTCCCCCTCCTTCATGAGCCACTCCCCCGCGGCGCACGCGACCATCTCAAACGAGTCCAGCAGCCTGTCGAAGGCCGCGCCCTGCAGCCCCTGCTGCGGGCTGTCCCCCCCCGTGAAGAACACCTTGCCCATGGCGGCCTGAATGAGCGCGCGATTCTCCGGCTGGAAGACGGCCTTGGACTTGTCCAGCGAGATGTGGAGGCGGTTGAGCCGTGCCTCGTCGGCAAAGTCCACGCCGCGCTCGAAGATGCGGATGCGGCGCGCGCGCTTCATATGCTCCGTGCTGGGTACGTCCGAGTAGCTGCGCTTGTTGCTGCGGCCGCGGCGGAAACGGCGCGACGAGAGGCGTGGAATGGGTGCCGCTGTGACGCTGCCATTGTGGTGAACAGAGTTGCATTCAGGGCGTGCAGCAGTGGTGGTGAAGCGCTGCCGCCGTCATTGTGTCAGCACTGCTCAGTTAGTCACTGACTCAATGACTCACTAACTCACTTTTTGCTGACTTATTGGATGAATTATGTTCCACGCTGTGACTCAGTCTTCCGCCCACCCATCGCCTCACTTCCAAAGTGCTGTTCAACTTTATACCTGACGAGCGCGGGCCACAGGTGGCGTGCGTTTGCCATCATTGCATCAACGCTGCCAGCTATAAACTGACTCACTCGCTCACTTCCACTCGCTGACTCACTTTTCAACGTCAATGTTGATGGCCGTGGGCCAGCGGTGACGCGCATCTGCCCCTGCCGCCATCGGCGTAGCCGTCGTCGTCGTGAACGAGACGCCCGGCGCGTGCGGGGCGGTGTAGCTCTCCTGTTCCGTCGCGCTGTTGGCGTCCTTGGTCTTATTTACCATGCTCTGGAAGAAGGCCTCGTTGGACATGCCCTTGGTCTTGGCCTCCAGGAACAGCTGCTTCACGTTCTGGTACTCGGCGACGCCGGTGGGGCTGGTGGCCGCGTTCGACCCCACGCCCGCCGTGATGTCCTGTGGCAGCGATCAGCAGGGTACAGCGGCAGTTCAGTCTGAGTACACCGGCCGTGAGTGCTCTGTGGCAGCGATCAGCAGGGTACAGCAGAGGTTCAATCTAAGCACGCCCGCCGTGATGTCCTGTGGCAGCGTTCGGCAGGGTACAGCAGCGGTTCAGCCTGAGTACATTGGCCGCGATGTCCTGTGACGGCGATCAGCAGGGTACAGCAGCGGTTCAGCAGCGGGTCAGCCTGAGTACGCAGGCAGGGGAAAGCGTGCGCAAGTACAATGGGAGCATGTGTAGGTGCATCATCAAGCGTTTTCGCCTCGGAAAACAAAAAACGACGGCACAGCATCGTGCAGCACCAGCGGTCATGTGACACTGCCGATATTGCCCCACCGCGGCGCTCACGTTTGTGAAGAGTACTGCGGCTCAGTGGTGGTGTGCGTACAGAGCAGCAGCGGCAGTGCACGCGTTTGCAGGCTGCGTGTGCGTGCTCGACAGCCACCCCTGAGTTTTAATTATTGATCGCAAGTGCTTGTGCGCACACAGCAGCATTCTCGCTATGGCAGCGCAGCTGCGCTTTGGCCTCATCATGCACCGGCAGCAGTTGACGGTGTGCTGCAGGTCTGGCCACCCTGTGCAGCAGTGGACATCGATGCCGGCACGCATTTGGACCAGTATGGCAGCGCTATGTACTGGTGTAAATAGCGCATGTGTTCCGTTGCAGTCACAAATGCATACGACTCCACGCTTGACACGAGACATAGGGTCTCCGCCTCTCATGCAGAAGTGAATAAAGTACTGGCATCAGCGCTCGTCAGCATCCCCCAAGGCTTGGCATTTGCCGTGCCCATCAAGTGCTGCGCGCATGCAGTAGCAGCTGGCACATGGTGAAGCTGTGTGTGAGCACCCAATGAGGCCATGAACGACGCGGTGTCTGCTGTTGTCCAGCAGACCAGTGACATTGTGTGAGCCCCATTTGCCATGGAGACACGCATTTTGTGGGCAGTTGTATCGTTGAACTGCAGATAGGCTGCTAAGCACTGTTGCGGCATACACTTCTGCCAGCAAGTGCGAATACACCATACCGTGGCAAGCATGTTGCTGTATAAATCATTGGCCACATCGTTCACATTTTGTACACAGCAAGAAAACTTCAACTCTAACTGGTGTCTGCACTGTGGAAAAGATCGGTGCCTTTCTGGCCCCAGCACCGGCACGCACACTCAACACGTGGTATAGCCATTCTGGATTCTGGCACAAATTGCTTAGATGCATCATCGGGCCTGCATCGGTGGCACCAGCATCACTCTCGGCTGAAAGTGCATACTTTGAAGAGGTGGTAGAGGTGCAGCCTGTGTCTGACTGACGGGCGTTTGACCTTGCATGAGGCGAGAGACATTGCCGTTGAGAAACCGGGTTCCGCACTCGAGGCTGGCTTGTACCCAACCAGCCAAGGTCCTGAGGGAGACGTAGAGCCCAACTGTTTGGGGCGAGAACCCCTTGCGCAGATGCAACTTGAACTTGCATGTTTCTGGCACGAGGGCCGCACCAAAGAGCTGCCGACAACGGCATCAAGGTTGAGTGTGCGTGGCATAAAGATACGTACTTCAAACTATACGCAGCGTAGCAAGAGTTGCAGCCATGCTGTGGCAGTGCCGGCCGTCAGCACTGTTTCAAGCAAGTAGCGCAAGCAACTGCCACAGCGCCGTAGACACGTTGTTTCGTTGATAAAACGACTGTTGGGGCACTATATGGCTGGTTTATCATGCAGTGCAGACAATTTCGAAGTATGCCCTCAACACCTTGTTGCCAAAACCCTGTCATTATGCGTCTCCGCCAGCCCAATGGTGTTTGTGGAGATGTTGAAGTGTGTTCACACTTGATCCATGTGCGAACGTGTCAAGGGCCTTGACCTTGCAAATTACGGCACTGCAAACAATGGCACTGGTGTTGCATCTACTGTGCTGGCCACCAAGGCGAGCTCGATAAATCGTGGTAGTGAGTGCTGTCGGTGACAACAGCAGCAGCTGCGCGCCAACACGCTGACTGCAACCGCTTACACTTCAACTGCGACGCCACCAATCCACTACAGAGTAGCAGTGCAGAATTGACAACTGGTGGTAAGGCCTTGACCTGATCGTTTGCTCCGCTGCGCTCGCAGCAGTAAATGTTTAACACTGCTCATAATCCACGCCCATGTTCAACACGGCCCCACCGCTCGCAGCATGAGACCATTAACCCCTGATAACGCGGATGCGCCTCGCGCTAGGCGGTCCATTGAGAAACACCCCTCTGTCTTCTCAATCAAGAGTCATCACCCACCGAGGGCACGAGCGCTTCTATTCAGGGCTTCACTGCTCTGGACCCACCGAGGGCCCGCGGTGACCGAAACTATGACACGGTGTCATTTATTCGCATCGCCTACGGTCGCTGAATTTGCAGCTCTCGCGCTTTCTCTCTCACCGATTTTTTGCGCTTTGCCGCGCCATCGCCCTGCTGTAATGACGCTGCCCGCAGCGCCGCCAACTGGTCAGGAGAGCCCTGAGCGCTCCAGCCTGACCCCATGGACACCTGTACGCCGCACCCTCCTGGTACGTCTACCAGGCACCGTTTGATGCCTTTGAAGCACAGAACAGCACGTCCCTGATTGCGCTCCACAGCGTGTCTCCTGCTGTACCCATAGACAGGTCAGCAGTCGCTGAAAGCGGTTCACATAGATGATAGAGCTGTTTTGTCAACTTTTCGGTTTCAGAACATGAAACCGTTAGAAGTTTTGCCTTTTGCTGGGGAGGCACCGGCACGGAGAAATCTTTGACGCACATACCTTGGGGGTAACCCCCAAGCACATACCAAGTGAGCTGGACTTATGATGCGCTGCTTTGGTTGTATTGGACTCTGCGTGCTTGACGTCCCTACCACTACTGCAGGCTCGGCATCGTTTAGTGATTCATGTTTTGGATGTTGTTTTGAAGAATCTTGACAAAAGAGTGTTCGCTTGTGGCGGGATACGAGCCTCGGTGAAATGTTCACAAATGCTCGAAAGCATCAAATGATGACCCACAAGACCGTATGAAGAGGACTGTGTCACTAACATCATGTTTGAGCGCGGTTGTCTTCACGCAGCAGGCGTGCGTACAGAAAGACGTTGCTACATCAAATGTATGTAGACAGCAAGCATAAACCAAAAAACCGTGTATGTACTCAACTCGCCGGTTCCTTTCTACTCAACACTTCAAAGCCAAAGCCAAAGCCAAGCCCAAAACCAAACTTCAAAGCCAAACTTCACTCTTCGACTCTGTGTCGAAATTTTTTTACAAGCAAGTGACCCATATGGAGTCATCTATTCCGGCGCTCAACGCCGTCCGCAATCAGGCGAATGCCATCCGTACCACTCTTACTCACCATATTGAGAGGGAGCTGCGGATGAATGGCAATCCCAGCTGGTGAGTTTCAGGCTGCTGGTTTCGTTGGTGCATCCGTCGCGTCGGATCAGAAACGAGTTGCCATTGCACAGGCCGTATCAGGGTGCTCACCTGTGTTCCTCCCACGTGCGGTCTGTACTTCAACAGTACCACTTACTTACAGTCACTAATGCGATTGGACACTTGCGATTCTGCTCGATGGGCTCGCTTGAGTGAGGCCACCGGACCTCCCCTCACCGGAATGCATCATCCCTTTCTCTGTTTCCCACACGGCATCCATGCTCTAACTGAGATCGTGATAACACCGCCTCTTGCTCGTCAACGCACGATTGTCATTGTCGCATCGTGATCGCAAACGTCATGCTCATTGCTTCGCAGTAGTCACCGATCGCACCAGCGCAGCTTCACCTGGCATGACGTTGTTTTTTCATCATCGTTACATCACAAACATTCAGGAACCTTACATGGAAGTCGTTGGCCAGTGACTGCGTCGAGTACATGCGTTCGACAACGCAAGCAACACGTGTAGTGTGATACCCTAAACTGAGCTCTAGAGATTGAATACATGAACAGTATTGTGAGATCACCCCTCTTTGAACGGTATTACACATGATGTGTTTGTGAACGCACAGCAGGCCAGAGTTCGTGGTGGCACAACTGGCGGCCAACAGTCAAAGTCGCAGTACTTGCAGCCGCAATGCTGTCGGACGGACGAGGGAAGCTCATGCAACCCGCTACTCCCTACCCTGACCCTGCATTAGTGATAAGTGTGACATGCGCCGTTGACGCTGATAGTGACCAGCCAGCCCGTGGTCCGCTGCAGCGGTATACTCCACACGAAGGGTCACGCGTCGCATTCGCATGCGCAACGCGCCGGAGCTCATCCTGAAGGATTTACACGAACCGTCGTGGACTGTGTACATGGCTAATTTATCTTGAGTGCAGTAAGCTGCAGCTGATCAACACCTTGACCAACGTGCGGTGCGTAGAGTGCGTACATGGCCACTGTAACTCAGACCCTGACTCCAGTAAGCTGCAGCTTATCGACACCTTGACACCGTGCGGTATGTACACTCGACAGGCCGGAGCTGATCAACAGCTTCCAAGTCGTGGCGCGGCAGCTGGCGGATCTGGCGGAGGACGTGGATCCGGTGCTGCAGTTCTTTGCGTTCCAGCCCGTGCGCCCAACGGCGAATCCCGCGCACAGTGAGTTGAACACACCCTCGCAGTATTTCGAAGCGAACGCATCACATTGGTTCTTCAGCTGGGTCTTTTGCCGCTGACATTTATGGGCAGCAGACGGCAGCAGCGGCAGTTACGGATGTGTGATCAGCACGTCACCATTGGAAGAACAGTAACTTCATGTGCTGTGCGGCCGCGATGCGAAAAGGAGTTGCCTCAAGCAGTGCTCAGCAGCAGCGCTGGCCGCTACTCAAGCTCCACGCAAGAGCTGCCATGTTGCCCTGTGACAGCAGCACAGCACGATAAATCATTGTATAGTGGACCCGGCTGTGCGTAACAAAAACAAGATAAATATTGAGCGTTGCCATTTGCAGCAGCACCGGCTTGCGTACAAGTGCATCGTGCGGCGGGCCTTCAGGGTCAGGTTTACGGTTAGGGTTAGCGGAGCATTCCACCTCCGGTGTGCGCATGCACTGGGTTCAACTCACAGCTGTGCTGGCAACGTCAAGAGTGCTGGACACTGCTGCACGACTGCTCGTGCTTGTGCTACCACGCCCCCCATTCTGATAACTTATCGTTCGTGCATGCAGCCCCCCTGTTTCTCACTGCCTTGGAGTGCACCTGACCACATGCCTACCAGTACACGATGCATGTTGTTCTTATCTAACAATTTCCTTTGCACACAGTCCCGCTATTTCTCACTGCCTTGGAGTACCGTATTATCTATTTATACTGAAGCCCATGAGGCGAGTTTTTTGAGTTTCCACGCCCTCATAAAATGATGCCCCACTTTCTTTTCTCCCGCATTTAACTATGCCCCCCCCCCCTTTTGCATATGGATATACAGCATGTATCCTCTACGTACATGTACTCTGCACACTCAGCGACTCATGCTACGTCACCACATATGTGTGCACATGCATGCTCTGTCCTCAATGTGCACAGCAGGCAGAAAGGCAGCTAAGACACAACCCAACTTTGCGTTCAACTCGCCTCTTCAGAAGTGAAGTTCCGGGCTTCTGTAGCGGTGCAGAAGTATGCCGCTACCGCTACCGGCACTTCCTGATGGTGGTAGATGAGCTGAAATGGCTCAAATATACATGCACCCCACCCTTTTTTTCTCCAAGTATTTATGGCGCCCCACCCCCTTTTTTTCGCCCTCATAAAGAACTTGCTTCATGGGCTTAATCATAGATGATACGGTACGCCTTACCACATGCCCACCCACCTCATTCTTATCAAAGACATTCTTTTGCGCACGCAGTCCCCCTGTTTCTCAGCACGCGGCCGCTGGCGGAGATGGATGCTGCGGACGCCAAGCTGCGCGCCTGCAGAGAGGGGAAGGAGGGGGAGGGTGCGGGGGCAGCGAGTGGCGGCGCTGCGGCGGGCGAAGATGTCGCAGAGACGGTGAGGATACGGCGTGCCTGTGGCGCGTGCAGCGAGCCTGCACTACTATATCATGTTCATTGATTCATGCGTGTATGTATGTATGCGCACAACGCCCGTTGCCGGTGACGCAAGACGCCGTGCGCACGCACTGAGAGTTGTAGAGGCGGTGAGGATGCGGCTTGCTCACAATGACGATGAACATGCTGCTTCTGGTAAGCATGGTAAGGTGAATACCTCGCTGCGGCGAGCTTCATCTGCTGCGGCACAACCCAAATTGCACATTTGTACTTGGAGGCAGGGTAGAAGATGCCCTAAAATGCACTAATGAAATGAGTTCGACCAACTGCCAACGCCGCCAGACCCCTACCTCAATTTTGTGTTGAACTTTTCCGCTGCCGACTCTGCAGTACATAGGATGTACGTCAGGCACACTACCTCTTTGAGCCCTCAACCCACACTGCACATTGAACTCTCAAGCATACTCCCATGCAGCGCTGCGAGTTTGACAGCTGCCAACCCCTTACCTCAACTTGTTGTTGATTATCTTCGCTGCAGTACAACCAAACCTCTACCACAATTCCTGATTCAACTGTTGCATTGCCCACTCTGCAGTACAACGCGGCGGTACAGAGCGCCAAACCCCAACCTCAACTTCTCATTGAACTTCTCCGCTGCCCCCTCTGCAGTACAACACGGCGGTGCAGAGCGCCGAGGATGCATACGAGAAAGCCAGTCAGGCCGTTCTGGCCTCCATCACGGCAGCATCCGGCACCGGCCGCATGCGGCCAGCCAACCCCGCACAGTCCTCAGGTAAAGGCTCACTTCAGACTTGTGTACCGTGTCGTCATCATCAGCATCACAAGGCAGTTTTCAGGCAAAGGCTCACTTCAGACTTGTGTACCGTGTTGTCAGTATCAGCGCCATGGGGCCAGCCAATTTTGCGCAATCCCCAGGTAAAGGCTCTCTTTACTGAGCCTTGTTGACGTCATCAGCACCACTTCGCGTCGCTTTCACCCTGCTTGTACCACATAGTTGGATTTAAACTAGACAGGGATGTAAGATCTGTATAGTGTTGACAACCTGCAACCCTAAGCCCATATTTAGTCTACAATGCGTGCCGCTTACATGCAGATGCGTGCAAGACCCCTGATGCTCAGCAGTACATGTCTTGCTGTCTCTAAAGCATGGCGCCTACTTAGATGGCAAAGGCTCTGTACATGTTGATACATTGATCTAACGTTGCCCTGACCTGACCGTAACCCTAGCTGGTTGCGCGGTCCAGCGAGGCTTGGCAGTTTGGACGTGTGGCACAACTAGGGTTACGCCGAGAGCACGCTTGCGGTTGAACGACGAGGAAAGCGTTGTGTGAAGCCCTCTTCCTTGTTGCTGCAATGCCAGACTTCAACTTGTGTTGCAATGCCAGACTTCAACTTGTGTTGGCTGACTTTCAACTGCATGCTGACTGCAGCACCTTGCCAAAACACCTCGCCAAATTGTGTAATCCGACCCGTATATCTTCACCTCTCTCAATCATCCCAGTACAATGTTTTGGCTGCTGGAGTCAGCTGCTGACGTGTGCACCTCAAAGTATGGTTGTGGTCTCCACTTGAGGGCAATCCCTGTGACTGAATGACACCCTGTCTTGCGTGCTGTCGTGGTGCCTTGCGCAGGGGCGGACTCCATGGACTTGTGATCTACAAAGGCACTGACGGCAGTGCGTACATGACACAGCGATGAATTTCAGCAGCGGCCCATGATGAAACAACAGCTTACCGCCGTGCTCGGTTGAGCACTGCATCACACTGCAGCGACCAGTCAGTGGCAAGTAATTGAGTCACTCGTCGGGCGGCCTCGCGATACAGCGCTACACATGTAGGCACTTGCGACCGCTCTCGCGCAACAGCCGCTGCAGTGACGTTACTGTCGAGCGCTGGGTGCGATGGCACGGCAGCTACTGGGCCGCATGCTGCAAAACACCTTTGCACGCCAGGATGCGCACGACGCCACAGCAGCAGCGCTCAACAGTCGGCCATGTGCGCCATTCAAAGCGATAACGACTGTCGCTTGGTGCGGCTACGCACGGACGCGCGTGACGCCAGCGTTCAAGAGGTGCTATTCGAGCGCGCTGTACATATGTCAGCGTAAGCTCCAGCACGGTGGTAGCGCGTACCGATACATGGGGGACGAGACACGGGACAGACAATGATCAGAGGCGATTATGGCAAACAGCGATTCTCTGGCCTCAAGCCAAATTCTGTGCGCATTCTGTTGCCTTCGCTTGCTGCATGTCCCAAGTGTCACATCGTCGCCTGCGCGGGTTTGTTTTTCATGGCAAATCGATTTTAGGGTTAGGGTTAGGGTTAGGCCAAACCCTACCCCCTTCCCCGTTCTTGCTGGAATCATACCTGCCCCATCGTTCGCGTCTGTACGCTTTGCGAATTCCTTACGCTGTCGCGACCTCTGTGCGTATCCCGACACCTGAGTGTCCGACCTCGCTCCATGTACTCTTGACTCTTGTTCTGTCATGAACTGGACGGCTTCCAGTTGGCCCAGTCTGCAGCAGCTTTCCCATTGCATGATCACTATACAAAGCAACGTGGCATAGATCACGCATCAGAGTGAGAGCAGCGCTCTCGCCCAGAAGCAGTTTGTCAAGTAGTTGGTTTTGTCAGTGGGTGGATAGTACTTGAGCGACAGAGGAAGACACACTTCCTGTCCACAGCACACAGTTTGTAATGCACGCCTCAGCCACGTGACACAGCCCTTGCTTCCCCCGGGGCTCCCCCGCTATCGGGAACCACACGGAAATTGAGCAGTGCCTAGATCATCCGAGGAATGGGACTCGTTTCACAGGAGATTCTGCGTTGTGCGGACTGCTTGCTGCAGTGCCTTGTATGAGCAGCATGCATGCTCAATCTTGTGCGGGCATATCTGCAACTGAAGTCTGGTGAAAGCTGATGTTAAGAACTACCTGTGGACCGGATGTGTTCAGGTAGAGGTGAATCTGCGCGAGTCAGGTACTGTACCAGCGTGTAAATTCTGGTACAGCAACGATTACTCAAGAAAGCTTGACATTCACCATCTGGGCTTGTTTGCGCCCGAAGCAAGAATACTAAAAAAGTACCAGCAGCGTTCAAAGCGCAGACCGCAGCTGACCCTGTGCAGCTGAATTGAAATGGGCCAGTGCTCAGCAGTTCATGGCGCGTCACAGATGCAATTGCAGTGTGGACCTTAGACTCAATAAATCACAGTGACAGTGTTGGGTCGATGCATGGCATGGATGGATCTGGCACACCAACTACATAGCTACAAGCCGCTACTACCAGTCGCTGTAGGCGCGGCCCTCGAGGGGTGCCGTTTGAAGCGTGCTGCACATGATGTTAGCAAGCTGACGATGACACTTGTGCAAAGGGTCACAGCAGCTCTGGCAGGGAGGACGGTGCTTGCCAAGAGCAGGCGCGCGGCACAGCTTCAAGTTTGAGCTGTGCAGCATCAGCAAGGCGATCACAGAATTCTGCGCTGTGTGCAGCATCTGCAAGGCAGTCACAAACCATGTGAGAGGGGTCGATGTGGTGTTCATTATGCGCCTTGAAATAGATGTGACATCGCGTTTGCGCTGGAAGTAGGCAAGGGTGCGTAGCTCAATCCGTGGAGGCGGCTGCATGGGGGTCGGCCCGACCGCACCTGGTGAACTTCAAGTTGAGCTGTGCTCTCAAACCCCGCTGCCGGCACCTCCAGCGTGAACGCACGACTCTTACTCTATAGAAACAACAAGGGGTGCGTATGCGCGACGCAAAACTGAGCACCGCCCGCGACTGCACTACCGCGCGACGTCGCAGAGCGTGATGCGCAGCGGCTTGAAGGGGGGGGGAATGGGGGGAAGGGGGGGGGGGGGGGGGGCATGTATGTATGTGAGGTACATCAGCGCCTGCGGCCGCCGCATGCTGCTATGCAGCAAATTGCCCGTCCCCTGAGCCCCCCCCCGTCCTCCCCTGCGCGCCGCCTTGCCGACGGTGTGGGGAGCCCCGTGTGTCGCGCCATCGGTAATGGCTGCGCGCTGCACATGGTACTGAACATTGTGGGGTGTCCCCAGGCCGGGAGTGCGCATGGTCGCTTGAGAACATGGCTGCCTTGTGAGCACGCTCTGAGCACCGCTGTTGATATTGTACTCTTGCCCCCTTCGCAGCCCTGCGCCCGTGTGTGCAAGAGTGGGGAGCCATCAGCAACCTTGTACTTCAGGCACATACTTGCCATGGACAGAGCGTGAGCAATGCTCAGCTGTCTGTTGCTGTGACGTTGCGGCGTTCTGCCTGTCCTGGTGTGGGGGGGGCTTATGCGAGCCCGCACTGAGAGCAGATCCTGGCGCCACGGCTGTTTCATCACGATCCCACATGTCTGCCTCTGTTGGCCGGATGTAATCCATCCCGTCATTGCGCGGGTGGTGCTGCGCACTCCGATTGATAATGTGTTGCGACGCCCGTCGCAGTGTCGCCATGGGCATCTGTGTCTGTGAGGCCTTACACGGCTATGCTACTGGTGCTATTTGTCTGAGAAGTGTGGGTGCTGTGGAGTGCTGCCGTCGTACACGACACACCGCCGCCATTGAGGGCAGCGGCACTCTGCCACCGCTGCCGTGAACCGCTGCCACTCTCACAGAGCGCTGCCGCCACTGCTGTGCAGCGATTGCTGCCACCGCGCAGTGCCGTGGCTGCCGGTGTGCCTGTGCAGCGCCGCCGCCACTGCCGGCACCACGGATCGCAGCGGTCGCAGTGAACGCTGCCACTTCCACAGCCGCCACAGCAGCAATCGCCTCCATTGCTGCCAGCACTGCGGCCGCCACCGCAGCCGCCGCAGCCGCCGCCGCCGCCGCTGCCGCCACCTTCGCCGCTGCGTCTGCCGCCATCGCTGCAGCCGCCGCCGCCGCCACCGTCAGCACTGCGGCCGCCGCCGCCGCCGCCGCCGCCGCCGCCGCCGCTACCAGTCCGCGAACGCCGCCTGGTCGCCCGCAAACACCGGCACGTCCTTGTGCGCATCGTCGTCGGCGCCGAGCTTGCCGAGCTCGCGCGGCGGCGCCCACGGCGCGGCGGCGCGCTTGGCGGTGAGCGCTGCCCAGTCGACGCCGGCGAAGTGCGCGTGCGCGCGCACGCCGTCGGCGCCCGCCGTGAGCGCGCCGAGGCGCTGGCTCGCGTCCGCGGTGAGGAGGCGCGAGACGAGGTCGCGTGTGGGGCGCCCCTTGGTCTTGCGGTCAAAGTCCTGGGGGGGGAGGGGGGTGGGGGGGTGGGGGGGGTGGATTCAGGGTTCGATGCAGGCGCTTGGGTGAGACAGGTGGGAATGGTGGCACAACTTTGTCTTGCGATCAAAGTCCTGGGGGAAGAGGGGGGGGGGGGGGGTTGCAAGGTTGGGGGGGGGGGGGGTGGTCAATGCGGAGGTGAAGCGCATAGTGAGGTTGATGGAAGTGTGAGAGAGATTGTTGAGGGGGGGTAGGGGGACTAGGGTTGCCGCGGGGGTGAACCGCATAGTGTGGTTGATAGAGGTACGAGAGAGAGCGTCGAGGGCTGGTCGGGCTGCATGGGGCTGCTTTGGGGGGCCCCTGGTGGAGGAGGCACGGGCCGTAACGGCATCCCTCGGTCAAAAGTCTTGGAAGTAGGTATAGATATAGGTTGCGGTCAGCTTTGTGCTGCCCGGAGGGACTGCAAGTTGATGCAGGTGATATGGGTAGGTTAGTATCGACAGTCACATCTCATTGCCAGCACAGGTCATACGCAGACCTGGCTGGTCACCCTAGACCTTGATGCTTCGAAGTATGGGATGTAGAGCTGGACCTGACGTTATGCGAATCAGGTGCAACTAGTTCGGATTGCATATCAAAGGGCACATGAAAACAGTGTGCACAGCTTCACAACTCTGGTAGTGCAGCCTACCCGGTAGCTATTGGCAACAGGGCTATGCCTGTCTGACGCTGTCCGTACAAGTTCAAGCCGTCCTCCTCTTCGCATCAACATCAAACACGGCAACGAGACCTTGTGGGGACCCTTGCGTTCCCTTTGCTTCACTCATGTCACATCGTGTTCTCTCTCTTCAAGACTTGTCTGCCTGTGCTGCTCTTGAGCAAGGGTTAGGGTTAGGGTTAGATCGGACGTTCGGCACCCCTGCTGTGGCCAACCTGGTATATGCATCGAGCATATGCACGAGCAGATCTGGGACTACGATGAGGACTGGGTGTGAACAGGGACCGTTCGGGTTAGGGTTAGGGGTTGATTCAGGGTTGAGGTTAGGGTTGGTATGTACTTCAAGGAGTATTTGGGTAAGTGCGACTTGCCTCAGGGCTACGCGCATGCATAACTTGAGCTTCATCAAGTGGTCAGCTTTGCGCAGTGACGGCATGTAATGAGAGCATCAGCAAGGCTTGCTCTTAGGTCTCAGGCATGCACAGCGTCCACCAGGACAAGGCGGCTAGTCCTGGAGCCTAAGTAGCTGTGTGGACCCATGACTTCTGGTCCTACGTAGCGCGAAACTTCTTCAAGTACATGGAACCACAGGTCATGGCAATAATGGTGTGTTGCGTTTGAGGCACATCATATGGATGTTGGTTCGAATGTTGCGGACCTTGGGAAAGCGCACAATGCCGCAGCAGCGCCGCATACAACAGGGCCAGGGTCACCATTAGCTCCCGACTGGTGTCCTCCCCCCCCCCTATCATCACATAGACACACGCTTGGTTTTGTTCCCAGGGTGCACCCAAAGTATATACTTCTTTTTTGAAGTACATTTCTTCAAACACCAATATAAGGTGAAGCAGCATGTGAATAGTACTTCAAGTATACACACCGGGGGAAACCGCACGCCGTCCCGCTTGCAGCACGCAATGCGCGTGAAGAGATTGGTCATGTCCCGCGGCTCCTGGGGCGCCTGCGATGCGACGCAAGGGCACATACATGAGATTTTCTGTTGGTTTGAAAGTTGTAACTGCAGCCCAAATGAGAGTGCGAGCAACAGGTCTGCAGAGCACTTGGCTGCGTTTCTACTTTGCCGCTGGTATGCTCTGCCTTGAAGTACCTGGAATGGCGTGTGCCCCGCGGTGAACTCGAAAACGAGCACGCCAAAGGCCCAGTAGTCCACGCTCTTGTCGTGGCCGCTGTTGAAGATGAACTCCGGTGCGAGGTACTCCGGGGTTCCGCACATGGTGTACGACTTGGGGTGTATCTCTGGCTTGCCGTCTACGTTCACGACAAAGGGGATCTTCTTGGCAAAGCCGAGGTCAATGATTCTCAGGAATCCCTGCAGTATGTGTTTGTGTGTGTGGGGGGGGGGAGGTTGCCGCAGTCAGTTTGTAAACATTGAGATTTACACAGTTTGATGGTGCGCAGGAACCACTGCAGTGTGCGCCGCGCGCGCGTTGTGTGTGTGTGTTTGCATAGAGGTGAGGCTCAAGCACACTGGCAGCACCCGACAGTAGTGGCAATAATCACCAAGGGACTAATTGGTGATGCGCAGGAACACCTGCAGTGTGCGCCGTGTGTGTGTGGGAAGGGGGGGGGGGTAGGTACAGTCAGCTCCTTACCGGTGAGAGTTACAAAGAGGTGATGCTCAAGCACACTGGCAGCACCCGGCTGTAGTGGTAATAATTGTCAAGGCACTACATAATCGATGATGCACAGGAACCCCTGCGGCGCGCCCCAGGGCATGACCAGGGTAGGTAGGGCATGGTGAGGGCTATGTGAAACATACATACCCCTGGCAATGCATGCCCACAAGTACGTGCTGAGGTGAGTGTGAATGCGCATTGGGACACTTCTTGGAAGGTGTCACAAGATGCGTGTAGGCCCTGGTAGCAAGCAAGCTTGACATCAATCATGTGCGCTATTTTGCGCCCTATGCAACAATCAATAGAAAGGACATGGTGCGGCAAGGACAATGGTCCGTGCAAAACCGCAGGCATTGCTTAGTTAGCGGATGGCATCAAGGTGGCTGATGCTCAAAGCGCTGGGCGAGACGATGCCGTTTGCAATACTTCGAACTTTTGAAAAGTAACAAGTATGCTGTGCTTACAATGGACATCCAGTATGCAGTTGTTGAAGTATTTCAAAAGCGCTGTCATGCGGTGCTTCGCCCCTGCATGGGGCCTTAAATAAGGCACGCAGTGCTTCAAAAAGGCACTCTGATCAACGCAAGCTCAGCACCCAAGTCAACTGAGGGAATTTGCTGCCGAGCATATTGGTCCTGATGCGGAACGTTTCTCGCACAGAACATGACAGGTCACGAGCTTGCTGCTTCACAACGTGCGTCTAATTTATTGAAGCATTCAGAAACACGGCTCATGAGCCAACATTTCGTACCATCCCATCCAGCATAATATTCTCAGGCTTGAGGTCCCTGCACCGGGACGGCAAAACGTGCAGCAGGGTGCAGCACAGCAGCAGCGCTCAGCATGGGCCCATGCTCATTCCAGGGAACAATGTGCATCTAAATCAGGCTGAAGTTGGATCATCGCAGGTCACTTGTGAAGCAATGAGGTGACCAGTTCAAGCTGGTTGAGCTTCTGAAATGGGAACCTGCAGCAGCGAGTCAATCCAAGCCTTGTGGTCATGGAGTTGATGTTCGTGATTGAAGGTTGTGTTTGTGTGGCCTACCGCTGTGATTCATGTCTGTCAATACAGCAGTGACGTCCAAGACGGTGATTGTGTGTAAATTGCTCATGTCCTATATTACCTCTGCCTGCCCCCTATGGAGTCCTAACTCTAGCCCAGACCCCAGGCCTACGCGTATGCTGTTGTTCTGGCGTGATCAAGGGAAAAAGTGAGGGTACCATCATGCCAAGGCACTCATGCACTGCAATTAAATTGTGGGGAGAAGCGCGCAGCGCGTTTCAGATATGCTGTTTCAAAATATTGGGGGGCACATGGCTTGGGGTTGCCTGCAGACATGCAACCAATCCCCATACACTGCGCCACGCGAGAGGGCGCATATATAGCAGGTGCCACATACGTATGCAAATCAGTAGCAGAAACTGACGGTGACGCTTCGCTCGGTGGCTGTGATAGGCAGATGTCGACACGGCAGCGTGCACCTCCATGACGCGCAATCGGTGCTCCTGGAGTACATGCGACACACGCCCTTTGAAATTTATCTGAAGAGGCGGCTGCAACGCACTTCAACCTAGATTGGCGAGTGCACGCAACTTGAAGACGTGTCGCGTTTGAGGTCACGGCTGTACACACACCAGTACACACCAGTACACGACGCCCTTGGCGTGCATGTGAGCCAGCGCCTCCAGCACGCACGCCGCGTAGAACACGCAGTGGTTCATGAGGCAGGTACGTACCTGTGTGCAACACCCTTGCTGAGCATGTGAGCCAGTGCCTCCAGCACGCATGCCGCGTAGAACATGCAGTGATTAAAAGGGGTGGGTACGTATGCATGTACCTATACGCGACGCCCTTGCCGTGCATGTGTGCCAGTGCCTCCAGCACGCACGCGGCGTAGAAGACGCAGTGGTTGATGGGCAGCCTGCCCTCCTTGTGGCCTGTGATGCCCTCGTAGATGACGCTCCACATCTCGCCCGCCGTCACCGCCTGAGCATCACCATGACCAACACGATAACACCAACTTTTTCACACAGAGGTGTTGCTTGCACGTGGTTGCGCCATGGGCAGGGTTCCGCATTAGTTAGGTTAGGGTGAGAGTCAGGATTAGGATTAGGATTAGGGTTAGGTTGCACTCCTTGTGGCCGGTACAGCCCTTGCAGATGACGCTCCACATCTCGCCCGCTGTCACCGCCTGAGCATCATCACGATCAGCACATAACACAAATCTTGTTGCAGCAACCAAACTGTCATGTGCACGTGAGTGCAATCATGGGCAACATTCCGAATTCCACGGCGTGCGTATTGGCATCATGAGTTCTGTTGCAGTCACTGCTGATGTTATTCATGTTTTGTGCGTCGGGCCGTTTGAGCATCGCTTCAAAGGTTGTTGGCCATCACTGCCTGCTCACGACGATTAGCCTGGCCATGCACGCACTGTCAGGATGGTGTGGCCAAGCATGAACACAATGCACAGCTGCCTCCATGATTATGCACACGCCTGACATAAAAATGCATGGTGCTCAACTCGTGCCAAAGCAAGTACTCTGTTTACATCACAAGGCTTCAAAACGAGGTCACTGATTTGATGTATGTAGCCATATTAAAATAACTCTAAGCGTATTTGGCACTTCTGGTGCACCTCCATGGTAAGGGCTAGAGTCAGGGCAAGGGATGGGTAAAAGGCTACACTAGAGGCAGCATGTGCACCAAGCAATGGTGCACACTGATCAACTCCTGAGTCTGGTGCACGGCAAGTTTCCCACGCCCCGAGAATTCATAAACAGCCAGTTACCTCTTGGTTACTCGTGACCTCAGCTTTGCAGGGCGCCCACAAATAGGGCCAGATGTCAGATGTGCCTAGCTAATCACTTCAAGTGCAGCAACTTCAAATTGGCTGCAACGCACGAGGACGGGAGCGCAGCTGTGCGAGCCCCCGATGCTCAGTCACCATATGATATATATGATTCTTGCGGCGGTGGCAGCGCTCACCTCCGTCAGCTAAGTCGCTTCAAGGCAGCAACTTCAACATGGCTGTGACGCAAAAGTACAGAAGCCCAGCCGTGCAACCCCCCATTGCTCAGTTACCACATGATATATATCCTTCACTGCAATGGCAGCGCTCACCTCCGTGAGCAGGAATATGGAGTCATGGTCCTGGAACGTGGCGTAGAGCTTGAGGATGAAGGGGTGGTCCAGTGCAAACAGCAGCAGCCGCTCGTCCTTGACATGGCTCAGCTGGCCGCGGTCAATGACGGCCTGTTTTGCCAACGCCTTGAGCGCAAAGTGCTTGACGCCGCTGCGCATGTGGTGAATGAATGAAATCAATGACGAATGGATGAATGAATAAATGAGACGGGCTCAGCTGGCCGTAGTCAATGACGGCCTGCTTCGCCAGCGCCTTGAGCGCAAAGTGCTTGACGCCGCTGCGCACGTAATGAGTGAATGACATGAATGAATGAATGAAGGAACAAAATGAAATGGATGAGTGGAGCGGCACAGCAACCAAGTCAGCAGCGCGTCAGTGATCAGACAGAGTGTTGCAGACAGGGCCAGGCAAGGGTAGGCAGGATACATGCGGGCTGCGCTGGGTACCCTACTGTGCTATGGCCAGGAGGGACATCGGGGGGTACACCAGCACAGTCGGGGTGCAGGTACAGGGGAAAATCTCGCGTACGAAGTTGAACAAGTTGCTTACGCGTGAGCTGCGCTGCTACAACAGGCACTGGGGCATGTACTTTAAAGTACACACTTACCGGCATGTTGCGCTTCGCTCCTGTCGCGCGGCATCCTTGAACTTGACGAGGTTGACTCTCCCAAAGCTGCCTGTTCCCAGGAACTGCACTTGCTGGAACTCGCTTGGCTCAAAGTGCTCCTGCAACCAGCATGAGAACGTGACCGTCAACTCTGTTGCCCCTTGCCTCACGCACTGCATGTGCACAGCATGTGGAAGTACGCAGCGAGCATGAAGGCACATATGATGCAGCCGCACCAAAGTGCGAGCATGCCTCTTTGGGCATCAGTGCTCAGCAAGTGCGAGCACGCCTCTGGGTTCCTCTGCAGCCGTCTACATTGGTACACATCCTCAGTTCTGCAAGTCTGGCTCTACGCGTGTGGTGCTTGGCTTAGCGTCGACGTGTGCTTCTCACATTGCAGATAGTTGCTTCAACTCTTGATGCCAACTTCACCACAAATCTGCTACATGTGCCGCCTCCGCGACAACACTCATTGCTGACACCATGCGTCCAACCTGCTGCGTGCCTTTGAGTGCTGGCGTAAAGTTCAGCCTTGACCTGCTGCGTGTGCACAGCCTCTGCCACGGGCGCCAGCACGTTGGGCCGGCTTTTGTGTGCATGTGCATGTATGACCTGGCTGAAACTTGAAGTGGTGATGCCAACTTCAACACCGACCTGCTGCATGTGCGCCGCCTCCACCATGATGCCCATTGGCCGCAGCACGCTGGTATGTAAGTAGAGCTCACTGAATACTTCAGTGGTGACACCAACTTGAACACCGACCTGCTGCGCGTGCGCCGCCTCCGCGACAGCATTACGCTTGTATATATACGCTGACAACAACTTCAAGTGGGTGACGTCAACCTCAACACTGACCTGTTGCATGTGCGCCGCCTCCACGACGGCAGCACGCTCGGATATGCATGAGCTGACTGAATACTTCAAGCGGTGGCGCTAACTTCAACTTCAACTTTGACCTGCTGCGTGTGCGCCGCCTCCGCCACGATGCCCATCGGCCGCAGCACGCTGGGACGCCCCTGAATGGCCTGACTGAACACCTCAGACACGGGCCCCGCGGCTGCTTCAAACTGCGCCACCGTGAAGACGGTCACGCGCGTGGGCTCCAGCGCAGTGACAGTTACAGGGCAGACCGCGCCGGGAAATTCATTCTCCTGGGGAACAGGAGGGGAGGGGTGTGTGTGTGGGGGTGCAGCAGTTGAGAGGCTTGAGTGGCAGTGCTCTCGTGGGCAGAGACAGCACTTCAGAGATATTGGCACATTTTAAGGTCGGGGCAAGGGTTAGCTGTGACCCTGATCAGACAAGCCGAGGGAGCGTCATTGTCAAGTGCGGCAGTCAGTGCGCAGCAAAGATGGGGGAGAGGTAGTGGTCATGAAGCAGTGCTGAGATACAAGTGGTGGTGTCCAACATCCGGGCCCCCTCATGCAAATAATAATGTCTGCGACAAGTATAGCGCATTGCACGTTTTTTTGGCAGATCAGCCACAAACAGCCGTCCTGTGTGTGGCGGATCTAGTGTTGTTGTCTGGCACGGCACTATTAACAGCTGGGCCAACTGGTGTTTGAGTCAGGGTGATGAACGGTCAACTTGGCATTTGATACCCCCCCCACACACCCAACTCCCCCCCCTGCCCCCCATAATGTCCACAGAACACTTCTGCAGGCTCAGCTCCAGTCTCCTCATCCAGCAGCATGACACGTGCGCACGTTCAGTCCCGCACAGCCCCCACCGCTGCACAACACCAACGCACACATCCCGCACAGCGCTTCGCCCGAAAGCCACACGCACACTCGCCGAACACTCACATGGCCCTTGGCCTTATTCGCGGGGGCCTTCGTCCACGCCCCCCGCTTCCCCTTGCCGGCGCACAGCAGCAGCGGCATTCCCAGGAACGCGCCCGATTCCAGGAACAGTCCTGGTCCCAGGTCCGGTCCTGAGAGCAACGGAGGCGCGCCCTTTGAGCGAGCAACGCCACAGAGACGCTCCAATTCCATGCGCCCGCGCGTGTTTGAACTTGTGACTTCAAGTTTGCCGGAGTCGACGAGGATGCACCTGGGGGGGGGGGGCAGGGGGGTGCCGGCAGGGGCGGATGATGCTTTTGGTGGAGGTGTGATTCAGTCCGTGTGCAGCACAAAGGGGTGTGCAAGAATGGGCCAGTAGCAGCGTCGAACACAGCGAATGCCGCTGTGCAAGGACTCCTGCTTGCAATACACTGGAGGTACAAAGGTCGGGGGGCAGGTGGACGAGGCTGGTGTGGAGCAGGAGATGCAGTATGCAATGTCGCTGACCTGAACTTGGTGTCCTTTGCGACAGAGCCATTGACACCTTGTTGCAATCGGTACGCACATTGACCATCTGGGCTATTCCGCCTCCCAAGCTCAACATCTTTTCATGAAAATGCAAAGACTGAACTGAACCTGTCAGTTCGGCATACCTACCGCCGTCAAGACCACCCACACCCATTCTTGAAGCACAAGAGCATCAACAATTCCTTTAACAGGCGATGCGCGCACCTGGTGATGGCCTGCTTCTCCACGACCATCGCCTCGCCCGCGCGCAGCGTCACCTCCTCCGCCGCCCCCGCCAGCATGCTC
The DNA here is from genome assembly GCA_017506865.1 of Tribonema minus. Lineage (NCBI taxonomy): Eukaryota > Xanthophyceae > Tribonematales > Tribonemataceae > Tribonema > Tribonema minus. The sequence goes on along the minus strand of JAFCMP010000528.1, from coordinate 446,823 downwards.
AGCGCGTAGCGGTCCACAACTTCAAGTGCGGGGGCAGCGCTCAGCGCCTCGAACCGCGCCACCATCGCCTCGCACGACGTCACCGCTTGAACTTCGCGGAACGCGTCGCGCGCGAGCGACCACAGCGCCGCGGCGGGCGCCGCTGCCGCTGCGTCGGCGTCGGCGGCGGCGGGGGCGGCGCGCACGGAGGCGCTGCGCGGCGCGCTGTAGAGCAGTGCGAGCTCGCCGACGGCGTCGCCGCGCCCGATGTCGCGCACCTTCTCGTCACCGACAAAGACCTCCAGGGTGCCCTCGGCCACGATGTACATTTTCTCGCCCTCCTGCAGAGGGTTGGGGGGGGGGGGGGGGGGGGGTAGGCTGGGGGTCAGCTCCCAGGCACTGTTATAGCGCGCATTATACATTCCGCATCTGTCAATGCAGATGATGATTGTGTTGTTGTCCTTGGTTTGTTTGCAGCGTACTGCAATTCATTCAGATCTCTTGTTACGCACCCACTCTCCGCGCGAGCTCGGACACACCGGCTGTGCGACCCCCCAGCCCCCCGATGCCCCCCTGCTGCCCCCCATACCCTGGCTTGCTGCCACAACACGCATCCTGTGTGTGACATGCACTTCAGATTTGAAGATTTAGGCCATCAACGCTCACCTCCCCCTCCCTCACGAGCCACTCCCCCGGCGCGCATGTGCACGGCGCTCAGAAAAAAAACCTGTTTTGACACAAACTTCAAAGCTGAAGTCTACATCAGCGCGCTCACCTCCCCCTCCCTAATGAGCCACGCCCCCGGCGCGCACACAACCATGATCAGGTGTGACACGGAACTTCAAGATTGAGGCTGACATGACACAAGATTGAACTACACATCAGCGCGCTGTTCCCCTCCTTCATGAGCCACTCCCCCGGCGTGCACGCACGCGGCGCTCAAAATATGACCTTCAACATTGAAGTTCACACTGTTTTTGCGTTCTCAGCAGCACTCACCGCCCCCTCCTTCGTGAGCCACTCCCCTGGCGCGCACGCGCGGCGCTCGAACGCGTCAAGCAGCCTGTTGAACGCCGCATCAAATGAGGCGCTCAAAACATGAACCTCAAATTTGAAGTTTTAACCCCCATCAACGCACACCTCCCCCTCCTTCATGAGCCACTCCCCCGGCGCGCACGCGCGCCGCTTGCGTGCGCGCCGCTCGAACGCGTCCAGCAGCCTGTCAAACCATGAACTTCACAGTTGAAGTGTACATTATCAGCAGCGCTCACCTCCCCCTCCTTCATGAGCCACTCCCCGGGCGCGCACGCGCGCCGCTCGAACGCGTCCAGCAGCCTGTCGAACACCGCGTCCGCGAGCCCCGCCTGAGCGCTGTCCCCCCCCGTGAAGAACACCTTGCCCATGGCGGCGTGCAGCAGCGCTCGCGTCTCCGGCAGAAACGCCTCCTTGGTGGTGTCGAGGGGCTCCGTGCCCTTGCGCATCGCGCGCGCCGTGTCGGCAAAGTCGATGCCGCGCTGGAAGATCTGGCCGCGGCGCGCGCGCTTGGCGTGGTCGCCGGAGGCCACGGCGCCGACGGAGGCGCGGCGCGCGGCGCTGCTCAGCAGTGCAGTAGGTGTGCAGCAAATGGGCACGAGGCGACGGTGAGCGCTACTCGAACGCGCCACACGAAGATCATCGTGCTATCACAGATACGTGGCGTGGTCGCCGGAGGCCACGGCGCCGACGGAGGCGCGCCGCGCGGCGCTGCTCAGCAGTGCAGTAGGTGCGCGGCAAATGGGCGCGAGGCGACAGTGAGCGCTACTCAAACGCGCCACAAGAAGATGATCGTGTTGTCACAGATGCACGGCGTGGTCGCCGGAGGCCGCGGCCGATGGAGGCGCGCCGCGCGGCGCTGCTCAGCGGCGTGTGCAGCGAGCACATATGAAAGTGGTTTGCAGGGCATACTCAGATGTTTCTCTGAAAATGCCACAGCCATACAAGCCTCATATGGGCCTACTAGAAGGCATGGCCGCTTTGTCAACAGACGCTTGCTGCGTGGCGCCGCTTCACGGCGGCGTGTGTGGCAGCGAGCAACCTCAGTAGGTTATGAAAAGTGCTTCAAGGCATATACATGTGGTGACATTTCGACTGCAACCCCACAAACTTTTATCAAGCACAGTGCTCAACTGGCTCAACAACCCGACTAAAGCATTCATATGTTTTGTCCCTTGTCAGCTAGACACCCCCCCCCCCACCCCCCGGTCAACAGCGCTGTCACGGACGCCCGCTTCACCCTGCACACCGGTCGTCGCCTGCCAAACACAGCGCACTGTCTACACACGCCCTGATCTCGCAATTGCCGCGCAGCGTACCCCCTCCCCTACAGCAGTACCTGTTCGCGGGGCTGTTGTGCCTGTCCTGAATGACGTAAGCCCCCCCCGCGGGGGGCAGCATCGCTGTCACCCGCCAAAGACAGATCAAATTGCACAGCACTGTTAAACCGTGGCCTGATCTTGCATGCGCAGCGCCCCCCCCCCCCCTCCCCCCCTACAGGCGTACCTGTTAGCGGGGCTGTTGTGCCTGTCCTGAATGACGTACGCCCCCCCCGCAGGAGGCAGCATCGCTGTCACCCGCCAAATACAGACAACGTTAAACCGTGGCCTGATCTCGCATCCGCAGCACAATATACCTCCCCCCCGTACAGTACCTGTTAGCGGGGCTGTTGTGCCTGTCCTGAATGACGTACGCCCCCCCCGCGGGGGGCAGCATCGCCCCTGACCCGGACGCCGTCCGCCCATTCTTGCGCGACGCCGCCGCCGCCTTATTGCCACCACCGTGTTCCGTGAGCGTATTGAAGATGTCCTTGTTGGACGCGCCCGTGTGCTTGGCGCTGAGGTACTTATGCTTGAGAGAGTTGAAGTCGTGAGCGGCGGCGGTGGCGTCAGCCGTGGGGGGGGGGGCCTGCGGTGCGGCGCCGGCCTGCGGACGAGGGGGACGGGGGGGGGGGGTTGAAGTTGAAGTTATGGGCTGTGGCGCGTGATGCTTCCGTTGCGGGAAGTGAATGATCGTGGACAACCTGAGGTCCCCAGGCACGGACGTAGTGGTGCGTGAGCACGCTGAGCTCATGGACTTGGGACTTGGCGGGTGCACTCGCACCAAGCTGCCCAATTTCATTGCGCTTGTGACACCAGAATGCTCAAGAAAATCTCACACGTGTGTCAAATATACCATAATACTTTGGGCGTGCTCCGATTTCAAGTCTCAGTTTGCGGGCCATTCAGGGTCTTGGAGTTGCGGCAGAGGCATGAACTTGAAGTTATGCATACATACATGGGCTCTCAGTTGCGGGCTTCATTCAGTCAGCTTTGTCTTTCTCTGACGATTCTGTTGCACAGCTCAAGTGGGTCTCCACAGCAGAGGGGTGAGCAGTGCGTTGAGACGAGGCTGCAATCACAGGGCACCATGAATCGGAGCATGGTGACGGCATCACCTAAAATTGATGTCACGACTGGGATCACAGCTGGAGGTGATCATCGCCGGTTGCTGACGACAACTTGCTGAACCTCGATCCTCCTCAGGCAAAGTGTTTAGTCTAGGCCTAAACCTCGCCCCAACCCTAGCTCACATTGACCTGAACCCTAATCCAGACATGCCTGATGTCATGCACAGCAGAATGCTCAACTGAGGCTGCCAGGTGTCCTCTTTCCGCTGCTGCGCACACAACCGCAGCAGCCTTGTTTCCCTGAACTCAGTATCGAGCCTTGTAGCTCATAAGCCCTGTACTGTAGCTTGCGACATTGATCCTGCGTTCACAACTGCAATGTAGGCTGCATCGACACAAAACTGCATATTTGTGAAATTCAAAGAACTTTTTTGTATTCACAAATTGAAATTGGTCAGGATGTGCAAGTTTTGACCAACTGCTGCAGCTGCCTGCACAACAGCGTGGTTGGCCAATCCAATTGGTTAGTTGTTGTGTTGAATCGAAGAATCAGTAATGCATGTGTTTGGCTGAAACATGTCAGGGCTGGACTCAGTCAATCAACAAAAATTCACAATAGCTTCAGTGTGACTGGCGCACCACACGCACACCGCGCTTGCCTTCAACGATGGGCTGTATTTGTCTGCGTTGTGCGCCTGACCCAGTCCCACGCGGACATTCACTTCTACACTCATCCTGCTGCCAGTAGCAGAGCTAATCAAACGTCAGGCAGCAGCAATAACTGGCATCACAGGCTCATTGCAGCTCATGCCAGCACGAGTCCGGGGATTACTACTTGCTATAGTAGGTAGTAGGTACTGTTGATCGCAGACACGCCGAGTCCGTGTCCATCGCAAGGCATCGCAGTCTCTGACTTACTGGCCGCGGTAGTGACCAACTCTTTAAACTGTACAACCTTCCTGTACAACGTATCACCTGTGTCCCTGCAGACCTCCTCTGAGCGCTCGAGCCCGATCCCATTTTGCGCCCTAGGCTCGCCGCATCAAGCAGAGATTTGCACAGCGGCCTGTGCAGCCTGACAGGCTCCTCGTGTAGACCACGTCTTGCAGCAGCATTGTGTCTATATATAGCGGCCCAGGGAACAGGTCCTCAGTGAACCCGTTCACTGAGAAGGTCCTTCCGCACTCGACGGTTACAGACGTTTTTTTTTTTCAAAAAAAAAATGTGAACTGCAATGAAGGCTTGTGACAATGATCCTTCTAGTTGCGATTGCCCGCATTCAGAAAGCTGTGATTGCGCCAACAGGAAGAGTGTACGACGCGGCCTCAATGCCTTCTCAAGTATGCGTACTACGTAGTACACAACCCACAGCAATAACGATGGAGTATCACTGCTTCTCGTAGGAGAGGCACAAGTTCACCAGTGCAATGACAGTGCGGGCAGGTACGACGCTGCTTCATGCAACATGTTTGCAAACTGCAACCATTAGGCACGCAATCAAGCGTCCTGATAACAAGCCGTACTGCAGCATGTACGGCATGACATGTCCAAAGCTTAAGTGCAACGTCTTCACAATCCATGCAACTATAGCAACATTACCTGTACAGCACCAGCAGCTTCATGTGTAGTTGTATTATTTCTTCGCTTGCCAATGGGGTGCAAAAAGCCCACTCATCTCGGATTGCACTTGTTGCAGCACCCCATCCCGTCACATGGGCCCCAAAACACCATCACATGGGCACTGTATGACCATCAATGGGACATGCGGTCATGTGTCTGCTTCTGTCTCCTCTGTCGAACCAAGAACAGAAGCTCAGACTTGTTGAAGTTGTTGTTATTAGAAGGCCACCACTGCTTAATGGGTCATAAACAAGGCCGATGAGGCCAAGCAGGCTGCAGCCAGAGACCCAAAACAGATCAGGGTGCAATGAAGGTGTGCATCAGTGCAATGGCACTTGTTCATTTGCTCGTATGCTGTGCTTCATGTGCCTCACCAGCAACACATGATGTGCATGCCATAGTAGGGCGAACACAAGGAGGTGCTGCCAGGCCTAAAAAGGAATGCGCAATAATAAACCCAGGCCTAACTAGGATCGGTGCTCGGTACGCTCCTAATTCTTGACTGACCGGCCTAATTTGGCACATGACGGTATCTATTTTGTGTTGCTGAACACAGGCTTTCTCTAGAGAGCTCTGTAAATTATTCATGAAATATATGCAGATGCAACTCTTGACAGTAACATGACACACCTCCATTAGCACCCAAAACCTGCTGACCACAACGACACGTGATGATGGCTTAAGAGGTGTATACTATAGCCAGCGAACAAGTTATTTGACGGCAGGCGCTGTACGCATTCGTGTCTGACTTGGCGATAGGGAGCCTTGTCCGACCGTGAGCATGGGATCGCGAGCAGCAACCATGACGGTCGGCCTAAACGGATTTTGTGAGATGCATCTGCATGACACCGCAGTACCGGATAGTTGCAGCGGCTGCCAGAGCCTCCAGTACTGCATGATTCACCCTGCTCCAGCCTGCGGTAACGCTAATTCTTCACCCTGCTCCACAGGCATCCGCCAAGCTGGTGTGCATATGTCGCTGGTGGTGCCACAAGGGCGCTTTGCTAGGCACAGACACTGGTACGGCGCGGCAGCTGTGCAGTTCTTATTAGACGACGTGACCTAAAAAACCACCCCGAGATGTATATATACATTCGTGTTCCAGACTGCAATCTGCAGTGCAAGCCCCGCATGCTTGCGCCAGCTTGTCACGTTCGTTGCCGGCACAACCGTGCAGAGGCTGCACGTCTTCATGTCTGCCAATCTGTCTGCAGGTATATTGCAGGATGACAAGAGTCTTCTATAAGCCAGATCGTTTGCCTGAGATACAGACAGGTGCGCTACGACAGCTATCGAGGCACATCACCTTTGACTGTCGAGAGACACCTGCCACAGCCGCCAGGAGCGTCCAGCAACAATAGCGACTGCTCAATGCGACAACCACCTGCAACAACAGGCTTGCCACTTTGTCCTGCCTCCGGCTCCCTATAAGAACTTCAACTCAAATATAACTTCAATTCAAAACCGAAGTTTTTTTTTGGAATAAACGTTCACTTCGCGAGCCTCTAGGTGCAGGGGCAGATGGGAAGCGAGCAGCAGCACGTGCTGAACTCTCTTGTCGATAGAGCCGAGGCACTACTCCGGAATCATTGGGCGAAGGCGTCGTTTGATCCACGCTTGGTGTCCCTCGAAGGTGCCCATCCTTTCACAGCCTGGTGTCGCATTGCCCGCCATGTGTGTGCGCGCATGGCTGTTGCGGTCCGTCAAGTGGGCACACACGCTCATTGCTCAGGATGTTCGGACGAGAGCATCCTTGGCCGAAGAGCTCATTTCACTGTTTCCTGCTCGCTCTGTCCTAGTAGTACGCAGGTCTGAGGATATTGCTGAAGAGAGCTTCCAGTCATAGTCACGGAGGTGGAGAGCATCAAAGTGGTGCTGCGCCACCTCCACCCTGACGCTGCGGGCTTCACGCCCATGCGAGGTCTGGCAAGCTTGAGTGCTGCGCTACGAACGCTGGACCAGAGGTTGGCAGCCGTGCAGGAAGCGGTGGGCGATGGACGCCGCAGGCAGTACCGTCGCACGGAATCATCAGCAGCGACGGAGGTGCTCACGAACAACGAACTGCTCGCCAGCACGCTATCCTTCGTAGGCGCCTGCGAATACTTGTTCATCGCGCCGGTGAGCAGGAGGGTACGAGCGCTTTATGTGGCTGGTGTGGCGTCTGCCTGCGAGGTGACATCAGTGCACTTGACGGAGTGCGTCGCCGCTGTGCGATCTCAGTCGAGGCTGAACCTCGCTCTCGTTAGCGGAGAGTTTACATATGTACTGTCGTCTCTCAGGCTTACTGCCAGGTGCGAACTGAGCAGCGCTTTGGGGGAGGCGGGGTCTGTCGAGGCAGTGGAACGCATGCAGCAGGCAGGGCTTGATATAGAAGAGGAGGTGTTGAATGGTGCGGCAAAGTCGTGCGACAGCAGCAGCCTGCAGTCGATATGGGCAGGCCCTCTCGGCAGCCAGGAGTTAGATGCACCTCGTTGCTACGAGATAGGGATAAGGCTCGCCATATTTGGCGATGATGGCTCGGCCTTGTCATGGCTGGCGCCGCAGCTGCCCAAAGCTCAGGCATGGTCGCCTTGCTACATCAACATCCTCAGCAATTACGCCGCTGCCTGGGGCCGAACCAGCACCTTACAGTTCCTTCTGGCACGTGGTCAAGAACTGTTTGGCGCATTGGGCGCGGTGTCCCTTGCCGATCACGAGAACACGTGGCCGTTGACGGACAAGGACATGGACGGCGTCTGGACGTACAGGGATGAGGAGGGCGCGAAGCAGGTGATGACGCTCACCGACGCAGCCGCCGCTGCCGACGACACAGCAGTGCTGCGGTGGCTTCAGTCGCGTCGCGCCCTCGCGTTCACCGGCATAACCATGCAGGTGGCCGCCGCCAACGCGAGGCTGCCCAGTCTGACGTGGCTGCGAGCGCAGGGGTGCCCGCACGACATGGCGCAGGTTTGCCGGCAGCTCCTGGGCAGCCGCCGCGCGACACCGCCTGCCGTGGCCTGGGTTCGCCGCTACGGCACAGGCGACTGGAGCCCGCAGTGCATGAGGGGCATGCTGGCGTCGGCTATGTTGAACGGCACCCCGGCCCTTGCGCGCCGCCTGCGCGCGGAAGGGGCGCCGTGGCCAGAAGACCTGGCGGAGTTGGTCGCGACGGAAATCGAGGACGTAAGACCGCAGACCATACTGTGGGCGGTCCAGCAGGGCTGCCCTTTTGGGCGGTGGACTACTGAGGTGTGCGAGTTGCTGGACGACGATCGCGAAGGCGGCGGTGCGGTCAAGCGCGCGCTGCACGACCTCGGCTGTCCCTGCGCGTGTCCCCGGCCCAACTGCTAGGCAGGTATGACTGGCAACTGCCTCCTGTAGTACCTTTTCAAGGGCTTTTTGCGAGATGCCTGCCCGCATCTTGTCAGCACATCGATGCGGCACCCCTCTCCCCCTTGCCTGCACAATCATGTACTTTTTATTGATTCTCGCTCAGGGCGCGAAAAAGCCCAGATGATTGGCATCTAGCTGTAAGGAATCTACATGTCGAATAACAGTCTGAAAGTGTCGCAACGACAACCACTCAAACGACGCCGCCGCCAAATGGCATCTCGGGGTCCTCCCCTACGTCCTCCTCCATGTGCCCCCCCCCCCTGGATTCTGCCATGTGTGTCATGACACGGCCAGAGTACGCCATGTGGAGCGCTGCCGACAGTGCCGAGCGTAAGCGCGCCAGGGCGATGCCCTTGAGAGCTTTAGGGCGCGCTCCTCCGGGCACTGACATCCTGCTGGCATACTCCGTCGCCACAGCCTCCAGCAGCTTCCGCCCCTGCTCCCCGATGCTGCCAAATGACCCTATTGCCAAAGTGGCAAGTTTGTAGCAATTCTGATCATAATGACCAGAATAGTGGGTAGTCTTGGCGGCCTCTTGGTCGCGGCAGCATCGCTCGGGGTCTGCTGCAGTCTTCGCCGCCCGCGACGCCACCTGTGCCTCGAAGCAAATAACGTCCACCATGAGCGGTAGGTGGCGTGTCGGGTCGTCGTAGCCGGTCACCGGGAAGGCGTCGGCAGGCAGCACGATGTCCATCCTGCGACTCCCGGCGGCCCGGCGGACCCCAGAAACGGCGTGTAGTCCTCGTCCACCAGTCCCGTTTTGAGGTATTGCCGCGTGGCCCTCTTGACGCTATTGTGGACGATGGTGTCGTGCGCCTTGACGCTTGGCGCTTGACACAGCCGTGCATGCAGGGTGCCGCCCGGCGACTCCCCGCACAGCTTGCAGCCTGCCGTCTGCTCCTCTACTCCGATGGCGCGTTTGACGGCCAGCTGCCAGGATAGGCCATCGAACGAAGCCGTTGTGGAGTACATGGGCTCGTTGAGGAATGCCATGCCGATCGAGTGCATGTGGCGCTGCGACCGGAATCGAGCAAGTGCTTGCGTGCGTTGCGTGCCCTGCGGCAGCTGTAACATAATGCAGCAGGTCCGCCTCCACCTTATCTGCAAGCTCGGTAGCGACGGCATCTGCAAGCGCACTCTGATTGGGGCGCTTCAGGCTACACTGCAACTGCAGAGCACTGGCGTCAAGTACGCAAGCAGCATCCGCACCAGTGCCACTACCTGCTGTCGGCCGCAGCGGCGGCTGCTGCGTAGGTGGTTGCTGCTGCAGTGGCGTTAGCGCTGGTGGCAATATATGTTCCAGCTTGTCACCTGTTGCTGCACGTAGGGATGCGGCAGCTGTGGCGATCGTCCGCATGAGGGGCAGGCGCGCCACCTCTGCTGCTGCTGCGCCTTGTAGCATAATGATTGCTGGTGTGGAACGCGCAGCGCCTGCATTGACGGCTGCCGCTGCTGCGTGCGCTGGTGCTGCAGCTGCGGCGCCTGCCGTTGCTGCTGCTGCCAGTGGTGTTGCTGCTGCCGCAGGTGTTGGTGCAGCACCTGCCGCATTGGCCGCTGCCACCGCCATTGCCGCTGTCGCAGCCAGCACGGTTGCGGCGCCGCCTGCCGATGCTGCTCCTGTTGCAGGTGCTGCAGCAGCCTTAGGCTAGTAGGGCCTGGAGCAGCTGTGTTGCATAGTATGCCCGCAGCAGCTGCTGTTGACTGAGTGAGTCAGACTCAGTTAGTGATGCCGCCGAGGCCACTTGAGGTGCAACATGTGCTGCCGCTGCTGCAGCAGCCTCTGATGCTGGAGCAGCTGCTGCTGCCGCCGCTGCTGCTGCCGCCGGAGTAGCTGCGCCGTGCGCCGCCGCTGCTGCTGCCGCTGGTGCCGCCTGTGCTGCCGCCGCGGCCCCTGATCCAGCGGCAGCTGCGTCGTGTGTTGCCGGAATTGCTGCTCCATAAGCGCGGCCTGCCGCTGATGCAGTTGCCGCTGCCGGAGCGGTCGCGCCTCCACTGGCAACCGCCGCTGCCGCTGTAACAGTTGCCGCTGCTGATGCTGCTGGTGCTGGTGCTGCTGCCGCTGCTGCCGGTGCCGCTTGTGTTGCCGCATCCTCAGCAGCGTTGTCTGCAGCCGCTTGAGGAGCCGCCTGCTGCAGCACTCCCGCCCACCCAGAGAGTGCTGGTTGCAGCGCTTGCAACGTGCCCGCCACATACGCAGCATCAACGATGTCGCAGGCGCTGGTAATGCCAAGGCCGCCATGCCGTGTTGGGAGTCGCGCTTGCTGTAAGGCTCGGTCGTGCGCTGCCAGATAGAAGTGGGCCCCACTTTGCTCAAACTGGCGCCAGGTCTGGCCTGGTGGCTGCAGGCCCATTGAGTGCTTAAGCACCCACTGCGTGACCCGATCCCACTCCTTGGCGGCTGGCGCTGTCTGCGTAGTGGGAATGGTGCGCAGGCAGTACGTCATGCGAGGCACCACGCAGTAGCGCAGTAACCTGAACATAGCCCTCGGAGATGTCAGGCGCGCGCATCGCTCTGCAAATCGAGCCCCTGCCCCGCCTGCACCCGCTTCCCTGCGCAGCCATGCGTCCACAAAGCTGCTGTGGCCCACCGGCACCCCCAGCAACACAGCTCCGCGGTTCTGATTTTCATCCGTATCCCCCACTAGCTGAACGCCCAGCTGCTGCAGCAGTTGCCGCTCGTGGTCTGTCACCACATGCCCCCTGCCAGGCAGCGCGTGTGACTTGGTGAGGTTTAGCTCCAGCCCCACCTCCGCAAAGTGTTGTTTGAGCTGCGCCACCGCCTGTATGTCATCCTGAGTCAGCGTGCAAGCGCCTGTTCGGACGTTGGCATCGTCCATGTAGGCGCCCATCCGCCTCCGCGCGCGCTGCGCGGCCGCCGCCTCGTTGAACCGTTTCAAGCACTGAGCAATGGCGCCGCAGAAGAGCATCGGTGCCGCGGGGTCCCCTGCTTAAACCCGCGCTGAGACATGATGATGCGCGTGGAGCCGTCGACGTGCTGGAACAGCAGGCGTGGCCGAGTGCGAACGTATGTGCCGATGAAGGAGTCGAGGAAGTCCGGCAGCTGTGCTGCTTCCCATTCCGCTGCCGCCAGGACGAACACCATGTTGAAGGCATTCTTGAGGTCCAGCATGAACTGCCAGTGACCAAGCTCATACGCGAGTTTGCCGGCCATGGCCGCTTTCTCCGCTCCTGCTGAGACGGCTACCCCATACTGCCCGTCTGGCTCAAGGAGCTCCGCCAGGAAGTCTTTGCGGTCTGCCACGTACACCGAAGTGCATAGTCGCTGCAGCACCTCGCCGCAAACGATGGGCCGCTGCTTAGCTGTACCATCTTCCTGTTGTTCTGCAAGTGGCGTCAGGCGCCCCGCGCCATGCAACTGCCAGAAGGCATCCGGCAGCCGCGCAGCCTCCCGCATAACGGTCTGAAGCCACCGTGTGAGGACAGCAGCAAACTCATGCCGTCCCCAGCTTGTGCGTAGCGCATCCTGCAGGTGGCTGTAGCGCAGCCCCGATGGGCCTGCTCCACTGTAAGGGCTTGCTCGCTGGATGAGCTTGGCAACCGTCTCTGGCTCAAGTCCCTCCCCCTGTAACAGGCTGAGTTCTGCTGGCATGTCGGCTGCTTTCGCCACAAGCTGATCAACCATGCCGGATAGCTCATGGAGTTGTTCCCCTGGCGCAGCGGGGGGGTGTTTGGACTGCATGGCGGCAAAGCAGTCATCATCAGGTATCGCCACCGTTTTGGGCTGAAGGAAACGCGCTGCCTGCTGTAGCCCCCCCCGTGTGCCCATGCACTGTAGGACGTAGGCGTTGATCGCTGCCTCCGTTTGCTGGCGCGCGCGCCAGCGCCGGTGCGCACGCGCGTGTGCGAGGAGCGCTGGCACCAACCGGTCAAGCTCACCGCGTGCCAACATTCTGATTCTGTCGGAGCGAGTGATGCCAGGTGCGCCATCGGTGGAGGTGATGAGTGATGGCATGAGGTGGTGTGGAATCGTGGATCTTTGCAGTCGCTGCACCCGCCCAGGGCCTGCGGAATCTGGCTCCCGCGCCGCATTGACGAACATCGTCATTGTGTGTGCCAACAGATGTGTTGCTGCGTTCTCCAGTGCAGCTCCCACATAGCGGCGATTGCGTGGTCTAGCAAGGCTTCTAGTTGTCGCGAACTGCAGCTTGCACAGCTCATCGAGGCTGATGCTGTCAAGCACTGCTGCGACTGCGGGGGTTGAAATGGTCCACGTGAAAAGCCCACCTGCCCCACCTGCTGCGCCTGCAGGCGCTGCCGCTGCTGTCGCCGCACCTGCCGCTCGGGGGCCCCCTCCGCCGCCGCCGCGGCCGCCACGACCACAGCCTCGTCCACCGCTGTCGCTGCTGCAACCGCTGCCACAGCCGCCGCGGCCGTTTTGAATTCGTGCGCCACTGCCGCTGTTGCTAGCACCGCCGCTGCGGCTGCTGGCATCACTGCTGCGGCCGTTGCCAGCGCCGCTGTCCTTAGTACCGGCTGCACTGCCGCCGCCGGCACCGCTGCCGCTGCCGCCTCCGGTTCTGCTGCCGCTAGTCGCTCTGCTACTGCTGATGTCTGCATCGTTGCTGCCGCTGCGAACGCGTCCTCCATTGCCACGTCCGCGCCCTCCACTGCGACCCCGACCCCCTCGTGTAGCACTGCTGCCCCCGCGTTCCGGCCTCGTTGAGCTGCCGGAGGAGCTGCTGCCACCAGCCTGAGCAGCAGGTGCCTGCTGCGCGTGCGCTAGTCCCTCTGCGTAGGGGTTGCCGATGGGTGTGCACGCCGGTTGCTGCTGTGGCAGCGACGTGGTAGCTGTTGCCGTCGATGCATCAGGTGCTAGCGGACCGGGTGCTGCTGATGCTGTTGTTGACAATGCTGCCGCCACTGCAGCGGGTGAAGTGATAGGCCTGCAGTTGCGGCAGCGCTTGCCCGCACTGGGATCGCTGCTGTCCACCCTGAATGTCTTGTTGGCATGAAACCGGTTTTTGCACAAGCCTTAGGCACACTCGGTGTAGATGGTTTGCAAGTGCGAGGTGCTGAGGTTGGAGCGCTCCAGGAACGTTGTTGCTGTCCCACTGTGGTGTTCGCGCTGGTGCTTCGCCGCGATGTGGGCGTTTAACCTCTGCTGTAACGAGAGCAGCGACATGCCCTTCTTCACCACGAGGTCGCATAAGTTGCACTTGTACTCCGGGTTCCGCACTGCCTCCACCTCCAGCTTCGTCGTCTAGCATCAGACGTTGCTGTTCCAGACTGTAACAGTTACGACCTGTTCTAGAGCGCTTGACTGCACTTTGCCCGCCCGTGTGCTCCCCTTCGCCTGTTTGATCGGAAATTGTTTGTCCTGCTTTCATGTCAATTTGGGTGTTCTTGTTGTATTTCTCTTCTTGCATCGACTCTCGGCCGCGTGTGTATTGACAAATGACGGCCTTTGAAGCGCAGCTTCATGCTCCAATAATTGACGATTGCTTCTCTAGTTTAGCGGAGCATACTCGTATACTCGTTGCTGGTTGCATGCGTAGGATGTCTGCCTCATATTCAGATGTCTAGAGCTGGTTGCGGCTTGTATGTCATGTGCTTCAGTTGCCTATGTTCTTTACACTCTGATGATGTGTACATACAAGCGCCAATGATTTTGTCCACTGTGAAATGCACTATGCATAGCATTGTGTGGTTCAAGTTGTAAGAGTTCAAGCTGGCACGTCACAGGTGGAAAGTCCAACTTCAAACACACATAGTCTTGCGGTGTGTGCACTGGCTACGATTGCGAAAAGAGCAACCGTCCTATGGAGCCGGATTCTGTACTAGCTTCGCTGCTGCAACAGGTGCGCAAAGAGCCTTCCTTTCTCGCAATGGGAAATTCGAAAGATGCGAACATGTTGTTGCCTAAGCAATGCATGAATGCAGCGCCACGCTGTAGTGTTCCGTTTGTAAAACAGATTTAGTGATGTCACACGACCAGGACGTGCCGAACCTCGTCTTGACTAGGCTTAGGGTTCAAGGTCGAATTGGCGCGCATCGACCTTTCACCTGTTTCGACGTTGACGAGTAAGTGCAGGTAGAACCACCAATTGCAATGCAGCAGCCCATTCACTAGCTGCGAGCTTTTTTCTTGGCTGTCTCAACCATCACAGTGTTCCGAAGCGCTGCCACAAGTTGAAGTAGAAAGGAGCTCGCGCAGCTGTACGCCCTGCCGCCGCAGGCATCTGCGACATAATTCTATGCCGCTGCCATAGCAACGAGCCTCTACAACCAATCGCATACATATGACGCGACTCACCATGACTGTTGTGACTCATCATAAATTTTGCACGCAGGCGAAGGCGGCGCTCGCGCAGAGCGCCAATGCGAGCCTGCCGGTGCAAGTGTTTGCGGCGGTGGTGCTGGGCGCTGCCGTGCTGCGCCTGCTCATGAGGCTGGGGGGGGCGCGTCAGGGGGATGTAACTGCCGCTGCTGCGAAGGCCGACAGGGAGCCGGAGCCGCTGCGGAATTTTACGTTGGAGCAACTCAAGGTGCGCATTGTGCATGGTAAAGAATCAAAAGATGTAGTAGAGCTCTCGGTGACAAGGTGTGGTTTGTCGCAAATGCCTTCCACCAATCACCGTGGTCGCCGCTGCTGCGGCACTTGGCCACGAGTCAAACGTGGCTGGTACACTTCGAAACCATCATGGAGCGCTTGTTTCTGACCAGAACACGGCTTGAAGTTTGTACCACAGTGAAGGTGGTCAAATGGCGCCTGTATGTGCGTGCGTGTTGCGACAGAATTCGTGTTTGTGCGCACTGGCTCACGTCGTTGTGATCTTCAACTGCCGGCGATTGCTGGGACAGGAGGAGCCAAAAGCGTCTCGGCTGTCTGCACTGGAACATGCGCGAAGGCGCTGTCGCTGTCATTGCGCGTGTGCAGCACGTGCGCCTCACAACGTGAGCGTGTTGATGTGCGTGCCGCATGCTCGTGGCGGCACAGTGGCAATAAGACTACGAGCACAGACATAATGCGGTTTTGTGCGCTTGGTAGAAGGCAATAGACCTCGCTTGCCAACACTTGAAGTTCAAGATGACGTGTACGAGGTTCTTGCACAGGCTGTGTTTGTGTCAGATCTGTCCATGCAGGTCCTCCCCGGCGTGATTGCACATCGTGAGGGCAGTTGAGACATGCTCATAGGGTATGAGGTCTCCTACATTGGTGCAAACTTCTATGCAGCACCACTGATGGCGGGGGTGTTACATGTTGCGCCACGTGACTAACGTCTGCCCGTATGGTTCGCAGTGACAGTAACCAAACCGAGCTTCTAATCAAGAGCTGTTTGCTCACGTCACTGACACCAGAGTGCAATGATCACTACTTGTTGAGAGTTCAGTTAGTACTTCAAATGTGTGCTCGCAGGCGTTCACAGGCGTGAACGCAAAGGGAGAGGACGACGAGGACGTCCCCATATACGTGGCGCTGCGGGGCGAGGTGTTCGACGTCAGCCAGGCGCGGCACGCGTACGGGAAGGAGGGGAACTACCACATTTTCGCAGGTTCGTAGTGATATATACTCTGTTTGCACCCAACTTCATGTGTTAATAAACGCTGACAAGGAGCAGGGCAGCGCTCAGCCACTCGCCCATTTGATACATATACCTACTCGTAACGCTAGTGGCACCCCAGCGACGTGCGCTTGTAGCACAGTCACGTCTGTGAGTCTTGCGCGGCCCGGCCTGAATAGAACACCAATTATGATGAACATGTACACTTCTGTGACCTACAATCAATATGACTTGATGTATGCACAACGCGCACAGGCCACGACGCGTCCATGAGCCTCGCGCGGCACAGCCTGAATAAAGCAGCGCTTACACTGAAAGTAAGACTTACAGTACAATCAATACGACTTCATGTATACGCAACGCGCACAGGCCACGACGCGTCGGTCAGTCTCGCGCGGCACAGCCTGAACAAAACGGCAATAAAAATGACTGACTTCAGTACAATGTGTACAATGAATATCCGATATTATTTTTTGATTGGTTTCCATCATGTATGTGCAAATACGCGCAGGCCACGACGCATCGGTAAGCCTTGCGCGGCACAGCCTGAATGAAACAGCGCTTGCAATGAATACTTGACTTCCAATACGACTCTGTGAAGCACACCCCGCATGAAACAGCGGTTACAATTGAACATATGACTTACAGTACAATCAATACGACTTCATGTATGCACAACGCGCGCAGGCCACGACGCGTCGGTAAGCCTTGCGCGGCACAGCTTGGACGCCAGCGACCTGAACAAGATGACCTGGGAAGAGCTGTCTCACGGCGAACGCGATACCCTGGACGGCTGGATACAGCAGTTCCGAGACTACAAGGGGTACCCGATGGTGGGGCGCGTTGTGACGGCGCCGCTGCCGGATCCGCTGCCGGTGTACACCAAGGTGCGCACACATGTACTTCTATGACGTACGTCAAAGTATATATAGATGTATCTCGTGTACGCAAAGGTGTGCAGATCGCTTGTGTGGTGGTGCTCTCGTTGGCCTGGGGCGCAGCAGCTTTATTATACCACGTGGTGGGCGGTGGTGTCACGGCAGCGGTACTGGCATTGCTGCCTGCGTATTATAGTGAGGTCATGGTTCATGATCGCGTCAATGACTTGAGGTGCATGTGGTCACGTACAGTCAGCCTTGGCTCAAGTCCAGGGGCAAAACCTCAGGCATATCACACACGCTGCCGCCGGTGCAACCGTCGTCAGTGTAGCACTGGTGTACACACATGTGCAAAACAAACAGACGACGCCCCGGCACAGCGCTTCTCCTGATGGAGCACCGTCAGAGCGCTACGCCAGTGCTCCGGCCCATCCTCACTGCTGATCATCACCACCCTCCCCTTCCCTTGCGGCACGCCTCAGGAGCAACTGGCGGCGGGCACGGGCGAAGGCCCCATCCCCGACGGCGCGGCCGCAGCGCCCATGCTCGTCGCCGTCGCGGGCAAGGTCTTTGACGTATCGTACGGCGGCGCGCCGCACTACGGCAAGGGCTGCCCGTACAATTTATTTGTGGGGCGCGACGCATCGAGGGCGCTTGCAAAGATGTCGTTCGACGCGGAAAACCTGGACAATCCGAGCATTGCGGATCTGAGCCTCGCGGAGGTCGGCGTGATGAACGACTGGGCGGCGCGGTTTGAGAAGAAGGGGTACCGCGTCGTCGGTACCTACCCTACGTGCTGAGCGGTGCTGCTGTGTGTATGAAGGGGTATGTATGGCGTGGGCTGTGCTTGTCTACACGCCCCCCGCCTGTCTGTGGCGAGTGCGGCGAAGCCGGGGCAGGGTCCTGCACTAATGTCTGTCGCTGTTGCGTTGTCTGGCAATGCAGCAGGCTATAAACCTCGCGCACAATACCAGCGACGGCCGCTTCTGCACGTGCATATTGAACCAGGTGTCAGCCTGATGCCAGGTATAGCACAAGGGGCATGGGTACAAAGCATGTCTGCCGCGCAGCGTGCCGCCTTGTGTGACAACCACGCTCCACCTGATGCCTGTGCTGAAGCATGCTGTGATCCCTCACTCACGTAGCGCTTGTGTGCCATGTAGTGAGCTGCTGAGCATGCCCGACCGTAAAGCAGTCTTTGCTGGTCATCACCACATCCTCCACTGTATAATGTACACCACAACTGTTACATTGGCTGGGCGGTGGATGCCCAGTTCTTTTTTTGCATTTGCGCCACAAGCCTGCCTGCACCTGGAGCATTCAGCTCAGAGTGTGTCTGTTTGACAGGTTCAGTGCGTTCTTCACGAAGCTGCTACTGTGTCCCCACTGGCACTCATGTCGATGAATCACGCCATATATATAGTTGACATGATGCACTGTGCACTGCCTGTCGCTCCTCATGCCTGCTGCTGCAGCAGGCTCTTTGGTGGGTCTATGCATCTCTTTAGCTTTGCTCCTGACGAGCGCTCAAGCTGTTGTTTCAGAGATTGGTAGCCCAGCAGTGCAAGTAGTTGGAGGTCGAAGCTGCCGCCCAGAACACACAAATGGTTTGGTGCTTGCAAAACGCACACCGCTGAGAGTGTTTGCGACAGTGAAGGAGGTGTTCGAACCTGGGGGGGGTGCAAGCCCTTCGAGCAGCTCCTGGCATTCTCAATGTGGGCCAGGCTTTGGGGGGGGTGCGCTGGGGCCCCCCTGGGGGGGGGGGGGCATTCAGGCCTCGATCACACGAGGCCACTGCTGCGCCGTCAGCAAGGCTGGCTGGCATCTGCAGGGGGCATCATGCGATTGCACGGGCTGGCGCAGCTCGTCCTGCTCGCTCCTACGGCGCTGGTCGGAGCCTTCACGGCGCGCACTCAGCATGTGTTCACTCAATGTGGCAGAGCGCATCGGTCAAGCGCAGCAGCGGGATGGAGGGAGTCGGCGTTGCAAGCCTCGGCATTTCCAGCAGATATTGCAGCTGACGATCAGGTCTACAACGCGGCAGACAGCATTGCACAGGTGACCCACGCGACCAACTTGAAGTTTCATGTTTCTTTCATGTTTCATCTCTGCTGTGTACGCCTTGCGAGCACGGCGATACAACGTTGCAAAGGTTAGCTAAAGCCTAATCTGAAGCTGTGTCAGGTCACTGTCCCAGCAGGGTGCTGTCGAGCCACTGCAACTTCAATGAATGTCAAATGTGAATGTGTTTCGCCTGTGTTCATTTTCGGTATGCCAGCTTGTGGTGCAGAGGTTGTACCTTTGAAAAGGACTGGCGGAATCTGCAATGAGCATGGCCACTCTGGTGCGGCTCTTGTCTGGCCACTACTGCACCTGTGGCATGTGACTCTTTGAACCAGAGGGCAGCACCTGTGTTCCTGTCGCAATTGCAGCTCTTGCGCAGCTTGACACCCTGGCCTCGTCATTTCTGCGCCTGCATCGCCTGACCTACTGTCACTTTTGAACGGTCCCTGCAACACGTTGGTGGTCGCTCTCTACTTAGCTGTGCCATCGGGGTTGCCATGTCCACTCTGCAGTGACCCCGCTGATGCCGTGCTGACCGAGGCACCATACTGATGGACTGGTTTTCCCTTGCATGTGCTGCATGTTGGCGCTCTGTACTTCTGTGCGCAGTCTGGCGTGAACTTTGCGGATGGAAACACGGTGACGGTGGCTGCGCTGCTGGGAACTGCTGTGGGGCTGGCCGCTTTCAACGCCATAGTGTACTGGCGTATGCAATACATTGTGAGTGCATGTACGGCTGCAGCAGCGATAGCCTTCCCAGCATTCGTGATGATTGACTTCCACTGCTAGAGCCGTGATACAAGTTCCGGCAACGTACTTGGCACCACCTGCGCTCTTATCATGCACTGACATGCGCAGCATGTCTTGAGTCTGGACATTGCTGATGAAGGATATCACTGATGATTTCCGTGTATGGGGCGGTAGTGGAAGCCTTGAAGCTTATTGAGGAAGGGTATAGTAGCCAGTGTACCTGCTGATGTTGTACAGTAATGTGTCTTTGAAGTACAGTCGTTGCTAGACATATTGTTGGTATGAAACCATAGAAGCGCTGGAGGTACCGGAGAGTGCAGCACCAGTTGTATCATGGCACCGAGGCTGGCAACATTCGATGACATTGTCTACAAACACATGCAATACAGCTCAGTGTATGCGCCAACATGTGCAGCAATCTTGTTACAAATGTAGAGAGCTGCTGCTCACTACCCTGTTGCTCCACACCGACAGAGGTAGACATATAGGGGACCAATACAACAGCAGACCGACGCCAGTCGTGTGCTGATGGAAGTGAATGCATTGTGGTCCGTGTACAGGCAAGTGCAACTGCCGTAACCGTCAAGCGTGCAAGGCAGTGAGCTTGCAACCGCTGTATGCATGCTCCAGCAAGTATCCGCACAGCGCCACATAACAACCACACTCGCAACTTGAGAGTCTCGACTTGGGAGCGCCAAGCACTTGCGAACTGCCTTTGAAGAGCACCTCTACGCAACACCAGCAGCGGCACACGTGTCCAGCACACACCCTGAAACCTTTTTAATTTGCCAACCCCTTATTCAAGCGGCACTTCCAGCTAATGTACAACCTCATTTGCCCTATCTGAAGCAGTAGCCAACTTACTCTGCCAGACCTGTGCTGTTTCTCGCCACAGACTGCCGCGCTGCTGACGCGAAGGGTGCCGCGCGTGGCGGGAGGCGCGGACGTGCTGCAGCTCTCTGCCAAGGATAGCAAGGCAAGCGCTGCGCTGAATACTGTACTTGTTGGTGGAGAGCGCGCTGCAACAATTGGCTGCTACAGTACTATGCATATTCACAGCAAGACTATCTGCCATTTCATTCCTGGCCACGCCTTGCAGCAGACAAAAGTAAACCTCTCTGCCAATGACAGCAAGGTAAGGCAGCGCCGACTGTCCTTGTGGAGGGCTCGTTGCTGCAGATGGCTGCTACTAGCCTATGCATATGCATAGCAGGATTACACACGACGGTTCAGATGACCTCTTGAAGCAGACAAAAGCGGAGTTTGTGAGAAACAGTGCATCTTGCATGCGTGGATCGCCCATCTGTCAAGGCCAGCAAGGCAAAAAGCACTGCGCCGAGTGCCGTCTTTATGAACGGCGCACTGCAACAATTGGCTGGTGCTGTGCATATTCACAGCAAGACTATATGCCATTTCATTCCTGGCCACGCTTGCAGTAGACAGCAGTTATCTGTGAGTCACGGGGCTTGGCTCGCTGCTCTGCATTTAGGTTCCAAGCATCGCGGTGGTCACTTCAAGTTTTTTTCTAGCACAAAGATCGATGCATAGTAAACCTGTCCCGGGTGCATGTCTTACTTACGGGGTAACACCATTAGAAGTACCTGTGCTGACCCTCTGGCGCCAGTTGCAGGAGTGTCACAACTTGCTTCGACACATCCTGCACAAACTAGTTCTGATGCTTCAGAATAACACGCTTTGTTGAAGTGGCTCAAACGCTTGGAGTCAAGGGTGGCAGGACACAAAAATTGTCCTCCTGTCAATCGACGGCGGTGGGCATGCTGCATGCGGCCGTGGCCAACGAGTGCCAGGCATGTGGGCCGTAACATGTGCAGTCAAGGGTGGCAGGACACAAAAATTGTCCTCCTGTCAATCGACGGCGGTGGGCATGCTGCATGCGCTGCTTAGGGGTCATGTCACTTGGCTACTTCAACTTCTTGTAAACGCTTGCGACACGCTCGGTCAACTTCAACTTTTCTTCTGAACGCTCGTGACAATAATCGGTTTGCGCGCAGGCTTTGTACTATCTGCCATCAGGGGGTGCGCGGAGAGTGATCCTGTCCACCATCACGGACCTCAAACAGGTGAGCACTGCTGCACATTTGCAGGCATAAACTGCAAAGAGCAACTTCCCGAACACTGAGCACACGTCAGTCAGTGAGCGCGCGCTTGCCAAGCTTGCTTGGCGTGCACAGGTGCTGCATCTTAATTCAGTCTATTCCGCACGGTGTCTTGGGATGATCGACCGTGAAGACTCACTGACTTGTGACTCACTCGTGACTTGCCGTCATCCCGAAGTCGAGTCGTCATGGCGACGACCGCAGGGGCGTGGCACGTTGCATTTAACATACATCTTGCAAGGTTGCCGAGTTTGATGACACGTGAAGGAAAACCCTGAGCTTTCCACTTGTGCTTCGACAAACATTAGGAGCGTGCCCGTGTGTGTCCATGTGGAGGTTGCGCATCTTCATACTTCGCCTTTCTGACCAAGCGCTTTGATGTACATCGTCACTTTAGTAGCATTCCACTAAGTACTTTTATTATATTCCACTTGTGGCTGTGGAATGCCATGTTGTAGGTGTGTCGCCTTGTTCTCACTCTTGGATGTAGCATGCAAAGCTTGCACGCCACACCCCGCCCCCCACATCGCCACTAAGTACATATGACCACACGCTGAATGTATGTCCTCAAGCGCATATCGCCCGTTTCAGGCATGGAGCTACTTGTCCTGCAGAACTGGACTGACACGGCAGCAGTGCAGGCAGCCATGCCAGCCATAGCCATCACCTATACTTGTGCCGTGTCACGCTTCAACTTATTTGAGGTGCATCTGTCTCATGTCTGTCATTATGCACATTGCCATTGCTATTGCAACTGCATGCAGAATATGGCAGATGTGGCAGCAGCAGGGCACCCGTCAGCGCACGCTTACCATGCGCCACCCCACTTTGTGAAGTGACGTGCAAATCGAGTTTGAACCGCATCATGAGCATTGCCACTGCTGTCGCTGTCACACGCACAGGACTTGGCGGACGCAGCGGCGGTGCAGGCACGCGTGCCGGTGGTGAGCGTGCGGAAGCAACTGGACGACACCCTGGACTGCCCTACCGGCATCATGGACGCCGTCATCTCACTGGGGTATGTATGCTATCAACTGGTTTGTTGAAGTAAATGTTGAAGTGAAGCAGCTGGACAATATCCTGGATTGCCCTACCGGCATCATGAACGCCGTCGTCTCACTGGGATATGTGTCCATCATCAACTTATTTGTTGAAGTTATTGTTGAAGCATTGCTCTTGGTGTCCGCTATGATTTGTTGAAGTGATTATTGAAGTATGCTCTTGATGTTGGCCACAATACCTGCGAGTTCAGGAAGCAGCCGGGCAGCAACCCCAAAATTGCCCAGTCAAAACCAGATTGTATTAGCTTGTTGCATTGGGATTTCTAGTCGGCTCGTGCCGACGAACTTGAGCAGCCCCCCAATATATTGACTGAGCACGGCTGCTGGTTTGGAAAGGCTCCGCACATGAAGTGACGCAGTGGCAAGCCCAGTTTGAGTCGTGACACACGTTTCTCACATGCGAAGCCACCGCATGCCACCTTTACATTGCGCCTCAACTGGTCTTTTGCGCTGACGCAGGGGCTTCAATGGCAGCACTAACACCAAGCGGCTCATCAAGGAGGTCACACGCGTGCTCAAGCCAGGGGGGCAGCTGATTTTTGTGGAGCAGGGGGGCAGCAACGACTTGCTGGTGAGTCTGAGTGTGCGTGACGAGTCTCACTCTGAGTGCTGTTGATTTTTTCAATTTTCTCACTGGACCCCGCCTGGTCACGAAGCATTAATTGAACAATAGACTCTCATGGAATGTTGCTGAAAGTGTGTAGCTCCTGAGGCTCTTGATCACTCCTTACCATAGCAGGCCTACAGTCTATCTTTACAAGTTGACTCAGAACACAACATATACATAGATAGTCACAGGAGGCATAAATGTTTGTGTACACAGAGAGCTTGCTTGCGTGCTTGTTTAAAACTACTTGTGACAGTAGTGTTTTGTGTAACCTCTCACACCTCCCTCGCCCCCATGGTTGCCCCTCGCCAGATTCAAGAGCTCCAAAAGTCGGTGGGCGAGACCGAGGTCAACATTGTGAGCAACCTGTTCCGACCGTATACGGTCGCAGTGTCCACCAAGACGACTCGACAAGTGCCGCCACAAGAGGGGGGGGATGGCAATAGAGCGGGGCGACGGCAGAGTAAAGCAAACAAGAAGGGCAAGAAAGGCGCACAACCACAGCCTCAGTCTGTGGAAGAGCAAGTAGAATCAGTGGAGCCTTCTAGCTGACACATCTTTTAAATCACACATGATTGTGATTTTTATAACCACCCATGTCAAGCAGCGGATGCCCATTCTTTTCTGGATAGAATCTGTCGCATGCAAGTGTTGTTGTGACACTAGGTGATGCACATGCTGCTGTGTGCCGCCATTTCAGCAAACACAAAATGGACGCAACTCATTCTGCATTACTGCATTGGCAGGTGTAGCCTCGCACGTGCAATGCACCTTCTCCGTTGTGCTTTTGCAATGATCCAGGCGCAAGCAAAGGTACAAGACACGAAGGATTGACACTCACTCACACTCCATAGGGGGGATTTAGGTGACTCATTATTTAGGAAAAACGCACAACACGCTGTCACACACCCTGCTGAAATCAACACGCACCCACCACCTGTGCGTGCGACCCAATGACACTGCTGCACAGCGGATATACATGCCGTTGCGCACTGGGCCCTGTGTAGTGCTGCCAACTACACATGCATGCTGCCGCTCTAGCGACATGCATCCCATCCTCACACGCGCTGCGTGCGCTGCGCAGAATGAGCCTGCGGAGCATTGCTGAGCACTGCTGAAGGCTCCGCAAGCACGCCTTAAGTTGAAGTTGACAGCGCGCGCAAAACCCTGCGCCCGTAGCGCTCTTGCAACCGCCCATAGCGTCATCATCTCAAGCAGTCCAGGGCCGCTTGCAGGCGTTGCCGCGCCAGGTTCATGTCCTTGTGCTCGAGCGCGGCGATTGCAAACCTGCATGCAACGCGTGGTGCAAGTCGAAAGATATTGTGAAAACCGTCAAGGCCAGCGTAGTGAGGGAGCGCATGGTGCAAAGCTTGGAGGTTAAGCCAACCAGGTTTACAGGAATATTGAGTGAGCCTGGGAACGCATGTTCCCTGACATCATCACAGCAGACTTAGCGCAAACGTGTGCGTGTGAGGGATAAATTAGAGCCCTGGAAGTGTTGAGGGTCCAATGCGTGTAGCAGGCACACACAGAATTCCGGTGACAACGAGCGTCAAACCAAATGAGCACATGGTCTCACAGCACGTCATGGCGCATACTGTTGCTGAGGCGACGAGTTTGGCTGAAGCACTCAAAGCTGCAGTATGACGCAAGTAGCCTTTGTAACAGAGGACAAGCAGGATACTGAAGTTTGAAACCGGAAACACAAAGGACTTGGGGCAGATTGATGTCCCATCACCCCTCCGCAGGCACACATGAGGAGCACGGCGCTAACGATGTTGATGCTAAATGCGCGCTTCTCACAGTCATCACGCTGGCGCTGCACGTGAGGCTAGCTTGCGCCTTTCACTCTACCACAACGCTCCCGATACCTTCACGCTCGGTGTCAAAATGCTTGGACGCAACATCAACACAATGGCGCTGCATGACTACAACACCAAAAGCCAATAGGCAATGCCAACACAATGGCGCTGCATGACCGCAACACCAAAAGCCAATAGGCAATGCACGGGGTGCTTGTTGCTGCAGGCAAGTCAATATAAAATGTCAAACGTTGCGGCAGTTGTTGAGGTGTGAGCAGCTGCTAAGGTCTGAAACGACAAACATCATCCAACACGCTCGCCAAAAATGAAGGGCCCACGCGCATGTGCATCATTACAATCGGCAGAAAGACTTGCTGGAGCGGCGACAGCTACATGACCACTCACTTGGCGTACTCTGTTGCATCGGCAATGGCGTTGGCTTTTACCGCAGCCGCGCTGCCCCCGCTCCTGCTGCCGGCGTTGGTGCTGCCGCTGGCGCTATATGCAGGCGACGGTGCGGTGGGTGCCACTGCAAGTTGAAGTTCAAGGAGCATGCAGAGTTCAAGTGAGGTTTGAAGTTCAATGACAGCATGCACAGGTTCAAGTGATGTGTGATCTTTCATCGCATAGCGACAATTCGTCACCTGTAGTGGAAGAGATATTGGGTGTTGGTTCCAGGAAGTAAGCTACAGCATCAGCACTGAATAGGAAACATAACAGCGTCTCGGCACCACGACGCACCAGTCACGACCGGCAAAACAGGGCATGCGCAGCAGATACGTTCGCATTACACATTTGCCCTAGCCATCAATGGTCATGTGTGCAGGATTGTGTGTGCTGTATGGGCATGGTGGTGGCAGGGAGCGAACCATGCAAACGTGGCATGCGCCCTTGCTGCGGCCAGATACGTTGAAGTGTAAATCTTGAATGACGATTGCCGTGTGCTGCCTCAGAACCAAAGGGTGTGCGCAATGAACACATGACATCATTGGACGTACTTGAAGGTGTGACACGAATCTGTGCACCATGTGCATGTGCATGCTTCAAAGCACACAACTCCGGAGTATAATCAATGACCACGGTTAGTGGTGGAGCGCACTTCCGGCTGACCACCCCTTGTCGCCTAGAGCTCTACGATCTTTCGATTCGTTTTCAAACACAAAACTACCATACTATGCTCTCACCGTGTCTCTGCGGCTGCGGGCTGGGCTGCGCCGCGGCCATGTCCACATACGGCGACGGCTGCTGCTGCTTACCCTCGTTCTGCTCGGCGCTGATGCTGGCGCTCGCTGGGTACGACGACATGGCGCCTGACCCCGTGTCCACAGTTTCACCGTAAAACGACGTCTGGGGGGGCGCTGCGGGGGCGGAGTCGGCCAGCGCCGCGCCGCCTGCGGCTGCAAAGCCGGGGGGGGCGCTCGCTTCGCTGCTGCCCATGAGGCTCGGGGGCGCGGAGCCGGTGGAGCTCTGGTCGGCCTGCGCGCGTCATGAGCAATGTTGAAGTTGAAGGTTGAGGGTTTCAAAGTTGAAGTTTGTCATTTATTTACAATGTTGTAGTTGACGGAGTCGGCCAGCGCCGCACCTGCCGCTGCAAAGGCGGGAGGGGCACTCGCTTCGCTGCCGCCCAAGAGGTTCGGCGGCGCGGAGCCGGTGGAGCCCTGGTCGGCCTGAAACGCGCGTCATTGGCAATGTTGAAGTTGAAGTTGATGTTTTGAATGTTCAAGTTTAGATGGAGGTGAGAGCTGGGGAGATTGGAGCGAAGGCTGGCGCAAAAGAGAGAGGAGTGTGAGCAGCATGTGGCACTTCGGCGCGCTGGTTGTGCCGGCAGAGACAGGGTGCAGGAACACGGTGCTGACTGCGTGACGCAAGAAGCACCGTCCCTGCTCTGATCCTACTTTCCAAAATGGCATGTGATTCAAATTCAACATCAAGAAAAGTGCACATTGGGTCTGAAAGGTGATGCACTTGAAGATGAAGACAGAGCAGCCGCGCTAGCGCTGGTCGAGCAACAATGGTTGTGCCCGCCGAGCAAACAGGAGAGGCGCACTTCTGCAGTCACCTTGTTGGCATGCATTACGTCG
The DNA here is from genome assembly GCA_017506865.1 of Tribonema minus. Lineage (NCBI taxonomy): Eukaryota > Xanthophyceae > Tribonematales > Tribonemataceae > Tribonema > Tribonema minus. Next base: position 419,548 of record JAFCMP010000528.1, on the reverse strand, counting down.
GTTGATACGGTCCTCATAGCTGAATTGAGGTCAGGGTTGATCTATCGCCAAAACGATGCAACGCAGGCTCGAATTCGAGGCGTGTCAACGACAAGATCGTGCTAATTCACAGCATGGCCAGTGCTGCCCGTAAAGCACATGGCAAAGCAAAGCTTACAGACACGTCACCGTTGAAGCAACCGCCCAACTCCTACTTCAACTCCAGCCTCCACGTGTGGGTGCTCACTGGCCGTCCAGTCAGTCCTCCACCAGTCCTCTCGGCACTCTCTGGAATCAAACCTAACTACTGTAGACTTCAAGTGCATTTACTGACCGCCTGCCCAACAGGTCCTGGCGTTGGTGTGCGCCCCGATCTCAATGCCTTCAGGATGTCCATAGCCTGCAGGTGTCAGGGGCAAGTGCAAGCAGGTGCAGCTTGGTCAGAAGTGGCGCTGCTTTAGTGCGGCATGTGCTCCTGAGAAACGAATGTCGGTGTAATGAGACTGCCCATGTCAACAACTACAGTGTGTGCGTACTTCTCAACTCAAAGTACAGAAACATCGACTCAACACGAGCGGTTGTTGCTGGTGTTGTTTGCAGCGGTGTGTGTGTGTCATTGACAACACCCAGCATTTATGCGCTACAGTTTTTAGCGTCAGCAGACCCATTCGTGATAGGTACTTCAAGCAAGTACTTTGTGTATACTTGGCATCAGCATACTTACCGAATGATGCAAATGCTGCCTGTTGCATAAGTCCATTGAACTTTAGCAAATTCAGCAAAGCCCGGGTACAAACAGCGTTGTTGCAGCTTCAGAAATTTGTTGCAGCTTCAGAAAGTGCAACAGCGAGAAAAGAGAACTCCGCCGCAAACTAGCACACACATACGCCTCAGCCTTGGCATACACCTTCTTGAAGAGGGACGCCCAATTTCGGTCCAGAAACACATTTGCGCACCTTGGCCTTGGCGTACTTCTTTTTTACAAGGCACTCCTCGTCCAGCGGAACCTTCCGGAACTGCGCCAGGATGTCAAAGAACACGCCCGCGGCGTGGAACGCCTTCGCGGTGCTGTTGTCCGCAAGTCCCGCTCTGTCCTCGTCGTCTGCGCGCTGAAACACGTCCAGTGCGAACTGCCTGCACGTTTGCTGTGGGCGGTTACAACAGGGTAGGCATCAGCAGCAGGTAAGTAGGTATACATGATTAATTATGTCATTGATTCGCTGGAACACTTCCAGTGCGAACTGCCTGCACGTCGACTGCGGGCGGTTATGACAAGGGTAGGTATACATCAGCAGCAGGTATGTAGGTTTACATCGTTGATGATGATGTCATCGTCCGTGCGCTGGAACACATCCAGGGCAAACTGCCTGCATAATTGCTTTGGGCAGGTACGACAAGGGTAGGTATACATCAGCGGCAGGCAGGTATGTATGTGTCGTAGGTGACGTCATCATATATGTCGTTGATGATGTCACGCAGACTGCTGCTGGCGCCACCACCATGCACCGCAACCATGGCGTCAGCTGGCACGCGCTGACAACCGCGGAGCACAGTGAGAAATGATCAGTGGCAGGTAGGTAGCTCTACATAATTGCTGATGTCGCTGCCCTGTCATCGTTGTCCACGCGCTAGAACACGTCCAGCGCAAAGTGCCTGCACCACGATAATTGACGCACGGTGACAGGGAGGGGGGCAGAAGCAGGTCATGCAGCGCCTGCACACTTGTCCGACACAAATCAAGTTGAAGTTGACAATTCCACTAGACGAACACAACGTTGGTTTTGTTAGTGGCGTCAGCAAAACAAAAAGACTTCTTGGTGGCGTCGGCACAACAAAACCAAGGTTTCAGCAGAGTGGCCTGCCAACCCTGCTAAGCGACAATCGACTGCAGTCATCAGCCTGCACACCACTTGAAAGCTCAACGGCACGTATAGGTGGCAATGTCAGCTCTGGGCAACGAAGCAAGTTATAGTGCAGCAATCTTAGTTTTGAGTGGTGGGCACACAGCTCACATCAGGGCTGATATGGGATGGAGGCATCATCTACCTAATTGGTGCTGTCTCTGGCGTGTGTAGTTTTGATTCTTAAGAGTTGGAGTGACTGTGTGCAAGGCCGTGTTCAAACTTGTGTCAAAGACTATCTGAGGCTGTGGCCGTAGTGGGAGTGGTTCTGATGCACGAAGTCAGACATCAAGTGAAGGCGCGTTGGCCAATGCGCGTGCTTCACGCGCTCCCTGATGTACTTTGCGACCACAAGTTCAAAGTGGGATGACTCGATTCAGCACCATGAATCACCGCAATGGTGTCGGCTTGTCCAACTACAAGCCTGTGATGTGCATACCTGCCAACCGGACAGTGCTCGAGAAAACAGCACCACATACACTTCTACCCAGCAAGACTGCAGTTGTGGCGCAGTTTTGCTCTTTCACTGCTTGCTCAGCGCACAGTTGACTGTGCTCCCTGCCCTCACAGTGGGCCGCAAAACGGAAGCTCCATCACCAGCACAGACTACACGGATCTGAGCGGTATCATGCGTGCTGGCACGTTCATACAGCATGGGGGAGATACTTTTCGTACTGTAACCTTCTGTCCTCATGACGGGCGGGGGCTTTGACCGCAGCCCGCAGTGTCACGGTAAGGCGTTCCATTGCGCACGCAACGCGCTGCTGCCATGACGCAAGTTTGTTTAACGGTGGGAAAAATTAATTTCGATCGAGGCATGCCCCTGCTTCCACACTATCTTGACATGTCAAGCGCTGACCCAAGGCTACAAATACAGCAGCAATCGATGATTGGCAGTTGCCGTGAGTCTTGCCATCATTGTACGTTTCATGATCTGCAATAAATCATGATGCAGCTGAGAAGGCACAGCCAGCCTGCCCCAATTTGTTCCTGCAAGTTGACATATATATATTTGTTTTTTTGGTGACCTGCTTTGCAGATTCCAAACCAGATGAGGCATACATCCTAGTGTGATCATTGATTGCAGCTTCCATTGTTGCTGCAAACTTGCATGCTCGAATGAAGTGTGACCAAAAGGTGTTTCACGTAAGCAGTAACGCCTCACACCAAAAGCTCCATCGACATAACTGTTTTTGAGCAGGCGGGCAGCAAGGAGCCCTAGAGAGAGATAATAGATCCAACGCGACATCAGCACCAGGAAGTTACACTGCTGGTTTCGTTATTGGCTTTTGTTGTGAGCGTTCAATCTGCCGGGAGGTGTCACTACCAACGGCCCGTACCTGAGCATTGTCCAAGGCTTCCTGCGGCAAGACCTTCTTGTCGTCTTCCAGCCTCATGACTAAGGCCATGATGCACTGCTCCTCCTCCGGTCCTTTGTCCGGCAAGCCCAGCCCGACCTCCGCAGCGTGCAATCTGCAATAGTAGGCGACGACCTTCGTCTCCAGTCCACTGTCGTCCCTGTCGAGCTCCTCCGCTCTCCGCACGAAGGGCACCATGGGCTTGCATTTTGGTGGTATATTCATGATAGCTGTTGGCTGCGTGTCTCTATCCCGCTCTTTCTCTTTCTCGCTCGAGCCAAACGAAGAGAGGTCCTCAGGGAACTGTACTTCAACTCTGTGTGGAAATTATTTATCGCGCGTGGAGCTCCCGGTCTATGCCAATGACAGCCTTTCGAATGCTGCTGTTGCTGCTGGCGTCGCTTGTGGGCGCGGTCGGCGCAGGGTGAGTACGTGATTTTGTAGTACGCTCGCTGTTTTCGTTGGTGGTCGCTACTTAATTCGGATTTCTTTTCTTACCCATGGCCCGGTGCACGCGCAGGCCTACTCCTTTCCATCACGCCTTTCCGGTGCATGATCTGAACCTGGCGAGGACATTTTACGGGGAGGTTCTTGGGCTCGCGGAGGGGCGCAGCAGCGATAGGTGGCAGGTGAGGTGATGTGACTGCTTGTTTTCATGATCTCGACTGCGTTGACGACAGCGTGTCATGTAGCCGGAAGAGCCACCTGCAGGTAGCAGCGAGACGCAAGCGACCCAAAGGCCCACCTCATCCTGGCCGTAGAGCTTGCTCCCCTTCTTTCTTTGATCAACTTGAAACTGGCGCGACGCTCAACTACAGTTGACGCAATGCTCGTGATGCGAATGTTTGAGTGCGGTCTTCATGCGTGCAACGAGGTTTGATGACTTGACGACTTCTCATTTCTCGCAGAATGGCGGGAATGTGTTGTTGAAGATAATCGTTTTCCACCCCATACACACATGCGCCCCTTCGATGTGCAGTTGCAGCACTGAGGTTCAACAGTCAGGTCCATTGAGTTGCAGCATGCCAGTCTGTAGTGATGTTGGGTCAGATTTGGCAAGCCTCTCATCATATCCTATCTGGCGCTCACGCATCAACGCCAGCACATGACCGCAGGGATGTCGTGCCACAAGTATTGTTATGTGTGCAGGTGCCATGCTGTTGAACCTCGTGACTAACGTGTGTCGCTGCTGTGCTGTGCCAACATATAACTTGCGCATTATTCATGCTATTTGCCAAAAGAAATCTGTAACAAGGCACAGGTGCCCACCTCCGCTGGAAATCTAGATTTCATGAGCTCGAAGCTCAACAGAATCATGATGCTTTTTTTACAAGTCAGCACATTTTTCAGCGTCACAACGTCACACGCGTTTCCCGTGATCTCGCAGGACTATTCTCTTGGTGGTAACCAGATAGTCTGCCACCTGGTGTCATCGGACTATCGCTGTCCGGACTTTACCAACCCAGTAGGTGAGCTTGCAAGTGCTGCTGCTGCGCTGCATTTGGGCCTTCCACTGCAGATGCTGACGTGCGTGCATGGGTGGCGGTTGCGTTTTGCTTCACGTACACCAATGCTTGTCCGCATACACACTGTGCGCCATGAACTGCCCTTCCCTGCTGTGCCCATATAAGAATGTGTGCTCAAGTGTGTGTTGCGGCAAAGAACGCAGTTGACGTATTGCTGGGTTGTTGTTGTTTGTTTTTGGGATTCTGTTGCGACACACGGTGCCTTCTCGTAACCAGGCAGCGTTTAGTATTTGCACCGATCTGCTGATAGGCGCACTGTTCCTCTACACAACGCTTTTGAAGATCTTCTACATGCAGTCGTGTGCTGCGGCCTTTGCGCCCCTGGTATCTCGGACCGCTGCCAAAACTGTGCCGAGCAGCTCAAAGCAGCCATCTCCTGCAGCCGCTGATGCGTGCAATGTACGTGATCATCCGCATGTTAGTGTTGCGATTTCTTTGATCATGGTGCAGTAAAACTGTATTTCAGTGAGTGATATGATTTTATCTCAGCCCCACTACTGACTCACAGGCTGCCGACTAGCAGAAACCGTGCGCCATCACATCGCAAATGAAGCTCAAGTTACACTTGTGCTTTCTGAGTGCAGACGGTGACACTTCCTGCAGTTGGTGTGGCAGATGTTGCTGCAGTGCTCACGTCACTGGGCTTTCTGCTGTGTCTTGCGCAGATGGCGATGAGGTGCCTGTGCCCCACTTTGGCCTCGCGATGACGGTCGACGAGTTTCACGCGTGAGTATGTGTGTACTGTGATTACATGTACGTGTGGCCTTTCACTTTGGTATTTTGCTGACGCAGATGAAATGCTGCATACACTTGTGTACCCATGTCATGAGCAGCATGCCTGACGCAGACTCCTACAGCAGGTGTCTGTGTGTTTGCGAGGGTGCATCAGTGCTCAGCAGCACTTGACGCTCTTGTCGTCTTGCCAATACCGCGCACCGATCCACCCACTGGCTGTTTGTGCGGAGCCAGCACCGTGCTTCAGCGGTTCTTGACAAAGTCTGTGCACGTCTTTCACGTTCGTACATCAAGTCGCACTCGGTATTTGAATCCTTTGGGCGTTGTGTCTGTCTGGAGCATCCGCAGGTGCACTACAAGCAGACACCAGGGCTGATGATTTTTTCAAGTGGTATGTACTTGGCTGGTGTGGATCACCTGATGTGCTCAAAATCATAGCGTCCAGAGCAGGGCGGCTTGCAAGAAAAACGCCCTTGGACTCTGATGACATTGTAGGAGTATGACATTTCATCATGACGCACCTGGCATCGCATCTGGCATCGCATCCCTGTGTTTCTGACACATTTATGGCAAGAGCATGCTTTTTCCTCAGCCAACAGCTTCAGCATAGACACCTATGACAGATTTTGACAACATCATTTCAAGTGCAGGCTGCTGGTCAACAATTGTTGCATGCAGTCGATACAGTGCGCGCAGTTCTCATGTGGCAGCCGCGTGCCTACTTAGTGCGCAGGCTCAGTCATTGGGTCCATGTTATCGCATGTTTGTCCTCACAATGCCTTGGTGGCACATGCACGGCTCCTGAACAGGTTCAGTCAACGGCTGAAGGAGCACGGCATCAAGTTCATCATTGAGCCGCACCTACGTTTCAAGGCAAGTCCGCAGCTTCTCATCCACCTGCATGCTTGTGCCATCCAACTAGCCTCTCTTAGGCTCTCCACTACAAAGTACTTTCTGCGTGCTCATGCGTGATCAACATCCCACCTGTGCCTTCATGTTTGCTGGTTTCTGCCACTTGTGCCTTCATGTTTGTTGGTTTTTACCACAAGTATTATTGCGCACGCAAGTTGGCGCACGGGGCAGGCACGTTCCTACAGCAGTTGAGCATTCAGGCTCGCATCTCGCAGATCTTGGTAAAGTGTGCGTAATGGAGTGGGCAACCTCATGGTGACAGGAGCCGCAAGTGTATGCCTGTTTTCCCGACACAAGCACTGGCTTTTGCTGCCAACTGTGTCCTTTCATCCACTGTTCTTGCTGCACAGTTTCTTTTTGAGTACATTGATTTTTTTGTTTCCGCCATTCATCGGCACCTTGCTGCAGAGCCCATTGGGAAAACGCGATTGATACCGTCCGTTGGAGATTTACTTGTGGATGCCGTGTTCACATGTCTTTGCTGCGTGTCCCCGTGTTGCAGGGAGAGCCCGGGGAACAATACACCATGTTCTTTAAGGTAAGCGCCCTCTATCAATGAGTGCTCGTTGTCAGTCACGCTCAGCAACATTGAGCGTGGCGCAGTGGCGCATGCGCGCCTGACTGTGACCATGGGCTCATTGCACATTGCTTCCATCAAAGATGGCTGCTGCCAAGACGTGATGCCCCTCACAAAAGCACTTCATTGAAGTACCACAAAGCGCGAAACTGCTTCTTGAAGGCATTGGTGCAGTGATCGTTGCCAAGGTGCAGTGTGTGCCTTTTCCACTTCTTTGTAAGCACGTCATTGCTCCATTCATAAGCACTTCATTGCTCCATGCACTGGCTGCTTCAAAGACGCAGGTGTGCATACAACACCTTTGATCACTACGCTGTGAAATTGTACAGTGCATCACCGTGGCTTGCAAGCGCATCCGTAATGGTCATGCAGTACAGAAGCTCGCAGTGCCGTCTTGGCTAAAAAGCGCGGACCGTGCGTTGCGCCAAAGTCTGAGCAGCATCCTGTGGCTCTGCCAGGAAGCTCTGGCGCAAAAGAAAATGATATGTCATGCACGCGCTGCTTCACGGGCGCGGGTTTGTTTTGTGGTCAATGGGGGCCATGCACACTTCCGCCTGGGATGAACTCATTCATGAATCGTTTGAGCAAAGTGGCACTGGTTGCTGTCACGATGTTAATAGTAGGCTTGCCCTGCCTCATGCTGCGGAGGTGATTTCACCATGGTGCAGTGCAGCCCAGTTTGAGAGCAGGAATCACACCAATACACACCCCAATGTGATGAGTGCCAGTGAATGTGCAAGTGAAGATTGAGAACCCACGTGCATGTGAGCAGCACTGCTCGGCATTAATATGCCCAGTTTGCGTACCACGATAAGTCACGACTTGTGTTGACACACCGTGTTCCGAACGCAGGTCACTTAGTCACCTGGCGATCTGTGTTGTGCGCATGCAGGATCCATCGGGGAACAACCTCGAGTTTAAGGCCATGACGCACCCGGAGAACCTCTTTGCGGCCTACAAAGTCAAACACGCCGAACACTCTGACGCGAAATTGTAAGATAACTTGAAGGCCATGTAGCAAGACGGTTGCGCTGTCTGAACGTACCTCAAGTTTAGTGGAGGCAACTGAGCGGCCCATGTGCCATGCGTACTGTGGCAATCTGCCAGCACCTCCCCCCCCCCCCCCCCCCCCCCCCCCCCTCCCTGCACACTAGAGCCTCACCCTCCTCCATCCGCCGACGGGCAAGGGTTTATCCTGAGGTACAGGGTTGTATTTGTTTGGTGGCAGTGTGTCGCCATGGGCACCGGCGTGTGGTTCAAGCGCCAAATGGTTTTCAAATTGCTGCTGTGTACCAATGTATTCATTTGCGTTTGCTGTCGCTCTGGCAGAATCTCTCGGGTGTTCCTGCCCTTGCCATGCTGTGTGTGCGCTGATGCCTTGCGTGACGGGTGTAACTGTCGTCAAGCTTGTGTCCTGTGATACGGGTGTGCTTCAGCTTGACTTGTGATCAAATTTTCCTGCAGTCATTGCAAGTTGTCAGGCATGTTGTTGGTTTGCAATCCTACAGGCATCGCCGCATACATGTATGACCACCTGGCTGAACCCTGTTTCCAGCTTGTCCAATGGCTGCGCAGGCTTACACCACCGTTTGCATTTAAAAATCATTTCTTGCAAATATTGTGGGTTCTGCAGAAAGGTCTTTGCGGTAGAACAGAGTACACATGCTTACATGATACATCTCATGGATACGCCGCCACACCTGCTAGAAATGGCATGGCCCAGGACTGATACTCAGGACTCACTACTCGGTGAACTTTCCTGAACTTTCTGAGATGTAACCGTCGCCTCCCGCCTGTGAAAGGTACCGAGGCAGGCCACACTCCTCTGCATCGCACATCTCCCTGCCAGGCTGCTCCGGATGCTGCTTTGGTGGCGTCCTTGGCTTCAAGGTGGGGCATGTGAAGCTGCGCCGGACGCTGACGCTGGCTGGCGGTCATCTCTGTCTGTCATCACACGACGAGATCGCACCGTACGCCTCTTCCCCAAGCCTGTTTGTGTAAAGGTGAGCAGTACACACTCTGCATCGCCAGGCCTGTGGATCGTAACACGAGAAGTGCTCCCCGCTAGTTGCCGCCGAACCCTCAGTGAGTGTGCTCACTCCCACCGTCTCGAAAAGCGAGCTCTTCAGGGCGTCATCTAGTGCTGCTCCTTGTACGTTGCGTTCACTAGCGTACCTGTCGGTAGCTCCGCACTACCCCATACACGGGGTAGTCCGCACTACCCCGTACACGGGGTAGTGCGCAGCTACCTGGACCGCCTGCAGCTTCGTGCCACAACTGGTGGTTCGAAGCTACCAGTCGCGTCCTCCCCAGTCCTGATTTTTTTTTTTGCGTTAACCTCCGTATCCTCGTGGTACGGCGGTAACCAGGACGAGCTACCGTACTACCTTGTGTAGTTCGGAGCTCAGAGGACCGTCGGTATCTGTCCATATGGATGGGTACTCGACGTGTCCTCCTGTCCGCAGCTGCCGTACTACCCTGCGTAGTATGGACAGCTCGCTGGACGTTGGGCGGCACCGTGCTCACCTACGAGCACGCTGCTGCTCAACAACAGAGCGTCGTGCAGTGGGCAATGCATTTGGAGGCGATTTGTTGCTGCGTTTATGCTTCAACATACACTACTTGTCAAACCGCACAGCTACACCTTCGCATCGCACTCGTCTGCGACTCGCCGAACTGTAAGCGTAGTGCAGTACCTGAGTGTCGTCTTTGCAAACGCATTGTGCCCCCGGCTCGCAGGCATTGCAGTTTGCGCTCGTCCTTGTAGCAGCAATGATAATGTTTAACTAGACTCGGAGAAGTGTGGTGAGGCAGAGGCGACAATGCACTTCGTGTACGGGGTCACCACGTGCGCCGGACTGCAGCATCGCGCGATGCAGAAATGTCCTGCTCCCAACATGTGCTTGTGTGCATCTGCCACCAGATCACTGAAGCCATGCCTCTCTTTTGTGCCTTTTGGCCTGGTTCGTTCTGCTGCTGCTCTCATGTGCTCGGCCAACAAAAACCCCGCGCAAGACATGTCTGGGGGTTGGAGCCTTGGACCCGTCGGCGAGAGCTTCAAGAGGAGGGAGAAGCGTGCAGCTGGGAAGTGTATGCGATGGAGTGTTGCATGCAAGATAATGCTTGCTTGTGGTGTAGTGGAACATGCTATGTTTCGGTCATCGTCATTCAGCTTTCTTGTAGATGGCGCAGCACAAGCAGTAGGGATGCGCCGCACTAGTAGTTGCCTCTGCCTCCATTCATGCATTTGTTTATCAATTTATTTGTTTACAAATGAACTGTTTACATGCTTTCTCCGCTGTTGCTTCGGGCGATTGTGTTCTGCTCTTTTCCTTGTTGTACCTGCATGCCTGATCAATTGTGAATGTGCCATGTGTTTGTGCTGGTGTGAATGTCGTCAGGATGCGGTCAGCTTTGTTTGAGGTTTATCATTGCTCAGGATGCTAGTGGGGGGGTGAACTCATGTATGCTTTCGCGCTGCATAATCAATGGTGCACAATGTCATTTGATGACACTGGAGTCGAGTCAACTTACATTCTTCTATGTATTGTCGATGTGTCCTCAGCGGTAGCAGTGTTGCGAGATGTTAGGCAGTGGTTCGAGCAGTTTGCCACGCACCTTGATGTTGGCATCGTGAAGCACTGTATACTGGAAGAGACGCGTTGCGGAAAGTTTAATGTGAAGTGCTGATGCGTGAGAGTGGCAGGCGGTGATCTTCGTAATGATCATAACATGATCACTTGAACACAGTGACATTGATGACCTGGGCACCGCAGTAAATCATACGAACAAAACGATGATGGTGTTGACATGGGCAGTGTACCACTTTCAGCGTTCAACGCCAATTCTGGTTGCGAGCTTTTGCATGTCTGTTAATCAAGCATTACATTTCTAGGTACTCCCGCAACGGGGGATCCACAATGCCTTTCAAGTAACACAGGGTATGTGATTGCACGCCTCCTGAGTTGAAGAGCTTGGAGGGCACGTCAGGATCGTTCTGTATGAGGAGTGTGCATCAGGCGCGCCAACAGCATGTGGCAGTAAACTTCTCTGAAAGAAGAGCCTGTTGCCGTGCTGAGGTCAGCGAACGGGCCTGCAGAAGCGGCGCCGCCGAGCGCAACGGTCAGTCCATGTTGCACAAACTCTGCGACGCCTCTGATTCACTATGAGATTGGTAATTCCTGCCATGCCACCGAACAAATGATCTTTACCCCCCAAGACGCGCTTTCCACCCTAGGGAAGCCAAGAGGAGCGTCACCGCCATCTGTTCTGAAAGAGGTAAAATCCATTCTTCTCCAGAGTCAGCAAGCACAGCTGTAGCCCAGCCATCACTCAAGTCGTGGGCAATGGCCTTCTCGCTGCTCTGCTGCTCGCCTGGAATGCCATTCCACGGTTGTTTAGGCGAATCTCGGCTCTGGGCGACCACCTGCAACTGCAACCTGAGTGAAAACACAGGAAGGTGCGTGATCTTTGCAGGCACGGCACCGCCAGGGTGACGGAGTGATCCACGCTACCTCTGTTGAGTACTGTTACAGTGATCTGACGGACAAGGTCTGCAAATGGCTGCTGTGGATTGTTCGAAACTGCAACTGCGATCCATCTTGATCAATCGACGAACATCGCTTGACCTTACTCATCAGGCTTTCAGTTTTTGATCCGCTCATTCATGCACGTGCCCATGCATGCTTCATGCATCGATTCATGCACTTTTGTCTCCATTGATGCATTCATGGCCGGTTGTTCACAGCTTCAAGCAAGACAACACTCGAGGACGACGTGAAAATGCACCACAAGAGTGTGGTAATGTGCTACTTGTCGGCATTGCGGCTGCACATGCTTTTGCAAAGTGCATACCCATACATGGATATTTCAAGTCTTTGTGGAGAGCGTGGAGACAGCAACGGCCCTCTTGCCATCACACCTCAATCTAGCAAACAGGGTATTACATAAATAAAACGAGCATCGGCACACCCGTCCAGCATAGTGGGCGCCCTTCGGCCCATCCGTGACTTTCACTCTACTCCTGCTGCAGCTTCACAACAGTGTCAGCCCTGCATACGAGATAATCTTGTTTCTGAGGCTTGATTATGCTTACTCGTCCGTCACTCATCAGCTCTTGGAGGTCCACCCTGCCTCGTCTCATGTCGTACGGAGGGCGTTGCGTGCCAGCACAGGAAGGGGGCTCACTTGTGCTTCCTGTATTTTATAACTATCGCAGGCGTGCAAAAAAACGCTTGCCAATGGGGCGCGTCGCACATTGCTGAAGCTTCATCAATGACAGGTGTCGAGCGCTGCTGCTGCGCGCCTGGGCGCGACAACAGGCAGCAGAGTTACAAGAGTCCGACCCTTAACTTCAACCCTCATATCAATGAGAGTTGATGCATTGCAGGCAGCCTTTTCACATAAAGTCCGATGATTCATTCGCAGGGCCAACCGCAAGTACCACAGCATCAATGCTGAGCACTGACGTCGCTTGAGCGCTGGTGACAGGCGTCGCTGCAAGGCGACCGTCAAATTCTATTGTTGCCGCTGTGTTGAACCTTGGCGCGAAAGGGGGGGGCAGCCATGGGAGCGCATTTGCCAGTTATCAGTGCTCAACACACGTGTGCACGCCTTCACTGCATATAATCAACCTTCTCAGGCGCTTCTCTCAGGCTGCCTGTACTGCCTGTAGCCTGACTTCATGCATCAGGCTGTCAGGACCACACCACAGCGGTGATTCTGAAAGATTCCCGGTCTGGCTTGGTCTCGGTGAAATATCGTGGGCTCCAGAATGACTGGGTCACGAACCTGCAGCCAACAGCATGCAGGTTCATGCATGAATTCATCTCATGTGTCGCCGCTACCATAATATATTCATCTCATCATGAGTCGCCGTCGCCATAATGGATTCATCTCACGTGCAAGCATGCAGGAGAGCTACAAGCATGAGCACACACATCATGGCTCACCCAGTAATTGCGAATTTCAGCCCGTCAATCCTTTACCATGGTCCGTATTCATGAACCCATCGCCTGCGCTAATGCGCAGAAGAGCCATGAGCGCGAGCACATGCAGTACGACTTAGCATTCATTCGCCACGACTTAGCATTCATTGGCCGTCTCTATTCATTTGTGAATGATCCATCCTCATCCATGAATTAATTTCATGCGTGCCACGCAGGAGAGCGACGAGCACCAGCACCAGCAGCACGGCCAGTCCATATGCCTGGCGCGGAGAAGAAGTACGCGAATCAGGCAGCGCGCAACGCGTCCGATGACACTGTCCGTCGCCAAGCTCACCGCTGACACTGCTCAGGCGAGAGCATGCGCTAACTAGGGTTTGGGCCAGGGGTCGCGTAGTTCAGGGCTACAGGTTGCCGCTGTCATGGGTCAGACACACGCGTTACAGCATCACACTTGCTACAGCATCGCTGCTGAGCACTGATGGCGCCTGAGCACTGATGATGTCCCAGCAAGACACTGATCAAGTCCAGTCGGCGCAGGTGTGGCGCCTTCAAACAAGAGTAGGGGGAAACTGCGGGCGTGAGCACGCTTGCCATGCCCTGTCATCAGTGCTCAGCGCACATGTGCATATATGCCTTCACTGCTACTCAACCGCACTTGAGCTTCTCTCAGGCTGACGGCAGGCACAGCATGCAGGTTCATTAATGACTGCAACTCATACATCAGCTATTGCCATCATAGACTCACAGCCATGTGCCGCATGCAGGAGTGCTGCAAGCGGGCGTACATGCAGCATTGCCCGCCGTTCAGTCGTTGGTTACAGTTAGTCATCATTCACGAATGGTTGATCCCATTCATGAACTTGGCTTGACTTGACGCTGATCTGCCGTTCGTGTTCATGTATGGTTGTTCGTATTGAATAGTGGATTCATCTCACGTGCAGAAGGGCTGCAACTGCGAGCGCATGCAGCACTATTCAGCTTTCAATCGCCATCGGCGTTCATCCATGAATGGTATTTTATGTACTTAGCTCATCTCACGCGTAGCGCGCAAGAGAGCTTGCAGCGCGAGCACACGCAGCACAACTCAGCGTCCATTTGCTGTCCACATTCATGCATGAATGGTTCGTATTCATGAATTCATCTTGAGATCTATGAGCGCGAGCACACGCAGCACGACTCAGCATTATTTCGCCATCTGCGTTCATTCATGACTGACCTGTATTCATCCATGAATTAATCTCACGCGACGCGCAGCGGAGCGAGTCCAAGCACGGACAATGCGGCCATTCCATACCAGGCGTGCACGCTGCACAGGAGAAGTGGGCGGCGAAGACAGTGCACGACGCGGCTGAGGAGGCCATCACAGAGCTCACCACTGACATTGCTCAGGCAAGCGCGCTAAGTAGGGTTAAGGTTAGGGCTGCTGTACTTTGAGACAAAAGGCTGACATGGCTCAGGCAACTACAACAGCGCTCATCAGACAGTAACAGGATTGAGGGGCTCCGTGGTGTAGTACGAGGCGGAACTTGCTGTGGAGTGGGGAATTCAGCATCATGGCATTTGGCCAGAGCCAAGGGAGGGCTGAATGTGGCATTGCGGAGTGCACAGTAGGCAAAGCAGCATGCGACGCGGCCGAGAAGACTATTGCCAAGCTCACCACAAACGTTGGTCAGGCAAGAGCACGCCCTAATTAGGGCCAGGGCCAGGGGTAGCGAAGTCAAACGCGGTAGCTTGCTGTTGTCATGAGGCAGGCACATGCGCTACCGCATTACACGCGCTACAGCATCACGCGTGCTACAGCATCACAGCTGAGCACTGACGGCCCTTGCGCGCTGATGATCGGCACCACTGCAAGTCGACCAGCAAACAGCATCGCTGCAGAGCACTGACGGCCCCTGAGCGTTGATGTTCGGCGTCACGGCAAGTCGACCAGTGCACCCCAGTTGCAGCTGCTGTGGGGCCTACGCGCAAAGGCAGAGGGAAGCCGCGAGCGCGAGCACGCAGGCAACTCTCTATTAGGGCGCACCTTGCGAGTTTCTGGACTGACGCTTGTCATGTCTCGTCATCAGTGCTCGGCGTGTAAGTGTACCCTTCACCGCTTCTGAGCCCCTCAGGCAAATCTATCAAGGTGTCGGCATGGTCTGCTGCTGAACATGCTGCCGGTATTGGCAGTGCAGCACTGCTCAGCAATCACTCTGCCCTGCACAAATCACAGCACGGAACAACTGTATACTTGTATACTTCGACGACACACAGATGACCATCGAGTTGGTTTTCCTGCGGCTGCCGCTGGAAACGCTGCAGCGCCAGTGCATGGAGCGCGTTGAGAGAGGTACAGCCAATGGCGGCAGCAGTGGGCGCGGCAAAGAGCCTGCGTGCGACCATCATGGAGCTGCGCCAGCTGCTCAACTACCAGATAAAGGCGAAGGTGAGAGGTATGTATGTACAGACATCACAACCTTCACTACTCCTCATTCTGAAATGAGATTGTATGAGGTATGCAATTCCGTGTACAAGCAACATCAATATTGCAGTTCATCAATCATTAAGCTGTGCGAGCTGCTTAACTGCATGACCAACTGGGAGGAGGTCACATGTACATTGACATGTACGTAGTCCCTGAGGCTCAAATTCACTAAAGGGAAGGCGCGCGAGCGCTTGAGACAAACAGGCAGATGACCTACACACATACATATGGGTGTGGGTATGCGGACTCTCACAGACACGTACATACCTACATACGTACCTACATACTGTATCCTTGGAATCATGAAGTACATGATGCTGTGGAATCGCCTTTCACAGCATGGTTTCCTTCTTGAAGTTCACTTGAAAAGGCAGCCCTCATGTGAACCTCTTGTACTGGCACCGCGATGGGGCACAGGCACTTTGCTTTTGCAAAATCGGGACCACAAGCAGGTAGGAGAGTGCCAAAGGTTTTTTGAAAACCAGGAGTATGGTATGCACATGTTATAACTTGCGGTCACCTCTTCAGCACTACAAAGGACAGCAGTGTTCCAATCAAATTTCTGGAATTGACAAATTCAACAAATTTACAATATGTCACTTAAATCATCAAAAAAGGAAGAGGTAACAGGTTCAGGCAGCTCCAGCACGCTGTGGCAGGTGTTGCAGAAGAACCTGAAACGATTAAAATGCACGTGCTATTCCAGTTTTTGTGTGCCAAGTCAGTGGCAATGGGGCGATATAAGGTGGGCCTGAAGGTTGCACTGAAGGGCTATCTTCACGTGAAACGTGGTGCAAATAACAAAAGCGAGCCGTGCTTGCGCTGCCCTACCTCTGAGTTATCCGCTTCGATGTAATGTCAGTGTTCTTGTGATACTTCGAGTACCTGGGATACACTGAGGGTCACCTGTTGCGTTTTAGCAGCACTCAGGTGCGTTTGATGGGTGACGCGCCATCGGACTTTCAAGTTTGATATGGTGCGTTTGATGGGTGACGCGCCTTCGGACCTTCAAATTTGAATTTTGTGAGGATTGAGATGCTGCCTCAGAAGGAAAATGAGCATGTCACAGCGACACGTGTTGCTTAGGGCGGGGGGGGGGATTGGGGCAGTGCGGGTGGGCGCGAGGGTATCACTCGCAGTAAGATATTGTTTACTTTTCAAAAAGGGCATGTAGTGCTTCGATGTATGTATTGATGCACTAGGGCTGACATTTGCTGGTAGTGAAAGCTACGGTTGCACCTGGCGGTCCGGGAGGAAGTGCTGACGGCAGCCACTGGCACATTAGTAGCCATCAAAACCTTGCGACTGCAGGAAAGGCAGAATCTTTGCCCGGTTTCAAGCGCTTGAGGAGTAAGGCTCCGTGAGCGGTAACTCTGACTCAGAGTTACTCCGAGTCACTGACAGAAAGTACCTCTGAGCTTCAAGAGCTTTTGTACGCTTAGCAGGGCAGGTTCCCCATTCTGGGTGCCACGTGTCCAGACGTATTTGCTGAGGCTTTTCACTTATGTTTTGTTCAGCTTTGCACTGGTACTGGCCCCGCCCAGCAGCAGTATGTAGCAGCACCAGCAACGCAAGCTGCGGAACGAATCGCAAGGTTCCCCTCCGCAGCAGTGTTAACAACGACCAGCGGCACTGCCCCCGCCACAATTACAGCCAGTAAGGTATGCAATAAGGGTACTGTAGTCCCCACCACCACGCAGCCTCACCCAGTGCAACTTGAAGAGACCAACTTGTACGCGAACCCAGAGTCTTCAGAAGCCACCCTCCGTGCACAGCATTGGCCACGACAGCGACAGACTCTCGGATGAACGCGGCACTGTCCGAGTAGGTACCACCGCAGTCTGGCGGCGGTGCGGGCATTTGCCCAACTGCCGGCCCGGTTGGATGCCTCGTGCGACATGCAGGAAGCCGACCGCAGCCTGGCCGAAGCTGATAGGGTCGAGCATGCCCAAACTGTGTATGTGAAGGAGACCAGCACACTTGACATCATGTCGAACAAGTGGATGCTGGAGCTAGCGAGGGCCAGGTGGCATGCGCGCAAAACATCTGGGGCTCCAGGCGAGCATGATGCCACCGCCGGTGACGCTGCCGATTCCGCATTTTGCTGGCCGGCAACGAGTGTCCCCAGGCTTGCGGCCAGCCGGTGGCACACCTCAGGCGCCCAGGACGGTGGCGGAGGCAATCGCGCAGCTTTGACTTCGAAATTCGCGCTCTGAAGCTCGAGATGCCAGTGGGTCCCATTCAAGACAGGTGTCGTCACCATCATCACCGGCTGCGGCAGCCACAGCCCCAACGACAGTGCTGGCGTCAGGAACAGGGCAGAGGCAAGCGCTCACGACTCGGAGCCAGGGTTCCGGGTGCTCGAGTACACCAAGATCTCGGGTATTTGCGCCATCTGCACCCACGACTCCTGTGGTGAAGCAATCGTCGTGTTGAGCTGAGGGGCAGCTGCTGCAGCGCTCCGCAGGGGGGCTTAGAGCGGATGTGCTGATGTTCAGCACGCTACAGAGGGGGTTAAGGCAGCAGCGCTCCTTGGGCACTCCTGTGGGTCCGCCGACATGATGTCTGCAATGCGGACGTGACACCGCTCAATGGGGCCCCCGCGGGGGGCAGGATGGGCTTGCTCAACGGCAGCAGCAGCGTTCTGCAAGTTGTTGTACTACTCTAAGAGCAGAGGTGGCGTTGCTCAGTAGGCTAGGGCGAGGGGGTTCAGGCGGCAGCGCTCCACTAGGACTCCTGCTGCTCCGCCGCCACAAGGTTTTCTTCAGCCCACTGGCGGGCGTTACGGGTGTAGATGGCGCAAATGCCCGAGTTCTTGAATTACTTGTCATTTGATTATTTGAGCACCCCGAGCGTGCACCTGCAGTGCTCATAAGCAAGCGTCTCTACGGTTCCTGACGCCAGCGACGCCGCTGGGGCTGTGGCTGCCGCGGCCGGTGATGATAATGACGACACCTGTCTCAAATGGGACCCACTGGCATATCAAGCTTCAGCGCGTGGAAGGCAAAGCTGCGCGATCGCCTCTGCCACCATCCTGGGCGCCCTGCACCTGAGCTGTGCCAGCAGCTGGTCACACATCTCAGGGCGCGCATTGACGGCCAGCAAGATGTGAAACGCCGCCCGCTTGTAAGACTCAAAGAGGCGCTCCTCTGCATGAAGCACCTCCGGCGGCTTGGCAGCATGCTTGCCTGGAGCCCCTGATGCTTTGCGCGCGTCCCACATGGCCCTCGCTAGCTTTAGCATAAACTTGTTTGACATGATGTCAAACGTGCTGGTCTCCTTCGCATACACAGTTTGTGCATGCTCGGATCGAGCGTCAGCCAGGCCGCGGTCCGCTTCCTGCGCTTCGCACCAGGCATGCACCCAGTCCGTCACTTGCGGGAATACCCGCACCGCCGCCAGCCGCCGGTCGGGCACGATGCCGAGTTGCGTCTGCTGACAGTCGAGGTCGTTGCCGTGACCCTCGGCGGCGGCTCCTGCAGACCCTGGACTGGCGTTGGAGTCTGGCAGTTGCGAGGGTACTGGACTACATCCATGACCGACTTGGTCGGTTGCAGCTGCCGCGGTGCCGTACTCGCACTAAAGCATTTTCTACCAGCTGTACAGAATAGCTGTAACGGTTGACTTGCTCTCGTAGCACTTGTAGATCATCTCGAGCTTGAGCTAGCTGGTAAGATTTCAGCCGTGGGATCGCCATTGCCGCCGTTCTGGGCGCCCTGCACATTAGCTGTGCCACGTGGTGCCAGCTGGTCCCACATCTCGGGGCACACTTGACAATGTACTTTTTATAAATTCTCGCTCAGGGCGCGAAAAAGCCCAGATGAATGGCATCTAGCTTGAAGCTTGTTGTACGGAATCTACATGTCGAGTGACAGTCGGAATGTGTCTCAACGGCAACCACTCAAACGCCGCCGCAACAATGACAATGTACATCTTGAGGCACGCTTGTTGATGGCCATTGGCAGACCCTGTTGTCAAGTTCATCAGTGAGGATGGAATAAACTTCAAGGTGGACTTGGAGCTTGCCAGCAGGCACCTTAGTCGCGTTCATCGGGTCGTGAACAATCTGCGTATGTTCTGCACATCATGAAGGTGCCCTACGAATCGCAAATACACCTGTACATTTTGCAGCCTGCGTACATGCTGCATGCAGATTATCACCTGGCTCAAGAAAGTCAGGCACGGGTCCCCATGATGAACAGCCTGCCAAACGACCTTTCCTTGGGCGACGTATTTGACGAGGCAGGTAAATTCTTTCAGGGTTAGTAGCAGGAAATGGGCGTCACGGCACATCCCTGATGTAGCGGAGCTTGTGTGTGGGAGGGGGGTCTGGTTCAATGAGATTCACTTTGGAGTCAGTCATGCTAGGGTCATCATGATTGTAATGGCGATGATTCCTCCGTGAAAATGCCAGAGCACAACATGCAGAGTTTGAGGTGCCATCATGTATTACAGAGATCAAGATATCACCGAGGTCATTTGCTGCTGCTAGTTCTGGAAAAATGTGCCTGCCTATCAAGTCACGTAAATCCTCTGGCAGGCCGTCCATGATGGGGACCGTGCCTGACTGTTTTTAGATAGGAGTATACTTCGAGTATACAAGCACCTAAACTTCCACGTTGGTATTGCCGCTTGTAAAGCTCCCCCCGCCCCCCCCAAGCACCTGAACTTCCACGTTGGTATTGCCGCTTGTAAACTCCCCCCCCCCCCCCCCCCCCACACACACACACATAAGCTCCACTACGCAAGGGATAAGGGATGTGCCGTGACGCCCATTTCCTGCTACTAACCCTGAAAAAAATTACCTGCCTCGACAAACACGTCGCCCAAGGAAAGGTCGTTTGGCAGGCCGTTCATCATGGGGACCTGTGTCCGACTGTCCTGAGCCAGGTGATAATCTACATGTCGCATGTACTTGAACATGTACAGGAGTATTGGGGATTTCTAGGGGCCCGTATGCCAAAAGTCTGCAAATTGTCCACAACCTGTGAACGCCATTAAAATGCCTGCTGGCGAGCTCCAAGTCCATCTTGAACTTTATCCCATCCCCACTGATAAAACCGACAACAGGTTGCATCGCAGGCCCGGCGTCTGATCCTGAAGACCCTGCTGCACAACCCTCCAGAGCTTGCTGGACCTTGCACAGGGTCGCAAGTGCCACTACAAAGGGATCATGCGGTCAAGTTGGATGAGATGGCAATAATTTCAGGGCTGTGTTCAGGAACTGCTGAGTGACTGTGGCAGTGTGCATGATGCCGCGCAGCTACCAGTATGTTGAGTGCGACGGGTCTGCTGACCATAGCATGATTGCAAAACAGGCATTACGCCCTGACAGTGTGCTGGCTGTGATTGACCTCATCAATTGCAGCTTCAACTTGAACGCTTCAAAGTAACCACTTCAAGTTGGTGCGGAGGGGCAGCCTCTATCAACATTGGTTGGAAAGTAGCAGTTGTGAGAAACATTATCGCTAAGCATTCGCTGATGGTTTGACAATTGCTGAGTGACACCTCGAAGGCTTCCGATTTTTGGCGGAACTGTTGCTGTGAGCGAGATCGACATTGTATTTGATGGACTTGACATGTGGTCAGCCCTGCTGTAGTATACTGCAGTATCATGACTGCCTTTGTACGGCTGTCTTGCGCCAGGTGGCGGTTGACATGCAGCAAAATCACACGCACATAGGCCTTGTACAATACAAAGCTTTCTGAATTCACGCAATTTGAAGGCGGATGGCAAGCGGCAAGGCATTGGTCTACTACCCTGAACTGGTCAATACTTGAAGTATGTGCCCCGAGAGATCGATGAAAAAAATAATGGTGCTATAGGTCTGCCCTCCACTCCGCCAGATGCTTCTGCAACTCTCATCACAGCTGCTGATCCTGTCGAGGGCTCCCTGCAGGCATTGCCAAAGAACCTGCGCTGAGTGTGTCAGTACTGCGAGTAGTGAAGATGACACTGCGACGTTGAATGACATTGCTCGTGCAATTGCAGAATCTTCATGACCTGCTACGACATTGGCTTTGCTGATTGCATCGAGTTGCAGACCACAGCGGAACAAAGAATGTGTGATACCGTCATGGCGCTGGCGGCATGCATACTGTTCTGGCTGTTGGCAAGCACTGCTCCGCATTTGCTTGTTTCTTGTGCACATCCAGAGTCTGCGTACAGCTTCGCTAAAGTTATGCCTTGATTAACCAATGCCTTTGCCCTCTCTTCTTCTGCGCACATGTGTGTGGCCACGATACGCTGCGAACCTGCTGGGCGCTGGACCCATGACAGTGAGCATCAAGCTGCAGATTGACAGAGAGTCGCGCAGATGCAGTGAGAGAGGAAACGCTTATGATGCAGTATTGCATCTTGAGGAGAGCACTTGCATTTCAGCATTGTGGAGTGTGGCTTACATTTCAGCGGTTGTAGATCCAGCAACTTTGTCAGCGTGCAGTTTACTGTAGACATGGACATGTCTAAGCACACTTTTGAACCTACAGTAGGCAAACCAGCTAGGCTAGCGTGCTTTTTGTGACTCCTTTTCCTCTTTATAAATAAATGAACATCTTTTTACAATTGAACTTGCATGCTTTCTTTGATGGCCCGCGGGACCTGGTGGTTCATGCGGCCATGTCCTGCTCTCTTGTTTTGGTGTGTGCCGTGGCTGTACACCTGTGTATCTGCAGTGCTTGTTTGTGATTCTGCTATCTGCGTTTGCTGACATGTTCTCTGGGCAGGGCGAGCTCTGTTGAATTGTACTTCTAGCATTGCTCGACGTGCTAGCAGGACGATGCTCATATTTTGTACTATGATCGCATCTACAACTTGAAGGGCGCATCTACATGCCATGGCCAGTTCAACAGCTCCTTCACCTGTCACGTCAACCGTCAACGCTGCATACTCGTACACTTGCAACCTGCTTTGATGCATCGTGATCTGGATGCCTGTGCTCTGCTCGCCAACACTGTGACACAGCATCTACACAGGAAATGTTGCCAGCCAGTTGAACCTGTCTACTTAAACGTTTGTAGATCCTTCGAAATGACAAGCCATTGGCGTCTTCACTGCTTGCACCTGCATCATGATGTTGAGTGGGTGTGTTCAAACGCCAAGCTTCACCACAATCACCAATTGTCCCCCGTGTGAGCTGCCACAGCTGCAGGGCGCGTGTGTGTGCACAGCTAGAATGAGCGAAGCTCACAGCACCTTGATCTACCCCCAAGCTCGTGCAACAGTGATTTGCACCAGATGCAACCACATCTTTGAAGTGAGATGAGATTGTTCACTCATGTCGTTCGTGCTCATGGGTGAACTTGAAAAATATGGCTGTGTCTTAAAGTTTTTACAAGTAATTGTGAGCCAGGTGCATGCATTCACAAGTTCCTGAGCTCAAGCTCAACATAGAATTTTACTGAAGTAGAAGCAACAAGCATGTACTTGCCACAAATTCATCAGGGCAAAGCCCCCAGATTGTAACTACAGCTTGCTACCAGAAGCTACATGTGTCTTCTGTGAAACTTCAAAGGTGTCTCAATGCGCGTTGACGTGCATATACTTTTGATGCACTGTCAGCATGATCACGCAACATGAACACGCATACTGTAGTACACGCGGTTCTTTGAAGTTTGTCTGCAGCACTTGGCTTACCTTACAGTTCATGCACATGATGGGGGGGGGTTGGGGGGCAGAAAGGCGTGAATAGGTGGATGAGGCAGGGCTCACTAGTGGGCCTCTGCTCTCACCATTTCAACAAGCACGCGAAGACGTTGTTGCTGATACATTAGCGCATGCAGAGTGTCTTCCGCAGCGCGACAACTTGGACGCTTACATGCAGCAAAGCGCGGCACCACCAGCAGCAAAAACACACCGATAGGTGGCTAGATGAGCATTGTTGAGGCGCTTTCTGCGGCAGCATGCACCCCATGCATCAGAGTAAGATGACAACGACATGACAGTAAGACCTTCGTGGCATGGTGGTGCCTACTGTATCGACAAAGGCTGGTGCCACATGCTTTCATTAAAACGCCTACAGGTTTCTTCGTATAGTCACGGCATGCTCTGCGGGGTGGCTGCCGATCAAAATCAAACACCGCCTTGACCTGGATAGTCATATCTGAAGGGAATTCACTCCTGCCTCACACACCATTGCATCAGATGCCACACAAGCGACCAGCGCTCGCAAAAGGAACTGCACTCTAGCGGACGGCAACAGTGGTCACCACCAGCACTCTCTGCCAGAAGGGATAGGGGGCGTATCGCGCGCTGCACAGAGTGGCCTCCACCATCATTCCACGTGCCCACCAGGGGCGATGTCAACTTCAGGTCCAGGCCATGGCTAAGCGAACCAAACGTTCTGGGAGTAGTACGCATGGTACGCAGCTACTTGTCCTTCGCAATGATGAGGGGACCAACGTTGTCGCCGGTTTCGCGGTTGTGCGTGGCGTGCGAGCCATCGCAGTATGGGAACTGCAGCAGTAGCGAGCAGCAGGGCGAAGGGCAGTGGTAGCTCAGCACAGCTCAGTATGCAACGCATACATTCCAAAGTCCAACTTCACAGAAAAGCTGATGAAAGCCTTGACAAAAATTCCCAGGAGCATCCTAGCAAGCATCCTGATGACACTGCAGTACGATTCCAGTTGCAATATTGCCGGGCTGCCCTTCAATACCAGGTTGACAAGTTGAAAACTGGAGACATTGAGACCATGGGCAAGTCTCAGGTCATTGTGAGTTGTGCGCAGCAAGCACACAGCCACAGAGGTGGCTTATGGCACTGCTGCCACTGCAGTACACACCCTCCAGCACAAGAAGTCAGAGGCAACATGAATGCCCTCCAAGTATCGTGGCCATGATGTCACTTTGACCAACACTGCCACCCTCAATGAGTGGAATCTGGCAACGAAACACATGTGCTGTCTTGTTCATAGTTAAGACACTGGACGGCATCTTTGTTACGCATAAAAACGGGGGATGGACGTCCTTTTGCGGAGCAAACTACAAGGGGTGGACGCATAGAAATCCGCTGCAAGAGTGGCAAAACCTGCAATTTCAAGGCCCTGCGTATGTCATGTATACATTGGGGTGGATGGCAGTACCGCAACTACATTACAGAGCGCAGCACGGCACTAGGAACTAACTGTGACAGCTGGTACATGCGCCGAGAAAGATTTCTAAGCATGACCATAGGAGCCATTGTCACAGGTCGAGCACTTAGCTGCATGTAGCTATGCTTTGGCAGTTAGCATATTAGTCCAGGGTGCTACCGTAGACGACGGGGTAAACCCCCGTCTCGTACAAGAACTCATCATTTTATGCCGTGGTACAAGACCCACCGTGCCCCCTCTGTGAGGTGTGGGCGTGCATGCAAGACATTGCATCGGGGTAGGCACGTGTCATATAAGACCAGGGGTTGTAGAAGAAGGAAGGCAGTTGCGCGTACTTCAACAAAAATTCGTTGCGAAGAAAAAGTAGACTGCAGTGCTGCGTTGCTGCAAACGCCCTCTGCAGCCGTACACCGTTGTAGTGCTAAGGAGGTGTTCAAGCCAGGCGTGCTTGGGCAGAAGCTGCAGAACGTACATTTGTTGCCTGCTGCTTGCAGCAGCAGAAGTGCTGCAGTATTCATCATGCTATATATGCGACCGCAGCCACCCACGCGCGTGCAAGACGGGGGGTACATTGTATAAGACCCCCCGTTGTTCCAACATGCGCCTCGCAGCGCGACTAAACGGGGGGGGGGGGGGGGGGTATACAGTAGCTATGCGTGGGTGATTGGCATCAGGGGGGGTAGGACTCACATTCTTTGACTTCCAGCATCGGCAAAACACAGCCGTGCCGTTCTTCTTGCAGGACGGCAGCTCCTCAATCTCCGTAAATCCGACCTTGTCCACAACCTGCAATGATGCAACAGGAGTGCATTTGCGCAAGAGTGAGTCGGCACAGTACGTTGCCAGGCTCAGCCATCTCTTTTGCGTGCGAAGGTCGGGGAGCGACACAGCAAGCTGTACAAAGGCACTGATGGGGTGGTGCTGTTGGAGGGTGCTGTCGCGTGCAGAGCGTGCATCTGACCTCACGTTCATCACCATATTAGTCAGGTGCAATTCAGTAGCAGGAGGCAGTGCTGTGCTGACTATCATGATAAATGCAACAGATCTGCATGCACGAATTAAAGCGCCTGTTGTGCTCTTTTAATGCCTGCTCCTGCGCATAGCAACATGACTATTTGGCATGCTCAGTAAAGTGGGTTTCGACCCATGGCTCTAGCAACATGTCTCACACGTGTATGACACTTGCTGTTACCTTTGGGTTGTCCAACTGTATGCTGTGGTTGCATCTGTTGCCGGAGGTGGAAGCAGATCTGCGCAGGTGCAGCAGGATGGCCACCGCCATGGACAGCACCGCCACAATGATCTTCAGTACATTCTCCGTGAGGACTAGCTCCACCATGATCACTGCTGCCTGTTGTCTTGCTGCTGGCAACACGCAAAAGCAAAGTTTACAAAGTTGGCGATGGAAAGACGAGTGCAAATGAGAATGATGAACAGCAAGAGTTCGTGAATGATTGACAACTGTCAAGCGTGTTAGACTCAAGCGTACTATGGATCTCGCGGATTGAGCATTCCCCTGCAAATGGACATCAGATCCTGAAGTGCGTATCCGGATCCATGGTTTCCTTCCTTTCAGACTGGTGTCAACGCGACAAATGATACTGTTGTGCGCACCTGGCTCTGGGTCGATCGCTCCTCACAAGCTTGGAATAATCTTCACTTTTTCTCTGAGGATTGTTGAAGTTACTCGAAAACAGTTGAAGCTGAAGAAACTGAAGGCGTGAGGCAACCTTGATCAGGTATGCGTTGACCAGGTAAGCAGTTATCCATCATATTTCGCGACATGTGCTTTATTAATGCTTAGGCACCAACGTACCTGCCTGGATGCTTGTTGCTGGTATTCACATGTGTGGCGAACTGCCCTTGCTCCTGTTGTTCTCACTATTCTTCGCTTGCTTCCTATGGCCTCCTCGCAGTCAGAAAGCGTCGAGGCAGCTGCGGATGACACAGCAGGGTGCAGTACAGGCCGTGAAATGACGACATCAGACTGCAGCAGAGATGCGAAGATGGACAGTGCTGCTGATGGCTGTCTGCGGCACATTGACGGCAGCTGCCGCTACAGCAGCACCTCAAATATTCTGGCAACAGCTGAGCGAGGAAGATCAACAGTCACTGCTGACAGCCGCGGAGCTAAAAAGTCTACCCTCTTTGCCAAACCGGCGCTGCACCGGCGAGATGGGTGCCTGCTGCATAGGCTCCCTCTCCTCAGGCGGCGCGGTGTTCTGGCGCAGCGACAAGTGCCCGTTCCAACAGCTCGTCCGCTACGCCCCCGCCGGCCAGCCTCTGACAGACGTACGCCTGGCGACGATGGCGGACGTTGCCCTGCAGCTGTCACGATCCAACAGGACGCTAGCCTTTGCAGGCGACTCCATCACCTCTCAGATAGCCGAGGGGGCCGCGTGCAGCCTGCTGCGCACGCCGGGGTTTCGCCTCGAGCGCGCGAGCAAACCGCAGACGCTGTGGCCGGGGCGCTTCCCCTGGCGCCTGGAGACCGTGGTGACGCACTTCTCTGCGGCCTGGACGGATGATGCTCAGCAGCAGCAGCAGCAGCAGCAGCAGCAGCAGCAGCAGCACGGCAGCACTGAGCTCGTGCAGCAGCAGGGCAGCGCTCACGAGGCGCCGGCGCAGCAGCAGCAGCAACGCAGCAGCGTTCAGTTTGCGCTGTGGCGCATGTACCGGCCAGACCCCGCGTTCGAGGGCGTGGACGCCATGCTGCGGAGCGCTGACATCTGGGTCATCAACTTCGGCCTGCACTGGAAGGTCAAGGAGGCCGACGCGTACGCGGCAGCCGTCAGCGAGGTCCTGCTGCGGGTGCGCCGCCGCCTGACAACGCAGGACGCGCCATCATCCGCAAACGGTGGCGGCAGCGGCAGCAGCAGTGGCGGCTCTCGATGCCTCCGCCGCCGCGCTCACAGTGCTGATGGAGATGCTGACGGCGGCAATCATCACGCAGTTGTTGAAGCGGACGCTGCTGGGCAGACGCGCACGCTGGACGTGACGTTGCAGGGGCGCCTGCGCTCGCGCGGCGGCGCGACACACGGCAACAGCGCAGCGGCGGAAGGCGGCGACGCTCACAATGAAGCAGGCGCAAGCGGCAGCGGCGGCGCACAGCGGCCAAGCGGCGATGGCTCCGCGGGGGCAAGGAGGATTGCGGTGTGGCGCGAGACAAGCGCGCAGCACTTTGCGCTGGCGCCGGGCGGGGAGCACGGGGGGGCGAGCACGGAACATCCCGATGCGGCAGCGCTAGGCGTGATGGGCGCTGCGAGCCTCAAGGCGTTCGATGCGCGCAAGGCGTGCGGCGCGGCGGCGTGGTACCCAGGAGACACGCCGTACATGTGGCGCGAGGGGATTGTGCTGGCGGCAGCGCGGGCGGCGGGGCTAACAGTCGTGTTCACGAACACGACTCTCAGCGATGCGGCGGTGACGGCGGCAGCAGAGGAGGAGGAGGTTGCTTGCGATGCCGCCGTGCTATACGTGGTGCCGTTTTATGAGATGACGCGGCAGCTGGGCGCGCATGGGCACCACATCAGCGCTCAGGACGGCAGCGGCGGCGAGTGCACGCACTACTGCGGCTCGCCATTTGTGTGGGAGCGCGTGTACGATGGCGTGCACCGTGCGATTGAGATGGACGACCGGCGCGCCGCGCGCTGCGCTGCTGCTGTCGGCGTCGTTATAACGGAAGGCGTAGGTTGACTGAATAGTCACCACAGATTCAGGGCAGGACGTAGGAGCTCTCTGCGAAGTTGCTATGGCCACTAGGATTTCAGCGGTGCTGCAAGCTTGCCACTACAAGCAAATCAAGCCAGGGCGATCAGAATGATTTGCAGGATCTATTCAGATTTACGGCCGAGCACCGCAGCCACGCACTTGTCACAGCATCAAGTTGGCATGTGCAGTGTGCACTACAGCATGGAACTCGTCGCAGCTCATTTCAAGAGGTACAAGAGTACTTCACGGAGTATGTTGTTTCGCCAACTGTGCTGCAACTGCTTGCGTCAGCATAGACAACTAAGTTTGTGGCAGATTCCCTATGCAACTTGCACAGACAGCCCATCCCACCAGCCAAGCCCTCCATGTACCCAATAAGATTTGACAGTCCTGTGTTTCTTTCATCTTCTGGTGCTGCCCGTGTTTCATCGCAACTCTTGCTTGTTGACAGAAGGTAGGTACAGCACTGATCGTTTGCCTGTTGCGCCACACTGCACCTTTAAGTCGGAAGTAACAGTCTACACAGGCCTGACAGGTTTCATGTGGTGTGATGCATGCTGGACCACAGTTGCTGTCATCCCTCAAGTTTTGAACACGGCCGCATGTGACAGAATGCGTGCAAGCTCTGCGCAAACACATGTTGACAACTGTGAAATCTGCCATACACACAAGGCGAGCGAGGACCACAAGCGTGCATCGCGAGCAGCAGACAGACACCAACTAGCAAGACTGCAAGACCACGAGCCAATGTAAGTTGCCAATGACTCCTTGTGATATACATAGGGATGCGAGAACCCCCGTTCACAAGCCTGTGCACAGTGCTCAGCAGGTGCACTGATTGTGTGTGACACTTGTTATAACTATGTACGGAGGGCGCTGCAATCTCAAGTGCTGCATGACGCCTGTGAGCAGTCCAGCATGCATCCAGGTAATGATAGCCTCAGCGAATATCAAAACACATGCGTAGCACCTGCAAGCAGTAGGTATGTGCGCACGTCACAGGACATTGTCTCAACTGCTTAATATTTCAAGTGCCCCTGCACGAAACTCCCCGGGAGCGCAGCAGCTGGAAAGGGGGCATGTCTGTACAGACGCTATATGTTGTACCTGCTAGCACCCGCTGCTGCAGTCATTGGAAATGCCTTGATGCACATTGCACACA
Organism: Tribonema minus; assembly: GCA_017506865.1. Lineage (NCBI taxonomy): Eukaryota > Xanthophyceae > Tribonematales > Tribonemataceae > Tribonema > Tribonema minus. The sequence goes on along the minus strand of JAFCMP010000528.1, from coordinate 390,185 downwards.
TTCAAATACACATAAGCAGGTTTTGACCCCCCCCTGCCAACTCCCCTGGAGCGCAGCCGCTATGTAGAAGGGGGCCATGTCCCTGCAGACACAGCCCGACCGAGTTGCAGTGCTTGTTGCCAGCATTGACTGCTGCGGTCATCTCACATTTCAACACGCAAATTATCACACGTGTACATGCGTTGCTTGAGAGAATGAGCCCGTGCACTGATACAGTAGGCGCTACCCATCAAGCTATTGGCACACACTAAGGTTGCCTCGAACTGCGACTAATGTATGCAAGACAGCTGGCTAGTCCGGCAGCAGCAGTGTCTGACAACATGAGTGATCACTGACTGCAAAGTCTGGGCTGACTTCCGCAACTGATGCTACCAATGCACTGCCATATGCAATCTTGCAGCCAACACGCCTGATATCTGTGCAGCAAAGAACGTGCAGCAGTACCGCAGCGATGTCCAGGTGACAGACCCTGTAGAAGAGGAAGTTTCACAGTAATGTTGAATGCAAGGCCACCTGCAGCGCCCAGAGTCTTGCTGCAGTGAGGACAGAACTTTAGGTTGCAGCGCAGTCAATGATAATTGCATCAGGTGAGCGAAGCAAGTTAGTCGCAGCGTCAAAGAAGACAAGTGGTCAATGTGGAATGCTCCTCGTCAGTAGGTCCACAGCACAGTACAGTCCTTCTTGCAAAGCACGCTGCACAACTCATCACGTGCCACACACATCAGTGGTGACACTTGTCTTGAACTTGCCTGCAAAGTCAATGTATGTCGGTCCTGAGGGTTATGCCTTGCTACACCGGAACAGCTCGCCAAATGATTCACTGCAAACCGTGCTTATGTTGACACAAACCACCAAGCGTCGTTCATGGTCCTCACCTGGGTCTGGCCTTGCGGTGATAATCATGTTCAGCAGGACAACCTCAAGTAGTACATGAGGGCTAGGGCCAGTGTGATGAGGTCTACAATTGGCCTTCCTCAGTGGTCGACGGTTGGCCAATCTACGTATGACTTGGCTGAACGAGGGTTGGTGAAGGTAGGGCAACTGTAGAACCGCCCTGATTAGAAGCAGACCTCGTTAAGTTTCCACACAGGAGGCCATAATACAACGCTGTGCTGCAGGTAAGTTTCCACACAAGAGGCCATAATACAACGCTGTGCTGCAGGTACAGTAAGCAGTAACGTCATCTCCAAAAGCTGGGGTCAGCGTCATTCGGACTGCAGTGGACAATGAAGTACTTGAGGTTTCTGGATGAACTCCAAAACGCAACAGGGCGAAGACGACAAGGTCAGCTGAACTAGCATTATTGATAGCCTCGCCACATAGCGTTGCGTCAGCTCAAGGTCCAAGACTTGCTATTTTTTTCTTCACTGCTGCTATAAACACAGGAGCTGCCCGACTACAAGGAGTCGAAGTCAGAGTCGGAGCCGAGCCCAGTTGATGCGCTGGAGTGGCGCAGGCACCACGACCCCTTCACGCTTTCTACCACCACCGAAGCGCAGCGCAATGCTGTGCTACGCTTGATGAGTGCCAACCTGTGCTTTAGACCGGGTCCCCCCCTTGTGGCATCCACCTCTGTGGCTATTATGGCTGGTGGGGCCCCCAGCAGTGCTCAGGGGGGAGGGTCCATCCCCCTCTTTGACCTGCATGGTGCCATGCTTGCCTGGGTGAGTATACTAACAGACGATTTGATGCATGCCGATTTGAATGCTTTTAGAGTATCCAGACCAACACGGAGAGTTGCTGATCAAAGCTATTGACTGATCATTTGGTTGCTGCGCCTGCATTCACCAATGGCCGGTTGCTACACTTGAAAAAGCTTTGGTGGGCACCTACCTTCCCATTTTGTTCTTGGATGTAGTTGATGTACTCATTGCATTGCTCAGTTTCTCAATGATGGAGCGTTTTGTGTCAGCACAGTGCCCCGCACATATTGATAACTGTTGATGACGCCTTCCTGATTTGCGTCTGTTTCATCACGTGCCGCGCACAGCTTGATGGCAGCAAGGGCCACATCTCCGCTCAGCTCGACATAATGTCAGAGCTGTACGAACAGGAGTCCGCCATCGGGGACTGTGTGAGTGACGCACGTGTGCAGTGTCGGCGTCAACTTGCAGACGTCATTCGCGAGCAGAATGGCGTCGTGGCGGCGATCACGGACGAGTGGGATGCGGCCCTGCAGGCGCGCTTTACCTTTCTGAAGCAGGCTTCCTGGGCTGACGAAGGTGGAAGCGCTTGGTCCAGGCGATCGAGGACTGGGTGGTGTTTTTGGCCCAGGTAGGGGATTTCTCAGGTGGGATAGACCATGGGAACGTGAGGCAGATCCTTCGGCAACCCAGAATGCATCTGGTGCCGGTAAAAGTCTCCCGTCCCTGCAGGATCATTTGGCGTAGTTCAGGTTGTAGGGAAGTTTTGAGCCTAAGAATGCGGTGAACGAGCTCTGCCATCATCAGCTGACTGAATGACGTGCGGCAAGGGCGGTGCAATGTGAAACAGCTCCTCGGATTAGCGCCAAACTGTGCAATGAGGTTGTCCCTGTAGGGGCAACTGCACAGAGAGATGAGGCAGTAGCGGATAACGAGGTGTTCAGTAAGAAGGGTGATTGCATGATACTTGTAGTTCAGTATTCACCTTACAATGATTTGCACACGGCAGTGGCGCAGTCATTGGCTCGTGTGGCATGGCTGAGCTCTTGTGTATGTGTTCCGCATGCTTGTCCTGGCTAAACAGTCTGCATTTGACAACTGCATACTTCTTCCGCATGGACAACAACATAATGTACATCTACGGCTTATCCATGCATAATATGCAGCGTATGTTGGGGGGGGGGAAGCAATTCATCAGCTCAAACGGCTTGATGTAAAAGACCCCTTCTGCACAGCCAGTGTGCGCCGTGAATCCATGCATGAATTCTGAACCTCATTCTGTACAGCGCCCTAGTTTTCACATACGTGGCCAACGTAACAACACTCGCAGCGCTAGCGACCTGCAGCGCAGGTACAGCCCTTGAGCACACCGTTTGTGGCGCAGGCAGCAGCGGCTCGGTATCTATAGTACTGATGACGCAGTCACAGCCACTCTCGCCACCTGGGCGCGCTGACCATGGCCAGCGACCCCTATCACAAGCTGCGCGCGATGTGATTGGCTTGTTTTCCGATTCATTCACTAAATTGGTATTCACAGCCCTCCAAAGGGCGCTGTGAACCCATCTGAAATATGCCATAGTATTCACTTGTTTTTCATTCATATTTACGCAAAAGCGCCAGCGCAGACAGCCCTAAGCACCTACAAATTCGTGCGGCTCAATGTGAAGCATCCTGCTTTCAACATTTGATATGCCGCAATGAGCATGCTGATGGTACTACTTAGTAAACACAGTTGTGCTGGACATTCAAGCGCCATGAAGAAAGGCGGCAGTTGCTTCGTCGGAGACAAGTAATTACCTGCGCTCATATGCATAGCCTTGTGTGCTGTGCGGTATTGCTGACTTGCATCCTCATGTCACAGGGACTTCCTGCGCTGAGTTCATGACCTCTCATTGTCACCGCCTACCACTTGTCAGTGACAATATGCCCCACTGCATTCCTCTCGAGTCAGTAAGGCCTACATGAACACACAACCTCCCACTTGAGATAGCCCTTCACCTGGGCTAAGAACACCGCCCAGTCCTCAATCGCCTGGACTGAGGGCTCCGCGTCGGCCAGTCCAGAGGGGCCTGCTTCACCAACGTGGAGCGCGCCTGCAGGGCCGCATCCCACTCGTCCGTGATCGCCGCCACGACGCCATTCTGCTCGTGAATGACGTCTGTGAGTTGACGCCGATACTGGACACGCGCGCCGCTCACATCGGCCTTTGCGCATGCGCGTGCGATGGCGGACTCCTGGGCATAGAGCTCTGACATCTTGTCGAGCTGAGCGGTGATGCGGCTCTTGCCGCCATCAAGCTGTATGCAGCATGTGATGAAACAGTAAAGCAGAAAGACAAATTGAGCAATGGTCAATATGTGCGGGGCACTGCGCTGACACAAAACGCTCCATCATTGAGAAACTGAGCAATGCAATGAGTACATCTACTATATCCGAGTACAAAATGGGGAAGTGGGTGCCCACAAAAGCTTTTTATAGTGTAGCAACCGGCCATTGGTGAATGCAGGCGCAGCAACCAAATGATCAGTCAATAGCATTGATCAGCAACTCTCCGTGTTGGTATGGATACTTCAAAAGCATTCAAATCGCACGCATCAAAACGTCTGTTAGTATACTCACCCAGGCAAGCATGGCACCATGCAGGTCGAAGAGCGGGATGGACCCTCCCCCCTGAGCACTGCTGGGGGTCCCACCAGCCATAATCGCCACAGACGTGGATGCCATAGGGGGGGGGACCGGAACTACAGCACAGGTCGGCACTCATCAAGCGCAGCACAGCATTGCGCTGCACTTCGCTGGTGGTAGAAAGCGTGAAGGGGTCATAGCGCCTGCGCCACTCCAGCGTCATCCACTGGGCTTGGCTCCGACTCTGACTCCAACTCCTCGCAGTCGGGCAGCTCCTGCGTTTAGACTATAGCAGCAGTGGAGAACAAAACAGTAGATTTTGGACCTTGAGCTGACGCAACGCTATGTAGCGAGGCTATTAATAATGCCAGTGAAGCTGACCTTATCAATTTCGTCCTGTTGCGGTTTGGAGTTCATCCAGAAACCTCAAGTATCTCATTGCCCACTCAAGTCAGAATGACGCTGACCCCAGCTTTTGCAGAAGACGTTACTGCTTACTGTACCTGCAGCACAGCGGTGTATTATGGCATCCTGTGTGAAAACTTAACGAAGTCTGCTTCTAATCAGGGCGGTTCTACAGTTGTCCTACCTTTACCAACCCTCATTCAGCCAAGTCATACGTAGATTGGCCAACCGTCGACCACTGAGGAAGGCCAAATGTAGACATCATCACACTGGCCCTGGCCCTCATGTGATTGAGGTTGTCCTGCTGAACAAGATTATCGCCGCAAGGCCAGACCCAGGTGAGGACCATGAACGACGCTTGGTGGTTTGTGTCAACATGGACACGGGTTAGCAGTGAATCACCTGGCAAGCTTTTCCGGTGTAGCAAGGCATAACCCTCAGGACCGACATATATCGACCTTACAGGCAACACGTAAGACAAGTTTCACCACTGATGGGGTGGCGGTAGGTAGCTCAAGAGCCAGAAGGTTCGCGAAGCCTTCGAATTCCAGGAACTTCCCTCTACTTCAAGTTGCTCAATAGGTGCCTACGTCAGCATCAGGCGCAGCGGCCGCCGCCTGAGCCTTCACGCTAGTATCAGCACTCACTCCATCGCTCCCCCCACCTGTGCTGCGAGCGGAAGCACGCACCCAAGCCACGTTGCTGCTGCCTAACTCTGTGCGCCGCCATCGTCGTCGTTGAAAACAGCCTGGCGGCGATGCGAGTGCTGGCGTGGCGGACCTCATTGTCCTGCGTGAGCGAAAGGTGCAACACGAGGGTTTGATGATTCTGCATGTTCTGCTGCAGCAGATGCATGAGGCTACCTCAACAGCACTAGTGAAGCTCCGACGTGGACAGGGGTCCTCGCCGAGTGGTTTTGTAGATGTGGCTTAGTGATGCAGCAAAGCCGTTGCTGCTCAGGTTCTGCTATATGGTGCTGTCACTATGATGCGATGACCATACGGCAGCAGAGGCCTGCTTATGGCATGCGGACTATTTGCCGCTGTGAACCTTGCCGTCCCACATATCTGTCAACTACTGCCTGAACCCAGCTGTGGCTGCCTCCGAGCGCACTTTGATCATGGCACCGCACTGAACGCCCAGCAGTGAAAGCTCACTTGCGAGCTTGCACGCAGGCAATACAGAAACTCTTGAGGTCTTCAGGATGCTTTGAAAAAGGGGTGCATTGGGTATGGAAACTTGAGGTTTCAGACGTAGGAAACGTATCTACGCTCGTCTCGCCTGAACCCTTGGATTCCGACGCACAGCTCAAGGTATCTGAGTAAGAACGCTGTAAATGTTTCCTTCAGCAAAAGAATTGAACTGTAACTGTTGCTGCTTTTTAAAAGGATCTCATAGGTGCCCTCGGTGCTTGTGAGCAAGGATGTGCGATGGAGTATCTGCACACAGCAAGCGATCGTGGTGGAGCCTGAAGGCATGAGAAGAGCTTTTCGCACCTTCTCGTCCGCTGGCACACATTTGTCCATGCATCGTGCGCAGCACCTCCACTGTTCTCTCGGCAAGGCTGCGATCCTTGGCAACTTTCCGCTCGAGCCTTCGCAAGCATCGGCGTCGTCCTGCACGTGGAGTCAAAAGACGCTAGCTGTTTCACTGGCGAGACTACTTGAGAATACTTGGAACATGGACATGGCGGCTAAGCGATAGTGCAGCAGATGAGTACAAGGTAAAGCCACGGAGAGACAGGTTGAAGTGAAGTCAGTGTGTGTGTTCTCACCTTTGCGGATCCTCTGAGGCATACTCGTGCAGCTGCCAGTGAGAGCTAATTTTGAAAAGATCAGGGGAGGTGAGGGACCACCGCGCCCTCAAGGAAGAAGAGCCTCGCGTGGAGGACACTTGCGCCAAATCTTTCGAGCTGCGGCCGCAGCGCTCGCTCGCGGCGCGCGCGCTCAATTAAACAGTTGAAGCTGCAGTTGAAGTCTGCTCAAATCGAGAGAGAGGGACCTTGCCTGACAGGCGGGCGGCGGTGCATTTGCCTTTGAAGCCCTCTTGAAGGTTTTTTTGCAGTTGTCTGCGCGAGCATGCCTCAGAGGAACCGCAGGCACAAGGTGAGTACCCGTAGGGAGCCAGTGGGACTTGCACAACACATGGCTTGTGGCGTGCTAAGTTTATACACAGGAGGCCATAAAACAACGCTGTGCTGCAAGTACAGTGAGCAGTAACGCAATCTGCAAAAGCTGGGGTCAGTGTCACTCTGGCTTTAGTTGGATGATGAGGTACTTGAGGTTTCTGGATGAACTCTGAAACGCAACAGGTCGAAGGCAACAAGGTCAGCTTGACTAGCATCAGGGTTGGCCTCGCTGAGGTTTTGACAGCTTCAAGGCTCAAACCTGCTTTTTCTCTACTTCTGCTGCAGGAACAAGAGCTGCCTGATGAAGAGCTGCCTGACTATGAGTCGGAGTCGGAGCCGGAGGCAGAGCCCCCAGCTGATGCGCAGGGTTGGCGTGCGGAGTACAATGACTTCACGCTTGCCACCACTAGCGAAGCGCAGCGCAACGCGGTGCTGCGCTTGGCCAGCGCAGAGCTGTGTTACCCCCCTCCCCTCTTGGCCTCCACCTCTGTGGGGATTATGGCTGGTGGGACCCGCAGCAGTGCTCAGGGGGGCGGGCCCATCCCCCTTTTTGACCTCCACGGTGCCATGCTTGTGTGGGTGAGTACACTACAGTAGCGGATGCTCTGATGCGTGTTGATTTGAATATTTCGATAATGGTACTTTATTTTCCGGACCTCAACACAGAGAGAGTTGCTGATTAATGCCATTGACTGATCATTTGGTTGCTGCGTCTGCATTCACCAATGACCGGTCGCTACACTTCAAGTAGAAAGGTTGGCTGGGCACCCAGTTGCACTTCTATCTGATAGTAGTCATTGCATTGCTCAGTTTCCTCAAAAATGGAGCCTTCTGCGTCAGCACTGTGCCCAATACACGTTAAACACACCTTGCCGCTTTGCATCTGCCTCATCACATGCCGCACACAGCTTGGTGGCAGCAAGGGCCGCATCAACGCTCAACTCGACAAGATGTCAGAGCTCTATACTCAGGAGTCCGCCATCGCACGCGCGTACGCAAAGGCCGATGTGAGCGGCGCGCGTGTCCATCGGCGTCAACTTGCAGACGTCATTCAAGACCAGAATGGCGTCGTGGCGGCGATCACGGACGAGTGGGATGCGGCCCTGCAGACGCGCTCCACGTTCGTGAAGCAGGCCCCTCTCGACTGGCCGATGCGGGAGCCCTCGGTCCAGGCGATTGAGGACTGGGTGGTGTTTCTGGCGCAGGTTAAGGGCTATCTCAAGTGGGAGGTACGTGTGTAGATGTAGGCTTTGCTGACTTGACAGGAATGCAGAGGGGCTTATTGTCACTGACAAGTGGTAGTCTGTGACGATGAGGGGCCATGAGCTCAGCGCAGCAAGTCCCTGTGACATGATGATGCAAGTCAGCATACTACACAGCACACAAGGCTATGCATGTGACCACATATGAGTACTTGTGTCCGACGAAGCATCTGCCGCCTTTCTTCATGGCGCTTGGGTGTACGGTACTACCGTGTTCACCATCAGCATGCTAACTGCGCGGCATATCAAATGACTGTTGAAAGCAGGGCACTTCACATTGAGCCGCCCTAATGTGGAGTGATCATCTGTACATCCAGCCGTTTGAGCTCATGAACTACTGCAACCCCCTCGCCCCCGAACATACGCTGCATTTTGTAAACACATGAATATAGCAGATAGATACTCTTTATAAATAAATACTGTTGTTCATGTAGAAGTATGCAGTTGCACAAACGCAGGCTCTTCAGTCAGGACAATCATGCGGAACACATACACAAGAACTCAGCCACGCCTCACGAGCGAATGACTGCGCTATTGCTGTGTACAAATCATACGCAGTTATTGACATAATTACAAGTATCATACAATCACCCTCCATGCTGAACACACCTCGTTGTCTGCTGCTTCCTCGTCCCCGTGTGCAGGTGCGCCATTGGGATGAGCACTTTGACGACCTGGTGACACCCCGGTTCGGCGCTGATCCTGGGGAGCCGTTCGACATCGCCCTGCACCGCCCCCGCCGCACAGCATATAGCCAGCTGCTGATGGCGGAGGTTTTCCACCGCATGTTTGGGCTCGAACTGCCCTACGACCTGGATCACATCGGGTGGACCTGCGAGGACGAAGAGTTTCACCGGTACCACACACGTTCTGGGTTGCCACAGGATCCACAGCACGTCCCCAGCGTGTTTGCGGGTGTCGTTGAGCTCGAGGTTGAGGTGAGTTGATCTTTGTTGTCATTGTGTTGGAGTGAGATGTAGGGCTTTGGGCGATGTACAACCTGCAATGTTACAGGCCATTGCTGGTGTGTCATTTGTGGCCACATGGTAAGACCGATGGGGTGTGTACAAAATTGCAGGTATGAGACGTTGATCCGTGCACAGGAGAAATTGGGCACGTGTGCTTGAGGTTATGTTACACAGTACGTGCATAGGTCAACTTTCTTGTTTTCAGCCTGGAGTGAAGTCAACATAGGTGCAAGATCCCCCGCCAAAAATATGTACCATAATTTGCTTGCAAATAAAGCTGTCAGTGTTAGGAAAGGGATGTTAGGTGCAAGTTGCTGACATGTATCTAAATTGGCACGCCGACGCACCCGTGAGCTCACGGACATTATGATTGTTGATTGTGCGTGTATCCGCACATGAGCGGATAGTCTGCATACAGAGGGCTGCATGAACTGACCGCAGTTGCCCTTCTTTCGTGTGCATCAGGATGACACAGAGTCGGATGCGGCTAACCTCAAGCGCCAGCGGACCATCGAGCGTACTCGCATTCTCCTCCGTGCCTAGGTCAGTGTACAATGGCAGTCGCACCTTGAAGCTCAGGCTGACGCATCGCAACAAATATGATGTAGCTTTTTCAATCACTGCAGAATGGACTGATGGAGGCGACCAGCGGATTTGTGCAATTGACATGCATGTGCTGGTGCTGATATGGAGCAACACTGTTTAAGAGGTAGTGGAACATGGTGAGGTAGGATCATTCACCCAGTCGCATGGTCTGTGAGTTTCAGAGTTCGACTAGCTTCCGCTTGGTCGGTCTGCTGACGGTTTGTGTGCATATGACTGATGTCGCCCATTGGGGCCTGCAAGTCGCTTCTCTTGCTCTGATGTCATGCGCGTCAACTTGCCAATGCTTGCTGCATAACAAGTTCACATATGCTTGAACCCTGATCCCTTCTCTATATTGCATGTTGGCTTCAACAGAGTTCTACGGCCAATATGGGACAAGTCTCGACAAGCCCCAACACCTTCGTCCTACACAGCAATACGGTGAGTGACACTGCTTGATCTCATATGCAACGAGGAAGGCTGGCTTGATGTTGCTTGTATGTATAGACACAGATAAGATTGATGTACATTGTGAAGCAGCGTCTGGGTTCGTCATACTAAAGTAGATGGAAGGAACGATCGCGCGAAACGCCACAAGATCAACCTTGTTTGATGGCTGGATGCATGTTTTTACTTGTCATCATGTCTGGCAGTCATGTCTTCAAAGACACTCATCCTTCTGTTCTGCAGTTCCACAAGCCAGATACTGTGCCCCCTGTGCCACATGCCTTCGCATTACCACACCAGATCTTGTCGTGCAATTAACCTCGTCTTGTTGTCTGGCCAGGTGCAGCTGCTGGCATTTTAACTGTTCAGCTGCTTGGCATTGCCTGCAAATGAGCTAGAATTGGTGGTGACCTAGAGCTCTAATGAAATCTTAGGAAGCGTTGTACTGCAGGCCTTTTGACTCAGAGGAGCATTCCGCTTTTGACCACTGTCTTTGACCCTGTTACCCTGTAAGCAATTTCCTTCGCTCACGTGATACAATTCTCATTAACCGCCAGTGAATGGCAATCAGAAGGCCTTTGTTCACTGTGTGAAGCCTCTGTGCCCCTTTTAAGTGGCCGTGTGTTTTATATCCCGTTCCTACTCTGCAAGGTCTTCGTTGCCTGAACATCGCTGCAATACCGCTGCCCATGTTTGTCTGCACAGATTACAGGCGCCTTGGCTGCAAGATTGCCATTGGCTGCGGAGATCAGCCTGCACTTTTGAGTCAGCGATCATTTGAGTCGCCAGACATTGCTACTGCCGGAACGGCGAGCTGTCTGGCATACATTCGTGGTAGCCCGATACAACGTCAGTTCGGGCCAATAGCTTAAGGGGGTAGCGCCTGCCGTGTCAGTGCACAGGTTCTACCTCCTCAAGCAGCATGTTACAATTTCCGTGTCGAAATGTATGATGACCGCAGCAGTGGCAGCAAGCCCTGCAACACGGTTGGGTGGCATCTGTAGAGACCCCTCCTCTGGCTGCTGCGCAGCAGGGGCACTTCGTGCATGGGAGCTTGAGGTTTGCGGATTGTTGAGATATATATTTGTGTGTATGTGTGAGAGCGACGTGCGTACAGACACATGTTACAGCGTGACCACATGCGTCCAGGTGCTGTTGGCACAGGTGCAATGCACGTACGTGTCTTGCTGCCCTTAGAGGCTACAAAGCAACACCTGGATGCACGCTGGACTGCGCACAGGCGTCATGTGGCACTTGAGACCGCAGCGCCTTCCGTACGTATGACACTTGTCGCAACGCCGTCACTGCACCTGCTGAGCATTGGACACAGGCTGCTTTCGAACGCCCAGTGTGCGTCAATGTAGTATATGAAGGCCATGGCCCGTTACTCTGGCACATTGTTTAAACATTGCTACCTGATGCCTTGACTGCTGCTCGCAGTGCATGCCTGTGCTCCTCGCTCGCCTGCTTTGGTATGGCAGATTCCACCATCGTAGAACTGTCGTGCACAGCGTGTGTGCATACACCACGTACTGTTACGTTCCAGTATAGCAATGCGGGCAAGCAGATTGCATGCGCCATTGGAACAGTGGGCTGGCTGCTTCAGGCATTGATACCCTGCTTGTGGACTCTGTTACTGAATCAAAATGAGATGCCTGTGGGCATGCGCTGGTGGCTGCTGCAAAAGTGGCCCAAAACTTCAACCATTTTGTTCAGGGATGTGGGAGCCCCAGGCAACTCATTCTGCGCCACAAGAGCTGTTCATTGGTTTTAGTACACGGCCCAGCACTCGTGCGTGCTAGCCTAAGAAGCGGGCTCTTCAATGCTTCCAGGTGAACGAGGATCTGACGCTTGGCAACCCGGCCTTGCGCAACGCATACTGCCTCTGCCCACCACCCCCCCCCCACCCCCACCCCGCCCCCTGGCATATCTGTGTAGTACGACACAATCAATAGAATTTCAAGGCCATGATCAACTCAGCCTCGAGGTGTGTGCAAATACTGGCGCTTTTCAGAGTTGATGCACTTGGCACTTGTTTGCTCTGGCACACACAATGACATGAGTAGGATCACCACCAGCGCGACAGGAGCGGGATGCGGTTGGGTCAGCACAAACGCCTCTGCATCTTTACAGGGCCAGTCACAACGACCGTGCTTGCCTGCTGCACACGATCTGCAAGCTGTGCAACACAAGTTTAGTTGTGCAATGCGCTGCGACATGCCACTGAGCATGTTCATGGCATCCGCGACATATGGGCCCCGCAAACAATAAGTACAGCACAAGATCAACCCGGATGCATGGTCCAACTGCTGGACACCTGTACATTATTGACGCGTCACCTGTGCTTTTTGTCATGTTGGTGAGAAAGTGGCATGCCGTGAAAAGTGGCAGTCGTAGACTACTGAATACATCATGTATGCGATGCATTGCTTGACCAATACCAGAGCGAGTTTCCGCCATGGCATCAAGCTGCCCTTGCCCAGCGCACTTCTCATCTATACGACCATCCCCACCCCTATGCGCCAGACTGCGAATCGGCCCAAGTCAGGCCTCCAGCAGCAGCGCTGCGCCGCCGAGCAGCCACCTGACAGGCGCCTGCCGCGACTGCATGCGCACCGTCAGCAGCGGCGCCCCCGCCCCCGCGCACTCCCGTGTCCTGTACACCGGGCACTCGTACGCATACGACAGCGACGCCGCCTCAGCGCTGCTGCCGTGGCCTCGCGCCTCCACCGGCACCGCGAAGCAGTTGACGATGGGCAGGAGCTGCGGCGCCGCTGTTGAACCTGAAGTTGAAGTTGCGGGGTGACGGTCCAGGCGCTGCGCCGCCGCGTCCCACCACGCGCCGTCGAGGTGGAGGCCTGTGACGTACGCGCCGTTGCGGCTGGCGGCGAGGACGTGGTCGGAGGTGGCGCGCCGCGTGACCTCCGCGTGCACGGCGAGCTGGTCCAGGCGCAGGCCGCGCTCGCGCGCTGCCGCCTGCGGGTGGCGCGCGGCGCAGCGCAGCGACGAAAGAAGCAGCAGCATGAGCAAAGCGCAGTAGTATGTGCGCGTGCACTTGCGCGCAGCTAGTGAGCACGCCTGCTGTGAGTGCGGACGCAGTGCGCTGCATGAGTTTCACGCAAACGACATTGGCCAGATGGAGGCGGCATACGAATCCGTACATGATGCACACAATGGGTCAGTGGGGTTGCGTAGGAGGCCACGATGCATCTGCACAGGTACTGTACATGTGTCGCACACCTGTTTGATGGCAGTGATGAAGGCCTCTGGATGCACCAGGCCTCCCAGCCACACCGTGCGCGGCGGCTCACTGGGGGTGACGCTCCATTCAGCCAGCTGCTGCAAGCGCTGCCACATGTCGCTCAGCCAGGCCGCCAGGTGGCAAGTGTGAGAAGAGGGATACGCCAGCGCCTGCCATGCTTGTGGCACGTGGCCTCGCAGCAGGGCCAGCTGAACATCGCGCAGGCCGCCGCTCATGATGATCGTGCCTGAGCAGCATTGGCAAGAAGACAAACAAGGTGTGATGCCGAGGTGGTGATTGAGGTTTGGAGCCATAGGTGTGCCATTGGACGATACCAATAGGTCAAGATAGACGAGACGGCCATCATGGTCTGTACTTGATGCACCTGGCGAGCATGTTCTTCGTGCCAGTGTTGAGCACATGTTGGCATTGAACACCACTGCTCTTTGAGCGTCGGCGCCGTTGAAAGGTTGCTAGCTGAGCACATGCCACGTGATGAACTGTGATGGTGTGCACCCGGAAAGCTGAACACTGCAGTCACATTTTCCCCTGAATTTCATGATCTTTGACCTGCATGACCCACGCGCTTACCTTTGTACGCCGAGCACAAGTCGCTCAGAGACTGTTGCACCGAGTGCGCCAGTGCTGCCATGTGCCGCAGCTCTGCCTGTAGGACCATGGCGTACGGCCCACTGCCGCCCTCCTGTTGATGCTGATGGTGATGATCAGCGATGAGTGCCGCAGTGTCGGCCCTGCCACCACACAGCAGTCAGATCATGTCAATGTGACCTGCGCTATCAACGTCGCTTCAGTGCTCGATAAGAGGGTGTATGCTGCCGCAAAGTGGTGCAGGTCAGCTTTGCTGCGTGTGGTCGACGTAGTAACTACATGCCTGCAGTGCAATGTAGTAACTACATGCCTGCAGTGCAATGCTGCATTTCTACAGACTGCCAGTCTTTGCTGCATGAGGAGCTGAGGTGAGCCGGGCAAGCTCATGCTGCTATCTCTCACAATATTGAAATCAGCTACATCAAAGCAGGTGCTGAAAACAAAGGTGCTACGCACCACATCATTATACGCAACAGCAAAGGGCAGGGACACTAGCGCAGGACGCACAATGCAGGTCAATCCTTTGGTCGCTCTTGCTTTACGTGTGACTTTCAAGCATTGGAGCCCAGTGAATGCTGTTCAGACCTACCCATTATGGCACGCATGCTTGTAGCATTGCTGAACGTCAGGTAGCGCGCATCTCATCCTCACCTCTGCAGAAAAGCAGCACTGGTCTGCAGGCGTTCAAGGGCTTCCAGGGCAATGCCCTCTGCCTGGGCCTCCCTGGTCAAGCTGTTGCCCGCTTGATTATCACCATGCACGGTGCCAGACTGCGGCATGCCGCGCACTGCTGCCGCCACAGCGGCATCCTGCAGTGCTCAGCAAAAAAAGCAGCAGTGACAAGACAACACGGCAGCGCTCAGTTGTAGCGGCACATGTGCTGCAGCAATGGCATTGCTCAGCTACAGCAGCTGCATGCAAGTGGTGACGGTGAAGTGCACGGCGTGCATGGCGTGGATCCTTCAAGATGAAATTGCAATGATGTATAGTCCAAACCATGCTTTGGTTACAGTGTTCATAGTGATCTAGATGTCGCGCGGTTTTTGATGAGGTGTGGTGTAGTCAGCAAAATGGAAGCAGTATAGTAGCTACTTGATGAAAAATCCTGTCGAACATTGAGTACTGCAACTCTGAAAATTTCTAAAACCCTTCAAACATGGAAAATGTCTAGCCTCTAGATGATACATATCGCGCACTGACCTCGTCAACAACAACGCCATTTCTCACAGCAGCCACCATTTCTGCAATTGCTGTCAGCTGTTGCCTCTTGTCTGTGCTGTCGCTCCAACCGCACAGATCCGGCGTACTGGTTGCTGTGAGCTGATGCTCAATGTGCTGCATGACCTGATGGATGGATGGATGAATGAAATAGCAAGTGAATGATGGAGTTCATACTTCTACATGTTGGATGAATGAGTGAATGTGGATGGCTTCATGGAGAAGAATGCTCGAGTGTATGAATGAATGGATGCAGTGACGAAGGAGTATAGAGGCATTGGAAGCATCAGAAGGCATTGGTGCGAGAGAAGTACTCACCAACATGCGAGATGAGATCCCCTCCCATCACAATGGGGTGAAAACCCAAGTTCGACACTCAAGTGGGTCACGCTTCCTTGTTGTTCGTAAAAGCATAATCTACCATACCAGTCTGACAACTGCGCGGTATTAAAAAAATTGTTTAGCAACGCATCAGAGCGCTGTCAAGCCGACAGCAGCAGCGTCACTGCACCAGTGCTTGCCAAGCCCGAAGCAGCTTTGTCAATGCACCAGTGCACAAAAGCATGAAACCCTTCAGAGTTGAGATACACATGTCTTCAGCGCTGCCCGTGAAGTTCAGTTCTGCAAGTGTGCATGCAGACCCTGGTGGGTGTGCAGGGATCATGTCATATGAGTAAACTCAATCAGCACATTCTCAAAGCGCATGACAAGTGGCACAACTGCACGGCCGCACCAACCTGTACTGTGGTGACAACAGTGTGCTACTGAGACATGCACTCTGTCATCACAGCTCAACCCATACCATTACACAGGACACACAATCCACACCACAGTGCGCTCTTTGCTGTGCAGCCAGACGTTTGCATCTGAAGACGTTCAGCAGAAGCAGTTAACTGAGCCGTGCTGTTGGCATGTCCGCTGTGTGGGGCGTTCACGACATGTTGTCAGCATAGAGCCTCTTCGCAACACAGCAGCACACTGGCACTGCAATTTGCGCGCGCATGACGTGCATTCGCCATCACACAAACTCAAGAGTAAATTTGCCGATTGAGTGCAGTGGTGAGCGCACATGCACACATGCCAATTGAGTGCATTGCAGTGGTGAGCGCACATGCACACATGCCGCATCTCACCTTGTCATAACTCCAAGCTACAGGCGGCGCCGCAAAGAACTCCGGCGGAGTGACAAGATCCACATGCTCAAGCCCCTTGGCAGCCTCGGAACCTCTGGGCACACCCTGTCATTCGCAAGGTTCGGTTCATCATCAAATGTCAAGATGTGTGAGAGTCATTGCGCGCTGTAAGAGCGTTTTGACCACTCTGTTGACCGAATGTCGCTCCTTTTTTGTGGTGTCGCAAGGGTTTGTGTTTGGCAAACCAACTCGTCTGTGCCATGCACAAAGGTGGTGACATTCCATTGCCACAAGTATCCAAGGTCTCCAGTGCTTCGTACGTGCAAGGTCGACAATGGGCTGATGACAGGATTGTACACAGTCCCAACAACCACCTCAGCCCTGAAGCGGAAATTATGTCAACCCTGCTATGCTACGCTTCTGGCTCACCTTACAATCTCAAGCAACTGACCATGCACTGCTCCTCTATTGCCAACGTTGCAGACCGACTTCAACAGAGAAGCTGGCAATAACACTGGTGTGCCATCTGTACCCCTGCAGCAACTTCAATGCTCCCCATCATTATCTTGGCTGTTGCCAGCGATACATAGCACCATCGTACCATCATGCTAGTAATTGCTTCTTACATGTCATGGCAAGGCATGG
Organism: Tribonema minus; assembly: GCA_017506865.1. Classification (NCBI taxonomy): domain Eukaryota; class Xanthophyceae; order Tribonematales; family Tribonemataceae; genus Tribonema; species Tribonema minus. Next base: position 373,276 of record JAFCMP010000528.1, on the reverse strand, counting down.
CATTTCTATTCAAGTACTGCAATGTTAGTGCTCAGCACTCACCATGAGTGGCATCTCTTGCAGCAGCCCATTGTGCATCAGCTGCGCCAGATAAGCTGCTACAGTGGACTGATCTGCAGCTGTGTAGGCATGCCCGCCGTACACTATGTCGCCTATCAGCCGCTTGAGGTCCTGCCACGACATTCCCTGAGTAGATGGCCATATGAGACAGATGCCATTGCAAGCAGTGTCAAGTTGTAGACAGGTTCCGAGCACATTGTCAGCTTGATACACGTTTGCTTGGCACGCCTCCAACTACATGCGAAGAATAGGTGCAAGACAAGAAGTGCTGCCCTCCGCTACTCCGCAATTTACCTCTTGCCAGCCTCGACAAGCCTCAGCCAAGCATGGCAGGCATCGACAAAACCGTGTACCGCCACCGAAGCCTCAGCCAAGCATTGCGCGCGTCGATAAAATCGTGTACCGCGACCAAAAGTTGAACTGCAGCAACTGTATCACAGCCATGACAGCCACGAGTGCTCTCAAGTACCCGCTCTCATACTGCAAAAGAGTTCTCACCTCCCCCGCACACGCCGCGCTGTACTCCAGCACGTGCGCCGCCGCCGCAGACAGGTCGCCGTCCCCTATGCCGCACACGCCCCCCAGCCCCCTGCTGGCGCGTTCCACCATGACAGCGTGGAAGTAGCAGAGGCCCAGCAGGATGCCGCGCGTGCGGGGCGCAGCGTCACCGTAGCGCTGGCGGCCCACGCAGTGCAGCGCGTGGCGCAGCGATGCGCGCAGGCCCGTTGGCGCCTGCCAGTACAGCAGCGTGCCGCGCTGCAGAAGATTGGACGGCGGCGCGTCTGGCTGCCGGTGCGGTGCTGCAGTGGTAGAGGGTGGCGACTGAATGTGAGAGGCGGTGCTGAAACTTTGGTGATGTAAAGTGGCAGTGGAGCATCAGGGGAATTATGTGGTGCCTTCGCACAGTGCGGCAATGAGGGACTGAGGATCCTGCAGTATAGGGCACACGCATAGCATGCGGCACTCTACTCCAGTGTCTGTCCAGGTTCAGGCTTCACACATCTCATGCGCTTGCACTGCGCTTGTGTAGTGAAAATTGGAAATCAACGAGAGATGTAAATTGAGCATTTCCTAATGCTTGGCCTCCACTGGCAACAAGTGCTGTGCTTGTCAAATCAGCCCTGTTCGATGTTATAGCAAATGGTCTGCAACTGACTGCTCGGTGAAGAAAGTTGTTTGCCATCATCATGCACTTGTGTCGCCTTGCCAGCATCAGAATGGACGTCCCTACCTCTCCAAACTCCAGGCACAATGGTTAGCCTACTGCCTCTTTGCTACAATGCTGCCAACTCAAACACTGAATGTGCCCTGTGTTACAATGTCCTGAGCCTCATAAAACATGTACCTTGACGTACTGCGTCATATCTCAGCTGTTGCCTGCATCACTCACGTAAGCTCGCGCACACAATCAGCCTGAAATCAGCACTGACTGGCACTGCTGAGTCCCCCTCTGCTGACTTCTGCTGCCCAAGTGCACTTGGTGCAGCGCGCCCATCATCTACATCAATGTCCGTAGTGGCGCTGTCCGCTGTTGGCGTTGGCTTGGTTTCAATTGAGCCGTAGAGCGAATCGAGCAGCTGGATACCGCTAGCATCCAGTCGAGCATCCAGCAGCACCTGGGCACATGATGAATAAAGGTCCTGGGCACATGATGAATGAAGGTCGAAATTGTGTCAACATTATTCATGCAGGGTTTCATCAATGGGCCAAGAAAAAAGTAATACTTCCACTGAAGCAGGTGCTGCAGCGTCAGGCACTGGTTGCGCTTGGTCCAACCCATCCTTGGATCATAGTTGGAGTGTGGCTCACTGAACGTTTGAGCTGTGCTGCATGCTGCTTGCATGAAGATCTGGGTGTGCATGCCGACACAAGTGAAGCATTCTTCAGCAGCAATGAGCTGCCACACGGACAAGAGGCAGGATGGAAGCCGCGGCCTTAGATCACTACTGCTGCAGGTGCGTCATCTCATTGTCGATTGAGTTCAAATCGGTCAGCCGCGTTAGTGTCGCAGTGGCATGCGCGTTCTGTGATCCAGCAGCAGCCCTACTAGGCGCATAACCATTGACACATGAATTTTCTTCATCTCGTGTCTTCGTCAGCGCCTTGCCAGTGGCAGTTCAGGTATTCATGCACTGTTTACGCAACTTTGCTGATGTTGGGCCATATCACGATGACATGTTGCTCAGTCTACTTTGAAGAACAGCATGTAATGTGACTTATGTCCATGGCACTGCTTACTGTCAGTATAATGCAAACAACGCTACCAGGCAGCCCCCAACCTCAGCGCTATCATGGCGAAGCTGCACATGTACAAATAACTTCACCAATTCATCTTCCGATTATGATTCGCCTAGTCTCACCACCATATGCCCGTGCTGTGCCGCCAGCTGAAGTCTCTCTGCCACCTCCTTCTTGTCGTCGTGCTGCAGCGACATGACGTGATAGCTGACATCTTTGACGCCGCCACGCTTTTCGCACAGCTGCTGCAGCATGTCGCTGATGCCATAACCGGCACTGGCGGGCGGCACCAGCAGAATCAGTGGCGCCTGCGCAGTGCATGCTTCAAAGCTGTGCTCCGCTATCTGCAGTGAGCGAATCGAGCGGTGTCAGGAGTTTCGTGCACGTGCGTGGTGTCAATCTCTTCTGATGTTACGTGAGCGTTTTTGCAGCTTTACGCGCACGGGTGGTGACCATCTTTTCTGGTGTTATGTGTGCATTGTTGCAGTTTGCACTTGGCTGTGCACTCATGTCTGTTTACGCATGGTGAACAGTAGTGCCATGATACCTGCACTTGACATGTCGTCCAACCTGTCTGCAGTGCTTGCAAGCGTTCTGTTCGGTATACTGGAAAGACTAGGTGAGGTGGCCGGCCTGAACATGCCACATCTTGCACTGCATGCAACTGATTTTGATAGCCTGCCTGCCGCTGGCTTGTTGACATCTTTCACCAATTGCCACGCTATCGACGGAGCAAATACATCGGCATGATGTGCACTGCGAATTGACCTTTCCGGCACACCTGCCTTGCAAGATCCCTGCGCCCACGGCACAAACACGGAAGCATGCGCATAGAGAGGTATCTCACCTCAGCATCGGTTTGGCCAGCATTGACATCCTGAAACAGATCACCGCTTGGCAGCACAGCAGCGGCGAAGGCTGCGAACGCGCGTGATAGCCTGGAACACATCACAAGACACAGTGGTATAACACAGGATGGCTCAGTTGCTGTTGCAGCCCGCTTGCCTTGTCAGAATGCATCTCACCTGACCTGCAAAAACAAAATTCAGAATTGGCTTGAATGCAGCTGCATTTTACACAAAATTATCTCTTCTTTAAATGGCTAGCCTGAGCCATAGAAGTATAACTTTGCGCACAGTGCAAGATACAGTTTCTCAAAGACACTGTCCAGCAGCAAGAAAGCAGTCATCGGAGATAACATTAGCTACACGCTAAGGCATGGCAGCAACAAGAAAGCACCCCCCTCCTAAAGGAATGGAGGGCGAGCGACCCGGAAACAGACAGCCTCTTTTTGTAAGTTGCGCTTAAAGCTATCCGGAGACCATCACCTCAGCAATTGCTTGACTCTCTGAAAGCAACATGTGCATCACCTCATGTTTTCTGTTGCATTGAGATTATGTTACGCGCATGCTGCGGGATTACATCTGCACTGCCATTAAGCCGTGCTGCCACGCTTAGCACATCAACACCACCACGCACTGGTGATCCGCGCCTAAGAGGGTTTCTGGCCCTAACCCTATGTTAGGGTTACGCCGGCCTCAGGAAGTGAAGTTGCGCGTAACGGTTTGAAGTAAGTAGATGAAAAGTATGTAGAGACTGGCCCTCGAGAGCTCTGCAGGCCGCGAAGCGTGGCCGCCGGCTTGAGACTGCAGTACGATACGTGCTAAACGCCGCACCGCTGCATGCTGTTAGCGCCGCCTGTGCAGCAACACCTCGCGAGCTGGAGAGCCAGCGCCAGGATAAGTTCGCAGCTTCCTGGGTGTTCCCGCTGGAGCGGCAACTAGACCCCAGCGCGCTGATTGGTGAACGGTTGCAGCGATACGCACGTACGCATACCCGTCACCGCAAAAATCAGCAAGCGTGGCATCATGCAGGTGCATCAGTAGTGCGGAGGCTTGCGCGCGCCATGACTTAAGAAGGCTCGCGCCCTGAAGGGTCCCTCGCCTACAACTGCAGCTATGTGTACTGACGCGTATATTGATTATGTAACAGACCATTGCTACACTGACAAGGCACTCATGGACTTGATGATTGAATTACACGGATAGATATTGGTGTGCCCGCATTTACCCTGTGAGCACCGCCTTACCTGTCTGGCCGCAGTGCCTTGATGAGCACCAGCCTGACAAAAGGAGACTGGCCTCCATCCACCTCCCTGAGGAAAAATGGCAGCGACCAGTGTGCCTCAGGATAAGTCGCTTATAATGAGTCTTGAACGGCATGGCATCAAACACGTATAGGTTGCAAAGGTATGGCAAGTAGACTCTGCAAGTGCATTTACAGTGCATTCAGAAGCCACTGCAGTAAAGGCCAAGCTCACGAACTTGATGTAGTCAGTCCATGAGCTAGTGACAGAGCTTGACATGTAGAGTCATGTGCTTCTGGATGCTTCAAAGTATCATCCATACAGGTTTATAGACCCTGAGCAGAACTATAAAACAAATGCACCTTGCTGTTTGACTCCTGGACCCAAGGAATAGAAGCACTTGACCAGCTTTCCGCACACTGTCTGTTCATGTCAAGCGCACCGCAACAGCCAGGTACTTGCCTGAAGTCAGTGACGGGTGGTGGTGGTACTTGTTCGGGCGCAGGGTGTTCGCACCACTCGCGCAGAGTCAGCGTCACTCCCATCATACCACCCTGGATGCCTGCCCCCACCATTGCGGCTGCTGCTACTTGCGGCCGCATTGTGCTTGTCCTGATGCTCTTGCCTGCATCGTCCACCTGAGCAATGCCCTTGGCCTCGCTTGACACCCTACATACATACCATCATTCAGGCAGCGAGCAGAGTGAATGCAAATAACAATGTGTTAATGGTGCTGTAGCCAGTGGCCGTTCATACAGCTGCATCAGAGCAATGTCCATTTTGCAGCAGTGTGTGATGTGGGACTGGGTGTTGACATGCGAACACATGCAATATGCACAGGCAAGCTGCAACTTGCTAACTCCCACCCCATGGATGTCATGCTTGATTTGATCGCTGCACACAACCACTGCATGTGCACTGCACATATCATTATCGCTTCCATGCTGGACCGGGCCTGTTGCTTGATGCTGAACTTAGCTGCAGGCATCACTACAGCAATGCCATGCCATGATTGCAGCGCATCCCCATGTACAAACTTGAAGTACAAGCCTCGATTGCAAGTCAGCCAAACTATGGATGACCCTGAGCCATCGTTCTGACATGTGCTGGACTCATGCTGCAGCTTGCCTTTCAAAGCCCGGAACTGTATGCGATAGTTGCACAAGGCTGGCCCACTTCTCTGGCTCCAACCATGTCGGCGCCGCAGCGGTAGCAGCCGCAGAGGGCGCGCCAGCAGCAGCTGTGCCTGCAGCATGGTATAAACATTGTCATATGAGCACCACCATGCAAAGTGCACAAGAGAGTCTGGCAGGCAGTTCGCACTTCCACTCATGACGATGACAGCAACAGGCATGGCATGATGAGTCAGGGTTAAGGACAAGAGGCCAGATCCATAAGCTCGTCGCAATACACGTGCATGTTGAACCATGCTGTCTTAACATGGGCTTCAACAGTTATATAGAAGTATATCACTGCATAGAATGTCACGACAGTGCGCACTAAGATGGCTCTATCATCAAATCAGAATCATTCCCGAGTCGTTTCATACCAACCCAAGCACTATTGCAAGCGTCAAGCGCCAACACAGCTGCATCATTTAGAGTGCTCACCATCATGGGTTTCGGGGCCCGATGCCGAGGGGGATGCTCCACCAGCTTGATGCTGAGCCGTGCCTCCCTGTTGCAGCAGAAACTCAAGTCCCTCTACGGAGAACCTGGCATGGGGGCGGGAGTGGGGGCAAGGAACAGCCTCGTCACAACAGTGACCCTTTGCTTTGTATCGTTATGCCAGCAATTTGATCACAGGAACAACCGTAGTAACAACCGTGGCGAACGTTGCAGATAGCATGCTATGTATATACAGTAGATGCACAGCAATTAAGTGAAGGCTGCATCCACAGGCGCAACAATGCACGAGCTCAACTCACCCCGGCGTGCTGAGAGCGCCGCCGGCCAGCAGCGACAGCACCAGCTGCGCGAGGAACACGGGACGCTCCCGCAGCGACAGCCCGCGCGCCACGCGCCTGTACAGCGACAGCCTCGCCGCCTCCGCCAACGCCTCTACAGCAGCGCCGCCATCGCCACCGCCACTTGCGCCGGCACTAGCGCTGCTCGGCGCTGCAGCCGCCGCTGCTGCCGCCGCTGCCAGCGCCTGCGACAGCGCGCACTCAAAGGCGCGCGCGGTGCCGCACTGGTAGAAGCCGTGGGCGCCGGCGCCGCGGCGCGCTGCGCGGCGCAGCAGCGCGAAGGTCGCCGCTGCCTCTAGCGCCAGGGGCTGGTAGGTATGGCGTGCAGCGCTGTAGGCCGCCAGGGAGGCATCTGCGCGTGCCACCTGCTCGGGGACAGTGAATCATGTTCACAGTGATTTCATCAGCGGTACGAGCAATACTTGAAAGTTCCAATGAATGATTGAGTGGTCCTGCTGGCAATGACAGGGCGCCACCATCCCAATTTGCCATGTTTTCATTTCCGTAGGGGCCTTTCAACGCATGCGAGCATGCCAACAGAGCAGCGCCAGCGTTTCCGCAAGCATGTGTTGAGCGTTGCCACATGGCATCAACAGCGGTGCACATGCAATAAATTTTGGTCAAACAAGCCACAGTTGACTTGAAGAATTACAGGCCTACAACCCGGGGTTCACTCAGCTTACAGGTGATCCAGGGCTGGCTCAGAAGGACCTGAATAGTGCAAAACCGCATACCTCATCTGTGATTTTCTTGTAGGCATCGATGGCAGTATCTACCGCAGTGCACAGATCCATGTCGCCGGCGATGCCCTTGGTGGCAGATGCTAAAACTGTTACCAGCTCATCCTGCACAGTGCGCACAGAGTGATGACGGCAGCAGCAGTTGAGCTTGCAGAAACCGCGCAATACTTTATTGCAGGCGTCGATCAACTTTGGCTGAACATAATGAGGACCAATCGATGGCAGAAGGATGTGAGCATAATCATCATCAACTCTGTCACGGTATTAACTGGTGTGCAAACTTTCAGTACATGATACTCAACTTCGAGTTACATTATCAAACATGCAGTGGTATGCAGGACCACTGTGCCAGCGTTGAGTGTATGGCACCAGGCACTACAATGCATAAAAGCAAACACAGCAAAGTTGTGGCATCATGTGCGCAACCCGATTGCAGCGCACCACATGACTTGATAACAATGCGGATTTAGGCAGCAGAAGCTGTACTCACGTGAGCAACGCTCAGCTGTATGGCCAGCTCCCGGCGCGTTCCAAGCAACTCAAGCCAGGCATGTTCCACCTCAGGCTGCACAGCCGCCACTGCGGCAGACAGCAAGTGGTCTTGAAGTGCGGCCTGCACAACAGTGAGTCAGATGTGCAGGTTCAGCCTCTTGTGCAGTCAGCTGCACAGAGAGCCATACATGTAATATGTACTACTTCAAAGTTGATCAACAATTTGTAAACTCGGCTAACTGTGGGATGACCACAACAATCAAACAAATTTGATGTAAGTGCCGTGCACTCATCACCGTGTAACAAAGGGCATATGAGAAGTTGAAGATGCCAGTGTAGTGTCCTGCTGCTAGCACACCATTGCCTACTCATGTTGAGGTCTACAGCAAGTTGCAATTCAGCATACCAATGAAATACACATCGAGCATACACCCCAGCTGGTGGTGTTGACACATGTGCCTCGCGTACATTCAGCTGCACGAGTCAGGACCAACGCATGATGTTTCAGGCCTGTTGGTAAGCTAATGTTGATGCAGCATCTGAGCATCAAAAAGTGTCATGCGCACCTGCGGCACACTGAAGCTGATGCGGGTGCAGCTGTTGAGCAGCGATGCCGGCAGCCGGTGCGCCTGTGCAGCATGCAACACCACCCTTGAACTGGCCTGCGAGCAGTATGAAAGCAACCGCAGCCAAGCCTGTCGATTCCTCTGGCCGTCTGTTGAAGTGATGCAGTGCTGTTTGACTCGCAATTGCATGGCCGAACTGCATCAACTGTCGGTCAGAATCCCAGCAAACGAGGTGCATGAAGCCTACATCAGACGCTACTGTGCAAGCAATGCATGATTATTGACAGAGACCCGCGAATGCGGGTGGCTGTACGAGCATGTGCGTCACCCAAATGCATCTTAACTCATGATTTCAGATCCGACAAGTCTACGCCAACCCAACATGAGATGCATTCAGCAGGAAACAATACTCAAATTGGGACACGACACTGGCAGATATAACATTGTGGGACACTGGCAGATACAACACTGTGTGCGGGCATACACACCGTCAAGGCAGGGGATTGTGTCACCTTTGCAGACTGGTCATCATCAACTGATGTCCCCTCGGACTGCCACTGCTGCGCTTGCTGTGACTGCAGCTGCTGCTGCAGGAGCTGTGCTAGCAGCACCAGGTCCTCCTCAAGTGCCATATGCACCGCTTCGATGAGGAGAGAGCACGCGCCAGTAGCCAGAGCTGCTGCCGCTTGCAATAGCCAGTCAACGCCAGCTGCAGCCAAACGGCATGTTGATGGATGCCAGAGATCAGAATACCCAGTGTCATTTGGCATCAGAACGATAATACACCTGCACCAAATCGCGTTCAAAGAGACTCATGCTTGCAGGCGTTCCATTGCCCTTGAAAGTGGCACACTGTACAGTGTAGGAGAGCCTTGAATTGCCGTGTAGGTGCAGCACTTGCCTGAAGAAACTATAAGCGCTGCGTGATCGGCTCGATGACTTGACACTAACATGCTATGTACAGATGTTTCATGCAAAGCAGCAGTTGGCATCAGCACCATCGTCTAAACTGCTGGAGCACATTAGTGGTATGTATACAGTCAATGTGAGTTTGCACCATAATTTACAAGAATCGCCAGAAAGGTAAGCCTGCAGTGACGCTACCTTCATATTTTTGTGCTACAGCTAGTTCAGATGGCGGTCGTGGTTGTATGATGGTGTGCACTACACAAACGCCACACTCAAGGATTATATCTGTTGAACAGCAACGCATTAAAGCCAAAACAAGCCTTTGCTAAACCAGTGTGCTGAGTTGTTTGTGCAAGTGTTAGATCCGCTGAATTTAGTGACGGTGCAGTGATAGCCACTGTTGCCGCGCTTCGAGCTACCCACAACGGCAACAGCGGTCACCTGCGTTTATCATGATGAACGTGCGGCCCTGGCGTATGGCTTGTTTGCTCTCGTGTCGCCTGATCCAGTCCAGTGCTATGAGGTCTGGGTCCACCAGCAGTGGGCACCTGCGGAGGGACAACACAATTATATTTCAGAGCATCATGTCCAAACACTTGGCAAGAGCTGGATGCGTGTCACAGTAGTACTTTGGTTGCGCATGCGCTTAACAACAGTCCAGTCTATGGCCTGCATCATAAATTGGTAGCATACCGAGTCAGTGTCATAACGAGACAGTGGGTGAACATCTTCACCTCGCACAAGGAGAAACATGCAGTGGTACCCCCTACATGAAGTTGTAGATGTAATCCAACTAACACAGGTACGTTACAGCCAATGCAACAAGCGATTCTGCTCGCTGCAGGAGCACGCATTGTAAAACACTGACACACGCTTCTTCATGCACAACAACACAACTCCTGCGTTGCATACCTGGTGCAAGCTGCAACAAGGGCAGCGCTCTCCTCTGCGCAGGCCAACAGTGGCAGCTGCGCCTCGTGCCATTGCTGCATCTGCAAGGGCGGCGCGCAGGCTCAGGTAAAGCAGCCGGTGGCTGGGATGACACCAACAGTCACTACAGCTGCGTTGAAGCATCTACAGTTATCATCATGAAATTTGATCGCTGTGGTATCCCACACAATGCACTGGCATACATAGCCGAAACACGCCAGCCCGCAGTGCCCTCAGAAACGGTGCATCTGGAACACAAAGTTGCAGCCTCCGGTGTGCTGACATCTCAACAACTGAAATGATGACCTTTGGTAGTACGTCAGGCATTCCATGAGCGCGTGCAAAATCGCAAAAAGTGACAACTATAGCTCGTGAGCTCTGGGGGAAAGCGTTTGATGCAAAAGCCCCCCTGTGGCACCCTGACTGCCTACTTGTGCTATCAAAAGGGTCAAAAAGTCCATCAAGGCTGACGCAGCTGCCGCTGTGCCTGTGCTGACCACACAGGCCGTCACCAACCGCAAGTGGCACCACCGCCCTGTCGTCGCTGCTGTTTTGCCATAATTTTCCACTTCACACCGCCCAGATGACGTGATCTATGCAGTTCATGCAATCCATGTAGCACAGCATATAACAGGTTACAATTCATGGCATGCCCCACAACTCCTACTAACCTGTTGCGCTGCCTCGCGCTGGCCGCACAGGCATTCCAACGTAACTGCTGCCGCCATTGTTGTCACTGCCGGATCACCCGGAGCACTGCCGCTATCAGCATCATCCGCTACTGGAATGCCGCGTTGTCTGAGGTCGGGAAGCCAGCGCTCATGCCGCAGCGCCGTTCTGGTGCCGCCGCTGCCGCCGTGGATGAGCAGTGATGCAGCGATGGCGGTGTCGCCGTCTGCACTCGCCGCCAGCCTCTGCAGGGTCTCCAGCTCGCTTTCAAACCTGGGACGCGCAGTGGCAGCAGACCAATAGTAGGGAGTGGTGTTGGCAGGTGGCTAATGTGATGGTGTGTTTGACAGCACCGATGAGAGCAGAGCTGCCGTAACCGGATTGCCGTGTATGGGGCTTGCTGCCTGCTGCAGTCTTGTTGGCAGCTTTTTTCTCAGGCTCACTGTATGCGGAAATTTACAGCGGTACTGGGCAGCTGGCTGTCGGGGAGTGATTTTGATGGGGGGCTACACTAGGCTCCAGTCAAACGTCTTTTGAGCATCCTTGCATCTGCTTGGCTGTGAAGCGCCCGCGCATATCCATCGGGTGGCGCTGGCAGTGCCGCACCAAGGAGCTCTACGTACAAGCTATGAACATAGGAGCGCTTTGAGGCACCAGTAGGGCTTCCGCCCCTCAAGCAGAAGTAAACCAGGCACAAGTAGAGCGCATCAGTAGATGGTATAGATAGGCATCTGAACCAGGGGTTGTCACGACTCCTCGCTCGGAGTCGTCTCTGACTCCGCTCCGACTCCGCTCCGGCCGGAGCGGAGTCGGAGCGGAGTCGGAGTCGTTCGGCATATCTCATTGCTCCGCGGAGTCGGAGTCGTTCGCCGAGCAAGTTGCTCCGGCCGGAGTCGGAGCGGAGTTGAACAGTTGCTCCGGAGCGAAAGGCCCCGACTCCTGGCTGAGCACGCCAAACACGCATATTTGGTACAATGCGGTACAACGCAGTGCTGGGTTGTGGCTGCAAGTAGCTGAGCTGAGCGACAGACGTAGTGTAAGGTGGTATTGGCTACTAATAGGCAGGGAGCGGAGTCGGACCGAAGACAGACGTAGTGTAAGGTGGTATTGGCTACTAATAGGCAGGGAGCGGAGTCGGACCGAAGTCGTCGGTAACTCCGCTCCGACTCGACTCCGGCCGTAGCGGAGGCGGAGTCGTTTGGGCCGGCTCATTGCTCCCCGGAGTTGGAGTCGGAGCCGTGCAACGATTGGTGCCAGCTCCCCGGAGCGGAGTCGGAGTCGTAGGCCCACGAGTCACTGCTCCTCGGAGCGGAGTCGGAGTCGTCCAGGTTTTGAGGAGTCGTGACAACCCCTGATCTGAACGCAACCTGTCTCAAACTGCAAGTATTCACATGGTTCCATTACCTTTCAGGTCACAATAGCCACCCTCTGTGCCAGTCCAGGAGGCCCCCGCACATACCACAGACGTCAACCAATACACAATAATGAGCAGCGAGTGCGGTACACACTGTACACGCATATTTGCGTACCTCTCCCTGCTGGGTACCAGCATGCGAACCAGGCGTTCAGCCACAGAGAGCTGCAGCTGCAGCGACTCAACCTCGTCCTCTGCTGCTTTCTGCGGCACACAAGCGTAGCGATACAATCTCAGCCAACGCTGCAATGTTGATCAGCTTCGAACTTCACATAGAATGTGGGTCAGACAAGAAGCCACAGTGCGGCCGCTGCTTTGTAGGGTATACTCATTTACACCGATGATCATTTGCACACAGAATACGCACATGAGGTTTAGTGCATTGCTACGTCAAAACTTGATGTGGCAAGGATGGTGCATAGACTTATAGTGATGTGGCAGGCAGAGCAGCGCCCCCACACAATGCCTTCCACGTCACGCACGCATCATCGGACTCATGCTGCCTGACAATGTCAACCAGCCCCTGTGCAACGTTGCCATGTCCAATGAAAACCCCGTGCTGCATGGGAACGAGAAGATTGGGCCACAAAGTGAGGGTGTCACCTTGTCTGCTACAGCTGCTGCCAGAGCTGTATGCAACTGTTTGGCGTCCAATGCAGGAACCACAGCAGGGGCGGAAGCAGGTACACTCTGTGCCTGCTGCTGAGCCACTGCTGCAGCCGCAGCAGCGCTGTTGGTGATGCTCCGGCGCTGAGACATGCTGCCACGCTTTGTGCCGCTTTTGACCAGGCTCTTCCTCTGTGTGACACGGCAATGAGCAAATGGAATGTCAGCAAATTGATTGCCGGTGCATTTTTGTCATTGTCAAATTGTGGACCAAGCATGGGCTCAGCAAGAAAAACTTGGAACACTACACAAGGCTGTCACTACGCACCACCCTCTGCACTAAGAGTGACCGTGCGTATTGGCACACGATCATTGCAGCGGTGTGTCATTGAAGCGGTGTGCTTGCTACACAGCACAAGCCCGGCAGCAGAGGTGGGCTTTATCTGGTTTACAAACCGTATGATTTCAGAGGCGGCTACTGCAGCAGTACAGTGTGAACCATGTAACCACACTCGGCAGCCGGAGGCAACGTGCCATACAAATAGCGAGCTGCACCAGGAGGTGGGGAGAGGTGGGAGGAGGGGGGGCGGGGGGCGTAAGAAGGGGAGGAGGGAGATCTATCTGCAATGGTAAGCCGTACTGCAAAGTACTTCGCAAGTATAACATAAGTTGACCCCTTTACTGTACCTGTCCCCGAGAGGGAGAGGAGGCAGCCTTGGCCAGCCGTAGCTGTTCTGCAGTGTCCTTCTCAGCATCCTGCCTGTCGGCCAATTCCCGTTCCTTCAAGTTCAACTGTGACCTCAGACCCTGCACCAGGCACCAGCAGGCAGACCAGCGGAGGACAGTTCAACGATTTGCGTGTACTTCTGCTGCACTTGAACATGCACAGGTGGGATGTACAACGAGAGTTCAACATGAGATGTCCCATGCTTCACAAAGAAACAAGCAAGATTTCGACTCAACACGCTGCCCTGGCGGAGGTTTGATGCTCGTCACATATTAGACAACAGAGCCCTCGGCAAGAGAGTCCTGGCTAGAACGCAATAGGATAGACGTACTCAACATTAAATGTGTGTGCAACCAGGTGCCAATAGTAAGCACCGCAGGTGCACTAACAAGGGCAGCAGTCACTATCCCACAAGGTACAGGCTATGCTCTGACATCAACAAGGTTCATACATGAAGCTCAATCGCTGACCTGGATAGCTGCCACGGTTTGCTGCAGCGAAGCCAGAGCTGCCACTAAACTGTTCTCCCTCTCGCACAGCTCACTGCGCCGGCGTGTGGCAAGCTTCCCATACAACTTCACCAGGTCCATGAAAGCCTGCACAGATGGCCGTGCCCTTGAAGTTGACTTTGGAGGCGATGAAGCGCTGGCAAGGTTGCAGTGCTCAGCATTGAAGTTGGCTGCATCCTCGTGGACGTAGAGCAGGTGATGGACCAGGTTCTCTTGCACCTCGGAAAGGGCTGAACTGTCATTGCCCTGCAGCACAGTGCAGCACGGCACAAACAAGTCACATTTACTTCCACGACTGTTGGCATGGTTTCAGTGTTCAGTTGGCAAGCGTGACACAATGCGGTCAGCGATGAACTCCGCAACTCTACATGCACAAAAGGGCATCTTAGGCAGGCAACACCTCACCAGAATGCTGCTCTGCTCATTGCCTCCTTGGCTAGCCCCGTGCTAGTCTACGAGCCAAACTTGAAGTGTGTAGCGGCGCTCCTCAGAGTGCACATATGCGGCCAGCATGCAACAGTTGCGTGTGCTCAGCAGTATCCAATTGTCACTGGCAACTGTGATGTTCACACAAATAGAAGCTTGTGGTCAGAGTTTTCGGCAATTGTGGGGAAAATTGGGGCCAAAAACCAGGAAGCAGCAAGGGGCACAAAGCGGGGGGAGGCGAGCGTGTGGTAGTCATTGACATTCCCTCTAGACCACACAAGGCCAAGCTCTCGTGCACACGGCAACACCAGCCAGGTAGCCAGCACCGTCGCCTGTCTGCCCAACTTAATCAGTAGCCACACACACATACCTGTACACCAGCCAGGTAGCACCGTCGCCTGTCTGCCCAACTTAAGCACAAGGCCAAGCTCTCGTGCACACGGCATCACCAGCCAGGTAGCCAGCACCGTCGCCTGTCTGCCCAACTTAATCAAAATCCTCCCACCCACCCGGGCGTTTGGTGAGCAACCGTATGCGGGTTGCGCCAGGCGTTCCCCGTGGGGATGGTTTATTTTCCCCCCACAACGCACACACACTCTCTCCAGCTCCTGCTTCTCTGCAGCACCTTGCTTGGTTGCATCCTGCCGACCAATCTGAACCCCTTGCTAGTTACTACAGATTTGCTCTTGTCTCGCCTACCGATCATTTCAAACTTCACAACAGAAGCATTGTTCATCGACAAAAGGGGCTCATGTGCAAGACGCTTTGAGTCTGCTTGATAATCGCCCCAGGGAAGTACAGCGAACAACGGCAGTTGGTGCTGATGCATCCATGGACGTAATGCAGCGCGGCTCAGCAGGTGGTCTGCTGCCACACCGCAGCCTGCTCAACCACCGCACGCTGCCTCACCTCGCGCAGACAGGCCTGAGCAATGCTGAGCATGGCCTCCTTAGGCCAAGGCTTATACCAGTCCACACACCCGCTTTTCAGAGCGCTTGTGAGTAGGGCTGGGTAGTGCCGCAGTCGCTCCCATAGCGAACTTTGAGGGCTGACATGGGATGAATCAGGGTCAATGCAACAAAGGGTCAGGTCATGAAGCGCAACAGGCTTTGGTCCTGACGCCGTGGCGGCAGATGCATTCGAGTAACGGCCAGTTGTTGCAGTGGCATCAAATTCGCAACACTTGAGAAGCACAACAAGTAGGTTGATGCACTTCACAAGAACCAAGAATAGTTGTTGCCGTTCCAGCACTTTGGTGTAAGTTTGTGACCACTCAACATTTACAGTATACCTCGTGATTCCTGGCTCTTGGCCCCTTGGCATTGTGGCTTGTTCATGTAGCTCAAGTACCAACTGACAGCACCTGGTCTTCAGTGTACGAACCCAGACCCGTGCACACATGCAAACCGTGTTTGTCACCAAAAGCAGAGTGAAGCACACACAAGCTCGGAGGCTCAGAATGCGGGAGCGCACTGTGAGCTTCATTGTGGCCCAAATTGCGGGCAATGCAGGCCCTGATGGCAAGATGCCAAACAGTTACGGTGCACAATAAGAGAGGAACTTATACAAACATGAGGTAAGGATGACACTACTGCACAGGTCACTACGAACATACATCATGGACCACGCACCTGAGAGCCAGGACGAACATAAGCTGTGGCGGATTGGGTGTTGACGGCAGCTCATGCACTGACGTATGCTGGCTGTCTTTCTCTTCGGCATCCACGGCCTTCACAATCGCAAGTACATAGGCAGGTGCAAATGACACGTCAGCTTGGTGCAAGCTGCTTGGTAGCTTTGTTTACGCCCATTTGCTGCTCTGTGCAGCCTCTTCGGCATCACCGAGGGCACTATGAGCTTCACTGCAAAATGTTGCTTCACACCATCCAGCCACAGGGACTGGTTGGCATCGCACCCAGGCAATCAAACATGATCACAACTGAATTTTGCCAGAGGGAGACCGAGTCTGCTAATTTTCCCTGTGCTGACTGTCCCTCACAGTTGCTTGGCGCTTCTTGAAGCAGCGCTCAATGCAACTTGCTTGCAGGTGAGTCATGGTATTGGTGACCGTCTCTGCTGCCTGCCATACTGGAAGAAGCACCCGAATGCTGCCCGCCAACTCAGCGGCAACACTGAGAATCAGGCAGCCAAATCAAGCACATGGTGGCAGCATCAATGCGAAGCAAAACAGTTGCTTGCCCACCTTGCTGGCCGCCACGTCACATGACGGCAGCATATCGCTGAGCAGGCCAAGGAGAGCATCTTGCTTGGCAGCACTGCTGCTGACATCCACCAAGATGGTGTCAGAGATTAGCACCACAATTGGTGCAGCAGCAGCTGCTGTTGATTGCTCATTCTGAGTAGATGGTGCTGCGGCTCTGACCTGTTTCAGCTACGCAGCAGCAGAATATTGGCACCACATCTCAGCAAGAGTCTGCTGCAGATGCATCAATGATGAGTGTCAGAGAAGTATGAGTGTGCGCTCCAGCGTCAAAGAGCAGCACTGAAAGCATTGCAAGGTGTACAGCAGTTCAGACACAGTACATATGAACATGCCCTACAACCTACGCTGCTGGGGCTGAATGGATTGTGGCAGTCTCTAATGGTGCTCTCCCAAGCGGCTGGCTGAAATAACAGCAAAGGAGCCAGGCACTGCGCCATCTCTCAGTGCCAGCTACAACACTGACATGGACATAGCTAGCATTTGCTCATGCAATGCGCACTTGTATGCAATCACAGGCCCCCGCTTGCAGTTGCCAACAAAGACTCTGCAGTCGTCCAGGAAGGATGTCAAGAAGCCCGAGGTGCCTGCCAATATGAAGTGCCATAGTTCCTTACACAGAACAAGAATTGGCAAGACGGCATGCTAAGAGCTGCACCATTGCATCATCGCACATACAACAAGTCTATATACAGCAGAACAGCAGCCTAAAACTCAGAATGCTGGCTCACCTCTGCTGCGAGAGAGGCTGTCCAGCTGCTTATGGTGCCTCCCACATCTGCCCTCCGCGCAGTTGCCCCAAGGCAGTGCACACGCCATCCGCATGCCTCAGCAGCTGCTCTGCATAGAGTCTGACATCCCACACAAGCGGATGAACGGTTCATCAAGGTGAGTGTCAATGGCAGATGGCAGCGCATGCTATGGCACAACACCTGCTTCGGCCTAGCAGAGCAGTCCCTGATTACATGTCAGTTTGTAGCCAAACCCTGTACTGCACTTGCGTCTCTACAACCATCCAGCAAGCTGACTGCTGAGCCACCTCAAAAGCCGCATGTACTCATGGACTTGCATTTAAAACCGTTTTCAAGGGCCTGGAAAATTAGTACCTACTTGAAGTACAATGTATGTTCCACTGTGTTGGCCCAGGTTGCGCAGCGTGGACCAAAGTGCGCGCATGTACGGAAGCGCTGATTCAGGAGGGCTGAACAGCAAACATCAAGAACCAAAGTAACGAAGTACCATCCACAAAGCACTGACAGTAAGGCGGTGTGCTGGAGAGATTGGACGGCGAGTCCAACCTTGCAGATCTTTTGTGCACGCAAACAAGCGATTACACCATACTGCTACACCATGAACTTCAATATTCCTGGCAGCAGTTGCCCTTGAGTAGTTCGTGAGCATCATGAGCTGCGCATAGGCACACGTCAATGGCACAGCACCTGTTTTCCACAGCCTGACGGCCCCACCAGCATGACCAACCGGCCAATGGCTGAGCACTGGTGCATGTGCAGAGCACGCCATAGCCGCGCCACATGTGTGACAGCCGTCTCAAACAGGGTGACATCCGGCAGGCGATGCCGCAGTCGCTGTGCCAGTTGCTGCGAGCGATGACGAATGAGGTAAATGGATTGTGAGAAATGTGTCGGCGTCACAGAGCGAAAAGTCATTTCTGCAGGTGCCAAGAAAGCTCTCGACAGTCAATGACATGCATGCAGCTGTCGACGAGGCAAATTGTGCACCGCTGGCTGAGCATTGCAAAAAGCCCAGTGCTCAGGATGGCCACGTCACACATGCATTTGCTGTCGCAAAATGTGTGACAATAATCAGCTGTATGATGCGCACACAAGTGTTTACAGTCTTAGAAAGTGTGACAACATGCAGCTGTAGCCGGTGCGTCAGAGTCGGTCTGTGTTTGAAGCAATGCAAACCGAGTTTTGGATACTTGAAGCATTGCTTTGCAGCAAATGTAAAGGTCACTGAACCTATAAAACAATGTAAGGCAGTAGCAGCGATCACACGTCTAGGATACAGGCTGGCGTAGCGTGGAAGGCATCATCAAAGGCGTATGAGTGCAGCAGTACAGCTCAGCAGAGGGCTTCCAAAGTGCAGGTGTGCAAAACTTGTGTTCTCGCTTCTCTGCAAGCATGTTCATGGTAGGACATGCAAAGATCGTGCAAAACTCGAGTCCTTGGACTACTTCTATGCAAGTTTCTGTACGGTTGGACATGCCAAGATTGGGCAAATTGGGCTGCACGCCGATGGACCATGAACCAATGTCACATGGCGGAAGACAGCGCTGATCCCAAGTGCTGCTGCATACCTGCTGGATATCAGGGATGGTTTCGGCATGGCTATAGTCAGCACCATCACGTTCGCATGCCGCCACTGCAAGGGGGGGCATGCACAGAGCTGCGGTGTTCCCCAGCTGCTCCAGGAGGTGGTGATGATCATCTGGCATACACTCTTGCTCAATGTCACTCCTCAGTGCCTACACAGCCACAGACACAAGAGGGACAGAAGCACAAATCAGTCAAAGGTGGTTCTTGGTGTATCCGTGTACAGGAGGGCACTGCACTGATGGCCAGGCAATTGCAGAGCAATCATCATCATTAAGATTTTTTTTGTAGCATCTAGATACGCAGCAGAGCACTGTCACAACTGAGTCAGCTGCAACCCGGCACAAGGATTGTACGGAAGCGCCATTACGCCTTCTCTCCAGCAGGTCTACTTGCTGATCGACGTAACTCTGATTCACTGAAGAAGAGAGCAGAACCATGATGCTGATATCGTAATAAGTGCTCCGCAGCAGCCATAACTGGCGCACGACCCAGCATAGTTATCCTACCACACCACAGAAGCGTGATGTACACAAATATACGCTTGAAGAGCACGTGAGATATTTATCATACATTCTGCAGAAACGAAGCAGCCCTGCAAAATCTCAGGGCTAAGTAGGGCCGCAATCACAATAGGCTCATCCAGATCAAACCTGGTGTTTGTTGAGGGAACATGAAGCATTGCTGCAGCCTTACCTGATAAGCGGTGACCTCGTTGCGTGTGGTGAGCCGGTCGGCAAACACCCTGTCGCACTCGTGGCGCCAGAGGCACAGAAGACCTGCTGAGCCGCTGCCACAGCCACTCAGGCCCAGCCTTGAGTGGACTGTCGTCAGCTCGTGCAAGCTGCGGCAGAGTGCCAACACATCAGCATGAGCACGTCAGCAAAATGCTGAAGCAATGCAATGCACCAGGCGCACCAATGCACATCAGGTGGTGAACGCATCAATGTGTTTGTGAAACAATCTGTTGCAGCACTTCTATGAACACATTGTCTACCCTCACACATCGTTGGCATTCAGCAGCAACTCTTCATTGAGGCCAATCATGCTTTGCAGGCTTAGGTTCAGATGCAAAAACTCAACATTGCGATGCAAGGGACCCGGCAGCGAGCGAGTGGAATTGCCTTAAGGCACGTCTAACCAACCAGCCGTGCAGTGGAAGTAGTTGTCATGGTATCACTAGCTACACCTCACACCTCACCTGAAGATGTAGTGCTGTTTGCCGGGTGTAGGCCGGAACCGCGTGCGCACTGCCGCTAGAAGCGCCGCCGATGCCCTCGATAGAAAACCGGCTATCATCAGGTCCTCATCTTGACCGTCACCACAGGCACTGCCGCCAGTGACGGCAGCAGCAGTTGCACTGTAGTGTGCTGCCGTCACCCCGCTGCAGATGGTCGCCAGGTCCAAAGCGCTGGGTGGCAGCACTTCAATAGTGAAGAAGTGACGTGCCAGCCTGGGGCTGGGTGCTGGTGCTGCAGCTCCGTAGCCGCAGTGTGGCGTGATGGCTGCAAGGAAGTGTACGCCGTCGATGTTCTTGCGACCAGTTGCTGCGGGGTCTGCGCCGTCGAACCTGCATTCGTAAACGTACAGCGTTATCTTTGATCAGCATGGCCGCAGTGCCAAAGAGCAGGTGCAGTGATGGAGTGCTTCATAAAGACTTGCGAAGTGCAAAGGAAGTCTAGGTGCAGAGGAATAGCATCTGTTGTATGTGCAATAATTGAAATCCCCGGGCATGTATGGTCGAACCAACACAGAATTGCACATGTAATGAGTACAGTCATGTCACACAACACAAAATGCTGCTTGCCAGGCATTTGGGGCAGTACAAGGCAGAGTGGTCACATAAGTGCTGGTGTACTGTGCTCACGCAGTGTGCAACTAGATGTAGTATTCCCTACTAGATGTAGTATTTCCTACAGAAAGTGCAGTACGTCAAGGCTGCTCACCATCCGCCGTGGTCAATGCACTGCCGGATCAGTTCCAGGGGGTCTCCCATTCTTGGCGCAGAGGCTCCGGTTGTTGTTGGTAAGCTGACATCGTCTAGGACATATGCCAGCTGACTGCCTGAAACCGGCACACAACGGCTACGGCGGCAACAGCAGCAGACCAGAAAGGTGCAATAAGCCATGCACGTCCGCTTTAGGTTTGAGTACCTCATAATTATGTCATGAGTAGAACAGGTGCATAGCTATGCTTGCATGAAGCCATCTTGCGTCTTGCGCATCTTTCATCTAGGTAAATGTTGAGCTAATCGTGAGATATTGCGGTATGCAAGCCCTGCAATCAAGCGCCTCATAATGAATGCCCAACGCAAACAATCTCACGTGCGTCAAGAGTTGTCGTCCTAGCTGAAGTGTTTGTTGCCACAGTTGCTGTCGCTTGTTCTGACTATTGCCGGACATGGAGCGATCAAACTTCACACTAGCTCCCGCCCGGTTCTGGAAATGTACCAGACACCAGTGGTCCGGTTATAGAAGTACACACTTGAAAGTACACTCTTCGATACGTCTTTGTCTCCCCATGAGCTCCGCTAGTGCGAATGTGTCAGCAGCACATTGATGATCAGCACTCAGAACGATGTGCAGGCTTGATCCCATGCATGTACGTATTGTACGCCGACCAGATTCCGTGCCACTTCAAAAAAAACTAGGGCAAAAAAAACGAGCTTACCCGTTGTGCCGTCGCAGCTTTGCCTCCATCTTCCGCTGCAGTGTTGCTGCATCAACGCTTGCGTGGACATGGACCTGAAAGGAAAAGTTGGAACGAAATGAAACAGGTGAGCATCAGAAGTAGGGTCCAGCTGACAGCCCAATCTTGTAACGACTGGAACGCAGCTGCAGGGAGAGCTACGCTGCCATTGCCACCAGATTTGATAAGCGGACGGCATCGACAGCAACACAACACCACCGCCGCTGACGTCTGAGGGTTGAGCTTTGACTGCATGTGATTCCCATAACCTCCACATGCGAGGCCGCTGTACCACCTCACTCAAGTTGCTCAACAACAGGCGTCCGCATTCAAAAGCAATAGATTAGCAGTGCCCGTCAAAATCTCCTGCAGTGAATATTGAGTAATACTTCAAGCAACGCTCTTCAACAGGTATTTAGAGCCCCAACTGTTGCTTGAAACCCATGATGGTGTCAGTTACTGCATATATGGCAGGAAGCTAGAATGAAGGTGCACTTGCCGTGATGCCTTCCACATCTGGCGCTTGCCGCCTGAGGTGCGCTTGTAGCATGGCGGTCTTGCCACAGCCCACAGGGCCACAGACCATGACATTGGCCATTGCCCTTGTGCCGCCGGCAGTGGCGTGGCGCTTGGTTACAGTTGCCAGCAGCCACGCTGTCTTGGCCGCTTGGGGCTGAGAAGACAACAACAGGCAAGGGATAGGTGACAAAATAGTACTTCAATGAAGCATCGGCAGACATCGTGTACTGCGGAACAATGGTGCTTTAAGGCAGACCTGTGCACAAGCAAACAGGGCCGGCCGCCCTGCACCTGCTCTATGCACGTAAGGAATTCTGAAAGCAGATCCCTAGGAACAAGAACAAGGTAGGCACCTCATATATATGGCACCTGCTTGGTTGCATGCTGATGAGGTCTGCTTGGGCTGTGTAGCAGTCGGCAGAGCTGGGTTAGGGTTAGGGTTAGTCCTAACCCTAACCCTAACCCTAACCCTAACCCTAACCCTAACCCTAACCCTAACCCTAACCCTAAGAATTGTGCTTGTAAGCGCACTCAATGCCACCAACAGAGCACACTGCAGGTGGGACTATGAGCAGATATCAAATGTGGGCACGCACTGCGCAGCACCTGCAGCGGCCATATATCACAGGATTGTAGTTCACATGTGCATACTTCAAAGTCTACTTTACGCAATGACTCCATGACAGTTGGCGCCAAAGCCACAGCCACCAGCATTCCAACGATATTTATCGGTAGTATCATCCTTACCGTAAGGATGACTATGCTGTTGGGTGGCGTGCTCTTCAGCTCAGCGCCCAGCATGTCAGCGCTCCATGGTCGCACCTCGCCAGTCACCACATTCACCTGTTTGAATTGCAAGCATGTGCATAAAAGATTCATTCCTTTAGCTAATGCTCCCTCTGCAGTCAGTAACGTTCTGACAGCAGCTGCTGAAGTAATCCCCGAAGTAGGGTTCTTACTGCAGATGAGTTGCCCAGAAACAATGTTTAATGCGCACCATTGCCGCTACAACAGCATATTTTGTGCATGTCCACAGTATTCGCGATCGTGCTTGAAGTAAAACAGCAAGAACTGTGAAACTGGACCAAGGACATAGGATCACTGGTGCTGTAGGCTATGGCGTTACAACTTTCATGACTGATGCTGTCTACACAAATTTTGACAGCAATGTGCTCACAGTTGCTTAGAATCACTATGTTGGCAAAGTACATAATGATTGATGATGTCATTTACAAGAAGCTCAGTTACTTCCGGTCCATCAGGTAAGATCTTAGTTGAATGATTACACATCCCGCTTCGCTCACATGATAGTCAAATATGAGGCCCTCTGCAGGCAGCCCCAGCACGCCTGCGTCAGCGCCAACAGCTGCGCGCCACCCACTGCTGAGCCGTGATGCAAAGGCGTCCGGTGCCCCTGTCTGAGAGCGAGCACCCCCCAGAGCACTGAAGAGGCCCCAAATGGTCGCTAGCAAGAAAGCTCGTGCTATGGCATTGTCCGGTGGTGTCGCTGCTAATGGTGCTGATGTGCCTCCTCGTTGTCTGAGGCAGATGAAGACAGGCATCATCTGTCAATGGCTGGCATCGTTGGCATATTTCCTTTCAACATGAAATCCAGAGCAGAAGGAAAAAGCACAGTGAGCAACTGATTTGGTTGATTGCAGCATGACGATGTGTTGCCAGGATCAAGTGTTCCAGACAGCATGTTTGCCGTGTTTCAAAATAATACACACACTGATGCTGTTCAGGTAGTATATTCACATTCCCGGTGCTCATACAGCGGCCTCGTGTTGATGTGGTCCTCCGCAACTTGCTGATGCTTTCGCAGGAAGCGCGTCTTTTCGTTATGTGCACACAAACTTTAGCTGTGAAATGGTCTTCTGCTCTACGTGAGCAGTTCTGCCATCCCGCTATCGGTGCTACAGAGGTACTTGAGCACAAGTCAGCTGCACTGCAGTATATGCACACACACACGCAACACAGTGAAATTTTCATCCGGCTCGATGTCTCATTGCCTCTGGAGAAAGTGTTGAGGGACAATTTAATTTGTTCACTTTGGGAGATTTTTCTTTATTTCTGTTGTGCAAGCCAACATCGATTGCATACACATATCCACAGAAGCAGACGATTCCATTTCGGCGCCACAAGCGGTGCAATGTGTCTCTTGGCATTGTGATCAAAAATACACTCTGGCTGCACGCAATAAAAAGGCCACTCTGGCTGCATAATATGACATTACGATGCACAAGCTCCAGTCATGCTAATTAAGTACCTGTTGAGTGCAGCTCCATATGCGGCCGCCTCAGGCAACAGCCCATTCAGCAGCCTGAGCATTGACTGCACCAACACCACTGGCGAAACTGCTGCAACTGCCGCCGCCGCTGTCCCTGTGCTTGAGACGTTGTCCATCAATGCCAGTAGCGCCGGCATGTGCTTGGAGAAAAGCTTGGGCAGGGTGGCCCGTGCTGCGTTGTTTGGCAACGCTTGAATCCCGCTGCAGGCCACAGCAGACAGAGAGGGTGACACTGTTGAGTATTATTTGATGTAAATTGCATTCATGCAATTTGTCACTTTGAGCAGTAAACGCACAGAACTTGCGAATCGAGATGACGTCCGCGACTGATGTCAGCATCCTGTTCATGGCAGTACGCGATGCTGCCAAGGTGGACTGGATCATGCAAGCACTACCAAGAGGTGTTTTGCCAAGATGCCAGCTAACGGATGCAGCACTGCATGTTTTGGAGTACTGTGGAGTACGTTAGTTTTGGAAGCAATGCCTCAAGAGAGCAGTCAGTTGCTCTACATGATGCCATGTCTGGGCCCTGATGCTCAGCAGACAATGAGTGAATTGAGGTGAGTCATCATGTTTATGGCCTGGGGTAGAGCCAAGGGAGGCCCACATCATTAGTGCTCCAGAGGGCGAGCGCTAGCAGCATTGATCCATTCCTAAACCTGTCTGCAAGAGCTTAATGCCAGAATCAGCAAGCAAACTGCTGCTGAAGCACGCCTTTCTAAGTAGGACAAAGTTGTCACCAAAATATATCATCCAAACAATTTTTGAGGCATAGAAGTGCCAGTGCCTGGAAACATGCTCATTGAATGCAAGCTCATAGCATATACCAGCAAATACTTGCAGCTGCTTGCAGAGGAATTACGAAAAGAGCACAGGTTTTGGGCGTTGTAACCACAGTTGAGCCAATTGCAGTTGCGTACTCTGTGGTGTTTCGAGTGAGTTTGCAAGGCTGTACCTTGCAGCAATGGCGCGCCAGGCATCCCTGTCGTCAGACTGGCGAAGGCACAGGATTCCTGCAGTGGCCACTATAGAAGGTGGCGCATTTTCCAATGACGTGGTCTCCAGTACAAGGTGCATATGCGGCGGCAGGCGTATGCGCTCCTTGGACGGCAGACACACCACCTGCAGGCAGCAGATGGAGCGTTCGTTCCTCGTTGAGGTTGCGTGAATTGCCTGCGCCGTGGATACTCTGTGGACATTTTGTCCGCGCGTCTGAGTAGGTTCACAGCTGCACTTGCGTTGCCAGTGAGCATGATACCGAACTGGTCATTTGAGTTTACATGGTCTGCGTGTGTATTGTGGTCTCTCGCGCACATGCACACACATGCGCGTGTGGGGTCAACAGTGGTGCCTGCAAGTTGTGGGCAGTGGAGCATATGCACCAGTACAATGAAATGATTGTTGCTGCTCACATATTGATACCTGATAGGTACATGCATGATTTGACAAGCATAACATTATGCACGTGAAGATCATGGATGTGCTGCTTGGCTCGGCAAGATTATTACCCTCTGTCAACCACATCAGTCGCAGCACTTCCAACCGGGGCGTGCGAGCTCTTTGCAGCTACTCGAGAATGCGGCATGGGCACAATGTGCTGATTGCATGGAGCCACATGGCATCACTAGCACTTCAGGAGCCTGGTTACTGAACGTTTCAAACCCGCGTTCACTGTAAGCATGCATGCACCTGTGATCCGTCCATAGCGGTGTTCAAAGGCTGCAGCCATGCACCGTCCGAGTCGCCATCGAGCACCAGAAGATTGAGCTGCAACAGGCAAAATACAGAAATGGGCGCAAGAGTTGTTGGTGATGAAGCCAGCAACTTGTCAGGCTCTGGAAATACGATGCAACCTGCGTAACAGGTAAAATGCGCTAAACGATGAGGTGCTGCAGGGCATGGACGTGCAATCATGCCATCAAGATTTGCATCAACTCTGTCCAAGTTGACACGCCACAACTGATGTCTCAAATACCATGTCATGCTGATTTGTGGTTGCAATCATAAGGAGGACACAGCAGAATGCCAGTGTGCTGTACTTGCACTGTCCATGGCCATGTGCTGACATGGAGGATGTGCATAGCAGACAGCATAATTGCACTAGAAGCCTTGCTCACATCAACAGAAAGGGTGCAATTTCAACAGCAATGAATGCTCAAAACCACAACTTTAGCGCACCATACCTGTGACTCAGAGTTGTTGGCCATCCTCCTGAGCAATGTGGCCAGCACACCATCATGCCATCGCCCGTCCTCAGCCGTGGAACCGTATAGCTCCGATAGGCTGAGAGACTGCGGGCACAGAGACTCCACAACACCAGAGTGCTGCTGCGGTGCGCATAGAGAATTGATCGAGTTGAGCAATTGCCAGTGACTGTAACTAAGGAAATCAGCTTGGGCGGGCTGTCTCATGGCGGCAGTCACACCGGAGACAAACTAGAACAACCTGACAGTGTGTGCAGGTCCTCGCACATGTGTGGAAAGTGGAAGTACCTGCAGCATCCCTGTGGCGCCTTGTAAATGCAGCTTCAGGCATTGACATATCACAATCACGTCATTGCTGCCTCCAGTGAGGATGCGGACATGGCTGAGGGCCAATCCTCATGCTGAGCACTGCACCCTGCAGGAATGTGCCTGCGGTGTTTTGCTTATTAATGTGCCTCTACTGTACTCCAATGCCAAATTCTAGAAACAGTCACTCATGATAACGTTTGCCAAAGCGGAGTAAGAACCAGAAAACGGTCAGCAGGAGGGACAGTTTGGTAGCCATCCATGTCTTGGTAAAGATTAACGTGCACATGCACATGTAGGTGACTCTTGCACTACATGATCTCAAATGCTGACCTTGCTGCCACCCCTGTGCTTGTGGTCATGACAAGCAGCTAGTGCCCTCCACACTGCGCTCTTGCCGTGCCCAGCAGGCCCCACCACCACAGCGCTCGGTCGCGTCTGAGACACAAAGCGCATGAGAAAGTGGAGTGTCACTTGTGAACATTGTAACGAGTCGCCAAATGCAGCCACAGATTTCCTGACATTTCCCTGTGCGACAGTGCTGAGACGTGGCAGAGGAGGGTGACTAGGCATAATAGAAGTCCACCCGTTCCGCAACCTGTGCGCTAACTGCAGTAGATGCTTTCCACAGCACTCGGCTGCCTGCGTGTTCATGCACCAAGCATGCAAATAATGCAGATACACGGAAACTGTGCACCAAATCCAGCATATGAACATTGTTTGCATCCACAAGCTGCTTCGACAAATAGTGCCTACAGTGTGGGTCCACTTGTATAATTTAGAAGCTTATCAACAAGTAAAGCATGATGCTGTTGGTGTGATGGTGGCGACCGCGTTAGCTCATGCCTAGGATCCTGCCAAGCAACTGCTACAACAGCTAATCGGGTAGTGGCTTGCAGCGATTGGCAAAATGCGCCACATACAGTGCTACGAACAAATTGCCACTGAAGCACAAATTTGGGCTATGCATGCTCAATCACTGGTAAGAAGTGGGCAGAATGCAACTCAGGCAGCAGCAATTTAGTGTAGATCATGCCCTAGTCTAGGCAGATGTGCCCATTTGGGTTCTTGCCTGCAGCAGCTGCGCCAGCTGCCTGACTCTGAGAGCAAGTGCCTGTGTCGGCTGCGGCCCCAGAGGCTCCATGCACGCTGGCAGGCAGTCGCAGGCCGCTTCGAGCTCGGAACCAATGGTGTGGGTGGCAGCGCTGATGGTGGCTGTTGACACCGCTGTACAAATATGGGAGCGCATCACAAACCAATGTAAAGCTATCAGGTCTATGAACCACTGATGTGTAGGAGTACGCATATGATGTTGAGTGTGTCAGGGTACACATATGTTGCTGCACTGAGCAATCTCACAGCAGCACGGTATGTGTGTTGGCAGCACAGGATGATTCAGAGGTGCATTTGATGGAGCGCCGTGGCGGCTGACATCACAGCGCTCCATCTGAGACAGCGCACCGGAGTCTGTGCCGCGCAAAAACCGGC
This sequence comes from Tribonema minus, assembly GCA_017506865.1. Taxonomy (NCBI): domain Eukaryota; class Xanthophyceae; order Tribonematales; family Tribonemataceae; genus Tribonema; species Tribonema minus. The sequence continues at coordinate 344,886 of JAFCMP010000528.1, read as the reverse complement.
AGAAATTGCGCCAGTAGAGTGGTGACAGCAGCGCTACACTGGCGGCACCACTGCTGAGCATCGCTGCAAGTTTCTGTACGACACATGCATACGACTCATGCATTCAAGTCAACATTCAAGCACTGCGATAATTTAAAAAAGGCCCGAAATACGGGGATCTGTGCTCATCTGCACCAAAATTGTGCGCAGTGCTGCGGAGTGTAGCACAGCCGTTGCTTGCCGTGCTGAGTGCCACATACTGGATACTTCCATGTGAGTATCTGCATGGCATGCGTGCTGGCAGTGTGCAAAGCACCAGGACTTGTCGCCTTTGTACGCACTCCAAGGCCAAAACACCGACAGTGATGATTACCTGGAAAGACATCAGTGAGGAGGCCAGAGAATACCGCTGACTCGTGGGCTCGCAGCCCTGCTGCATGCACTATCTGCAGAGCTTTGGCCATTGCGGCCTGCAGTACCAGCATGACAGAAGGACAAGCAGATATGCTCAGCACCAGGCCAACATGACACACACAGAGACTGGTGGGCTCTTTTCATGTGATGAAGGACATTGAGTCGCCGATCACGCGTTTCTCAGCATATCTCAGCATACATGTTTTCTGTTTTGATTGAGCTGATTTGACCTGTGCTATAGACGCGCATTGAGCACCTTCTGGTGCAGACAGTTCCTTTCACCACTGACAGGAAGTCAAATGGGTGTGACAGCACACGGGCAACGTGACAATGCAAGCAACGACAGCGACAATGTCGCCAGTGCCCAAGCACAACTCCACATGAAAGCGCACACTCAATACGGCTCGTCAGCCCTCTGCATCACCATGATGCGGTGCTGTGGCCTTTGAAGCGTGCTGTTCATTTCAGAGCTGTGCCCCTGCCAACATGTTATTTTGGCTCAGCCGCATGTCGCTTCAGCAGCTCAGCGCCTGATGTGCATACGATGACAGCGCTCGTTACATTGCTTGAGCAATACTCAATTGATAATTTTTGTGCAGCAGCGCTCACCTGCTCACGCTCTTCAACGCCTTCATTTGACCCAGCTGCCTGGCGTTTCAGCGGCCCAGCAACTGCCACCACCGCCCTGGCGGAAGTCATACCCCAGCGGTAAGAGTCGCCCTAAATCAGCAGCAAGGGCAGCAATACAACACTCAGTATGATGCAATGGTGGTTGACTCTGCATCACCAGTTCACAAGGCCCTCACACAACTGCCTCACTTTCGCTTCAACGTCAGACAACAGGGCCAAGCTGCGCCGCCTGCAACAAAACTTTTGCTGAATACTGGCAACATTTGTTGAACATTAATATTGTTCAATGGCCACTGACAGACAGGATAAGCTTGGCCATACGCATCAGTCGGTAAAGGGGTCTGGAAGTGAGGATGCACAGGGTGACTTCAACCAGTTCTCTCAGCTGCCAGCGATGACAGTATGCCTCCTTGAGCATGCACATGTGGCTTGGAATGTATGGACGGTACAGTAGCAAGGTTGTTGTGTACAATCAGGTGTGAGGCGGTCACTTGTGCAACCGGGAAGATGAGCAATGCACTGTCATCAGGGCATGTGCCCTTTTTGTTCCTTTTCTTGGTTGTGCCAATACCGCTTTCACCAGCACTGATGCGGTATTCTTTTGGCATGGCCTCCAAGGTGTCTATTGCTAGGTTGCCACTTGCAACAATCACCGCATTCTGACTGACCTGTTGTGAAAGTGCACTGGCGCACAGACTCTGGAAGGCCAGCAGCTGATTGGTCAGGGCCTCCCACTCAGCGAATCCCTCTGCCAGCAACAGCGCTTCACAGACCAGCCTCACGTCTGGTGCAATCACGGCAACAGCTCGGAAGGACTCCTGAGGGCAGAGTGGCAATGCACCGCAATTACTTCACACTGCTGTCTATAATGTGTTGATATGCTCTGCCGCAGAGGGCGAAGTGCCAACGCCCTGAACAGAATGGAAGCCATTTGCGAGGGCGATGACTCGTGCAGATGTACTGCATGTGTGTACATGGATTGCGTGTGCGTAGTGCTGCTTGTGGCATGGAAAACATGGGCACTGCACTGGCGCCATCATATAAAGATGTCAAAAGGAGCCTTCAAATGCTTAAAGCTTACTGGAGTACTTGATTGCCACGCATATCCGCAGGATTGAACGTAGTGTTTGTGCGCCACTGGCCCTTTAAGCACATGATCAGCACAGAGCTTGCAGAACCACAAACCAGTGCTGATGGCGTTTATGCAGCAGGGTTCAGACACAGTCAAACGGCAGCCAAGAAGCAGAAGATTCAATCACATACAGGGTTTCAAACCTGAGATATGGTGCGGAGCGGCTGCCACAGGACAATTAGAAAAAAATGTAGCCGACATCATATGCTCCAAACACTTCGATAGTACTCCAGAACTACCTTGAAATGGTCAGGCAGCACACTGTCGCGGGCTGTGTGATCCAGCGTGGTGAAGAGCGCGAATGAGGGCACCAGCGAGAGCGTGAGCCCTTGCACTTCAATTTCCCCAACCTGTGAGGAGCACGCGCAAAACAGAGGGCACAATGAACATTGTCAGGAGTTGCCAACAGCTGCATTGTTTTGCGTTGAATGTGTGTGCCCATCTGACAGTGTGCTCAGCAGCACGGGCGTCTCATGCACTTTATGTCGCACCCCGTGATTGGCCCTGATGTCGTGCCGCCAGTTCATAGACATACACGCTATGCAGCTGACTGCCAGTTTCAGAGTGCTGGTGCTTGTAATACGTGCAGTTGATGTTGAAGAGCACCGTGGTTCTCTGCATATGATATGTGTAGGTTCTACGCAGATGGCTCCTTCGCAAATAGGTGCGCTCATCATGGAAACAGGCAGACATATGCTGAGAGCTGTGTGAAACACTGTGACTTGTACTGCTTCAAAGTATGATAGGTCAGCGTACGAATTCACACCAGCTGCGCGACGGTTCTCCAACTGCAGCACAATACAGATTCTCATGGCAGCCAGGTTCACTTGAACGCCATGCAGGTTGCAAGACATCTTATTGCTGTGGCGCAAATCTTTGATGCCAGAGGGTCGCAAGGCTGCTTTCTGTGCTGCGGCAACCAAATTGATGATGAGAAATTACACTTTTAATCCATTCATGTGTAAGGGGTGTCTCACCTTGGAGCCTGGTTGCGCACTCCTGTAAATCTGATCTCTGCTCTGGGGGTCAATGAGCCTCACCCAGGCCTCTCGCAGGCCCCTCAGCACAGTTGCCATGATGCTGAGCACCTGACAAAGTAGCGAGCAGTTGCGTCATGCACTAAGCTTGAAGTGGCGCAAATGGCTGAACGCTATTCTTGCAACAAAAGGTATGGCATGCACATTTGCCGTGTTGTCTGCGCTGTAAACTGTATTGTCGGTCCCACACACTGCCGATGGCAATGGAAACATGGTGATATGTCAAGACTGTTGCCTGCGGCGTCAACGGCATCTTCAGTCCCGCACACTGCTGATGACAGTTGAAGCATGGCAAGATATCAAGGCTGTTGCGGTAGCAGATTTGCTATTTCTGCGTTCTCAGTCTGCATGCGCGCCTCTTTCTGGGGCCACAATAGAAAGTACTCACTGCCTAATGTCCTCATACCGCTGTCTGTACTGGTGTTTCCTCATTGTTCATACTTCTATGTGATTTCATGATGACATCAGACACCACCTCATAATCTCCAATGAGGATTAGTAGACTGTTGTCTGTGGGGGTCACCATGTATACAATTGCATGGCCGCAAGTTATAAATGCGTTAGCGTGGCTTCATAACAATGATCAGTAGCTCCATCGAATGGCTGCAAATCCCAGTTCTCCAGTTACTGGTGCGTACAAGAACACAAGCCAAGTATGCGCGCCTCGTCTACCTGTCAGAGGCAAGCATCTTATTCTGCAGCATCAAAGTACCTCATTGCTCAGGTTGAGCATCCCCTCCCACAGGCCCCATGCTCCACTCTGCACCAGCCCTCTGAGGTTGTCAAGCAGAAAGCCGACGTCTGTTGCGGGGGAGCAGGGCAGCAAGAAGCACGGCACGCCAAACATCCTTGCGAGCTCCTGCAGAGAGAAGGAAGAGTACACCAGTGGTTTACCAATGAATCAGCGAAGTTCGCATCTGGCACAAATGTGTCATTGCAGAATGAAGGCTGACCTGTGTCATTCTCTCGAGGAGAATCACAAAGTTTGAAGCAATTGATTTTGGTTTGCCAGATATATCATTCGAATGATTGTTAACACTGACTACAAGAGCGCAACCTACACTTTGCAAACTCTGCAAACATCTTACACCAGGACAGCAGGGCTTCACTCCTGTGATTGAGACGAAATGCTCCATTTCGTGCAGGTTGGCAGCGAAGCAGAAAGTGTTAATGGCTTGGGCAGTTTTATCGAAATAACATGGTTGTTGGCTCAGGCGTACAACAACTTGCAGTGACTGCATGAGCCCTGGCATTTTCGTCCACTGTGCAACAGCCCATCCAGTCCTGCTGAAGCCTATGCGTGTTGGTCAATCCGTATATTACCTGGGCCATTTGCTTCTTGCCACACCCGACAGGCCCTGATATAGCTCCTCCATATTGGTGCTTGAGGGCCATGCATAGGGACAGGAAGCACCTGCAACAGAACACAGAATGAATGTGTCTCTTGAAGTCTTTGAGCAATAGTTGACCACACTGTAATAACATGCATGCAGCGCGACTGCGGTCAAATTCTGTATTATCAATGAGTGATGGGGTAGCATTCTTGTCAACAAGTATGCCTCTCGGGATTTCCACTGCCTTCCTGTATATTCACTCTGTGGCGTTTGTTCAATATGCCTATACTGGACCTATCTTTGTGTTGTATGACTTCATGCTTAAAACATGCTACAAATCTGCGTTTGCAAGAGCACACTCAAATAACCTGCAGCGTAAGCATGCACACTCCCCAGCACTGAATAATGATCAAGGCTCCTAGCAACATCCACAAGAACTTCACGCTTGTTTGATCCCTTTGTTTGGTCAACAGGCTATCAAGTGCAGGTGTGAAGGTGTTTAGAGACGTACTTCTAGAGAAGTACTAAATTCTGCTGATGCATCAGAAGGCTGTAGACTGTGTGCTGTCATGCTGATAGAAGTGCAGCATAGCTGCACGTACCTGTCAGTGAGCGGCGTCAAGCAGAGGCGCTCGCAGTTGCCGATGAACTCATTGCTGTAGCGTGCTCCATAGGTGCCCATTGCCACCTGAGTAGACCCTACGGATGCACCTGTGGCATCTGCGCAACAAGTTGGGCAGGGGCGATAAACGATCAGGCATTTGATGCATCAACAAATATGTCAGCCATCCCTGTTTGCCTGCACACCATGTGCAGATGGGTCACAGGAGAAATGAACCTGCTGCCGTGGGTTCTTGTCATGGCACATCGTGTAGCTTCAGAGGCATGGCCATCACCAGGCAAGAATGATAGGTTCAGCTGTTGTACTGTAAGCTCATAGTGTTGCAAGAAGGACACGAGAGTATACGCAGCAGATAATCTGGCAACGATTACGTTTTGCACATTCTTTGAAGTGATGATAACAATGCCGTGCACATATTGTGTGGCAGAGCACCTGTGGGCGAGTGCCACCCATGGCCTCTTCAATGCTTATCTTATGAAGTACCTTTTATTGAGACAAAAACGACATCGTGCTAACGTTGTTGACGCAGATGTCAGCAGCTCTGGATCCTCTCTGCTGAACCGCTCTGCACAGCAAATAGACACCTACCTGGCGGGCCCGGCTGCCATGTGCAACGCTGCAGGCACGTCCAGTTGAAGTCCCGCGTGTCGTGCGCCTTTCTTTCAACGAGCTGCTGGATGGATCGGCCAGCATGGAGCGCCCAGGAAATCATGCCAGACACCTTGATCCTATCCCTTGGAGTCAGGGGACCCTGGTAGAAGCAGAACAGGGTGCAAAGCAGTTTGCAGAAAATTATGCCAGGATGGGTTCTGGGCCACCAAACCTATAAACAAAACTGCCTGAGCTGCATGAATGTGCATGTCTGTTGCGAATCACGCACAGCAATCAGCCACTATGCCCTCTTTTGGTAGCAGGGGTGTGCAACTGTATAACTGCTACTCGTCTTACATAATGAATTCAAGGCTTGCATCGCGTGACATTGTTTCGAACTAGCAGCCGGCCGTTGCAAGCGGGCAATCGCGCAATTGCGCGGGTGCAAGTATGCAGCAACAGCTGGCACAATCTCCTCAACGGTTCACACAATGCAGCTTGCTCTGCCCAGATGATGTTGTAGCACCTGAGCTGCATTGGCACGTGGTGATGACTGACCCCTATATGAGAAGCGATGCAAGGTGCTACTATGCGACATACTCAAGTGACACAACTAAACCGACATGAGTAAGGTCCACGACACCCATCATACTCTGTGTCAGCTGTGAAACGTCACGTCAATCAGCTGCCTGCATGAACCTGAGCCTCAGCGCCGATGCGGTCAATCCTGTGCAGCAAGTTTGCAACTGACACGGGCCTTCAGTGTACAGACCTGTGCAAGTGTGATGAATGCTTGCGTGAGCGCCATCTGCCTGTCAAGGCAGGCGGTCAGGCCATCTCTGGCACCCCCGGCCATGTCGTCAAGGCATGTTTCTACATCAGCTGTCCATGCCATCTGCAGCAGCAACGATTCAAGCAGTACAGTGATGATTGCGCATGCACATCTGAACTGGGCGAATGAGTGCGCCACCACGTGGTGAGGAGGCGGTGCATGGCTTGCTCATGTGGCACAGTGAGTGTGGGTTGCATCACCATCTTGAAGTGCAGATTGGCAACGTGAACATGCGCTTTGCATGAACATCATGGTACAACCATCTCATGTAACCAGTCACGTGCTTGCACCTGACCAGTAGTCTACAGTGTTCACTTGCACTTCAAGGCCTCTTGACATGGTCCTGATACTTCAAACACACATCCACAGCGGCCAGCTCACCTGAATGGCCACAAGCACTGCCTGCGCAGGGTGCTGCAAGGTCCAGTGCTGCTGCTGAGCATCACCGCCCTGAGGCGCGCCAGGCACTTGGAAGCTCAGCACAGCATCGTCTTCAGCTGATGCTTTGACGGCCGCATCAATGGCTGCCGCCACGGCGTGCTGCATGCGCGCGGCCTGTACACAGCAAAAAAATGGCGAACTCAGCAAGATCCCAGCTCACACCAGCATGTGCGGTTCACACACAGGCTGCATGTGGCGTGGTCAACTGGGGCATGAGCTTGAGATATGAGCAACAGCTGACGTACCGCCATGTTTGTTGCACATAATGTGAGGCCTGGTTGATCAACTGATGATCAACAAGTTTACAATGAATTTGGTGCTTCAGACTTCAAAAGTATATAGTAGCCATGTTGAAAATACGTGACTTTTTAGTGCCAGGAGACAAGGCAAGTGTTTGAGAAAGAAGTGAGTCATCACACCCAGGGGCCCTGGGTGCAGCACTACGCATGCAGTTTGATGATGATTGTCGCGCCATGTCCTACCTCACATCAGTAAACTGAACATTTGTACTCAGGCAGCAGCAGCACCTGCTCATCACAGCCCAGAAGGGGGGGTAACGCAGTTGGCGAGCACTGCCACCGGCTCGTACAGCAGCAGCAGGTCAAGAAGCCACTGTTGAAAACCCGTGCATGCAGCATCAACCAGCGATGCGTACACACTGTGTGAAACATCAAAACGCGAAGCAGTGCTCACCACGCGGGTGAGCCATGTCTCCGCCGGACCCTCCGCCCGGAATACTCGCACGAATGGTACCCTCTCGCCGTCCGCTGCCACCATGGCTATGACACCGGCGCCAGCAGGCCGAAGCCCTGGCAAAGGCGACTGTGGTTGACTGGACGCAGGTCTTGAAGTAGCGCTGCTCGATGAACTTGGTGATTCAACTTCAAGTGCATGGATGGCCGGGAACATGGACGCCAGGTGCGGTTGCAGCGCGGGGATGTAGGCACTCTCGCTGAGCAGCTCCACGAGCGCAGAGTCCGAGACCTGTGCAACAAGAAAAATCGGAAAGTCTGCAAACATGAAAACACGACTATCCATGGTGTGCCCAAGTCATTGACAGAGACCAATGCTTGAAATGATCAACATGGACCAGCAGCAGCGTGGACGAACTCAAGTCGTGACGGCATGCTTCTGGCAAAGGTGCACTCATCATGAAGTGCGCGTCATCAAGGTTAAAAAAACATGCTTCACGCGTGTCATACCTTGAAGTATACCTCAAGTTGCTGTGCTCGCCGCTACATAGACGAGAGTGACCACATCTAGTTCTAGTCCTGTCTGGCAGCTGTGGAATTGCGACTGTGCAGGTGACGATTCTGCAGGCAGGTGACTGATTCACGATGATTGGGGAGGTAACACGAAACCCCCGTAGTACGCGCAAGCAGAGACCTTAGCTGGCGCGCAGCGGCAACCGCAGTCACCTTAGGGACCTGCATCGCAAGTCAGAGAGGCCTAAACTCATGGCCATCAATGACTCATTGCAACACTGCCTAGCGCTTGAAGATCCGTGTCGGATCTGGCCATGCGCACTTACAAAATAGAGCCTCGGGAAGGCATCTCGCTTCTGATCCAGGTATTTCCGCATTGCTCCCGTGCACCTCTGTAAAGCCTCGTCCGCCTCACAGAGTTTATCCTGCAGGGGGTCGCACAGCAAACTCAAAAATCAGCAACAGCCCTGTGAGTGTCACTGATGTCAGCTGCAGCACCGGATATGCAACTATTTGGCCATTGTGCAAATCTAAAAACAACTGGCACATACTTCTACAAGTGGGTGGATGAAGCTCAGTTGCATGACGTCAGCTTTGACAGTGAGTCAATTGCAGTTCTGACAATGAGACAGTCCATGTCAGTCACCTCCTGTCTGCTGGATACTGACCTCTGTCACTGCCTGGAGATGCAGAAGCAAATGAGAATGCACCAAGGTCTGCATGGGTGATCGTGACACGTCATTCGCCTGATCCTACATCTTGCTGAGCTGCTTCAAATGCACTGAGTATGACATGCCTATTTGCGTACCTCCAGTCCGTCGTGATGCAGCAGGGCCATTGCAGGGGCGCTGGCAGGCAAAACGTCCTGCAAGCCTTTGCCTGGTGCCAGAAGCAGCGCTGCAGCTGCTGTCATCAAGCTGCACAGTTGCTCGTGGACCTGCAAGACAGCCACATGGATGAATCATGAACATGAATGAATCTGTCACCCAGTGAAAGCGCGGAAGCAACCTATTGTCATTGTGAGCTTGCCTGTCATAATGAGGTAACAATGATGAAGCTTGGACCTGCGCCTGGAACTGCTTGGGGTATGCTCTGAGTTGCATGTGTGCACACCACAACTGAGCACCAGCACGCCTGATCTTGGCATGCTAGTCTTTGAGATCACCACAGAATGAAAGCAAGCACCTGTGTCGCTTCTGTCCAAGCACCAAGGGGCATATGCAATTTGTCGATGCAGCAAACTCAGTGTTGGGAATATTGGCTTGTATTCTTATGCTAGTCCTCAGGTCACATGCGCAGTGTTTGTATACACATGAAGTACCTCTTTGAACTGTGCCCGTGCGGTGTCTGGCCCGGAGGCCTGCAACTGGAAACCCCTCCTGCCCAGTTGCAGCAGACCCAGTCTGACCCAGCGCAGTTGCACCTGCGGACCGGGGAGAAGACACTTGTAAATTTACAAGTACCACATGGACAAAGCACCAGTAGTGGCACTGAAGGCTGAGCATCATGCAAAAGTGGTTTGGGGCTAGGGTTGCATGATAGTCATGAACAGTGATGAAGGTAGCGGCGACACCAAAAGAATGACTCATCACCTTTGAGTGCTCAATACCAATGCATTGTGAGGCAACAATTTTGCATGTGAACACTGGGCAACCACGTTGGCATTGCCACCAGCAGCACGCATCTAGTTCACGGCATTCAACGCGTGTGATGAGACATGATGCATGCACACAGGCGCATGCGAGTTCTCAGATACGGCACTGACAGCTGTAGGGCCCGCTCACCAGCGCCACTGCTGCCGTATTCAACAACTTGCAGTAATATACAATGGCTGCCACCAGCAGCACATCGTTATGTTCGACGATGTGGACACAGCAACCACTACGGGTGGTGCCACTCTTTCAGGGACGTCATTCACCTTCATGAGCAATGAGATGGTGATTTCCAAGCCACCAAGCATGAATTGCATGTGCTCAACATCGCTCCGCAGCGGACTGGTTTGGGTGACCCTGGAAGCCATCGCCTGCAGCTCCACCTGTGACAGAGTAAACATTAGTAGTGAGTTAGTGCTGCTCAAAATTTGCAAGAGCGCCCGCATGTCACACCAGTAAATTGAGCATTTCGCATGTAACTTCGTAAGTACAACTCTCAGGATGGAAGGTAAAAGGGGCTGCATTTAATTTCTGTCACAGCCAAAAACTTCTGGGAATATATTCTCAAGGCACATCGCCCAATGGCGCTCATCGCACCACAATTTGGGAATACGTGAAGGCTCGTTGTATTTACCAGGCGTACCATGCAACAGCTGCATTGTGGTATTGCCATGCGCTGGCGTGTTTCATGACAAGACCCAAGAACCAAGTTCAAGCACGAGCTGAAAAAGTGAAAAGCGGATCTGCGGCAGCACAAACGTCCAGACATCTAGACTTATGCATTGAGGATATATGCATCTAGAGCCCTGTGCAAACCTCGATGTAAAAATGGACGCCTTGAGCAACACATCTTACAGACTAAAGCCTTCCGTGCCTGCTGTTCATCAATGTCCGTCAGCAGCTCTTGAAGACCGATGACGAGCGGTGCTGCCAACAACTCATGCAGCACCACTGGCAGCATAGCGCCCTGCCAGTAGCCAGTAATGGCAGCAAGCCTTGAGCCAAGGTCCTCCTCTTCAAGTGCCAACTTCAGCACATCCTGCACCAGTTCTTGGTTGCTGTACATGTGTAGCAGGGGGATGGCACGGATTGCAGTAATGTGTTACATCATTGCCGTCGCAGCCAGCTTTTGACGGGTAGCACAAGTGGCAGCTCAGTGCAGAAGTTCATTATGAGATTGCGGGAGAAACTTGGAACGGAAAGGCAGCCATGCACCACATTTCTATGATTGCAGCGTTACTTACAAGTATGCAGAACGGCACTGTACCTCTAATGTAGTCCCATGATGTGTTATCATGCAGATGCCTGCTGTCAAGAAGCAGCGCGCCCAGTCCGAAATATTCTCTTGAGGAGCGTACCTGGCAATTTTGGATGGCTGAATCTACTAAATTCAACAGTGGCAAAAGCCTACTTTTATCTTATGTATTGGTAGAAGGCACTTGCAGCTAACCATCCCTCGTCACCTATCTAGAGCTCTACGAACTTTTGTCTGCTTCCATGTACAGTACACCCAATTTATATCTACATCAGATCCAAATAAACGCATGAGGTTCCAGGCGCTTGCTTCGTCTCTCCCAAGTTCACAACCCCTCATATGTGTAACTCCCATCGCTTGGTCATTGAAGTGTCGCGGAATTCACTCCCATTCCCTGCCCAGACAGGTTCTCCGCTGCATGACACTGCGGTCGGTTATAGAAGCACCACAATAAAAACACCGGTCATATCAAAAGCAATAAGTGGCAAACAAACAGCAGTTTCAATAATTACCAATGGGCCAGCCGGCTGCCTTTGACAACACAAATGCGCAATCAGGAGTTTGAGACTGCATCTTGATGAACTGCTCACCTTTGCAGCTGAAACTCATACGCCTGTGCCAATGTGAACGTTGGGTTGAACACCAGGGAAGCCAAGACGCTCAGTCGAGTCTCTGTCTCTGTACCACTCTCATCATGCAGCACTGTTGCTTCTCTCAGCAGTAGCTGCAGCAGGAAGGCAGTCGCATGAAAATGTAGGAAAGGGTTATTGGCCAGTCAAACAGAAAAATCAAGAATTGCAAATGGAGCAGGGTCTAGTGCGCCATGATGCTAATCAACAGGCTAGCAAAGCAACGAATCAGCATTTTTTTGCGTACTCATTTAGAAAGTATGCCAGTTGAAGTGCCACAATGGCCTCGCCTCCATTCTGTGCGATTAACACGGGCGCTTCAAGTTGAACCGACCACATGGGCAACGGAGGAATGGAACCTCCTGATAACGCAGCATGTGTCGTCACTACAACTCACGCAATGTCAGCCATTGAACACAAGATACTCTATTGAGTTGGGCTGGTGCAAGCTCACAGTGTGCCCTTTAGCCACATAGCAGCAGTGATCTCCAAGTTGAAGTACCTTCCAGTGACGTTCCCGCATGGCAGAGCAGCGAGTGCTGCCCATGATGTCCGCAAAGATGGAGAAGGCAGCAAGGCTGTCTTTCAGGTGACGGCATACGCCCCAGTCCTGGACCCTTGGAGGCAGCTCTTCCTGAACCTGCCACGGTGCAGCAGATGCCCATCATGAGGGACGTACTTGGAAAAACTCATCGCGTAGTGGCAGAAGAGGTCGCAGATGGGTGCCGTCCACTTAAACGTATGGCTGAAACGATGCCCGACGCGCAATGAAGTGTGTGGGGGGCTACCGTGCTGCCGTGCAGCTATGCGAGGCATGAGCCAATGAGCACGTGAGCCTGAGCCATGCATGAAACAGATGTATGCATATGAAAAATAAATCAAAAGATCGTAGAGCTCTACGTGACAAGGGATGTATGCATATGCGTCGACAGCAGTGAGAGGGGGCGCAGCTCAGTGTCTGGAGTTTTTGTCATCATTGCACTGCTGCGCTTTATTGAATAATATTACATTGTCTGGTGTCTACTTCTATAAAAATTGTTGTTGGTTGTGATGCAGAGATGACAGCACGATGTGCTGGCCTGCACACATTTTATACTTCACAGTTCGTAGTGAGTACACCAGGTTTTATAAACAAATTCAAGCAGTACTCAGCAGGGCCACTTCTGCCACACAATCTGGCACACATCATGTACCTGTTGCAGCAGCTGATGGACTTCTGCCTGTAGCGCAGGTGCATCAGCCTCCAACCTGACAAGCAAAGAGCAAGCACGCAGGCTTAGCAAGTAGCACAATCCAAATAAGCACCACAGAGCGAATAATACCATCAGATCACCTTGCAAAGAAACAATGGGCTACATGCAGGCTGCACAAGTTTATCTTCGCAAGTGCAGATCCAAATTGCAGTGTCAAGGGGAAGTCCTGAATGCCCGACACAGAGGGCCACACTCACAACGAGCCGAGCAGGCATGACTCCCACCCCTGTCATGGACCCAATTGGTTGGCCAGTGAATTGAGCATTAGCACAGGCAGAACAACTGGCGCGCCAGCTCGTGATGATGGCCAAAGCTGTCTTCAGGCAACCATGACAGGAGCTATCAAGCTGCGCTCAACAACATTAATGCTGACACCACTGCGCACCGCCTTGAAACCGTAATGTGCAATGATAACACCAGCCTCATGACGATTGAGCACTGACCAAAGTTGCTGGCCCCAGGCAATCATAGCGGCGGCCACCATGCTGACAAGCCCCCAGGCAGTCTTGGCCTGCACCACATCTGCGGTCATGGTGGAGATGGTGGCAAAGTGTGTGGGGGGCAGGTCCAGCAGCTCCTCCATGTAACGCACTTCCTGGGCCTGCATGACAACAGCACCATGACAATAGTAGGGTTATGACAGCAGACTGTGCACGTTGCAGCCACTTGTATGTATGTACATGTGAATTGTGTGCGGCGAAGTAACGCAACATGAGCATATGCCAGGCCCAGCGCTTCATGTCTGTGCGCCACCAACTGGGTCTGCAGAGAGGCGCCAAGCAGTCAGAGCCACAGACAAGGTTAGCGATCAAACAATGCTGTGGGTATTGATGTACTGAGCATGTTGCCGGCGGCCGCAAATAACAAGGTCACACAGTGTTTCCTGCTTTTAGGGTTTGCGGCATATGTCCAAGGCAGCGCCACATTTCGGTCTAGGCAACTTTGACTTGGCACAGTTGCACCAGGTAGACCACTCTATTGCAGAAGGTACTTCAAAGTGTCAGATCTCATGACCAAATATTCATTGCATTGCCCATGCAGGAATGACTTGCAGACTTTGTGTGTGCAGACTGTGCATTTGTGGAACACCTACACGCATTGTGCATGGGCCGATTCTCATCCGGGTGAACTACACCTGTGTATTAGGCCAGTGTGACCAAAGTGATGCTTAACAGCAGACCAGCCACATGCTTTGAGGAATGATGTCAGTGTCGGATTACCTGCATCTCGCATGCATGTACTGTGTCGATCAGTTTCGCAATACAAATCAAGTCCATTTTATACACACCTTTGAGCTGAGCAGATGCAAGTGGTCTTGCATGCTTTCCAGCTGCTTGTCGACTTGTGAGCACATGGATGCGGCTGCGTCGGCCTGAATGCCCAAGTGCATGGAGAAAGCAGCACATAGGGGCAGCACACAAAGGTTGTTGCAATTTGTGTCGTGAAGTAAGCGCGCGTGAGTAAAACACGCACGGCACAGATCATAACAAGTAGGTATCACTAAAAAGTGGTGAGTCACTTGTCAGTAGCAGCAGCAGCTGACATTTTGCCCTGTCCACTCACGCTCAGTGAAAACATGCCGTAAACCACCTCAGTGACGTGCCAACCATTGCGTAGTAAGAAAACACATTTGCACAATATCACACAGTAATTAAGCTCTTGGCTGGCAGGTGTCTTCTGAACAATGAACAGTCCATCACTTGGAAACATCATTGACCTGCATGGCTGGTCCAAGAGGCAGTGACGGTTCCTCAAACGGCCGAGCACGCCGGAAGTCCTGCGACACGGCCCAAATCTCGTCAGCCTGTGCTGCTGAATCACGCTGCACGTCCACAGCAGCCGCTGTCTTCATGGGCTGCAGCTCCAGTTTCACCCTGCAGTGTGCCAGCAATGTTCGCGTTGCATGCTGTAGTCAGCTTTGCGTTGTGCACTTGTGGGGAGGTCACCGCTCCCTGTCAACACAGATGTCCAGGTCTCTAGAAACGTGTACATGTAAAGCATTGTGCGACTTGCTGAACATGCATTGAGGCTTTTGTTTTCTACACCATTAGACTGGCATGCACTTGAATCTGGGTCTGCGGAAGCGTTGCAAAAAAAGCATCATCCCTCGAGATGAGGTCTGGGTAAGCGCAGCTTTTTACGTCATCTCCATGCTACCACTTGAGTCAATCCAGGTGCACCAGCCCCAGCACTACCAGCACCTGATGCTTCGCAAGGCCAACGTGCATGATACAAAAATCATGTAGCAGCAGCATACATCAGCCTTGACCTGTCACTCAGGCCACTCGCTCTGTCATGCAGCATTTCTGCAGCAAGCTAATCAAACAACACCATGTGAAGCAATGTTTCATGAGTGCGTTCAACAGCAAATAATTTTACTGTGTGGTTTCAGATCCCCATGTAACCTATGGTGTCCTTCATACAGTTTGTGCTACCCATCATGAGCTGAACATTATGCCAATGGCCTGTGTCAGCCATCAACTGTGCCTGGATGGACTTTGGCACATGAGGACTGAAAATCATATTCGTGGGCACAACACATTATCAAAAAACATGAGGCTTCTCAATTGGCACAAATCATCAACTTTGCAGCAGGGCAATGCTACAGTACACACCTGTATGCAGCGTTGACTGTATTGGCCCACAGTGTGGGTGCCCCTTGGAGGTAAGTCAGAGCCGGTAGCATGACTGTTTGCTCACTGCTGCTGCCAGTAGCGCCGGGGTGGGCTCCATAGGTAGGTATGGGCGCCAGATCTATAGGTATGCCACGGCTCTCCAGTAGTGCCACGGTATCCTTGAGTGGTCCCAGCATGCTGTGCAGAAGATTCGCGAAATAAATGTATGGTCAAATGATTGTTGATACGTTATCACCAGTGTGCAACAGCATCATGAGGCTGTATAAAGTATCATCAAGCAGCAGCCCCAGTGCTGTGCAGACGTTGCAAAATTGCATGCTTCAGTGTTGCCTGTAGCGGAACCTACAACCAGACAACTGTTACAGCTGCCGCACCCGGTACATAGTGCATCAGCACAGTTGTGTGCGCGGCATTTGAGCTTTCACAGCATATGGTGTAAGTGGCGGTCAAGCATTCAGCCTTGTCCTGCAGCGGTGTTTTGCCTGTGCCCCCATAGCGCCAGCTAATGCTCGTGTTGAGCGCAGCTGCCTCAAATCAGCCAGCGCATTCGCCTGTCCTGAGCGGCACAACAGCAAATGTACAACGTGCTTCTGTGCTTCTAGCCAACTGATTTCCTTCTGGCAATTTTTGCCTCATAAACTGCACATGTATGTGTCGAGCAATCAACTCAGTTACGCACCTGGTGATCTCTGGAGTCGCTCTCTGCAGCTTCTTGACCAGCGCAAGCGCTGCCTTGACACCGGCCTGAGTGGAAAGCATCAGCAGCGAAAGGCAATTCCCATGTAGACTCATTCAATTTTTCTGTGGTGATGTTGCCAGGTCAGAATCAACGCACCGCACACGTCTGCTGCATTGCACACTTTTGTGTCGGAACTCAGATGGTTCACATATATCAAACTCTCGTTGGTCCACCACAATGCAACTGACTGCAGGACCTTTGGCTATTCGTATTGCGTCACCACAGGTTATATACCGAGGCAGGAAACTGTGATGGTTTGGTATTCCGGCAACTGCTAGAGTGAATGGTCAACACATCACCTGCATGCATGCAAAGCCGTACTGTTTTGCTTCATCATCAACACCAGTGTGACAGTGCTCACCGTATCTGCGCTGTCCGAGTGGCGCTGCTGCAATGTTTGCTAAAGTCGCTGGTGAACACACCAACTGCATGCATGCACGCCCTACTGTTTTGCTTCATCATGAAGAGCAGCGTCGAAGTGCTCACCGTATCAGCGCTGTCTGGGTGGAACCCCTTGAGTGTGGTGTGCGCCTCTGTGACAAAGCTGTGCATGTACAGCAGGCTGGTGGACACATGCTCCTGCAATGACAGTGACACGCACACAATGAATCACATTGTAGTGTCGGGTGGTGTCTGGATGTGCACAACCGCATTGACACATGCTGCAACACCATGGTCCAAAGATGCTGCGAAGCGCATTGGTGCTGTGAATCCAGCAGCGCACCCAGCTGCCCCAAGAAGGTGATGGCTTGTTCTACGATAGGAAACGGCAGGCTGAGTAGCACATAACGCTTAAGTGCAAACACATGGCAATGATGTATTGTCGTTGCGCTGGCATGCTAGCCTACCAGCTCGTACTCTGCTACAGCTATGTGCCTAGTCTTGCTGGTCGGTGCCAAGCTAGGCGTGATGCACATGCTGCTGCCTCTCCCAGACTTTTCGCAAAAGGCCTGTTTCCCGTATGTACAACTTCAAACTGACATGCAGCTACTGCAGTTGCGCTGCGCTGCTTTTGTCACCAAACCAATCCCTTTCGAAGTAAATTTGAGGCACGGAATCATCAGCTCGATGTGTGTTGGCGCAGTATACATACCTGTAGCCGGTGTGTGAAGGAGTACAGCCATTTGGTGGCCCATGTGCTGATGGCCTGCTTGACAGGCTGTGCGTCCACGCGCACAAACTCAACGTCCAGCTGCAGACATTGAGCAAAGGACCATCAGTGTCAGCGCTGCAGCGTCAACAGCGCCAGACAGTCTTGCAGGGGTCTTTTATAACGTGGCGTTGGTGTTAAGGAAGCTGTACAGCAACCGCATTCAAAGTAGCATAGCCTGTGAATAGAACGACTGTTGAAAATCTGCTTTGCAGTATTGACTTGCTGCTCATTAAAAAACTGCATCAATACCCGTCCACACACATCGTCTTGTCATATGTGCTGTCGATTTGGTTTGTATCATGCCTCAGAGGCATGTGTAAAAAATTCGCATGCCGCATTACTGCATTGGTGAGTGATCTCGGTTTGCATCGGCCCTCGAACTGAAATGGAAATGTTCCCTGAAAGCATGTTCTGTTGCAATAAGTTCCAACTTCATAAACCAACCACAATGCAAACGTTACTGTAGCTCATGCAGCTCCGCTCCAAACAATTCAATGTGTGATATGGCACAGTAAAGTACAACCTGGTGTCTGAGCTGGCTGACCCTGTCCTGCACAGCAAGCAGGTGCCGTATCTTGGCCTCAAACTTGTCCAGGTGCAGCAGCGTGACACCCCCTGTGGTGCCATCTGGGCCCTCAACCTGCCACTCGTGGTGGGTGGTGGCAGGGCGGTATGCCGCTTCGCGCATGAAATCTGTGAAGGCAGCCTGCGCAGAAGCGTTGAGGCAAAACATGTAGGGTACTGATGAGGAAAATGTGCAGTACGTAATTGACGCAAATTTGCATGCAGGTTAATCGGTTCACGCGCTGACCTGTGCAAACATTTAGAGGCGTTCAATGATTCAAAGCATGCAAAACAGGGGCCTGGTCTGGACACCTTCGGCAGCAATGAAGGTGTGCATTGCCGATGCCAGCATTGCCAGCAACCATGGAAAGCAGCAGAAAGGTGGCAATTGCTCAGCCACTGGCAGCGCATCATTGCTGCCATTGCGCTACCGCGCCACCTTGCGACGCAACAGCACATGTATGCAAGTACAACACTCCACCTTCGAACTGCAGAGTATGGCCGGTGTGAGGGTTTGCAGGGTCTTACCTGCAGATCAGCCAGCCAGAGGTCTTTGAAGTCGAGGAAGGGCCGCTTGAGCGCGCGTGCGGAGGCATCAGCGCTGCTGAGCCGTGCATCCAGACGGGACAGCGCCGCGCACACCTGCAGTAACGCCACACAATCAGATTATCTGACTGCCAGGGCGATAGTAACACCCACATGCACAAAAGGGCAATAAACTGCTGTGGTAGCGTGTCAGGTGGAAAACATAGGTAAACATTTTCTGTGCGTATGTATAGCAACAGCAACAGCGTTTCAAGTTTACTTTGATGGCTGTACATCACCTCACCTCAGGATCTTCATGCATCTCCTTCAGGTAGGATCCTTCCCGGCCATCCAAGCGTGTGAACGCCTGCAATGACAGTACCACAATCATAACAGCGGCAAGATGCTGCTCGAGTTACTGCACGCCAGGGCGCGCGCGCATTGTCAGTGGACACCAAAAAAATGCGGCAACTCTTACGCATCTAAAACATAGGCAGGGCAGACACAGAGGAAAAAATGCAGATGCACACTCACCGTTGAGAACACTCGTCATCGAGTCGCTTCATGGTGTGCATGTGAGTGCTATCAGCCAGTTTCAATGTGGCGGTGTTTGCATGCTTGCGTGACAGTCCAGCCACCCCTTCCATGACAAAGTTACACATTCGCGGAGCACTGAGGCACTCCAAATCACTCTGAATCCGATCCATTCGCAATGGAGTCTGAGTGGAGTCGCATGGTGACCCTTTATACAGGTCCTTCAGTAGTTCATACAAGCAGTGGAGTCATGCAATGACCCCTCATTGGTTCTGTAGCAGCTCACAAAAGCAATAACCTCATTATGAGTACAGACGTTGAAATTCAGGCAACCTAGCACGCATTGTAAGGTCTACTATACCGTGCTTGGAAATGACAGATCATAGCGGCTGGCGTCAAACAATTATCACAGGGGAGTTATCACAGGCACACATTACCTTGCCAGCCGACAAGATGCCGTCGATGCATTTCTGCACAGAATCCCGGAGCGTGCCAGATGCCACCAGGCTCTGCTTGGTGTCTCCCCTGCAATTGAAATGACAACAAAAATATTTCAGGTGTGGGCTTTGTGTGCTCTCGTCTCATGGAGGGTTCTGGAAGGTGACAATTTGTGGTCCAGCTTGAGAACTTGTGGTATTTTGTACTCAACACACTTGTAGTTCGACCCTAGTGACACATTGATGACTGCTTCAAAGTATCCAATTATGCATGTCTGTACCCACAGCAGGAAGTCAAGCACCACCTGCTTAGACAAAAAAGTCCATGTCTTTGTGTATTCCACTGAACTTGATCATGCAGCTTCGGGATTTGGCATAACAAGCAGCATACAAAGAGCGTGTCTACTTGAGCCGCCGCTGCTGCAACATTCCCGCTACCCTTTGTGGTTGTCTCAAGTGCTGTACTCGACGGTGAGTAATACTTGAATCAATGAGAATGTGCTGGTGCAGCGAGCGTTAGTGATCAGCAAAGGCACTATGCAGCTTGCCTTGAGCGAGTTGTCGTTGTGTCAAGCAGGTCAGCTCACCTTGAGGCAACTGTTGCTGGCACGATCTGCATGTCCAGATGAGCACTGCTGGGGTCTCCTGGAGTGCCCAGTGGCGGCAAGTACTCCACCTGCATATGCGCATGGTCACTTGCAGTTAAAATTTATTGGGTGTTTTGTCTCAAAGCTGCCAAATCAACATGGACCGCTCAAGTAATATGGCATGCAGTTAACCCTTTGGTTGGGAGCCATTAAGTTGCACCCATCACAAGCAAATACGTCATCAAGTACTTGTATGTTGAATTAACGCAATGGCCTTCAACTCCAGCATGTCACCTGGCTGCAATACTTCATCCGAGGCTGACACTTTGCAAGCAGCAAAAAAGCCTATCAATTGTAAGGAGTCTGACAGCGCAAAGCGGGAGTCCGTTCCGCTTTGTCGGCGCTATAGTGCTGCCATGACCTGCATGCATTCGCCATTCGGCACACTCACAAACAGTAGCGTGTGGTGCTGTATTTATTTATCAGCATGAGCAGTACCCGGTTTGTCTACCGTAGAGCACGAGATGACAGGGACAGGAGCACAGGTGCGACTGAAACTTCTAAGGTTCACTATACCGCAGCTCATAGAACTGTAGCAAGGTGTTCATGTACTTGTTGTTGGATGCGGCACACACATGAGAGCGATATTGTACAATGCACTGGTTGCAACGATACCTCTGAGCCCAGCAGGTGCAGCTCAACAAGCAGCAGCGGCGGAAGCTGGCACCTTCCGGTGTACTCGCTGTCCAGGTCCTGTTCCAACTGATGCAACCCTGAAACTACCACCTACGTGGCAGACAAACAACACCCGCAGCAAAATGTGGCATTTAGATAGTGCTACTGGCGCTGCAGTGCGCTTTTAGCACTGATGACATGGCTGAAATCAAACGACAATGGCACACGCACAGTGTAAAGTAGGTGCAGATCCCACTTCAACAGGACGGGAGCAAGTGCTCACAGGGAGTTGGTCACAATGACAAACTCTACCTGCTCGCGAGGGGGAGCTATCTGGTAGCTGACATCTTGACAGGATAGTAAGTGATTGGGTGCTATGACTATGATAAATTACAGATTATGGCAAAGGTACACATACCAGCTGGGACAGCGATGGCCGGCAACCATTGTCTGCCCCGGTTGTTGCTTCATCCCACCGGGTGCAGCGCTGCAATAGTGCCACATGCATCCAAATATTCTACCCAAAAGTGAAAACCACATAAATTTGCTGTTACATCCTCACTTGCTGCAGTTATTACTACCGTGTCAGCAGCAGCACAGCTAGGGGTCAATTTAGCAACCTGTAGCTGCGATTAATTGCGATTTTAAAACATTGTGACAGCCGCATTTGTGTTGCTTGTCCTGTGGCAATGCACTGCAATGTAGAATACCACTTTGGTGCTCTGGAACCAACACCCAGATGACGTGTGCATGCTGGGGATAATGCAAACCTTAAGGGTAATGCTAACCCGCATAACTAGAGTGAGGAGTACGTCCTGATGCTTGCGGAAGAATCAGCGGTGACACGCTCAGTAGTGGCATTTCCACATGCACCAAAGACTCATATATCCACTCATACATCCACTATCAGGAGCTGGCATATGATGCGCTTCGTCAACCTTGTGTACATACACTGTGCATCAGCTTACACTCAAACCTGCAGCATACCTGTATCAGTCCGCTGACCACCAGCGAGCTCACAAACTCTTCGTATGCCTTCCAGTCAGGCAGCCCCTTTGGCAACTGTAGCAACTTGTTACTCTCCTACAACACAGCCAGCAACAGCAACAGGTCAGAATAAACGTGGATGCAGCAAATGTGGATGCACATCTGACAATCTAAGGTTGTTCACGTACAAGCACCAGCACAGCACCGCGCACACCACCGGCCCCTCAGGGTGTGCACGCTTGACACGTATGCCAAGGCACACCTGCCAGGAAGGAGATGAGCGATATCATTGACCTCAAGTGATCAGATTCTTTAAGGCACTAGGCGGTAGTTGAAAACTCTACTTCTTGAAGTAGTCATACATCGAAGGGTGTGCTGTTGATTACAATACTTGCCATCATAATGCATGCCATCATACAGCACAAAGTAAAAGGGTAATCTACATTCTTCAATGTGTGAACCAGCATGTGGAGGTGCATATGTACATATGGATGGCGTTGCTTATTAGTCAGAATATCAGCAACCTGTAGTAGTAGCGTGGCTTATACATCCAGCGGCAGCAAACAACACAAAGGCAGGAATATGGCCCTTGCAGACAGCAGTACAGTTGATCATAACTATTCATGCCCTGCCTTGGAGTTGTGCAAAGTTTGCAAGTACACCGACATGGGGTTTGAGAGCACAATTGATCCAGGCAGAAGACATGTGCACGTCATAAACGTTGTGCTCGTCGTCCCATGATTGCAATGGGCGAGCATTAGCAGTTGCAAGGGCGTGACTGGAGAGGACAAACTACATGAAAGTACCGCCTTCATGGGGCACCAAGACACATCAGACCGAAACAAGATCCTAGGCTGTCATATCAACGTTTCAAACACATCTATTCCTTAGCCGTTGAGAAACAAAATCTAGCCATGATACATTTTTACTACGATAGGGAACGGCAGGCAGAGTGGCACAAGACTCATGGAAAAATATTGCAATGATGTGTTGTCGATTGCGCTGGTATGGGGGGGGAAGTGGTCGGAGCCGCTGACAGTGTAACCACCTGGGGGAACCCCAGCACCTCCCAAATGACCCCCCCCCCCTCTGTGTCACCAGACCCTACCCCCTCAAAGCAACGAAGGGCAGGGTGGGTGGGCTTTCTATGCTAGCCTACCAGCTAGTACTCTGCTACAGCTGTGTACCTGCTAGTAGTCTTGCTGGTCGGTGCCAAGCAAGAAGTGATGCACATGCTGCTGCCTATCCCAGACTCTTCGCAAAAACTTCACACTCTTATTAGGCCTGTTCCCTTGTGACACCAGATTGATGCACCGTTCACGGCAGTGCTGACATTCAACTTCATCCTGGTAGCAAAAGACTCTTTAGTGAGCAAGTATTTTCAGCTATTCAGCGGTGATTGGCGGCCTACTGCCGAATGTGTTGCATGCCATACTTGCTTCAAACTGATGCTTCCGTAGGTATCTGAGTTTGGAAGTGAAAGTACCTGCAGCAGCCGCTTGATCTCATTTCCATCGCTGTTCATGCCTGCACACCGCTGCGCCACCAGCAAAGCCTGCTTTCTCAATTGCCCAGACACCAGACGATGGGGCGATGTTGTGAACAAGTGACCAGCAGCACGTCACCAATTTTGCTGGTGCATGTTCAATATATATCGGCTGCGGCCAGTCAGGCCCTTGCAAATGAGTTGCCCAGCACAGCAGGCGGCATAGCCATCTTGTCTACTGGGTGCAGACGCAGCTGATCACACATTGTCAACCAGTCACCATCAGGAGGTGATTGCAGTCATACACTTTGAAAGTCTTACAGTAGCTGTGATGGCAATAGCATTTCAAGCGGAGCGTGAAAAGGGTTGCACAGCACCTTACACTGTGCCGCGTCATCTTGACCAACAGGTGAGCAGAACCTGATACAAAGCTACAAAAGTGTGCACTGCGTGTTGACCACAAGACCACAGACCACAGGTGTTGTCAAGGTGTTGTCAAACGTGCATACAGCTTGTTCCTGCAAGTACTACTGTAAGTTGGCCATCACTTTAAGGCGTTGTCAGACTTGCATCATGCAGCCCTTACTGCTCCTGCAACAACTACCGTGAAGCTACATCGGACGGCAACAACATGCTGAGCCATGCATTGTAAAAATGCCTCTTGCTGCTCCAACAAATGCAACAAGCATCAACGGATTGCACAGCAGATGCACACTAACAGCCACACTTTTGAGTGCAGAGGTATGCTCATCACATGCATCATGAAATTATTTGCCTCACCTGGGCTACGCAAAACTGGTTGATGGGAGATGCGAGAGGCGTGGTGCGAGTGAAGAGTGGAAGAGAGCGCCACTGCGACAGCAGCTGCTGCACTCGCTGCAAGTTGCGTCTCACTGCCCACACCACGCTCTGGACCTCCCGCACCTGCATCAGCATAACAACACACAGGATGATCCGTTGGCCCCTGCACAATGTTACGAGTGACCTTACTTGACATCACACAGAATGCTGCAGATAGAACATAGGACTGTGAGGGACGGAAAAATAGCAGGGCTTAATGTTTGGTGCTGCTTTAGCCGTCAGCTTCATCCACATTTAAAGCGGGGAAGCTACTTTGAAGTACTTAGTTTCCCACAGTATGTGTCAAAAGCCAGATGGATTGCAAAGTGCTTGAGAGCACCACACCAACTTCCACATCGTGCATCAGTAGGCGCATACAATTAGTGCATATCAGACTTCTGCACTGCTGCAGGATGTTCAATATTCCTGCAGCTATCATGAAACGCAGGCAGACCTGGTTAACTTGTAGCAACATAAAGCACAATGTGGGGGTTCTGTACTGTCGCTCAGGGCATACATGACCATGCACTTTGCCGTGCATGCAACTTGCTGCAAGCTTGCAGCTGTGCTTCTGGTTATAAAAGAATTGTGACACTATGCTGTGGATTGCGGGGGCACAGTGCAGGTACCGTCAAACTCTGGCAACTGCGCAAAGGGTGCAGACATATCTATCATGACAAAAAGTGCAACGGCCTATAATAGTGCTGCAGACTATCAGACTGCACGTCGATATGATATGCCTACCAGTGTGCCACAGAGGCAAGACGACCAAGCGGATGAGATGATATACAGTTTAAACCATGCAGCTGAAGTGTGCACATTGTATGCTCCTCACATTGGCAAGCAAGTCCGCACCACAAAAATCTGCCTTCATAGTTCCGCTGCTAAATTGCCCACAATTGAAACTGCAGCTGGGCTATGCCAGTGGTAATACCGCGAAGCATGATTCATCCAGATTTTGCGGGATAACACTCCTTATCATGTGCAACACTTACCAAGTAAGTAGGTGGGTTTCATGGCCCCTGCGAGACAAATTACATACACAATGATGGTCTTACCTCTGCTGCTGCTTCCATTAAAAAGGCGTCAACGGCAGCTGGGCTGCGCCAGTTAACCACTGCGGCTGCGGCGCTCTCTTGCTTGGACGCTCGAGCCCCCGCCTTGGTTGTAGCCTGCTGAGCGCTTGTTTTTGCGGCCGCTTTCACATCCTTGGAGCTGGGGCCTTTGGTAAGGGGAGCTGGAGGGCTCTTGGGGGCAGCTGTTGCTGTAGCCATGACAGAAGATGCATGCATGACCACACCATACCATAACAAGCGTCAGGGTGTTGTTGCACATCCAGCATCTGGCAACAACCACGCATCTGGCAGCATCTGAAGTCCGAAGGCTTGACAGTGGTTCCATGCAGCTGCGTAGCTCAACAATGTCAATTATGTGTCAGACGATGTCACACGCAACAGATAAAGATGACAAACATAGAGAGGCAGCACCGAAATTAGCCGCACTTTTGTTCAGACCACTCCTTGAGGTGTTCAGTTGCGCTGGGGCCCTTGAGGCACATGGCAAACGGATTTGGCAAGTGACTCCTGCGGCAAGCCCCAGAGCCGATATGATCAACATCTGATGACAATCAGACACCTGCACATGAGCCAATTAGCCCTCTAGCCAACGCCATGTGAAGTTATCCACCTTCAAGTACCATCGTCTGCTGAAGAGAAGGTACAATGCCCTGGTCGGATGCAGTCAATGCCCTGCCGGTGCCTAACAAACATTGGCCACAATCAAATCTACTTTTTCTACCTAAAGCAACATGCAACTCACGTGGAGGCAGCAGTGTGTCCGTAGGAACTGCATCTGGAGTAAGCCCCCTAGCCAGCACAGCGTCTGCGCGCGATATGGTGTGCTTCAGAATGGGCCTTTCCACCGGCAACAGGGCACCCATGGCAGCATTGTAGCTGTTGACCATTAGCTCTGTAGCAGCAATGTGCCTCTGCCAGGGTACCACTTTGCCATTGCACAGGGACTGTACGGACGGGGGCACAGGCAGCCCCAGGGTCTCGAAGTAGCGAGCCTGAGCACATGAGACAAACAAGGCGTGTACATGAGTGTGGCTGGGCAAAACATGCTGAACAAAAAAATCAGAGGTGAGGCACTGGCATGTCACTGATCAATGATGCCGCCGAATAGCGGGCAGCAACTTGGACACTACATCGCCTTTACACGGCGGGCCTGTTAAGCTTCGGCAGCTTGCATCCAGCAGCTGCTGGCATTGGCTCTGTGGCAGCAACGCACGAATTCCGGGGCTCTGATTTGGTGTCTTCTAGCGCAGTGTGTGGCAAGGACGGATACAACGGGTGACTGCCCATATACAAGTGGGCTTGATCAAAAGCTGAGCAGCACTGAGCTGTCTGAAGGGATAAGGAAAAACACATAATTGGGCTGAAGTACCTCCCCAGCAGGACGAGCTGCACTACTCAAAGCAAGATGTAGCTCATCACGCAGCTGCCCATTGCGCGACTCCGCGCAAGATTTGACCGGGGAATTCAAAGTGATACCCTGGCAGAGCTTAAAATCGAGTACTGGTACACTTCAAGAAAGGGAGAACATGTACTGCGCCTGACCAATGTTTGATCTATTCTGCTGGGCAAGACGCAGGAACCGTACATACAGTGCATGCCGGTGCACATACTCACCTCCCTGAAGAGCCTGAGCAGCTCAGTGTCAAAGTTTGTCTGCAGCAAGCCATCGGAGCTGCGCACAAGCAGGGGCCCTGCCACACTTGCCTCGGGCACTTCACCGACGCTAGCCTGCCGAATGAACACAGGCATACAACGTGGAGCAGACGTTCAACTTGACGCGATGGTTGCCCTGATGTAATCAGAATGCTTTAGCTTTCAATCACAGCATAACTCAGTGCATGTGAAGTGAATACAGGGCTCCTCTGCCACAGTATGGGAGGACATCTGGTATCAGTTCAACATGTTGTAGTATGACATAGCTTGATGTGCTTGGGCGAGTGAATTTTTGAGCTGCCTGCTGCATTATCGCAGTCACACGTGACAAAGACACTGCTGTCGACATAGACTGCACTGACACCCAGAGATCCCTCGAGAGCAGAATTGGGCATGAAGAGGCTTCCTTTTTAGACAAGACCTGCTTAATGGCAACCATCACATCAAACAGTAATTTCCAGCCACTAATGCGTGTTGCCAGTACTTGCACCAATATACCTGCCACTGCTTGTGAAGCGTGTTCTCGTATTCTTGCAGCTGCCCAGAAAGCGTTGTGTAGGCCTTCACAACTGCCCTCCCCTGCACGCATCAAGGACAGAGCAGCAGCATATGGGAAGGTGGGGGGTCTTGAGGCACTTTACTGCGTAAACATCTGTGTCATTCACGAAGTAGGCTGACATCGACAAGCTGTTCCATGGCATTAAGGTGGCTGCGCCAAGCGCCATGCTGCACAAAGTACTTGCTGGTCTTGCTAAGAGAGTACTCAAGCCACCTGTCTCAGCACAGCAAACACTATGAAAGTTCAGAGATAGAGTATCACCAATGTGAGCACGCGTTGTTCACTTCTCTCGACTTCCTCAACAAAATGATGCGCTGCTTTTGGGGGGTTGGGTCATTGGCGGCACGGCGAAGCTGAAAAAGAACACCACCAAGCTCAGATCAGAGCAGCTGCCTACCTACCGTCAGCTGGTGGCTTGACCACAGCTGGCACATGCATTCCTGCATTGAGAGGGGGTTGATGGCAATGAAACTGACAAGGCGTGCAAATTTATTTGCCATGCCAAGCTGGATTTTGATGCTTTTTTCAGCAAATCCTCAATTATCTTCTGGCAACGGGGGCCTACGCAGCAAATATGACTTTTATAATACGTTGCAAGCACTGTTGCAGCGGCGGACAGGAGGGTCACGTGCGATCATGCTTCCCTGTGTCAGGCTGCAGTTTGGCACACACTTCGTCGAAGTCCCACATAGGCATTTCAATCAGCACGTGCTGCGGCAACAGCCAAAGCATTCCAACAAAGCCATACTTCGAGGTAGATGACACATACTCGCAACGCATCATTGCATGGGTGGCAAAAATGATTGCTGTGGAAGGCAGATGTTTCACGGTGAATATTCGTTGTCCTTCAAAACGTGTCAGCGCTCAGCATACCTCATCGCTGGCAAGGGCTTTAGCAGCGGCAGGCAGGCGCGTCAGGCGCCGCATGGGGTCCTGTAGCCTGCCTTGCAGCCCCCTGGCCCATGACACAGCCGCCGCAGCGGGGGGCATGTTGTGCGCACCTATGCCGCTGGCAATTGCCGCCTCCCTGGCATGCAAGCGCAAGCGTGCCGAAAAACGGAGCAGTAATGAGCAACAGCTTGACTCATGATGCGTGTGATGAGGCCTTTCAGAGACTGTGTTATATTACAATGAGGAGTTTAGCACGTGTGTGAGGGTGCTGAATGGACTGTATTCATGCTGTCAGGTGCACACATCACGCTCTCGCCAACGAGGCGACAAGCAATAAGGTTCTACTTTACACTGCTCTCTACAGCCGTCCGCAGGTGGCACTGTAAGATTGCTTCGCCCACATACAGTCTCATCAGTCCAGGACCGTTGATGGCATAGCTTAGCGAAAGCCTGTCACAGAAATTACCAGGCCAAGCAAAGGCGTATAAGCTAAAGGCAGCAACTTCAAGCCTCGATTGACAGCTCGACGAATGGTGCTTGTTAGAGTGCTCTTACCTCTTGTCAGTGAATAAGCACGCCACTGCCTGCGTGTCGTGCCCCACCAGCTTAAGCGCATGACCAGCTTGGCGTTCCAGTTCCACAGCAAGCAGTCCGGCAGTACTGGCAGTGGTGGCGGTTGGTATGGTGCTGTCGTCATCGACCACTTCACAGAAGCTCTCCAGCAAGCGGATGCGCCTGAGGGTATACAGTGGCGCATAGGGGTCGAGCGCAGAGTACTCAGTAAATGCCAGCAGGGCCCATGGCAACGAAGGCATTGTTCATTGCATGCTCATTGTGGTCAAGAATTGTAGCCAAGCACATACGAGCGAATCTGCAATACTGCCGTGATCCCTGCTCAAGAGCATGCATGAACATGAATGGTGTACCACCTTGGGCTGGTGGACAGTGCTTGCTGCAACAAAGACGCAAGAATTGCGGCACATGGAGTAGAAATCACAGAAGTACACATCCGGCTGTACCAAAAGATATGGTTGGGACTCACTGCAGGGCGGTGGTGCAGTCATCCAGCGCATGCGCCAGCAGAGTGGCCAGCTTGCCCTGTAGGCGCTTGTCAGCTGCGTCTCTGAATGACAAGAAACGCTCCTCAAAGGCGCATGGAGCGCTGCCGCCATTTGTGTCTTCAACTGCAGTGTCGTCGCCCAGATCCATTACGTCCTGCACTTGCACAACAGCATGTGTTGTTGACGTGTGAGGTGAACTGGATAAGCTTCAGACCCAACATTGTATCAGAGCATTCAATAAGAGTATGTGAAGGACTTTAGTTGTGGCAGTGGTATGACGACGACAGTGGCTGTCCCAAAGCAGTTCTGCAGGCACAAAGACACATTTCAGATCTTTGTACAGTACCACATACAAGACTCACACGTCACAGGCTGGGAGAGAAAAGAGACAGTTGAAAGTGCAAGCCTGGGTTGACCAAACGTAACAAAGGATGGGCGCTGGCCTGGATGTGACAACAAGTACGCCACAGCGGTGCACAAGTCATTCAAAGCAAGTGCACCAGACAAATTCTTGGTGTCAGCTCCCTTTGTAGAGTGCACTCAGAGTTCTCTGTGGCAGGCTTTTCATATTCTTCGAAGTATCACAATTCCAAGATCCGCGCACAGATCACGATGACATGGGTTTCGAAGTATCGCAAGACCCCCCCCTGTGGAGGTAAGAGGTACTTCCAACCTGGACAGTGTCAATCCCAGCATGCCCGTCGGGAACAGTGCAGTGTACTTATCTAGCAGATCTGACAAGGTAATAATAATTAAAATGATGATAATGACAAGGTAATAATAAACGCCACACACAAGGAAGCACTGCTTTGTTGCAACTGCTCTCAACACAGACGCTGAGGACACACACTTGTACAGTATTTGTGGCAAGGTCAAGTCTGCTCAACAATCATATGTACTACAGGTACAGTAGTTGTTAGGTACACAGACCTGGGGATGCTGCCAAAATGCTGACACCGCAGCCTCAAACTCAGCGTAGATCTGTGCAAGGCAGTCAGTGACTGTCTTGCCCTTGGACCCACCCAGCTCCAGTGTTGAAAGCTGCATGCAGGGGTAATGATACAGCAGAGAGCACCACTTAGACGCCATTGTGCTAATTTTTGCACCATGCACAATGCTGATGCCTTCATGTGCTGGAGCTGGGTGGGCGACTGTAATCTGCTTTAAGCCTGCACTTGTTATTGACTCTTATGCTGCCTGATTGATCTGTCTGAGATATGTACACACGCTCAATGAAATATGTACTGTAAACAATGCTCCATGACCTCCTTGACAGTTCATTTCATAGGGGTCATGATCAGGGTGTGGTCCGGAATGGTTGCTCCATAATTACAACATGATCTTGGAACATACTTCTGAAGTATAACCTTAATGCTATCGGGATATGACGACAAGCACAGCCCAAATGCTGCGACTTTTCCTAGTGGCCTTGCGTTCAGTTTAGCACCACAGGTTTGTCCCAGGCAGTTCGCGGATAAAGCGAGCGCTATGTTCCTCTGAGACTGATACCCATCGCGTGCGGAGCGAATGCTATTGAGCACTCATGATGCACAGGGTCACTTTTTCACGCGTACAGACATCTGTTTCAAGGGAAGAGCTTGCCATAGAGGAAGTATATATTAGACGTGACGGTGCAATACGGCAATCCTGACGACGGTACTGAACGCTTGACTGAGCACACACTTGGGGCACCTGTTGTTGTGCGTCTACTGCAGAAAACCAGGCGTGCTCGGCAGCATTTAATAACAACATCAATGCCAGCATTGAATGCATTTTCATCCAATAATTACAGCGCTTAGGCGTGCTGGGTGAGTACCTTTCTAAATCGCGCAGTTGTCCTGGCCGCATATGTGACATTGTGACACCTCTCCAGGAACCTGTCGACCCGCCCAAACAGCGCTTGAGGCGGCACGAGCCACGGCTGGTTCGGACACTCCTTGTGAGCCTGCGCGGTGGTAGATCCAATGGTGTGCATGGTCATGAATGTCCACAAGGTGTCACAATTTCTCTGATGCATTGCTTATGTTCAATTGATTACACATTAAACTGTCAGTCCATGCAGTGCAGTGATTGCCAGGCCCTGATATGAAATCAAGAACTAAATCAGTGCAACTCTGTTCATCCTGATGCTGGTCAAGTTAACTCAGTCACCATTTTTCCAACGGAACCATGCCTACTGGCAAAGCTGGCAATCCTGTTCTACGAGTAGCTCCATGCTGCTGTGCGCTTTGTCTCAAGTGAGTGCATCAGTTTCGCAGCAGGGCTGACATCAAATCAGGGCCAGTTGTTGCGATGGCATGGTTCAATATTGCAGCTTCGGTTGCTCATGAGTAACAGCTTACCACAAAGGACTGCAGCACATTCCACATGCACGGAAGTCATTTAGTGGCAAGAGGCAGCACATTCATGTGTGGTGGATAGCAGCGAGGTGCCGTTTAGAGCTGCCACTCGCTCCTTGGCGCTTATGCAAACACTTAAGGATTTGCGGCTTTGCGGCACTCAAGGCTGTGGAACAGCACAAGGGTGCAGTATGCTCAAATAGATTGCAATGTCTACAACGCTCTTAGTAGTCTGCATGGAGTGTGCAAGGCTGCAAGTACAATTGACACATGCACAAAGGCTAGAGCGGCTTACCATTGACTTGAATTGCTTGTAGGTGTCCTTGAAGGCCCCCAGCATGCAGACAGCATCTCTCAGCTCAGACACAATCTCAGCTAGCTCCCCCCTGTCCAACAGTGACAGCACGTGCCCATCGCCCAGCCGTGCCACCGCCTGCAGTGCCAAACAAACATTGTGAAACGTCCAGAATTGAGTCTCCTTCATTGCGCGTTGCATTGCTGTGCTTGTTGCAGGTTTGTGCATCAAGTCCGGGCTACAAGTACCTACATAACCCAAGCGCAGAGTATTTGGTGCAAGTTGCTTATCAACCAAGGTGTGGCTGCTCAGGTACGACCATATAGCTTGTTCTTCAGGACGCAATGCCTTGCTGACTGACATGCACGGCCAGCATGACCACCAAGAACCACGTGCGCAGTGCACTGCATTGGCGACGTGTACCTGTTTGATGAGAGCATTGCCGACGCGACGGATGATGACTTCAAGCCGTTTGGGCTGATCGTAGTGAGGGCTGCTGCGCCATATGAGCAGCACCGTGCGAAGCGTTGGCGCAAACAGCTCTATCAGCTTGGCGTAGGCCCCGCCACTGCTGGCGCTGGTTGCGCTGTTGTCAATCTTCTCTAGCTGTGTTGCCCAGGGCCGTAGCGGCTCCAGGTACCTGGAACCAGTAGCAGCGAGCAAAGCGGAACCACCATCAGGACATGATTGTAAAGCACTTGCCGTCAAATTTGACAAAACCGCATCAGTGCATCATGCTCAGTATTTTTTTTCCAGCTCATGCATTTAATATCACAATGGCACCATATGCAGAGGATTGGGATGGATGATGTTGCGGTGGTTGCCAAGGCTTGTGGTTCATGAAGGCTTGGCAGTAGCAACAATGCTCAGCGATATGCCGCGCTCAGGGTTAGGGTTACAAGCACGTGTTCTCGCACTTCAATCTGTCATGTTTTCGCGAACGTACAACGATGTAGCATTAGATCAAACGCACATTGCATTAATATCTCGAGTCTGTTGCACTGTCATAAGCGATGAGTCACCGCAGCCACTGTGCACTGCCACTTATATAACAGCCCTGTAAGCTGATCCTAGGTGTTGAAGATAGAGTCCTGCAAATATCAGCCGTGCCACAAATGCAATGGTGCGCAAACTGCAGGCTGAAGACTGCAATTATGTCCGCCAACCATGTACGCATTCCAGCGCAGCACCTGTGTCTGATCCTCAAACAGGCACACTTCAACGTATGTGCGTGTGTGAGCTTGGCATTGCCGCACACTCACTTGGCGTTGCTTTTGGCCTCCTCGCGAGCGATGAAGACCTCTTTGCACAGCTTGGCAAAGGGGGCGCAGTAGGTGCTGTGCCCCGCATCTAGGGCCACGAGAACCTTCCTGGCCTGTTCCCCCTGTAACTGCCGAAAGATTTCATCCAGTAGGCGTGCCCGCCGTCGCCAGAAGTGAAGTTCTTGCAGAGGTCCGGGGTGCCCTCCCCCCTCTAGAAGGGCCTCGGAGTCCTGTAATTGAGTGGTAGTGAATGCACAAATTAGAATCGATGCTTGGCAGATTTGGTAGGATGACCCGAGTGTTGTTGGTTTAGCGCATGAGCGACAGCAACAACACATGTGCTGCCGCGCGAATCTTTTTCTTGATTTAATAAGTCCCGCATCAGCATGGCTCACTTGGTTCTGTAAAGGATACTTTAGCCCGGAGTCAGCGCGTGCATTGTGCCGTATTGGCTACCCAGAGAGGTGAACGAATGCAAGCCTACTTCCAAAATCAGCCATCGTTGGATAGTGTAATGCACTGCATTCACACGTTGACAATGACTAGCAGACCGGCCAGCATCATCTGGCTTACGCATACGGCAATCAGAAAGCAGACGGAAACCCACAAAGCTCAGCCTTACATGACAAATGACTAAAATCCAAAAAACGCGCACTAGACCTGCGCAGCCTTTGTGTATAGGGCATTGAAGAAGTGCGTGCAAGTACCTGGTCCAGGACCCCACGAATCTGTCGCGTCCATGTTATCATGGTGCCCTCCAGCTCATATATGGAGTTGCTGTCGCCGGTAGCTGTACTTGGTGCAGCACCGCTCTCCTGCGTGACTGTGTCAGCAATACTAGTAGCCGAGAGTGGCAGTGGCAGCACCACTTTGTCATGCGCCTGTCAAGCAATGCACGCAGCATACAAATGTTAGGCGGCCGCGAGTGTATGCACCTACCAATCATGTCGATAACTATAGCTGACACGGTGCCTGTCAGAGTGGCGATGAGCTGCCGCAGCAAATGAGGCCTGGTTGCTGATGTCTGTTCAGTAAATGCGGCATACATTCCGTGCGCAGACGTGGCACCATTCCTTGGCATCTTAATCCCCTGGCAGCTTAGGGTTCGGGCAACCCTAACCCTTAGCATAACCCTAACGCTAACCTAATTCAAACAGCCCAGTTGACTTCGCCTCTCACTTCTGGTGCAACAAGTGACCCGTTTTATATTGCGAGTGAGCGTCAAGCCAGCATCAAATGGTCAAGAAAATGCACCATTCCTACCTACTGTGCATTACCAACAACGGTGTCTGGCACCGCTGTCAACTCGCCCTGCAGGAGCTATGATCATGCCTGGCTTGCCTGATGCAATATTTGCATGGTAATCAACGCAGGCTAGCATCAGCAATGCCCTGCCGCAAACGTACCTGTGCACAGACCACGTGCGCATTAGCCAGCAGTGTCCCAAATTGCTCCATAAGCTCCCCTCCTGCGGAGCCAGCACCCCCTGCACCCCTTTCCCTTTCATCTGCTGCATCTCCGTGACCATCCTGCATATCCTGGGCCCATGTGCCCAGCAATGGCCCATATATATCCTGCGTTGGCAGACCGCAAGGCATAAATGTACACATACAGGATTATTACGCATCAGTGCCAGATCATGGGGTCGGGGTACAGAGCGGAATGCAGTGCGAGTTCGTTCAACAACCTGCAAGGCACTTGAACCACAGACACTGCTTGCCACGATCGGCTACCGTGTCGGTGCGCAGCCATCATGCAAAAGCAAGAGACTGCAGGTTCAAATGGTATGCTACAGGCAGCAAAGGCCACAGAAAAAAAACCTGGCAAGTAACTGAAACCGCCATGCTTTGTACGTAGCAACACACACGCTAGTGCTACTCCTTCACCAATATGTACCATCATCCCGCATGGATATAATTGAGCACCAGAACATGCTGTTGATGTGAGCACCATGCTAGTGACGTGTCATGCTCTCAGGCTCAATGACCTGCCTGCAGAATGACGGTGAGATGCTCCAACAGCCCTTGTCCGCTTGCAGGCAGGCTCCCAAACACCAGCTGACAGCTGCATGGGCAGTAAAAAGTGGAGGGCGCAAACAAGGATGTGGTGGAGCCATTTGCCATGGGAGTCCATGTCAATGTGAAGTCTGTCATTGTTTCCCGAATGGTCTGCTTGCCACCAGTACAGTACCCACAATCCCATGTCATAATATACTGCATGCTTGGTAGTGCCTGCAAAAGCTACGATCTACACAACTGCTTCAAGCCGCCGTATGAGTATGATTTGGAGACAAACTACTTACTCCACACAGCATCAAGCTCATCAGAGCCACAGTTTCTGGGCGACTGCTAGCAGCAATCACAAAAAAACAGAAACTACTGTCTACAGCATTGCCACTCAAATGCATTACAGGTATGGTGGTCGTACCTCATAGCAAGGGATTGGCAAAGAAAAGTGATGACTTGCCACAATGCACATTATCACAGCCTGCCACCACACACACCTGATGTTGTCAACAGTGACAGGCCTGTTCTCCAGCCTTGCAACATAGCAGCACTGTAATCCAGCTCCAGTACTCGCTGGACGTGAGACAATGCAATAGCATATAAAAGGTGCTGAGCATACAAGCCAACATGATAAAAAGGTACAATGAAGATCTGCTTGTTAAGGCATGGAAACTGCGCATAAATGTTAATACCTGTTGACTACTGATACCCCGTAGAAATAAATTTACCTGTGCGATGAGTTTACAATCAATCCACAGCAAGCAGTTGTCAGGAATGTCTTAGCATCTCATGTTTCACATTTGCTGACATGGGTCGTCATACACATAAGCCAGTGAACAACGAAATGCATTGCCATACAAGATGGGCACTTGCAGCTGCTGGTACGCCTACAGATGATGCGCAAGTAACTATCAAGTACTTTTGACTTTCTCTAAATGTTGACAGAGCTGATGGCACATGCAAACGGCAAGCTGTACCTGTGAAAGCTTTGGGCAGCTCAGGGCCAATGTAGAACACGCCATCAGCTCCGCCATCCGCCTTGGCACGAGGTTCTAGTGCTATGTAAAGCACTCCAGCCTGCCACATACAAGTATACACAAACAAGTAAGCAGTAGGACAGACCACAGGCAAGTTACTCGAGCATGCGTGCGCACTCACATATTGACACTTCAGTCACCTGTTGCCAGAATTACACCGCAAGCATCAGCTTGCGGGGCAGACAGTTGTCAACTGGTGTTCAGACCACATGTTATTCACTGCAATAACATAGTGCTGTTCAGTTGCATTGTGGCATAAGACATGCCGGACAACCACTTTGAGCCAATGCGTGTCTCAGTAATTAGCAAAGCGCAGTGTGCTGATGCGAGAGGTCCCCAACATACATCAAATGCATAAAATAACGATCAAGGTGTGTCATATGAGGCTGATGCATACTGTCAGTGCACATTAGTGTCACGTGAACAGCAATGATAGCAGCAGTCATAGCAGCACGAACACAATAATCCAAGTTCAAGCCACAGCGGGCCGCGACGTGCTCGAGAGGAAGGTGCCATCGCAATCACACCCACAACCTTGCAAACGTATTGCAACCTTGGCCATCTCTGAAATTTGTGTTCTGTACCTCAGTTGTGGCCTCCATGAACTCATGTATGAGCTGTATAGCGTTGGTATCAGAGGACAGCGCACCCAATGCCACAGGGGTAGCCTGAGACAATGCATCGCAATGCATCATTCATAATGTGTCAGCGCTGAGAAGTCCGGCAACAGGCACCTGTTGGCTTGATGGCTACTGCGCCTTGGATACCTGACATTAGCATGACAAAGTAAGGACACTATTCGCACAGGTGCAGTCATCACAAAACGCATATGTGCATGATGCGTGTGGCGATTTCACGGGAGAACTGGCAGCCTGCAAAAACTTCAAATTGCAACATCGCAAGCAGAGCTGCTGGTACTGTGCACAAGTACTACTTAGATGCAGATGTTAAATGGAAATGCATCAATACTTTCAAGTACCTTTAATTGGCAAATGTTGAAAAACTCTTGTATGCATACAGACTGCAGTTTTGCTGCACACAAGAAGCAAGCTCAAGGTCCAGGTGTGGCATTTCACCTGCTGCAACTCTGCTGCGAGTGCTAGCAACTGTGGCACTGCGTTGTTGTGGTTCAGTCAAACACAAAGAACCATAATACACTTGGCACCATGCAGCAGAAAAAGTTGACGACGATCTCGGCTCAAAAGCGCAATCTAACAGTTGCTGCTGTCCCTGCAATTGATCTAAACATGTACAGTTCAGGCCAAGTTTGTGCTGAGATGACATGATGCAGCAATGCTGACGTACACTGCTGCCACATGATCAGATCTCAAAATGGCGCCGCAGTTGATGTCAAGTTTCTGTGAGCAAGCAGTGGCTTGCACATACAGGTTTTGTGGGCTTACTAGGCACTGCTTGATGCCTCTCAAGATGGCAACGCAGTACTATGTACACCCAAGTATTTTATTTGGCTCTCGCGCACCGTTATGCCGGGATTGTTAAAGTGTGTGCAATCTCTAGCCGCAGGATGTTTGCACTTGCTTGCTGGTTTTTCTGCGTTTAATACAGTGAAACGCAAGTGCTCTGCTGCGGCAGCAAGGCCTCGTTCGATGATCATTGTTGTTGCTTGATGTGGTTTCTCAAAACCCATAGCAATGATGTGCAAATCCTGCGCTGACACTGCCGCATAAGACTGCGCATCATCTGCTAGATACTGCTCTGTACAATCTGCACGATGCAATAGAAAACAACTCTTCAAAACACCACAGCAAGCATCGCAAGTTGCGTGAAAAAAATTTGTGCAACCTGTTGAGGAGCTTGCCAATTGACTCACCTGGGGAAAGCAGCTCTGCACCTGCGCTAACAGCCATTCCCTCCGGGCATCCACCACCACCATGCTGCGCTCACAGTCCTCAGCCTGCACAAAACACAGCAAGGCGGCAACACAAGGACAGGAAATTTGTATCTCGTCGCCTTGCAGTATACGTGGGATTCAGTGATGCATTCGAGTAAACAAATGCTTTGCTGCCGTTGTCGGCTGCTGTCTAACGTGTTGTCACCACAGGAACAACAGCTGCTGTATATATTGTTTGTCTTGCGCCACCAAGTACATGGGATCCTGGCACGAGCAAAGGGAGCGATAGTGGGGGTGGTTGCAAAGTGTACTCCACACTTCAAGCGAATCTACTGATCATTGCATCCGCCGAGCCTTACCATTGCTTGTGGTTGTGTGCAGTCGACCTCGAAGCATCACCAACTCCAAGGCCTGAACCGTTAAGCCTCAACGGAAACCTTCAACTAGTGTTGGGAGGAATGAAGGTGGATAATATATCACGAGCTGGTGCCAACGGCGTTGTCCGCATTCATACACGAGCAGCGGGCGCTGGGCAAGATGGTTCGCACCATGCACTTTGCATTTGTGCTAGGCCTGTAATGGCGTCGTCACGGCGCGGCGCACCGCAGCAAGTGATGTGTGGTACAGAAGTGCAAGTTTGGAAGCGATGACCAGGTCATCGCTCCATATGTACTGTACTGCTGTCATCTTCCAGAACCTCCTGATTTTAACCAGGAGTTGTCGCCATGCGCATGGTAAACGCTCTGCAGCTCTGACATGGAGCGCAGCGCTTGCCTTGCTTGGTTGCCCAGCTGCCTAATATGGTTTGTGCATGAAGGGCGCAACGAGCTGCGACGCTCAAGGTGTCGGGCCTGATGCCAGCAGAAGTTTGCCGGTCCTGCGCGTTTTATTGAAGTCGTGGCAGGGGGTGTGAGAGTTCGTTCAGGGTGCCTGAGTATCGGACGGAAACAGGAGTATGTGCACTTCAGCAGCGCCTACTGCACAAGGGCATAGTACAGGACACAAGTGTGCGCACACTACAGCGACCCATACCCGATGGGCACAACAAATTCCTCAAAGGTAGATGGATGGCTTTGCTGCCAGGGTAGGGGAGGTCGCGAAGGTCGAGCACCACATCGGCAGTTTGACATCTTCCTGGGCTTCCGCGCCGTTCATCCACACTGGCAGGAATCATACAGACGGCAGGGCAAGCAGATCAAGCTGTTTGTGAAGCAGTCAACAATGCAATCAGCATTGTGCTAAGGCGGGAGGGAGGTGGTCATACTGCGCAAGGCTGCAGGGTTTTGCTAAGCGTCGGATTCTCGCCTATCTGAGCATGTCGCTGGCGCAGGAGCTGACAACGCGCATTATGACGTACACGTGCGCAGCTTAGATGCTGGGCTGCGTTGCGTTGCAGCCCAGCATCCAAAGCGCCTAGCGCACAGTACAGACTAGCTGGTTGCGACTGGCGCCTTAGCTGTGCAATTTGTCACTTTTTGTGAGCATTTAAAATGAAAAGGTTATGTTGCTCTTGTAGAGTTGCCTGAGTACGCTTTTTATGAGTGTACCGTAAGCGCATGTGCATCAAAAGCTGGTCAGAGCATGTACTACGCATTGAAGTATACTGCTGCTTCAGTATATGGCGCTTCACAAATGTATGTGAAGTGAAAGATTGCAAGATGAATGCTTCAGGAGCTGAAGGCAACTTGAAGAGGTAGGACAGATGATGAGCCTGGCAGACTTGACGCATGCATGTGCAGCGACAGCAGAGGCTTGGCCTGTCATCTGTCACAACCATGCAGACAACTACTGCGAAAAAAAAACACTGGTAACAAATCAACCCATGAGTGTGGATCAGAGTTGGGTGGGGTTGACGTTAGATCCAATGATGAATGATGGACTTCATGGAGAGTTTACGGGCAAGAACAATACGTGGTCGACTCAAAGGTCGATTCCAATTGAACGGTTCAATTAATCACCGAGGGACGTGCATCTCAATTCTCTCTATGGTCTCTCAACATGGCATCGTCAGTCGGACGCTGATCGATTCCCAATTGGACTGGTCCGATATGCTTCAGCGGGTGTAGCGGAGGATGAGGGGACAGCGCTGGGCTAGCACTGACGTTTACGAGGGTAGAATTGGATGGACCGATTTTGCGCTTAGAGAGGTGAGCCAACTCCGATTGAAGCCAATTGAACTGTCGTCAAATGGAGAATGGGACCAATTGGCTCTTACGAGGCGAAATAATTCCAGGCTTCATGATCGCCTTCATTGCACTGCTTCGCGCACACCTCTCTAAGAAAGGCGGCATGTCGCTATTGCTGTTTGCAGTTTCAGGTTCCTTCACCCGCAGCAGCAGCCGCAGCCGCAGCAGCAGCAGCAGCAGCAGCAGCAGCGGCAGCAGCGGCAGCAGCAGCAGCAGCACTTTGAGTATTGCTGCTGTTTGCGGTTCGGTTTGCGTTTGCTAAAACTGAAGGAAGATGTTGCATTTGCTGTTTGCTATTTGCAATGCTTACAATTCGACAATTTTTGCGCATGCAAGTAGGGTAGACTACGTTTTGCGCATGAGCATATTTGTAAGTGTACCAGGTAGACCTTCTAATTCGCTGATTCTACATAAGCATCACCTTGGCGTGCGCAACAAGGCTCGATAGGCACAAAAACGATGCGCTTGATACCGTTTACTCGGTTTCTTCATAGGTGCGATTCGCTAGGTTCCCAGAGCGAGGCCCTATGGTCAGCGATGGTAAGAAGAAGCTTGCACGCCTGTGTAAGAGATAACTGAGAGCCTCAGTCTGTTCACTGCTGCTGCTGCTGCTGCTGCTGCTGCTCTCCTTGCCTAGGAACCCCTTCCTTCTCGCATGCAATGCACCAAGTACTGTGGGTACATTGATAACTCTGCATCCTCTATTGCTGCATGCTCAGCTAGCACACCGTGCTTTCACGTGATTGATCTCCATGGGCACAGTAAGAATTACGATGCACATCGATACGGGCTCTGCGGCGTAATGCGCTATGCACAGCATTGCGCGGGCATCTGCGTAATAATCTGCATACGTAATGCACCTGCCGGTCTACGTTACATGCACAAAGGCGCATCTCGTAAAGGTTTGCTTACACACGACACCTGTTTGTGGCGACCTGGTAGAACGTCGTCGTCGTCCGTAACGGATGAAGTGTCAGTTGATTGGCTGTACTTGGCGAGCTGTGAGGCGCATTGTCTTGAATTGTTGGAGGTCTTCCTAAACCTTGACTTACGAGGCACGAGGCTGCTATCACAGCGATGCTGGCAGCGGCAGCAGCAGCAGTGTGGCGTCAGCCAATCAACCAGCTGGCTGTATGGGGCAAAGCTGCACCACACACGAGTGCACTGCTGTTGTCGATTTTTGCGATGCTATAATCAAATGGTCAATCGGGGATTGGCCAGGTTGCTGTATGGTATTCATGCATGTGCACAAGCAAGCATCAGCGGCAAAGAGTTGGTGTTTGACATGAGATATTGTCTTATTCACATAAAACATACGACAGTACTG
The DNA here is from genome assembly GCA_017506865.1 of Tribonema minus. NCBI lineage: Eukaryota > Xanthophyceae > Tribonematales > Tribonemataceae > Tribonema > Tribonema minus. Next base: position 303,173 of record JAFCMP010000528.1, on the reverse strand, counting down.
AGGCTACGAGCACAGTTTCTTCCATGCCTTCTTGTTTGTATCGTCGATATCCGTTACCTTTTTCGAAGCACCATAACACATACCGGTCGCCCAGCTTTAAGCCCCCTACCCCCGACCCCCGACCGAAACCCCAGGGTGCTTGAAACGCCAAAAAAATGTTGTTCGCGTGTTGGTGCCCCGTTGCGGCACGCCAGGCATCGATTGGCAGTGGCAGTGGCGTGCGCATGATATGAGTTCCATTGCTGAGCTTGTTTTATGAAAAGCAGAGCTATGGCGCTCCAGTAGACAGTAGTTTGCGCTCGCACGGCTACTTGTTTGGCTTTGCTTGTGCGTTATCACGATGCATCGCGCGGCTTGCTGCCAATTACCTAATTGATACACAGCTGGCATTCATCCCCACTGCTTTTGGTTCTGATACAGCTGCATTTCCACGCCAATGCGATGAGCAAGCTGTCAGATTGGCCAGGCGCCAACATACATATGCCACAAAAGAAGACTCCGATCTGATAGCTGGTGATCCGCAAAACAGCTCCTACAACTGCATCAAGACTAGATCCAGACTAGCACAAGCATTACTTGTAACAGAACCATTTTTAGAGTCATACAAGCAGTGGCAGCAGCATGTGTTGCACTCAGCAGCAGGAAGGCAGAAAGCAGGAGAGGAGACGAAAGGCAGTATCTGTTGGTAGAAAACAGAAATTGAAATTTGCGGGAGTAGCAGCAATGACAGTGTGAACGTACAGCAGCGCTGGATAAAGTCAAACTGGAGGTGGGTTTGCAGGGCCACTTTTCTGCCGCGTTTTTCGCTTGGGATAACATGCCTTACTCTGTCGCTGGAAGTTACCCAGCGACCGTTCCTTTGTGGGTTGGCGCCCACACTCTGGCATGCGCACCAGTGGCTTGTTGCAAACAAGCGCATCCGCGGCGTCGGGCGCACACCGCTTTCGGTGACTAAACAAAGGCTTGCAAGTCCCGTCCGTCTCTTGCCTGTTCCATGTCATCTTGCTAGGAACTGATTCGACTGCAAAGTGCGGCATTGATGCCTCGCAAAGATCTGCCAGTTCACGCATGGCCGGCATAACCTTGTCTAACTGGGCTGGCGCAACCAACTGTGCATTGTTTGCAAACTGGCGAAAAACTGCTGCGCAGCGCCTGACCTCTTTTACCCCCTCAGGCAGCACGCCTGCCTCCCCAATTGCACTGCTGATGGACTTGGCGGTCTGTGTCGCCTCCATCAGTGCCTTCACCGCAGCCTCCCCCCCAAACCTGTTGAGCGGCTCCTCAACGTCCAGCGGCATTGCTAGGGGTGGGAGTCGCCGCACTTCAATGCGCTCATTGATGTCAGCAGGCGCCGGAGGATCGTAGGTGGCGAGGTTGCACCCGGTCTTGAAAAATGTATCGTGTAGCTGTGCTGCCAGAAGATGGGCGCATGTGTGGAACAGCTGCGAGTCCAGGCATGTGCAGAACCAGGTGTAGATGTTGAGGGTGCATGAAGCAGCTGTTGGAGCCGCTGGGCAGAGCCGCCTGGGAGAAGGCAGACGGGGAAAGCCATATGTCAGCATGATATTGCTGACAGTATACTAAGTATGCGAGAAGCTCTCTGCAGCGGAAGGTTGATGTTCACAACTCAACAGTCGATGCTCATCATGTTTGTGCACAAATTTAAACAACAAACGTTGTCAAGTGTATGTGGTGACATGACACCCCATAAGGGGAGGCGGGGGTGCCGCGTTTACTACTGGTGTGCAATGAAAATACAGCTGCATCATAAAATCACAATACGCAATATGCTACTTCTAGAAGTAATATGTCAGGAATTACGTCCCATCACACACCAAAAAATAATCCAAGTACTAATTACTGTGGTGACAAAGCTTCTTTTTCTTCAAGCTGAACGCAAAAAAAATCAATAGTACTTTGCCATGACCCAACAGTGTGGCAATCGCAGTGTTGAAAAATTAGTTTCCCCAGCCATTACCAGCGCAACGGCAACTTAAGAACTGAGTACCAATGGCAAGATAAAATTGGCCTACGACCGTCATGGCCATCGCTGCACGACTACAACCAGCATGCGATTTATGAGGGCCACTGTGACAGTTGCCCTGCTCAAGCGGAAATGGTGACGTCCAAATAGCTGCCCTAGCAAGGTATGCTAAATACTATTGCGGCCAGTGAGTGAGTGTAAGACCAAAGTATTTCTCTTGCCTGCATTGAAGCACACCGCTGCTCAAGTCGACCTCCTCCAAGTGGTCCACGAGCGCCTCAGCAGTGCGCAGCCGCATAGCGTGCGTGAATCCAATGCTGGTGGCGGCGGCCTCGAGGTGCTTGCATACATTGCGGCATGCCTGAGGGCACGAGCAGAAAAGCTCTCCCACAAGTCCAGAGTAGCTGGTGGAACCGGGGTGCTTGACGCTCGTGCATGTGAACGCCCCCATGGCCTTGTCTCCAGTTGGAGTGACGTAGCCGCGTTCGAGTCTGAACTGGACTTGGTGCTGGTGGCGCTGCAGTGCTGACATAGCAGCTGCGTAGAGGCACATAATCAGGAAAATGATAATGTTAGTGTACTAGCCTACATGCCTCAACATGAGAGCGTTTCATACTGTGCTATGCATCGCACGCCAAAACGCGTGGAGCACTGTCATTGAGTTGCATCCTACTTCAACAAGAAGCGGTAGCGTCACCCTCACAGCCAATTCAATATGAAGGTTTGGGGCGCTGCGGCAGTGCTGTCATTTTCAAGCATTAAATAGCAGTTGCACGATGGCTTGATCATGGCAGAATGAACAAAAAAATTGTGGTGATGTTAGCGCTGACCGCGGCTGCACTTAACAGGCATTCATGCCATGCAAAAAACCTATGCGTAAAGTATACTTGTCACGCTGGCGAGGTCTTCAAGTGCTTGGGCCATGTCAAGCCTATGAATTAAAGTACTTTTGCTCACCTGATGATTCCAGGCCGGCCAGCTTTTTCTCACGGTCATGCATGTAGTGAGGCATGACTTTGGTGACAAGCAGAGAGAGCAGCTGCGCCAACTGCCGAGCCTTCTTCCTCATCAAGAAGACGTACTTGAGAGTCCCATTCCAGCGCTCCAGGTGGTTGTTGGTGTTGACGTCCATAGCAGACACTGCTGTTCGCCCATAGAATGCCCAATGCTCAGCACAGCACGCCCAGTTGTCGTTGTAGTATTGAACCACCGCTGCATAGTGTGCCCACCTGCATGACATACACATGAGAAAGTGCGTGCTGCAATCATCACATCTAGTTGGACAGAAAAGAAGCATGCAGCGGTGGTTGGTGTGCCCACCTGCATAACATACACATGAGAAAGTGCGTGCTGCAATCATCACATCTAGTTGGACAGAAAAGAAGCATGCAGCGGTGGTTCAATACTACAACACCATGCAGCGGTGGTTCAATACTACAACGACAACTGGGCGTGCTGTGCTGAGCATTGGGCATTCTATGGGCGAACAGCAGTGTCTGCTATGGACGTCAACACCAACAACCACCTGGAGCGCTGGAATGGGACTCTAGCGTGACAAGTATACTTTACGCATAGGTTTTTTGCATGGCATGAATGCCTGTTAAGTGCAGCCGCGGTCAGCGCTAACATCACCACAATTTTTTTGTTCATTCTGCCATGATCAAGCCATCGTGCAACTGCTATTTAATGCTTGAAAATGACAGCACTGCCGCAGCGCCCCAAACCTTCATATTGAATTGGCTGTGAGGGTGACGCTACCGCTTCTTGTTGAAGTAGGATGCAACTCAATGACAGTGCTCCACGCGTTTTGGCGTGCGATGCATAGCACAGTATGAAACGCTCTCATGTTGAGGCATGTAGGCTAGTACACTAACATTATCATTTTCCTGATTATGTGCCTCTACGCAGCTGCTATGTCAGCACTGCAGCGCCACCAGCACCAAGTCCAGTTCAGACTCGAACGCGGCTACGTCACTCCAACTGGAGACAAGGCCATGGGGGCGTTCACATGCACGAGCGTCAAGCACCCCGGTTCCACCAGCTACTCTGGACTTGTGGGAGAGCTTTTCTGCTCGTGCCCTCAGGCATGCCGCAATGTATGCAAGCACCTCGAGGCCGCCGCCACCAGCATTGGATTCACGCACGCTATGCGGCTGCGCACTGCTGAGGCGCTCGTGGACCACTTGGAGGAGGTCGACTTGAGCAGCGGTGTACTTCAATGCAGGCAAGAGAAATACTTTGGTCTTACACTCACTCACTGGCCGCAATAGTATTTAGCATACCTTGCTAGGGCAGCTATTTGGACGTCACCATTTCCGCTTGAGCAGGGCAACTGTCACAGTGGCCCTCATAAATCGCATGCTGGTTGTAGTCGTGCAGCGATGGCCATGACGGTCGTAGGCCAATTTTATCTTGCCATTGGTACTCAGTTCTTAAGTTGCCGTTGCGCTGCTAATGGCTGGGGAAACTAATTTTTCAACACTGCGATTGCCACACTGTTGGGTCATGGCAAAGTACTATTGATTTTTTTTGCGTTCAGCTTGAAGAAAAAGGAGCTTTGTCACCACAGTAATTAGTACTTGGATTATTTTTTGGTGTGTGATGGGACGTAATTCCTGACATATTACTTCTAGAAGTAGCATATTGCGTATTGTGATTTTATGATGCAGCTGTATTTTCATTGCACACCAGTAGTAAACGCGGCACCCCCGCCTCCCCTTATGGGGTGTCATGTCACCACATACACTTGACAACGTTTGTTGTTTAAATTTGTGCACAAACATGATGAGCATCGACTGTTGAGCTGTGAACATCAACCTTCCGCTGCAGAGAGCTTCTCACATACTTAGTATACTGTCAGCAATATCATGCTGACATATGGCTTTCCCCGTCTGCCTTCTCCCAGGCGGCTCTGCCCAGCGGCTCCAACAGCTGCTTCATGCACCCTCAACATCTACACCTGGTTCTGCACATGCCTGGACTCGCAGCTGTTCCACACATGCGCCCATCTTCTGGCAGCACAGCTACACGATACATTTTTCAAGACCGGGTGCAACCTCGCCACCTACGATCCTCCGGCGCCTGCTGACATCAATGAGCGCATTGAAGTGCGGCGACTCCCACCCCTAGCAATGCTGCAGGACGTTGAGGAGCCGCTCAACAGGTTTGGGGGGGAGGCTGCGGTGAAGGCACTGATGGAGGCGACACAGACCGCCAAGTCCATCAGCAGTGCAATTGGGGAGGCAGGCGCGCTGCCTGAGGGGGTAAAAGAGGTCAGGCGCTGCGCAGCAGTTTTTCGCCAGTTTGCAAACAATGCACAGTTGGTTGCGCCAGCCCAGTTAGACAAGGTTATGCCGGCCATGCGTGAACTGGCAGATCTTTGCGAGGCATCAATGCCGCACTTTGCAGTCGAATCAGTTCCTAGCAAGATGACATGGAACAGGCAAGAGACGGACGGGACTTGCAAGCCTTTGTTTAGTCACCGAAAGCGGTGTGCGCCCGACGCCGCGGATGCGCTTGTTTGCAACAAGCCACTGGTGCGCATGCCAGAGTGTGGGCGCCAACCCACAAAGGAACGGTCGCTGGGTAACTTCCAGCGACAGAGTAAGGCATGTTATCCCAAGCGAAAAACGCGGCAGAAAAGTGGCCCTGCAAACCCACCTCCAGTTTGACTTTATCCAGCGCTGCTGTACGTTCACACTGTCATTGCTGCTACTCCCGCAAATTTCAATTTCTGTTTTCTACCAACAGATACTGCCTTTCGTCTCCTCTCCTGCTTTCTGCCTTCCTGCTGCTGAGTGCAACACATGCTGCTGCCACTGCTTGTATGACTCTAAAAATGGTTCTGTTACAAGTAATGCTTGTGCTAGTCTGGATCTAGTCTTGATGCAGTTGTAGGAGCTGTTTTGCGGATCACCAGCTATCAGATCGGAGTCTTCTTTTGTGGCATATGTATGTTGGCGCCTGGCCAATCTGACAGCTTGCTCATCGCATTGGCGTGGAAATGCAGCTGTATCAGAACCAAAAGCAGTGGGGATGAATGCCAGCTGTGTATCAATTAGGTAATTGGCAGCAAGCCGCGCGATGCATCGTGATAACGCACAAGCAAAGCCAAACAAGTAGCCGTGCGAGCGCAAACTACTGTCTACTGGAGCGCCATAGCTCTGCTTTTCATAAAACAAGCTCAGCAATGGAACTCATATCATGCGCACGCCACTGCCACTGCCAATCGATGCCTGGCGTGCCGCAACGGGGCACCAACACGCGAACAACATTTTTTTGGCGTTTCAAGCACCCTGGGGTTTCGGTCGGGGGTCGGGGGTAGGGGGCTTAAAGCTGGGCGACCGGTATGTGTTATGGTGCTTTTTCGAAAACCACTGCTCATCTTCAGTCAGGGCTTCCGCCTTGCGCTTCGCGACAAGATACGCAAATGCCGCCTTGTGATCGCCTCCGTGAGCCTCGACCACTGCCTGTGCTTGTGCCTTGTACTGCTTGCGGATCGTGCTAATTTGTATTCCGTACGGGGCCTTACGCTTTGCCTGCCCAGCATTACTTGAGCCTGCTGAGTCCGACGATGCCACAGGCTCTGAGGCCTGTTGGGAGCTGCACCATTCAGACCGCCGTCGCGCAAAGCTTGGCCCACGCGCTGTGCCGGAGCACTGAAGCTCGGAGTGACGTAGTTCTCCAGCATAGTGCAACGACCGACCTGAACATAGGCAGCCAGGTTGTCGACATCTTGCTCTTTTACCAAGCCTTTGCCGACCAGCCAGCTGCCACATTGTCCACAACGAGTGGGGACCCAGGCGAGGCACTGCAAGCCAGTGCTTACCCAGCTCTGCTGTTCTTGTCTCGATCCAACGGTGCGTCACAGGAGCGCCATTGGAGTTGATGAACATGCGCTGACTCCTCTTGGAACCGGTAGCTGAGTCCATGCTGGTGCACACGGTGCTCGTCCTGTGTCGTCCCCTGCTTGCTACCGGCTCCAAGAGGAGTCAGCGCATGTTCATCAACTCCAATGGCGCTCCTGTGACGCGACGTTGGATCGAGACGTCTCGGAGAGCTTCCAGCTCGTCAGCTGCGGAATGCCATCGCCCGTCTTCGCCGCTGCCGTCTTGAACACACGTGAGAGACTGAACTTGTAGAACTTATCGCCGTCGTGTTGAACCAGCTCAAACTCCTCCACCACAGAATCCCGCCACACTTGAGACGTAAATACTGACCGGTGAAGCATCAGCAGCAGCTGTACGCGCTCGGCGTCTGCGCGCGTGAATCCTTTGGAGTCCGCGAAATCTTTAAGGCCACCAGACTCTGTGGCCAGGAAGAAACCATGTGCGTCCGCAGGTAGGGACATCTGCCGCAGCCAAGGCTGAATGACCGATACCCAAACTGATTTCCAGACCTGCTTTCTCAGAGCTTTCATCATGTCGCGAAGGCCGTCGTTTTCCATTTCTGGCAGCCTGCCTGCACACTGCTCAGACTTGAGTCCACCCCTGTCGAGCGCCCTGCTGACGGTTACGTTGGCACGTATGGTACGCCTGGCAGTGAGGAAATCATCGTTGAATGCGTTGATGTACTTGTGCACAGAGTACGTAAGCGCCAGCCCTGACGCCTCCAGTGCGTGCGTATCGATGCCGTACGCTTGCATGGCTGCAATTTCCATAGCATCTGGCGTGTACCTGTCGGCACCGCAGCGCTTTAGAGCGCTGAACACAGCCGCCAAATTGTTATTGAACGACGCCACGGTGGTGTCGCTCGAGCTGTTGAAAATCTGCCGACACAGGAAGTGCTGGTCGACGTTAGGCTCCTTGCAGCCTTCTGCCAACTTCTGTGCACGCAATGCGAAGAAACCGGTGGGTAGGAATATGTCGGCGTAGAATGCGTCGCCGGTGATGGCGGTCAAGAATGTCCGTTCCTTGCAGGGCACAATTTCGCCCTTGCTGCGCTTGAGCTCAGCATAGTTGATTGGCGGATCTTCTCTGCGACCCGTCAGCAGGTCCTCGGGAATGCCATGCCCTTGCACCAGCACACACCACTCCTTTGCCATAAGCGGCCTTATGGCGCTCAGGTGATGCGGCTCCCTGACCAACACAATGAGGGCGACCCACATCACACGCACAAAGGTGCTCGCGACGTTCCGGATTGTGTGCGTGGATGTGCCCCCCGTCTCCGCATTCTCACCCTCGATCAAAAAGTCCCTATCTAGCAGGAAACACAGCCTCTCGTCGTCCTGGGCAAAGTCCCAGCTGTAGTAGTTCAGCAGCGGGACAGCAGGTGCGCCAATCACAAAGTTGAATGCCATCAGCGTCTTGACGAGGTTGTACACGTTTAGCCGGTCGCGCTTGATGGGAGAAGCGGCCTCGAGCGGACGCCAGTGCTTGCCTCTTGTGCCGAGCTTGGTCCTTTCCTTGACATAGTAGGGGATGAGCACTGTCCACAGCGCAAACGCGATGAGCGCATGTACCTCAGCGAGCTCTCTGGTCCACTTGTCCTTGACGTCCTCCCCCAGGGCGCCAAACTCTGGACTGGGTTTGACGTCCCCTAGTGAAGTGACTGACAGACGTGTCATGGTGAAGTCGTAGAACTCTTGCACCATCTTAATGTGCCGGTCATCTTGGCTGGCATACTTGAAGTCAGCAACCCACGTGACCAAATCTGCGACCGAAGCAGTGTTGAACCTGGTGCTCTTGTTGATGGCGGCTTCAGCGATGGCAGCTGCCTTCCTCATCGCGTCACCGCTGCTGGTGTTGTTGCAGATAGATGTCAGGCCGTCGGTCGCCATATTGCCGCGAGAATGAGGGAGTGATTGTGATTTCCCGGCAATGTGCTAATTGAAATGTATGTATATATATTTCTTTTATTCAAATAAATCATGATAATAAATCATGAAGCATTTGGGCCGTCTGACACGTGAACAAATGAATGAGCAACAGTGATGCAAATGATGCAAATGAAGCTGCCGGCGAAGCGGCAGTGCCTTGAATTTGTCGCACCTTTCCACGTCTCGTGCTCTTGAGCGCGCACAAACCGTGATGGAATTGCCTCTATATGAGCGGCGGAGAGAGGCAGTGCTACAACAACAATATCAACAGATACATTATAACAGGACACTAGCGACTACATGGCGGGACAACGGATTGACAGTGAGACTCTGTCAGGCCTGGGTATAGACACCCTTTTAACGTGCTAAGTTCTGCAGGGGGTCGGCGATATGCTCCATCGCGAGCAACACGCTGCGAGGCTTTGACGGGCGCCATAGCTTCTCGGCGCCTGAGAAGTACATGAACAGTGCTCAGCGGCATACTTTCAAGCCCATGCGCATGTATGCGCTCAGGGACGCGGGCATGAGCCGCTCCTGTGGTTTGCAAACACACTGAGGAATGCGTTTCTTCAGTGTTGGGCATCTGCGCGGATGCAACCCCCGATAGTACTGGCAGTGTAAAATCTAGAGCTTCAGGCACACTCGCGTGCTCACACTATGAGGAACTCTCTTGCTTGCGACAGTTGCGCTGATGCCTTTGCGCCCAATCATGTTGCACTTCAATGTGGCAGCGGCAATCGGTGTTGCCCATGCAGGCGCTGCAAGGATCCTGGGTAGCACTGTGGCATGGCGCATGCTGCGCAAGGGTACATCGAGTGCGGTTTGCCAAGAGCTCGGTCCTGGCCAATTAGGCAAGTGAGAGCGTTGGTCGTGGTCGCGCATCACAATGTATGACTTCGCTCTTGTGTACCAAATGTTCAGCAGAGTTCATCATCAAAGTTCATCATCAGCTTGTCCACTTTGCGTTCCTTGTGACCTTTGTTTATGTTTTTTTGCAGTGCCATACTGCTATACTTTTATGTTTGAACTGCTCTCATGAGAAATTATAAGGTAAGGGGGGTGCGCCTTAGACTACGAGTGTCGCCAAATCAGTTCGGAAAGGGGTAATTGTCACTAGGTGTTGTATTTGCAAGCTTTCGTGCTTGTACGTGAGACAAGTACTAGGCTCATGACTGCAGATGAAGTTTGTGCCTCAAGTACATCTGATTGAAGTTTATTAACCTCAAGTTGAAGTTTAAGGCCTCCCTGCTTGTACTTTCATCATTATGTGTAGGTCCACGTACCCTTGGCCTGACCAGCTTGCACCAGCCTCGGCTATATACATGTAGTTATGTGGAAAAAAGGTTTTTAGTGGTGCAAGTACAAGCTGCAGTGAATGTCAATCCGAAAAAGGTGTGCTGCATGCAGCCATTCTTTAAGGAGCTTGCCAAAGCAATTTCGGCGTTCGAAAAAGCAGCTGCACCAGAGCCTGGCACGTGCTGCGGAGCTCAATGCGACGTTAGCATTTGTAACGCAAGCGCATGTGCAACAACAGGAGCACCTTCGCAGCGAGTCGCGGACAAACGAAGGGGGGAGGCAAGGGTCCATACAAGACGGTCCCGAATGATGATGGAGAAACGACGTACCAGTTGTCTGGAAAAGCGCGTCAGCTTGCGACGGCGGCTGGCTTCTAAGTGAGTGGGCTCGTGTGGCTGCTTGGAGCGGGATGGCGTATAAACAGCATCATGTCGTTCATTCATTGACTGGAACATGGCATTTGAACAGCATGTCACCAAATGGTGCCGTATTATGTTGCTTGCAGCAGCGTTGATCCCTGTTTGCACAGCGCCTGCCAGTCGTGCAGTGCTCACCATTGTTTGCAGCAGCGTTGATCCCCTATTTGCACAGCGCCTGCCAGCCGTGCGTTGCTCACCATTGCAATCAAATGCCATGAGAGCTATGAAAGACCACTGGTTGTGCGTGGACACGTGAATTACTCTTGACACTGTCGACATGCACTGCGTTGTGCAGTCGTCAAACCTTGTGTTCATCTTTGGATTGTCGGCTTTGTTGTTGCCAGCCTAAAACTATTTCTGCTGCCTGCTTTCATGGTGCAGGCCGTCACGTCATGTCAGCCATCATTGGGGCTCCGTGAACATCTGAGCTGAGCATGACCGTGTCAATCACTGGTAACGGTGAGTACAGTTTGGACTACTACTACTACTACTTTTCATCAAATATCCTATGCCCTCTACGCGTCATGGATTATGGCAGTACGTTGCTATAGTACTTCCTGAGAACTATAACATACATGGGCTTATAATATACATTGTGCGCAGTACAATCAGTGTCATTATGCGCACAATGCTAGCTACCAGTGTGCACAGCCAAACTTGCAGCGTAGCCAGCGCTTGCAGAACTTGCAGCATAGCCAACACTTACAGCACAGTAGCATTGGCAGCATCTGTAGCATGGCCGACACGTGGCGTTCGCAGCACCGTGTCAATTGCAGCATCTGCAGCACGGCCGATATTTGCAGCACTGTAGCAATCGCAGCACCTTGTCAGTCGCAGCTGCTGTGGCGCGGCTTCGCGCAGCGGCCCGCCGACCGCGCTGACTCGCTCACTCGCGACACGACCCACCCTCTTCCTTCAGAGCTCTGACGGCGCCGCCAGAAAGAGACCGAGCTGCGCTCCAGCAAGGCGAAACTTCGCGATGAGCTCGAGGGCAAGCGCGATGTGGAGGAGACCCCGGAGCGGCGGAAGGAGGCGCTGAAGGAGGGCATGGCCACGCTGGACAAAGAGGAGGCGCGTCTGACTTTTTATGAGGACAACCTGCAGTGGAGGCGCAAAGATTGAGCGACGCGCTGCCGCGACTGCTGAAGGATCCGGAAGATGACGATCGAGGTGACGGCCTGGGGCATCATGAGAAGATACTCGTAGAGCTTTGTGAGCTCGGGGTGTTCTGCGCCGTTGTCACCGACGACTTTGACGAGGTGGGCGCGATGCGAGAGGCGCGACACAAGTGTAACTCGCAAACTGGCGCTTCAGCAGATGCTTGTCGCTGCCGAAGCTGACGAATGTGACATGTATGAAAGGTTGCAGAGCACATTCAGGCACATGCTGATGCGTGGAGGGCTCAGAAGCTTCTTGGACAAAGTCAAGCTCGTGGCTGAAGGCCTCGGGGGTACAGTGTCAGGGGCGCATGTGGTGGGCGTCCGGCTACTCAGAAACACTCTTGTGCCCGACGTGAATCAAACTACGGTTGCGGTCATGTGGAAGTGTTTCTCTCACTCTCTTCGCTCGCTGTTGCTAGGTGTCAGTATTGTTAGCACACAGATGCCAGATCGCCGCTTGCTACTCATGCGTCCTCGCTCGCTACGTACTGCACAGGTGGCACGTCAGGAAAACGGGGTGGTCAGTTCTTGCACAAAAACCAGCACATACTATGCAGGCGCAAAATAGCGCATTTTGCACATAGCATGTGCGATTTTGCTCACGCTTGCAAAAATTCCATTTTGTTTGTGCGCAGAACGTCTCTTGGACAAGTAGCTTGCAGGCATTTGCCTTGTTTTGGCAGCAGAATTGCAGCATAATCACACAGGCATGAGCAAAGATAGCAACGTGGAAAATGTGAACTTTGGCGCAGGGTATGTGTGCACATGCTTGTATGTGGCGGCTATGCTGCTAGTAGTACGCAGGCCCTGCGGTTCTCAACCGCAGGCTCCACGCAGCTGTTGACTTCTCAGCGCCCGGTGGAACGCGATCCTCCTTGGCCACCTGCGTGGGGCACAATGAACATGAAAAGTGCTGTGCATCAGGTCTGTCAAAGACCTGTTGACAACTGTGCTGAGTCCACCTTTTTTATAACTCTTGTTTCTTGACTTGGAAGAAGTACTGTGTCATCATGAGGTATCACACACGGAAACATCACCAAGCAACTTGTCATTGACCTTTGCACGCGCTTCATTTGCACAATCGGCGTAGGTGCGCACGGCACTGCACTGCACCGCCGCGCATTGCATGCATGCAGCCTGACCTTGAACTTTGAAGAACAATGCTGGCGCATGAAGGCTGCACAGATTGTTCTCTAATGCAACGACGTGCTGCAGCACGAGCTCCGTCAAAGCACTTCACGGGCTGCATAGGCAAGTCTAGATAACACTCTCCAACAAAGCTTTAGAACCACCAGTGATGCGCCTCGTGCGACACCGTCAACTTGAATGATATTGCAGACACACACGCAAGGTGACTGCAGCATGGGCATGCGGCCCTACCGAATGAGCGAGTCTCCCGCCGTATGGTAATACGTTGTTCTATTTCATTCAATCATGACTATCGTTGTGCAATCCACATAGGCACTCAGAATTCACCACTTTTCATCATTCGCCAGTACAGCACAGAGAGAGTGATGACCACGCTACCAATCCTTTGACTCTCATGTACAAGCGCGAAAGCTTGTAAATCACAACACCAGTGAGCATGATCATTTGCAAACTGCTTTGGCGGCACTCAGAGTTCAGGGGTTTCCTCCTTACCTTATAGTTTCATATGAGGCAGTCTAGCTGGGTTAGACAGAGAACCCAGGATGGTCGACCACGCCAGTGGCAAAAAACATCATGGGCTGCCCACGCAAAAAAAAAGTGGTCATTAAAAAAACCGCTAGGGCCTCCTGTGGGCAATGACCACAGAAGAAGCGCATGGTGACTCTTGTCCCTGGTTCTTAACATGTGTGGCACATAGAAGATGTCTTCTATGAGTGAGTTTTGGGCAAGTTTAACGTGACTTCACCTACATAAATATCATGCTGAGCTTGCGTTCTGGCAACTCTTGGGAGCTTGTTGGCTTTTATTGCACTAGACACCAAGGATGATGAGCAAATATTGATGCAAATGACATGCGAACACCTAAATGTGGCACCCTGCCCGTATATCGGTCTTTTGTGGGCTACTTGTGGCCCAGCAACCGTCGTTTTGACTACTGACAGCCTACAGCTAGATAACTGAGAGCCTTACGCACTGCTAGTACGTTTCCATATATAATACCTCGCGGGCAAGGCCAAAGCGGCCACCACGGATGGGCACACAGCGGAGGTGAGGGAGAAGGAGACAATTGATCACCACGATGGCGCGCTGAGCTCATCATGGGTGTTTATCCCCTTCATGCAGGAGTCGTACGGACGATTGGGGACTCGGGCATGCCGATTCGTCGAGGACCTGGCGATGCCTCAGCGCTGCGCACAGGGGGTAGGGGGGCACAGATGAAGCGCAAAGCCGCACAACAAGAAACAGATAATTGCGGCGGTGAGCAGGTCGCTAGCGTACTGCAGGAGCTCGCAGAGAGTGTCAGAGTGTGCGTGGTGCACACATGCTTGGCTGCACCGTGACAGCGCCCGGTATTGGCGCTACTCGGACATGGCTCTGTTTAAACAGAGCAGCCCACAGATTCTCCGCGGTTCCCACACACACAGCCGGCCTTCCTCGCGGCCCTTTTTAATACAAACTTTTTATTATTATGAGCTTTGGGAGCACAACTTCATGTGTGTGTCACAACAACCTACGGGGTCAACAACATGTTGAGTAACCCTAACCCTTACCCTGACCCTTTTTAACACTTGTGTTGTTATGAGCCTCAGGAGCACAACTCCAGGTGTGTATCACAACAACCGTTGCATGTGTGTGGCTGACTTTTTAATGCGAGAATATGTACTCATGAGTACATGCATAATGCATACATACATACATACTACATACATAATACATACATATGCAATGAGCATAGGTCTAGGTATGCTAGCTATAGAACACAGATGCAAGTAATACACATAAGCTCTTGTTCACGTAAGATATATATTTCTTGAAGTAAAATATAGATCCGTATGTATGTATTATGTATGTATTGTGTATGTATGTATCTGAACGCATGAGATGGGGTCACGACGGGTAAACCAGCAGCAGAGAACGCCCACAACAACAGCCATGGCGGCGTCCCGCGGGCAGGCAACAGCCTACTGGATCCAAGCCCTCAACAAGGATCGCAGCAGCAGCGACTATCCCACCCAGGAGGTGTACACACGCATCACCACTGCGGCTTGCACGGTGGAGAACACGAAGGATGCTGTGTGGATGTTCGACGCAGAGGCTGATGCCCCGTTCATCTTCGTGAGGCTAGAGAAGCAGCGAGCCATCGCTGCTCGTCTCGATTAGGTCCTACAGCAGTTTCGCAGCTCTTGCCCGACGCCCCCGCCATCATCTTCACGGCTGCGGGGGTGCTGACACCAATGCAGTTTGACGCCGTGGCTAACCCTCCTGCACAAGGAGCACCATCGCCATCGGCCGCAGCCCGTGCTAGCAGCCAGGTACAACCCTCTGCCGGCATGGATCGCCATCGCGCATCAGGGGCTGCCAAGGTCAGTAAAATAGTTGTTGCTGTTGTGTTGGGCGAAGGTGTGCTGTGTGCTGCTTTTGTGTTTGTGCTCGTTTCACACCGGGTCCCGCGTGTATCCTTATTGTGCACACATAGTAGTCCGATCTGCACGAGTGGGTCCATTTAAGAGTCAAGTAAGTAAAGTAGCTAATGCTGTTGTGTTGGGCGAAGTGTGCTGCTTTTGTGTTTGTGCTCATTGATTCCGCGTGTATCCTTTTTGTGCACACTTGTTGCAGGGGCACTGAAACGGCTATGTCCTGCTCATCAAGTTCCCGCTGCACCTCCGGCGGAGGGAAGAGCACGAGGAGATGTATCGGCGCGCGGGCCAAAGGCGAACCCCCGCTGTCGCTCATATCCCCTTACAGTATGGACTCGCCCCTCAACGACGTCGGTGCAGTCAGCTCTGGTCTGCGCGATTCAGCTTTTCTGATTGGGGACACCATCGACGCCGCTGTCGTGCCGGAGCACAACCCGTTTGGAGTACCGTTTTACATCCTGTACATCGAGACCAAGACACGCGCCAACAGCAACAACATCAAGAAGTACTTGACCAGCCTTGAGCTGCCAAAGTGACCCTACCACCGTTCCGTCATCGAGGACGCCGACGTGTACCTCGAAAACAAGGGCAAGTGCCCTGCACCGGCGAGTACAGGGTCATGGGTGGATGAGTTTAACGTTGTTTCACCTTTTCCGTACGTCGTCACCACCACCGACGTCTTCGTGCCGTGGCCCACTGTCACCAACACTCTTCAAGCATCGGTGCGTTTGCTCAGCGGCGTTGCAGCGTGCCCAAAGCTGATGGCCGCCATGCAGCGTGAGGAGCAGGCGCAACAGCAGCTGCTCATGATCGCGGCAGCGGAGGCGGCGGAGGCGGCAAAGGCGCATCAGCAGCTGCTCATGATCGAGGCGGCGGAGGCGGTTGTCAACCAGCCTGAGGCTCCTGCTGGCGCCGTGCTCTCCATTGAGGATGTGTCGCATGAGATGGGTTTCACTCAGGCGCAGCTGGCTGCTGGGTTGCAGAACATTGCGCTGCAGCGCACGGAGGAGGAAGTTGACGAGCAGCAGCGCAAGCTGGAGGCATGCCAAGCTGAGCATCTTCGCCTCGTCGAAGAGATCAAGAAGCTGGAGCCGGAGGTGCAGCGGAAGCGTGGGATCATGGCGGCGTTCAAGGGGGAGCTGGCGGGCAATGCGGCAGCGTACAGCGAGATTCAGGCGCAGCTGAAGAGGTCCAGGCGCACGCTCTGGCGAGCGTGCAGGGCTCACGACTTCACGTACGTGTATGACTACGACACTGAAACCGCAATCCTCACTCCAGTAGAGGAGGGAGAGGACGCCTACACGCGAAAGGAGCGTATTCGCGCCGGCGATATGTCCTATGATGGTGACGCTGTAGTAGAGCGTCAGCAGGCTGCACAGGACGCAGCCGATGCAGAGTTTGAAGCTCGGCGCTTTGAGGCCGAAAATGCAGGTGAAAGTGCAGAGGAGGCGGAGCAGAACGGCGACTACTAATGCAGTAGTCGCTCAGCATGCTGAAGCAGTGAGGTGTAGTTAACCTCACCGACACACACACACACGCACTTGCAACTATAAAGCACGCATGCATACATTGGTGTCCACATAATCAATAGCCTCCATGCCTCTTGAGCTTTGCATGTGGATGCCTGCATGCATAGTGGTTGTATAATGCAGAGGTGAACTTGTGTATGCCGTTCAGAATCAGTTTAAGTTTTTTTTATTCTCATCAATTAGAAACTTAGCCGGCTGAACTGACCACTTCAGCCTGAAGATTACTTTCAGGCCGTTATCACATGCACTGTTTATGAGAGCTTTAGAGAAGTAACCTCTATTGAAAATCATCACATCACCCGGATGCGTCATCTTGAAGTGTTCCAGAGTGCTGATGTTTGCTCATTACAATACGAAGACACCAAAGAGTCACAACATGTGCGCTTATTGACATCAAGCACCGAAGACAGCATGCATATAGGCCTTATATGCTGCAGCTGGTCTACTGACCGGCTTGTCATTTGTTCAAGAGTTATGATCGTGCCTGTGAAACAGGGGTGAGCGTGCACCTTACTACCATCAATGGCAAATGTATGAGGTTGGTTTTGTGTCTGTATTAGTCTATTCATGTCTTTGAAGACATCTGTAGGTAGCTTGTCACGTGCCTTTCTAATTGCTTGAGCAGTGAATGAACTGCTCTACGTGTATTGCGAGATGCGGAGCACACTGCCGCAAATACAGATGACGTGTCGTCAGGATGTTGTGCAGATGTAGGATGAAGCTGCCCTGCTCGAGTGGCGCCATGCCTGCTTAGATGCTGAACCCTTTTTCACTGCACGTTACTAGTATAAAATTTTCGTGACCAAGCACAGAGTCGATTATGGCACGTCGAGCACTGCGACGACACACTCAACTGTTGCACAGCAAGCACTGCAATCATACACTCAAGTTTTACTGTACTTGAAACAATGCACTCAAATGCAGCAACGGCAAGCTTGCACTCAATGCTGCACACGCAAGCGTTTACTCAACGTGCAGCAACGGCAAGCGTTTACTCAATGCAGCAATCACAAGTGCTCACTGAAATGCAGCAGTGGCAAGCGCTCACTGAAATGCAGCAACGGCAAGCGCTCACAAACATCACGGCAGATTTTTTATGAGGGATCCCAAATATTCTAGGGGTCCAGGCCCAAAATGCCCGCAATGCCATTTTGGCTGTGTTTTTTCTATTAGTAGTAAGAGATTTTGTTTTTTGGGTGGTTGTTCCACACTGCCAGTACAAGCATCACCATCCCACCATTGCAAGCCAAGCACAGAGTGCAGGGCAAGCCAGATATACACTTCACAGCAAATCCAGCTGTCAACGCACGCATATAGACCAGCAGCAACCTGTCAATGCATTCACGCACATGCAATTGGCAACCCTACACACGTTGGCAACTTCTTGGACAAGCAGTACATGACACGCATGCAAGTACAGGAAACACCAGCTAACGCACGCATCACCCAACAAGACAAGTCAGCAGCACATCATGTTGCATGTCCGACAAGGTAGCTCATATGAGACAAAACTGCAATATGCAAACAACAGACATTGAGCAGCAGCAGATGTGGCAAAGCACACCATGCAACACATTGAATGATTACAACACCTACTCGATTTGTGTCATGCAGGCCAGTGGCGCCGGTGCCTGCAATGAGGGGCAGAGGCCGTGACGGGCTGAAGCCAGGGGAGGCACCGCGGCTCCCTTTTTGCTAAAGTACTTGCTACAGACCCGGACACTGTCACTACTAAAGTGCACGTGTGGAATGACAAGCTGCTCCACTGAGGCTAGATCAACAGAGTCTGCCCAAGGCCTGCCATCTGCAATACATGGCTTAAAGGGATGCTGTCCAGTGTAGAAGTCTGGATTGTTCTCCGACTGATGCCCCTGAACAATGCGCGGCGCTCCCAGTGAACCTGTTGCAAACAACAGTAATGCAATGATTAGAGAGCATGTGCATGATCTGTTCACATCGAGCTGTTGCTTTGCTTGAAATCCAAAGTGGCGCGCCCCCGTGACTGCGGTGCTTATGACTGCTTGACAAGGATAGCATAGCACTGTGGTGCGCGAGGTGCCAAGGTACTATTCATAACCACATGCCATGCAGTGCATTGCACCTAGTCCTGCCCAACAGTATCGCAGAAGACATGTGCCTGTAGTAACCATGTTTGTTCCACAGCTTCCATGTCCGTGCCACAGGTTGACAGTTGATGCACGAAATACCTGAGGCTTTTGTTTAATTTCCTCACAAATTCACGGTTCTTCTCTCATCGCATACTACTGTAGTACATGCTTTTGATCGGTCAGACCTTCAACTTTGCACACACGATCATACCGGGTAAACAGTGAGGCACGTCGCTGTGCTTCACACGCCAAGGAGGATGCAACAAAAGGTCATGAAGTTTATTCACTCATTGTTTCAGTGTTCGATGCAAGCAATGCACATGTACTTACTACTATGATCCGGGAGAAGGCCACCGCAAACTGGCACAATCGGAAAAGGTTACCCTGCTCATCAGTCCGACAGACGTGCTCAGCCATACACATACTCAGTCTGGCTCTGAACATTATGGAATCACACATCAACGACCAACATGATCAAAGGCCAGCACTCCGCTCTCGAATGAAGCGCCATCGACTGCAGCACCAAAGGCAGAGGAACTGATCAGGAAGTAGTGCTACTGGCGCCGCATGCTAATCAGGAATTAGTGCTATAGTATGCTGGCAACGCATGCTTACAATCGAGACAAGTACCGCATGCATGGTACTTGAATGAGTGCTCAGCTGTACGCATACTGACTCAGAACAGCAATATGGATGCAAAAATCAACAACCAACCTGATGAAAGGTCGGCACTCCGCTCCGAAGTAAGCACCATTGAATGCAACCACCAAAGCCGAATCCAAAGAGCGATGTGTCTGCGCGCGCTCTGCACCAGCACGATCATAGTCCCTGCGCTGCAGCAGCACCTCCTGCACGCGGGTGGCAGCAGTATGCAATCAAGATGTAAGCATGCACGTGTGTTGCTGCAAAAGTCGCAATGCAACGTGGGCACAGAAACAAGGGCTGACAAGATGTGGTGCACAAGTACGGTAAATAGGTTATTAGAATCCCCGTTCCTTAACAAGGCCGGTCTTCAGATCCCTTCAGAATGGGGTTTCTTATACGGCGTATCAAAAAGGGGTATCTTGTACAGCATTGCATGTAATCTATATGATTGCCTTACACAAAGCGAACCCGGCGTCTTGCCTACACTCCCTTCGAGATTGCTGTAAGAACCAGGTACACCTTATACGGCATACAAGATACTCGTATCTGATACAGAGGTAGTCTCTTATACCCTGTGATTAACGGTACAGTGCTACCAAATGCACAACGAGGACCCAGGCGTCTGGCACGACGCGCAGTGACATAGACACAAAGAGATACCCGTGTCTGATACAGAGAAAGTATCTCAAATACCCCGTGATTTCACGGCATAGTGCTAGCAAATGCACAACGGGGACCGTGACCCAGGCGTCTGGCACGACGCGCAGTGACACAGCCACTGTGATTGTACGCAGCAACCCTTACAGCGCAAGGCACATGGGGATGAACCAGCCATCAAGACTGAAAGCCATCTTCTAAGTTCCATGTAGGCCGTCTCAAGTGCAGGCTGCAAGTGCATCAGATGTGGTGCACGAGGACAGTGCTACCTAGTGTAGAGAAAGCAGGCAGGAACCTGGCACTACTAGCACAGCCACAGATTACAATCAGGAAGATGCTAAGCGCCCGTCTGCAAGTTATAACGTAGATTGCGTGTAAGGCAACCGTGACACATGTGTAACTGCTAGTCAATATGACACTGCAATGGCTGGACCTTCACAAGTACGCCAACAGCAGGCTTCCACACCGTGATGCAACGGTCTTAAGCAATGGTGTGACCAGTAAATCTGACCGTCTTGGCCACATCCAGAAGGACAAGCGAAGTTGTTGATGAGTACTACGGTGCAGGCAAGTTTGAATGCTGACCTTATAGTGGCATCTTAGCTTTCCTGAGACTGCACGTTGCGGTGGCCAGGTGAGCCTTGTGCGGGTCGAAAAGTCGGAGTGACGCTTCTGCCGGACTTTGTACAACACGTCCCGCGAGCACCGCCGCCCGCCAATCCACTGGTCCTGTTGGAACTGCTCCCATACCATTTTCTGTGCATTGGCAAACAGGGCAGGAACGTCAACATTGCGAGTCTTGTTTAGGTTTTCTGCCACATAACTGTACAGTAAGCAAGTCCAAAGCACATCAGCGCTTAGGTGATTGATATCTGCATGTAAGCCTTAGCGAGGCCCTCGAGATCGTGTTCGCTTACTGCGCATCCTTGATGAAATGGTCGATACCAGTGCTGCTGTTGCAGTTACGCACTTTCAATGAGTGCAAACATTATGTGAAGCAGAGATTGCTCTGCCAGTGATGTGTGTGACCTCTGCTACTTGCACAAGCGTGCAAACGCGGTTTTATGCTTTTGTTACTTTACGCAAGCGTTTCTTACCATACCTTAGCTCAGACTGGGGCTTTTGTGTACTCAGCCTGTACTCACAGTGGCTGCCAGTGTCATGAAGGCTCGTGCGTTGGGACCCTTCGTGAAGGGGCTAAGACACTGTGCTTCATGCTACAGCTTCAGAGCACACCTCTTGTTGCAGTTGTCTGCGACTTGAAGTTTGTGAGCCAGTTGGCCCACAGACCACACACCCCTGACGTAACAGCAGAGAGCATATTGACCGTGTGAAGGCAGTCAGAGTTGTTGATGTCTGTAGACGTGGCAATGCCCACACCAGCAGAAGTGCCGTTCGGTGTTAAACGTAAAACCTGCCGAGACCGCAGCAGGACGCCTTGACAACCAGCAGCAGCAGCAGCAGAGCAGAGGAGCACGAGGTCGCCACGATGGGGAGGCAGGCAGCGCTGGTAAGCGTAGCGCTGCAGCTGCTACAGCCGTCCGATCCAGGAAACCGCGCAGCAGCAGCAGCAGCAGCAGCGTGAGATGTGGTGAGTGCAGCTTGCAGGACATTGCCCTTGTGTGTCGCTACTGCCGAGCTGGCGCACAACACATTTGCTTTCAGTTGGCCATGCAAGTTTCTGGCACTGCTGTGTGGCAGGTTTCCTCAAGTAGAATCGGTGTTGTGACTCTTTTCTACACTCGTTGCAGATGGTTGCTTGTGTACTTTTGCCATTTGTGTCCGATTGCGTGTGTAGCAACAAGTAGTATATGTCCAGACCTACAGTATGTGTTTGCGCCTTCTTCGTTGAGGATCCTGCATCCAGTATGTAGTCAGCCTGCATTGGCATTGAAACTTATATATGCTTTCGTGTTTCGCACGCAGTCCCTGCGACAGCCTGTGGGAGACCCTGGCTACGCCGTTGCAAGCGAGGCCAACGGCTGCGGCCAAAGCGGCACGGCTGCAACCTGTCTTCGAAGTCGGCTGCCGCAATGTCGGTGGCTGCTGCTGATCCTGCCGGTGCTGGTGCTCATGCACCTGGCGGACCCTTTGCGGAGCTGGTCGAGCCTGTGAGACGACGTCATGCGTGAGCATCGCGCGGAGTCCATTGCACGGCTGTGAAAATGCTCAGGGCCCAGCATGACACCCCGTGTTTTGCGGGTGACCAGTGCGCAGCGGTGTCACAGGCTGTTTCGATGGCATGCGCGACGCCCTGGGCGTGATAGGCCAGTGCCTCTTTGGTGCCTTGCTTGCTTGTGATGGTGTGCGCTTTTAGGTTAGTGCTTGGAAGTCTGCCACTTCGCCTTGACATCATCTACATCACTGATTGGAATTCATAAAGTAAGAAATGCATCGCAAGTGATGGTGCAGCTGATTTTGGTCGAGTGATGTGTTACAGCGAGGCCCAGGCAAATGGGGTGGTTGCGCTAGTTGGAGATGGTGCAGAGATCAGCACCAAGATCACATCAAAGGAGGCTAGAATTGGGGGACTGCGCTGGTTCATCAATGTGCACAGAGCAGCCGAGGGTGCCAGTGCTGCCGATGTTGTGGAGGCACTCAACGCAGCTTGTCTTGTTTGGAGGGGGGGCGGAGTGTGATGCACTGACCTGGAGGGGCATCGCTCACAAGGCTTTGAGAGGATCAACCTGGCTGCTGGCAGGTGGCTGCGACAAGGGACTGAAGAGGCAGGTGTCGGGCAGCTTGTCTGAAACATTTGTGACATTGGCATATTGGCATTCCTTGCACACCAGCAGTGCTGTAACTCCTGAAAATATGTGCTCTGAAAGATGCCACAAGCAGCTTCGCACTGCCTTGTGATACGAGTTAGAGGGAGGGGGGGCTATAGAGGCTAAGGGGGAGGGGGAGTGCAACAGCGACACGGCAGGATTTAAGTGTTTGGCATTCTCCATGCCTTGTAAGCGGCGGAAACCTGCGAGGCTGATGTTGGCAATGAGGTATGCACAAGAGGGAAACGAGTGCCCAATTCTACGAAGGGGCAACAGTTTTGTGTGACTGCTAGCAGCTGTTACTGTTCCAGTGCAAGCAGCGTGTCTTGCTGCTCTGTTATTTGTGCTTCTGCGACATCAGCTGTGTTTGTCAGGATACTTGGAGCATTTGCTTGAACCATATGCCACAGCACAGGCAAGGCAGCTCCCCTCGCGCCCTTGTATGGTAATGATTACTGGCTGCAGAAGCCCCTTTACCACTCAACCTAGGGGGTGTAATCGCCTTGACACTCAATGTGGCCCACACACGGACGTAAACTTGTGACCCTGGCATCATCACAAGGTTCACGTGATGTGTGTGTCTGGCTTGTCAATGAATGCATATGGAGTAAACTTGTGACCCTGGCATCATCACAAGCTTCACGTGATGTGTGTGTCTAGCTTGTCAATGAATGCATATGGAGCACAAGCCAGAGCAGTAGATCTCAGAGATAGACCGTATTGTCGTAGCTCTGAGCTTGCCCCAAGACATCAGGCGTGGGGGGACGGGTCCTAGAAACACATGTGCGGACGTAAACGCGAGGCATACGATGATAATTGAGGTATGTATATCAAATTTAAGCTGCAGGTAGTTGGATGCTGGCAGACGTTGATTGGCGCTGGCACAACGAATGTATATCAGTGGTACAAACGCAGATGCACTGAAGCTGTACGTGCCAGGCGTGCAATACGCACACATCATCAGCATTTTGAGGACTACACATGTGCCCACCAGCACATGCGCATGAGTGTTTTGGCACGTATGCACATTGGCCATCGGACAAACGTGAGAGCTTTGGGGCACATACATCATAGTGCCACAGTGTTGGAATCAGACATAACCGCCAGCACTACATGCTTGGGCGCTGGGGAATGGCACGGCAAGAGGCGGAAGGTGCATGCAAACACATGGGAGGTGGTTGGGAGAGACGCATTCGCCAGGGGTCAATGAGTGCCCACTTTCACAAAGGAGACAGGCTGTTAGTGGTCAAGCGCTTGGCAATTTGCTGCGACCAATACGTGTATTATATCATCACATCAAGCATCTTTGCTGCGGGACAAGATATCTTCTGCCGCTTGCTACTGGTGCCTGTGAGCAAGTAGGTTGTGCAAGTGAGTGTGTAGTGGTGCAGTTGTGAGCAATGTATGAAGGAGATGAGCAGCCGAAAACTGAGATGAGTAGCTCAAGGCGCATAATGCTGGCATGGGTTCTCGTGAGGGCCTGGTTCTCGGGCGGCCCCGAACACCGCTCCCCGTGTCCTATGCCGGACCTCTGGACTTGAGGAGTCCGGCATATATACTGCAGTGCTCCAACTGCAGCAGAGTGTGTGAACACCCTCTCTGGTGCTGGGTGAGCTCTTCTGCTTCTGTCTGCCAATTTTGGCTGCCTGATAGCGCACAACTACCACAGTATATGCTAAAGAAATTCCTGTCCTGCATATGTAGCAGCCAGCAGCAACAGCAGCAAGCATTATCAGCAGCAGCAGCACAGCAATAGCTGCGCGCAAAGCAGCAGGCAGCAACACACAGAGGAGAGCACAAGAGGAGGAGCAGCACGTGGCTGCAGCAGCAGCACCAGAAGCACTGATGTACTCTTGCTTACCAGGAAGAAGCAGAGTCACCAAGGATGGGTTGACAAAGAAACAAACAACAGAACTCCCACCAACAACTGCGTCCAGGTGCCAGATAGGTGTATTGCCCTGCTGCTGCCTCAGAGTAGGCCGGCAAGCATCAAGAAAAACAAGACAAGAAACTGTTGGCAGTTTCACAACTGCAACTTTACGGATCAACCTCAGGGTTACGGCTGTTGCCACACAAAACAAGCCACACAGCGGCCCACAAAGCTGGGCAAATTTTTGGCTCTGTGGGGCTGAGGAAAAAAATAAGAAAAAAAGGGGAGAAAAAGAAGAGAAAAGGGGAAATTTTTGACTAGAATTGCGATGCGTCCAAGTGCGTGCCAAGCCGTGCTGTAAGCGGTGCTGCTCCATGGTTTTTCTCTTTTATGTCTGTCTGATGTTTGTACAAAGATGGTGTGCTCTCAAAGCACACATACGCTGCCACTGGGCTCTGCAGCGCAGCAGCCGTAGCTGCGAAGTCATGCATGCAGAAATGATGCCGTGACATCAATCATGGCAAACTTTGGCATGTCAAGGGCTGTACGTACAGCAGCACATACTTGCTTGCATCCCTGGCTCTCATGATCGGCAGTGAGAGAGTTAGGGGTGCGCGTTGGTAACAGTGTGGCTGGCAGAAGCCACACGGTGCAAACCTGAACTTGAAGCAGCATGAAGCAGGCGCCAAGCACAGATTCCAGTGCGCTGTGATATAAGAATGATCTAAAGCGCATATTACCGCTCATACGCAATGCAAAGTCACTGATGACACCATGAGATGACCATAATCAAAACAGCCTGATGTGCGCACCCGTTCTACCCCTGCCTTGAGCCACACAAATCAAGACATCTTCACGGCATTCAAACCATCAATGACAACCTGCCCAATGCCATGTCAGGCAACACATAGTGGTGCCGCAGTGCCACAAATATGGAAGCCACAAGAAATGCAAGGACATGGGAAGTCTCATTATGACAATTGAGAAAACTACACTGTGGCATCATCAGCGGCATCATCAGCGGCATGAGCTGAGTCAGAGGCCTGCCGTTTTGCTGCTCGCTGGATTGCCTTTCGCTTGCGATCTTTCTCACGCTTCACCAGCACCGCAGGCAGCTCAGCTTCCGAGAGCGGAGCAGGCGGCTGCTTTCGCTTGCGCTCTGCTGCCCGTTGCTTTGATTCCCGAAACTGCCTACGCCGCGTCTCGTCGGCATCATCGACGGCAGATGACGGGGGCTGCGTGGCTGGCTGCAGCTGCACCGTTGCGGCGCTATGACACGTATGAATGTCACAGGCAGCGGCATGCCACCAGCAGGTGAGGCTCCGTGCTGCGCTGCAGCTGAGCGGAACCATTGCCTTTCATCGGTGGCACTATTGCCACGGGCTCGTCACGTAGCCTGTGCTTCAGCTGCTGATATTGCGCGTCTAGCACTTCCATGCTGCCGCATCGTGCACAACGCTACGTGACAACTGAACAGCAGCTGTTTCTAGCATCAATATGCCAGCCGACATAGCATGCGAAGACAGCGCTGCGGGCTCACGGACAAACACCTCTGGACCCAGGCTACTAGTAAGCACACTTCGCACACAACCCTCGGATCGTGATGCGCTTACGTGGTACACCCAGCTTCTGAGACACCCACTGAATGCTATTGGACACTGCCCCTGCAGCAGCCTCACCGGTGCTAGGTCTGGCGCCATCACGCTGCTGCTGCTGCTGTTGCAATAGAATCTGGTGACGCTGGTGCTTGAGCACAAAGTGCATTCCATGTCTCACGACCACGGGCTGCAGCAGCTCTTGTTGCTTCCTGTCAGCAAGTCAGCATCAGCTGATGCGCACTGAGCTGCTGCCGCTGCTGCTGCTGCTGCTGTGAAGCTGATGCATTACCAGCAGCTACTAGCGCATCTCCAGCGTGATGAGACTCAGAAGTTGCACCAGTTACGTGAGCGGCAGCAGCAGCACAGCAGTAGCAGCAGCTGTGTTTGCTGTGTTACTGAATCGGTGTCTGTGTCCGTGGTCCCACCTCCAGGCAACGCATCAAAGAGCTGCAGAGCTTGATCATCCAGAATGCCCCCATCTATCTCGTCGCTACAAAGCATCTACAAGCACAATTAAAGCTCGCTGGACGAGCTCTCGTGTGCTGCTGCAGCAGCAGCACACCAACTGCCATTTCACTCCCCCTGTCCATTCCACAAGACCCCCCACCCAAGCTGAAATACTGCCTCTCCCAAGCTGGCAGGAGGTAAGCTGGGAGTCTGTTTCATTTGTACATTGGCGCTAGTGCAGGTTCGCTGCTGCTGCCAGAACGTTGGGCGTGATTCGCTGTCAGGTTTTCTGCAATGTTCGACGTGATGTGCTGCCACCATCGCAAGCATGTTGGCCACCTGCGCAAGCATGGAGGTCAGGAATCGAGCAGGCTGTGGCGCAGATGCACTCTTGCTGCTGGCATTCGAGGCGGACATCTTCGCTGCTGCATGCGTGCTATTACCGGTGCCACTTGACGCCGTTGATTTTTGTTGGTGCTGCTTTACTGTGCGCGCAGTAACTACATCCGATTCATTTCTGATGGTCAGTGATGATGCAATTGTGGTGGCTGCAGCACTCGCTCTGTGGGGCTCATGAACTAATTGGTGATGCAGTGGCAGTCTCAAGGCCTCTACGAATGCTGGTTGCACTTGCAACACCAGCCGGAATTTGAATGAGAGGAATTTGAATTTGCAAATGCAGGGCCAAATGACTTTGGAAAGTGAGTGTGGTGCCTCAGAAATGCTGTTGGAAAAATTGTAGCTCATATTTCTGCAAATGCTAACTGGAGCATCCTCAGATGAATTTCCTCACTTCCCAAATGCATTTCCTCAAATGCATTTCCAAAGAGCCAAAGGGCAATTCACAGATGCATTGGCTGCCAACTCAGCAGCATTTGGCGCCTGCAGCAGAAATTTGGCAATCCTCTTCAAATGCATTTGGGGAGCAACTGTAAATGCTTCGGAGCAGAATGTGATGCATCTGGGACAGCATTTCAACTGCAAGCCGAGCATTTCCAGATGCATCCAGCATCTTTGATGTGCATTTTCGATGCCATTGAAATGCGTTCAAGCAGCGTTGCAAAAAAAATTTGGGCTGTGCCTGTTCCGTCAAGCATCTTCCTGACGCCCAAATGCCTCAAATCCATTTCTTGAGCATTTGCAAATCCACTGAGCAGTGTTGCAGGCGCAGGGTCATGCACAGCATCATAGATCGAGCAAACACAGCAGCTAGAGCTCATAGCACGAAATCGCATGAGCGCAGAAAAGCGCGGCTGCCCTTCACGGACCGCATGTCAAACGCAAAATCCACCACCTGGAGCAACAGGCAGAGCACAGATGCTCAGCAGCGCAAACTGAACAGCAGGAACTCCACTGCTGCACTTTGGGGACCAGGGAAATGGATGAACAGAGGCGAGGTGTCGAGTGAAGGGACAGAGCAGGTGAGTTTCGCTGTTCGATAGCAAGCTCCGTCGCGCTGATGCTGCACCACTTTAGCATGCCCTCAAACATCATCGCTGTCGGTTGTAGTACCAGAAGGCGGCAGTGCCCGTGGCATTGTGGAGCGTTAATGGTGCTGTTCTTTCTCTCTTGACTGCTTCATGTTAAAGCACAGCCGTATTCGCCTGCCTTATGACGCCTCTACTCCGTTGTGCCGGCTTCTGCGATACTTCATCGCTGATTTGCTTTGATGAGGCACCAAGGGAAGCTGTGTGATTGATGGTTCCTTTTTTGCATGTTGCTGCTTGCAGAAGGCGGGCAGCATGGAGGAAGCTGCAGAGCTGAAGGCAAGCAGCATAGAGGTGGCTGAAAGAGCTGACGGTGATTGCCGACAGCAGGTGAGGTGCTGGCAGGAGGTCAAGCTGTACAGCCCGTGAGATTAATCTGGCACTACCCAACATTTGACCACGTGTGCCGTAAGCTGAAGGCACGCATAGTGCAAGAGGCAACATTGGGGACTGGGAAGCATGGATAGCAGAGGCGAGGTGTCGAGTAATCGAGTGAAGGGACATCGCCGTTGCTCTCGTACGGCAGTGCCAGTGCACGACACTGGGGGTTGAAGTCACCGCTTGTGAAGCATTGTTTGCAAAGGCGAGAACACATTGATGCAACACCACAAGAGCTTCCTTTCTCCCCTGAGTGCTTGATTGCCACTGCGGTCGCCTGCCTTGTTGCGTTGTACTATGTTGTGCCGGCGCTTCTGCGATACTTTCATTTCTGGGGGAGAGGTTTAAATATATCGGACTTGGTCGAACTTTTTCCAAAAAGAGTCAGTCGGTCGATGCAAACCAAACCGAATGGGCAAACCGATGGCGGCCAAAATCGGCCATGTATTGTGTCAATTGGTCCTACAAGGGCTGCCCCAACGCCAACATTGCGTTTGATGGCTGTGGCAACCCCTGGGCATGGCCTACAAGCATTTGCAGTTCACCACGCAAAGTCAAATTCGATCGTCGACGCGGGGGGTACCGCAACTCAGACAGTCTGTGCTTTACTGGTGTTTCATGACATACCTCAATGCAGAGGGGTAAGCTGGGTGTGTCTAACTGCCTTAGGCACTTTATAATCGATTACAATCCTCAGCGAATTATTAAAGTAAATTTACATTCTTATGACGTGGCTGCGCGAGTGCCCTTGGCTTTCGGGGTCAGTGACTACCGAGTGGTGTACGCTGCCCAGCATGCTTCCTTCTTACAAAACTACCCCTCTACAAAGCCAGGCACTGTCTGGCAGCATAGGTTGTGCACTGCCTTGCTACACCTCTTGCATGCGTGCTGACCGACCAGCCCGAGCTGAGGTCAGTGCATGGGGTAACACCACATCCAGCCGCCTGCGGGGCCACAGCACCACCAGCCCAGCTGACGCTGAAGATCTGGTGAGACGTGCTCGCTTTGCAGTTGGTTTCACAACTGCGTCCGATTCCCCACCTGCCTCACTGGCGTCAGCGTCAGAATCTGCACTAGACTCGGAGTCGTTGCTGCTGTTGGTGCTGCGGTGAGCTCTGCAGATGTGCTAGCCCCAGCTACCTGCCAGTGGTCCAAGGTTGGCCTACCGAGGATGTCAGCAACAGCTGTCCCTTCCCAACTAATGGTATCATAGACGTCGCGCAGGGTGGCCTCAGCTGGCAGCAGCAGTTTGTTCGCACACTGCTGCAGCTCTGTGGACCCAGGCGTGATAGCATGGTACACTAAACACCTGCATGGGCCACATGGTGGCAGCAGCGACGCCGCCTCTGGCCACTGATGTAGCATACGCCACCGCCAGACAGCAGCACGGAGCCAACCCTCAACTTCAAGAGTGACATGCCACTGAACACCGCCCAGGGCAGCAGCAAGCAAGCACAGCAGCAGCAGCAGCAGCAGCGTCACAGTTAGGCATCGAGGCTGTCTAAAGTGTCAAGTGCACTTGTTCTGTGCTGTGGCAGCATTTTTGGATGTTCTATAGGTTTGGAGGGTTTTTTGGTTTGCATGGCCGGAGACCCAAAAGTGGGTCGGGCGTCGCCCCGAGTCCGATATATTCAAACCTCTCCCCCCTGCTGTGCTTTGTGCGTATTGGATTCAGGGTTTTATACCGCGTCTTGCCTGCGTTCCGCTGTGCAGATGGCAGGCAGCATGGATGAATCTGAAGACCAGGCAAACCAGCGCATGCTCGAAGACCTGTGGCAGGTGGCAGGCCAGAAGCTCAACAACGATGCGGACCTGCTGGCTCTGGTCAAGCGGGCAGCTTCTGTTCTCGTGGAAAACGAGCTGTTGCACGCACAGCTTATTGCAGATACTAGCGACGAGGAGCTGGTGGCATTTGGGCTGAAAACGGGGGTGATCAAAGCTCTCAGAAGGGCATTTGGTGAGCTACGCTCACAACTCTAATGTTGCTGTGCCTAGTTGTGTTGGTAACATTGTTTAGCATGCAGCATATCGCCTGCCATATGGAGCCTGCTGCATTATAGCCCATGTGCCGAGGCGTCTTGCGCTGTGCATGATGTGTCCGCATCGCAAGTCACTCATGCAGGCGCACGCTTTCGTCCTATGTTATGGCTCATCTTTTTGGTGCGCTGTCTGCTCGTTTCCTCGATTCCACATCTATGTACGTGCATGACCTGATTCGCACTGCAAGTCCCTCATGCAGGCGCACACGTTCATACTAAGATACGGCTCAACTCTTTTGGTGCGCTGTCGGCTCGTTGTTTCGCCGCCACATCTGTTTATGCTCCCAGTGCCTCGGTAGGATGTGTGCACATCTTCAACCCAGTGCCATGCTATCCTCTGGCTGCTGTTGCTTTACGGCAATATAGTGTCTGCCGATTCACTCTTGGTTGTCAACGGTAGCAAATATGCACACGTGCTGCTCAGGGCCACTCTGCTGCTGGCTGTTGCTGTGCACCAGCGGTGTCGCAGCGTCGATGTGCTCACCAACTGCGACAAACACATGTCAGCTTGATTCAACGTAGTAAGCACTGTTGCTCAGGCCAGTCATGCTTATAGCTGGTTTGCCATCATGCCACATCTTGTAATACGTGCCCGATATCTTGCCCACCGCGTTGTGCATCACTGCCTTGTCTGTCTTTACCCTCAGGTGCCGCGCAAGTCGTAGGTGCCTCGGCTGCAGGTGAGATGGTTGTTGTATGCATTGCATATGTTCTTGTGTTTCCCTGCAGATGGTGCAGTTACCGTTACCTGTGCCCTGGACTTTGTTTTGTGAATCGCCCAATTTCATTGGGGTGCTGGTTAAACATAATGTTTTGCAGGCGCGAATATCTGAGGCATGTTGTTTTTCGCCCAAACTCTTTTGCCGGTGTAGAATTAAAGTCATGCAATAATTTGAGGGAGCTGCTGTTGAGTTTGTGAAATGAGGAGCGGGGAATAGATGAAAAATTGCCAGCAAAGGATGAGATAGGGTTGCCATCAGTCCAATGCCGAACCAGATGCAATCGACACTGCATAGCAGTCAGCATCAGCGTAAGTTCAAAATCAAATAATTTTTGATGTTGGCCAGTCATCATGTGCGCTTGTTGTGCTGCAGTTTCACTGTTGTACTCATAAAACATGCCTTGTTGGTGTAATCTGTAATCATTGCGCACAATGTACAGCAGCACAAGCTGCCTCAAACAGCGATGTTCTCAGCAGATGGCGCCGGTGCTGATGCTGGTATCAAGCATCGTGCAGATGGCAGTGCTAATGCAATAATGGTGCTGGTGATGATGTGGGGGGGGGGGGGTTACTTGTATGTGACGATGCTCGGCCTGGCCACCATCACAGCAAGCAGCGCGCTCGTTGCCGCACTGTCACCGACAAGCCACCATGTACCATCGGCGCTCAGTTCTCCTTCGCGCTAATTGCGCAAGTGATCAAACCGAGTAAACTTTACGTTGCAACCTTCACTGGTCGCTTGCTTCAGCCTGACGCTTTCATGAATGCATACCTGACGACAAAATCTGGTGTTTGATAAATACACAGTGAAACTGCAGTTTGAGCACTGCGCCACAAGCACTTTGGCATGCGCCCCCATATGCGGCCTCAGGCAGCAGCGCCCGGTTTCTCAAAGCGCCATGAGCGTGAGCTGTATATAAGCGTGTGACGCGTGCTGTGAGTTTTCAAATCCGACCTTTTAGCTAGCCCCGCTGACCTTTGGTTCGAAAGCACCACACTGCCTGCCACAGTGCATGCCGGTATCCCTGCTTCAGCAAATTATCGGCCACAGCCCCCACTTCATGGCCCATAAGATGGGTACTGTCGGTGTTTTCAGGTGACGAACAGGGAGTGAAGGACAGATGAACAGATGACGCTGCCTGTGCTTGAGCAACCTGAAGATTGTGTGTTGCCATTCTGCCTGGTCATGCCCGCATCTCTTGTTGTGGCGCGCCTGGCGAGCAATGGCTGCTGGAGCAGCTCTTTTGCAGCTGTTCAAAGCAGCCTCCCAAACATGCACCTGTTCTGGTTTGGGTGGACAGTTTGGTGTGGGTGGACATTGACGCCTTGCTGATGCTGCAGGTGCTGTCACCTGCCTGGTGCACTTGTCATGAGTTTTGACTAGCTCTAAAGGGCATCTATCTCCAAACAAAGACAACTGTTCTCAACCAAACTGCGTTTGTCACACCATTTTCTGTGCGTGACTTCTGTTGGCGGCAGACGCGGCATGGAAACGTCAGTTGGACGCCATCCAGGCAACCACACTTGACACGCAGGCGGAGCTAAAGCGCTTTAAGGTGTCAGAGACAACCTTCAACTCTGATGGACAGCGGCTGTTGACCAGCTGCGTTGAAACCTCCGACGCACACTCTGTACTACCAACCACTGATCCCCCGAGACTGGAAGTCGTGCAGCGCCTCCTTGCACCTGATCTCCAGGAAAAGTGGGATGCAGCTGAAACTGAGGCCGACTTACAGGTACATTATTGTCATCCCTGCTTGGTTATTTGGCTGCGGCTGGTTTGAGGTGATGTGAAGTTGGCGTCATGTTCTTTCCTATCAGGTGCTTTGTGGTCACGACACTCGTGTGAGCAGACAAAAAAACGAGAAACGCCCATGACTCAACAGTTGTGACTTTGGCGAGTATGCAGGCGTGCACCGCACACTCACGATATGGTCTGGATTGCAGTCGCTCAGAAATTGAAGTTACGCAAGCGGGGCGCTGAGTCCAGGTGGATTACTTGCAAAGGGTAGCAGTGTTCGGCCATCACTGCATGCCAGAGCAGGCGGCGGCAGCAGCAGGCAACAGCACCTTCTCGGTAAATCGTGGGCAAACTTAAGGTATTGAGTAGTGTTTACCTGTTCATTCAAGATTCCAGTCACTTCAGCCATGTGCATGTTACCCCTCGTTGTTTACCGTCTATACACACACATGGTGACATTGGCACATCTGCATCATTTGCGACGCACTTCTCTAACGAATTTTTGCCTGCCCTTGCTGTGTCCTCTCGTTGGCTTGCCTATGCAGGTACTTTTCTGCGAGGCAATTGTGGTCATTGTAGACCACATAAAGGCAACACTGCGCAGAGCGGCAACCTATACAGTCCTGGACACACATGAGAAGGGATATAACAAGTGCCCAACTGCCAAGATTGACGTATCGCTGTCCAACTCACCTGAGGTAAGAGAGTTTTATATAAATGTCTTCAGTGCATGAGCATGGTTGTTTGCTGTTGTCATATATATGAGGAGCAACAGGTCATTCACACCGCTCTGACCTGCTTTGCACATCCGATCTTGCACGCACAGGCACTATGGACGACTCTAATATCTCTCCTGGAGCTGAAATTCGATCTGAGCAAGCAAGACCAGTACGTCACGGGGCTCAGCCAGGTAAGATCAAGTGCAATCAAAGCTGAGTATTCATTTAACCTCGTGAGCAATCACATTATAAGTGTATGAGCTCATGTTCCACCGTGCGTTTGCATCAGCAGGTGCTTGATCGGTTTCGCAAAATCTGCGATCAGCAACCCCATCGGCAGTTTGGAGTATTCGGTTTGCTAGGGCGCACGGAGATTGGGCTGATCCGGCTGGACTGCGCTCGCCTTCCAAAAAGGACTGGTCGCCTTAAATTTAGCTGGGATAGCGCTAACGAGGGCTTTCAGGTGCGCACTCACCCATGCTGGAAACACCAACGTCACAATCGGTCATGCTTTGTTCTGCAGATAGACTGGTGTGAAAATTGAAGTGCTGGGCCACTACCAGTCCAGCAGGAGCAGCGCCCTCACCAAGTGATGCCGCGCATTGTAACAAAGTGTGCTGGTATTGCGACCCATAACTTTGCTTCAGATGTGATACAGCACCCCAATGCAGACAGCGCATGTGTGCATGACTCAAAGGCCGCGCATGATCAGCAGGTCTTCCTCAGATGAAGAGAAGTAGATAATCTCTGATGTGTTCAATGTGTCTTGTGCACCGTGCATCCGCGCGCCCATCGCCCTACTCTCAGTTTGCAGCATTGAACAGTCAGCGTTCGCAGAGAAGGCAGGTACCTCATTCATCGTTTTGTAGTGGAGCCCTAGCTAGTCATCTGCCCATCTACCCAGAACATCCTCCCAGTTTGCATCGCCTGTCAGCGCCCACTCTTGTTCAAAGAGAGGGCTTGTACCTTACAGGTCATCTTTGAGCGAAGCTGCTGTTCTTCACCGGCAGCACTGCATGTCATCTCTGTCTAGTGAACCCCAGTCAATGTGTACTGCCTACACGTGTATGTGCAATTTACCCGTGCTTCCTCGGATGTCAGTACTCCTTCCTCCGCATCATAATACTTGCAGCACTTTTTGCCAAGCAATCGACGCAAGAACACAGGGCCGAAAATGCAAGCTCCGATAACAATATGAAGATCATGTCTCCTTTGATGACTTAGAACTGTAGAAGCACCTGCTACGCTCATGTGCGCTCGCAACTGCAGTTTCCGTGAGGCTTACATGTTCGCTTGATCGTGGTGACCGAGAGGTAGCTTACTGGTGTGCAACCTGCAGTGTGCCATCTGCAGGAGCGCTCACGCATGCCATCGTAGTTCTTCTGCTCACCTTTAAACATAATCTTCATGTATCTCGTGTCTGCTTACCCCCATGGGCGACAGGCCACTGCTTCAAGGTTGTTGCTGGCAAGCTGCTTTAGCAGCCGATTTTTGCAGTTACCCATCTCACCACAGCAACATCTGCATGCGCTTCCCGCCACACCCAATA
Organism: Tribonema minus; assembly: GCA_017506865.1. Lineage (NCBI taxonomy): Eukaryota > Xanthophyceae > Tribonematales > Tribonemataceae > Tribonema > Tribonema minus. Next base: position 267,675 of record JAFCMP010000528.1, on the reverse strand, counting down.
TGATTGTGGGAGATCATCACCACCCCTGCAGGTTGACTGCTGCGGATATTCAGCACCGCTGGCACAGCATCGCCATCACCACCCTTTTACTGATCCATGTGTTTGCACGCTTAGCCAGGGTCGATGCGACCTGTCTAGAGCCACCCCCGGCCTCAGCCATGGCTTCTATTGCGCTGCTGTGCCATGCCTTGTACTGCCACAACCAGCCTCTACCACCGCCATTGCCAAACGCAGCCGCTTTCGCGGTTTGGTGCCTTCGCCACCTATCGGGCGTGCAATTTTTGCTGCTTTTTCCCCCGCAATAAAAAGAACGCAAACTTCAACAGCCGCTACTTCAAGTTCCATCCGATGGGTTTCCTTGCAAAGTGACTCATTCATTAGCTCTTGCTCTCAAGTTTGAGGTGATGTGTTGTGTTCAAAAACCATGTGATCAAAAGATATACACAGCAAGGCAAAGTGTTGCAAGTATTATCATATGGAGGAAGTATTACTGTTGCTGTTAGTGAACGTCCCATAATAGGACCAAATTCAGCAGCATCACGAGCAGCGTTTGCTGGTAGTGTTTTACGGTAATGGGAGGTGATTTGACATCCGGAGTAGCACAAGGCAACCGGCGGTGGTAGCGCTGATTGGTCGCGGTCATGGTCGGATACTTGCTTCTGTCTGCCTTGTGCGATGCAATGACACCTGCGTTACACTGTGCCTCGAACTTGTGATGCTGGTCATGTGACAGGCACTGCTGGCGCTCCTGTCTGCCAAGCCCAACGAGGTGGGCTATTCAACCCCCATCCTGCCTGCCGCATTCACCGCCAGCAACAGGCGACGGCTGCGAGACTTTGTGCCCATAGCAGTGGTGACGCGTGCTGGCATCAGCCGGCATGCCACATATGTCTACAAAGCCTTGATGGCTGAAAGGGACATTGTTGCGCTGAAAGTGGCACCGCAATGTGACGTGGAGCATGAGGTGAGTAAGCTATGCAACTGCTTGGCGTAGTTGCTGTTGCACGTTGAGCTCTCAGCTCCAACGCGTCATCTCGTTTTCCTGTGCGTTGCTGTGGCCAGTTGCGAGGTCAAGCTGCATCCACCCCTGCTTCTACATACCAATCATACGAGCTGAGCTTTTCATGACGTGCACTGACACAGATTGCACTGTCCACACTTCGTTACTTTTTCTACAGTGTAGTGCTCCATCGTGAGGCATGCATGACGCTACTCCTCCATGACCTGTGTGTATGCCTGCCAACTCAGCGCCTGCTGTTGGCAGTCTTGCGGCAGCATCTTCGTACGTCACCTGATGTTCTTTTGTGCCGTGCTTTTCCACTGCGTGCAGGTTGCAGCACTCGATGCACTGGCGAAGGTGGCTTGTGTGCCGCGGCTGCATGCCCGAGGCAGCATGCCACCCCCCCTTGATGATTTTCACTACATCGTCACCACCCCTGTTGGACAGCACATAGGCACCGACGCTGCACCTGCGCTTATTATGCAAGTGGTGCTGGACGTGGCAGTCGTGATCCAAGCCATGAGCCAGATGCAGCTGTTGCACAGGCAAGTCAACTGCTACTACTGTAGATGATGACGATGAAGACGAGTACACAGTTTAAGACGGGTATGCTGATCAGGGGGGGGGTTGAATCCCTTGTCGCAAGCACAGTGCTCCAAAAACATGCTGCGACGGGGCTTTATGGATCAAGACCCTCCCCCCGTCAAGCTCATGGCCTGACTTTGGACATCTACCAGCTGTCACGGTGTGTGTGTATTGGCAAGCGTGCATGCCATGTATAAATGAAAGCGCAACGAATTTCACACAAAGTGCAGTGCATACATGACGCTTACACTTGGGCGGCACACACACTAAGCATGTGCAGTACCGATCGTGATTGTAGATAGAAGTGCATCATGCAGTGTGCACACGCGGATGCCCTCAGTTTAGCTGGGAGGTTGGAACGCAACAGCAGGCCTTGGGCCTCTTGTTGCCAGTGATGGCATTTCCAAGGGAAAGAGGCGGGCTCTGGCGTTGGCGCTAGCATTCTCAGAGTCGTACTTGGCCCCTGCTGCTGCCGCTGCTGCTGCCTGCTACTGCCGCTGCTAGTTACAGCACTGCCGGGTGTCTTCAGACATGCTAGCATCGGCTTGGCTACTGGCAAGGCAGCAATTCATCGTTTCCCCCCCGTCTTCCATTTAATCGTTGAGCACAACAGGCGCACCACCACCAACCCAGACCCGGGTACATGGCTAGGACTCCCTCCCCAAAAAAAGTTTGCGCACTTGGCCGTGAAACCCCCGTCTTAATTGTCATCATCTATGGTACGTTACATGGCATTGATTTCTAGCCAATGCCCTTGATGATTTACAATGAGCTGTGGAGTAATGACATGGTGTCCGATTTCAAATCATAAATGATATTCCTTTGGCGTGTGTTGATAGTCTCTCTTTTTGCAGTCCCATGTCTTCTGCGTATCTTGCACATCAGACTGGCTATGCGTCATGGATCCTGGCAGCACACGGTGCAGCATCGCAATGTGTGCTGGTTTCGTCAGCGCAATGGACCGGGTGCTGCATACATGGCTTTCCATCAACTCCGGCACTTTTCTTTTTCTATATGCTCTTTACTCCTACTAAGGGCCAGACATGGTGTTTGGAGTGCAACAAAGAACTTGTCAAAAAGCTTACACAGCCATGACTTTGCTGCTGCGGTGACGTCGGTCAAGTCAAAAAGCGCACTGAATGCGCCATCTCTCCTTAATGTGGTTGATTCGGACAACCAACTGCAATGGCAGATTTCTGACGCAGGCGGGAAACCTTCCAATGCTCTGAAGTCACTTCACTTGGCTTGCACGTGTAGGTTGGGCTCGACCCGCATGTGAAGTAATTGACGCTCAAGTGCACAAGTTTGCTCATCGTGTGAGGATGCCTTCTCTCATGAACAGCAGCAGACTTTGACTTATCTGGCTCCTAGCGTCTTTGAGTGCTCAAGTACAACATAGGCTGCAGCAGCAACAAATGTGCGAAACACATGCGTGAATCTATAGCTGCGGCGACAGCTGGCGACAGCATTGGCAGATTGGCATCATGCTCACGTGCGATCCCATCTTGACCTTCTTTCTATGCCGCAGAGACATATCGCCCAGCAACATCCTGGCAGCAGGGGGGCGTGGCCTGCTGATTGACTTTCACGTAAGTTGCCAAACTGGAGAGACGGACTATGGGCTGCCGTCTGCAGATGCTTCCTACATAACCGGCAAGCCATGGTACCGTGCGGTGAGCCTGCGCCACCCTACCGCCACGGAGGGCCACTCTGCTGCCACCGATTTGGAGTCACTCTTCCACACCCTGCTGCACCTGGCCAGCGATGGCGTGGCGGTCAGGTGGAAGCATGCACAAGGGCCCTACATGGAAAACTCGAAGCTTTCGTCCATGACAGATCCTGAGACATGGCGTGTGAATGTGAAGGCACGCTGTGCACCTGAGCTGCACGCAGTGATCCAGCAGCTCCATGACCTCTTCTTCCCAGATGGCGGGCCATACGTCAAAGACGTGTCTGTAGATGCATTTCTTGATGTGCTGCACTCTCACATGGCAGGGTAGGGCTGGCCACAGTGGACAGGATTTGCGCTCTGCAATTAGGACTTGCGCGGTTGCGCAACAACGCCATGCAAGATTGCGGTCCACACCGCTTGGTGTGTTTCAGTTTACTGGTGCATCTGCTGTCAGAAAATCGTTGCCTTGATTTCAAAAGCTGTGAGCTGGGCTTGCAGCGGCTTGCAACGTCCCAATTAGCGCTGTTAAGTTTAGTGCAGTGCGGCAGTCCATAGGCCCCGGTCAAGTGAAGCGTGCAACAACAGGCTGAGCTTTTGGTGCTCCACTTGAAGTTGACGCGATGGGGCTTGTCCGCTTGTGCTGTGTGCATGTGCAGTATCACACCAGAGTACTGACCGAGGCACTGTGAGCAACAACAACAGATGTTGAAGTTGGCATCTAGTTGGATTTACAGGTGCATGCTTACATGGTTACGTCTGACCCATCATGAGGTACTACAAGGGTCGTGCAGTGTAAGCATAATCAGTGTTCACATAAGACATAACATTATCTCAGATAGGGCAATACGCTGCATCAATTGACGCTAGTGATGGCCACTGAAAGAAACATGACATTGTGGTGCAAAAAACTCATTTGAAACAATGCGAGCTCTGTTCAACACGAGCTCAGGCTGTCTGTGCATTTGGTGCCTAAATTGCAGTTGGGCAATTTGGGCTCTCTGTTGCATGTAGATTGCAGTCTCGGCCATGGCCTGGCTTCATATTATCAATGGGGACCGTGCTTGAATGAGGCTGGTGCTGATGTTGGCCGGCGCCCTTAGTGCCTTTGAAGTTGTCCAGGTACACCGTGTGCGTTGATACTATGCGCGTGGACCTCTTATGATCATGAACACTCTTCGGCTGTCTTTTGCATGCACGTGCTTGCCCGGAGCAGCATGTGCAGCTTGGGCGTGGTTGATGCTTCAGGTGTCACAAGTGTACCACGGAGCCCCCGTGCACGAAATGCTTGGGTGCGGTTCATGTTCATTCCGCCACTGCTGCTGCTGTTTGTCGCCTCTGCGAACAGCGGCAAAGGTGAACGAGGCGCGGAGGGAGCGTGACGCAGCGGCCGCTGCTGTTCTGCTGCCGCTGCGGCAGCAGCAGTGGCGGGAGTACGCGGAGTTGTCTGAAACACAAAGCAAGAGGCATATGGCACTGAAACCTCCAAATCATCACATGTTTTGGGGAAGCGGCTACATGAGCGTTGGTTCATTACATTTTAGAATGCTCTGCACTCTTGCGTTCTACCGTTGGTACTTCATATCACTCAAGAGCCCTGTGGTGGTGCAGCACTGGTTGTTGATGTCAGCAACATCAACTAAAGCCCTGCTTCTGTTGTGACGACAAGTCGTACTGCTGTGGGTCTTGGTCATGTGTGTGACCTTTGCAAATCGTCCAGACTTCTGTCAACCTTTGCCCGCAGTGTTTCTTGTCTTATTTTCAGTCACGCAGCAGATTGAAGGATCTGGCATGTATACGGCGACCAGTGATTTGATTCGCCTGCTTGTCTATGCATGAACACGTGCTCTCTAATAGCAAAGTCACATGCATATCACGCTCTTGCTCTATTGACATTTCGCATGCCCCTGCCGCGCATGCCGCAACATGACAATGGCGCTCACCCCCACCTTACTCGTGCATTCAAGTTTGCACCATGGCTGCGCATGCCTTTGCCCCCACATGCAGAACAGGCCCTGGCTCCTCACCTTCACACGTCCTGAGGAGGCTCCTGCAGCAACATTCAGCACGCTGTGTTTTGCGCAGACACATTTTCTCATCGTCTGTGCCCATGTATGCATAGAATGTACGTCGAAGACACTGAGCTTAAAACACTTCCATCATGCATGCTGCGACTGCACACTTTCGTGGTCGACGAATTGCAATGCAGCACACTTCTCATCAAAAGCTCCCTGTAGTATCATTTGCTGCATATACGCAAGGCTCTGCTGATTGACAATACACTTACCATGGTGCCCTTTTTGCCACCGTTGCAGATGAGCTGCAGGACATGGACATGGTGACAGAGCCTCTCATCACCATGGGCATCACAGCAGGGCATCTGCACCAGGTATGAGTACGCCGTTTGCACGACAGCACAGCATGTAGTCTACTAAGTAGTAGTACTTATATTATTATTTGTAGGTCCACAACCCCTTGGCCTGAGCAGCCGACTACAATTGCACGAATATACAGCGTGTAACAAAACATCACATACGTGGCACAGCAGCAGCTCTGCAGTGTTGGACCAAAATGCATCCCTGGTCAGCCCGCAGACCAAGAGCTTTGCACTGTCGCACCTTCAAAATTGGTTCCTTTGATGAGATTTGATCACTGTACCTGCGGCAGCATTTCACCTGCAGGTAAAGCCGTCTTTTAGCAAACACATGTCCTGTTGTAGCCTACATGTATATCCAGGAACATGCATTGACATGCAGACAGAATGTTTTTAGCCTGCCCAGGCACAACTGGAACGCGTGACATGCCCCCTACTATGCTGTAAGTTGCACTGCAGCGTTGGGCAGTTCTCAGTTCATCACGGCTTTCTTCGCGATAGTGAGTGTTGATCTTCTGCCTGACGCTCAGCAATCTTTGTACCCACTGCATCGTTGTGGTCTTGCAGGCACATGTGTACTCATATCTTGTTGCTCAGCGCTCTGGGATGCAGGTTACAGAGCGGTGGCAATGTAGCCTTGCTATTGTAGTCATGCACATATCATCGCTAGCGTAAAGCAGATGGAAGCTGTCGTTGCCGTACCTCCAGCTGAACTCTGAATGGCTGAGCGAACACGATGCTGTCTTTCTTACTGTTGCAGGCACTGCAGCACCAGGTCATCACACACCATGCAGCCAGCACAATAATATTTATCAGACTCACACACATGTATCACAGTCACTGTGACTTTACCGGGTGAGAAACACTTCACAAGTCATCGTGTTGCTTGCTTAGTCAAACCCCTTTTTTTCTCTGTGTTCAGCAGGTATACATCAACAGCAGGCACAAGTGCTGTCATTGTGGTGCCGGAGAGCAATGCGGGGGGGGGGCACGGTCGGTGAAGTGCTGTCGATCGCGGTGCCGGAGAGCAATGCGGTGGGGGCTGTGGCACGGTCGGTGAACCGGGCTTTCAGGCGTACAGTGCTCTATGGGGTGCAGAAGTCAGCAGCAAGCAGGTACAGTCTGGCTTGGCTGGGAGGGCAGAGGTCGTCAAGGCAGTAGCTGTCAGCTTTGTTTGCGGTTCAGCAGAAGTGCTTTAGATCGGCGCAATGTCAGCAAGGCGCTGCTACACCTCCAAGCCGACCCAGATAGTGTAGCCTACATCCACAGTGGTGATGCCGCTCCCCCCTCCCCGCCGAGTGCAGCCTTCGCAGCTAGTGACAGTGCCCCGCATGAGGCTTGCGTTCCCAGCGTTGCGTCGCGCATTCATGACAGTGCGGCGGCCATGGATTAGTTGTACTGAGAGCTGTGCGGAACAGACCGCTGTTGGTGGTGGTGTAGTGGTTTGGTTCAGCAGCCTCCCGTACATCGCCAGTGTGCTGATGCTCTCATTCCTGCTGAGCTTCATGGGGTGATGATTGTGCCAGGAACGCCGCCCATTTGCGACATTTGCTTTAGGTGGCGCTAGATTGATTCCTCAGAGTGACTCGGAATGCCGTGTCGGTGGTGTGCCTGCCTGAGGTCAAGTGGGTGTCGCGGGAGATGCAGGATGACAGTCAGCCAGAGAGCATGCTAGCATATCGTGTGTGCACCGGGCACAGCAACACCACATGTTGTAATCAATACCATGTTGTATGTGGTATGCATTGCCACTCCTACTGCTGCTCCATGCGCGCGTATCCTGTTTGCATATTGCTATTGTGTCTCATATGGGCTGCATTGTCGGACATGCAATATGATGTGCTGCTTACTGTCTTGCTGCGTGATTCGTGCACCAACTGGTGTTTTCTATGTGCATGCGTCTCGGCTGCTGCAGCAGCAGCAGCAACAGCAGCAGCAGGCACACAACCACAGGCGCCGTCGGAAGCAGCAGCAACAGCTGCAACGGCAGCGGCAGGCAAACAACAACAGGCGCCGTCGGGAGCAGCAGCAGGAGCTGAGTCGAAAGCGCGGACCCTTCGAGCCTTTCAGAGCAATCGCTGTCATTGCTGACAAAGGTAAGCCTTTCATTTTCGTTATGCCAATTGCAAGACCGGCACTTTGAGCGCATACAAAACCGTGGTTCAGTTAATGAGCTGTACTTGTATTCTCTTCAGCAAGAGCTTTACAGCCTCTAGTGTGGCAATGTCAATTATGAATATGGGAGGAATCTGCTGCAAACATACCAAGCCTCGACCTGCACGTGCTCAGTCGCTTCAAGCATTGCGCTCAACAGCAGCAGTGCTGCTGCGCAGAAACCAAGCGAGCGAGGATACAAGCGGCAACTGATTATATTGTGTGCAGGTGGCCAATGCATAAACCCAAGAATTCGGTGTCAATTTATTCTTCTCATATCAATGCACATTACGAGTCTTACTTGTCCACATGTTCCATGGCATTCGCAGAAGCTGCGGCAGGCATTGCAGCACCGAAACCAACTTTGATCTTTCATGTCTGTTCTGTTGGTGCAACAGCCTTCACCCAATTCCACACCCTACTCAAAGTTGCACAGAGGTCATCCCTGATTGCATCAGAAGCAGACCTCCAAGTGCAGACTGCAATTGTTCTGCTTGTACACACACAGAAGGTCTGGCTTTTTCAGAGTGCAGCTCTCCATGCCACGAAGTGCGCAGTCCCAGGTGCTACGAGGTTCACGTACTGCATGATACCGCCAACATCATTGTGCCTGTGTTTGCCACAGGTTCTGCGGTCATGTACATCAGCACGTGCATGCGCTTTTGTCACATGGCATCAAGTGCTGGTGCTGCTGCGAGCACATATGCACCTGCGTGATCTCAGGTTCAACTGGAAGCCTGGCGCAAGCTGGCCAGTGAAAATTGTGACAACAGCGCATGCACGTGCTTACGTGACCTGTAGAACCTGTATGCAGCCTGTAGTAAACGCAGGCACGATGCCTTTGCGCTATTGCAAGCTGGCAGATGCCTCTATAGCTACAAGCCTGGTGTCTTCTAATACTGATTTTGGAGAATTCACATCCCTACGTTACAGCATCAATGGGCTGCAGGTTTCAGTGTACACTGGTCAACTGCATCTGAACGAAACAATACCCCGGCACATTCTTCGATATTTCGGGCACATTCAATATCTTAACTTTTAGGTAGTAGCGCACAATGATTTACTCTGGCCAATTCTTGAATAGTCTGTTCAACGTATACACAGAGTACCAGGTGGAGATTGACGACGACTGGACCGTGAGCATGGACATTGGCTGTGCAAGAGAACATTACAACCTTTAAACAAGCGAGTGGACCAATGCTGCGGTGGCAGACTCTCAACTTTGATCCACTTGTTTCACTCCCATTGCACACATGACACAATTGCTTTCGGTGGATGTTGAAGGCCACCATGCGCTCAACATCAATCTACAACATCTACAAGAATCAATGTCATGAGGCAGGTATCGTAGTTTCTGCAGAAGTTTCTGCAATATGAGGCGTACTCAAATAATTTTGTGCTGTCCTGTGCTTACATCATCAGGAAGAACGATTTCAGGCCTCCTGGCGGAACGAGGCGACTTGTCAGATTCGCTGATCTGGCCAATTGGGACAGACATAAACCTGCTTGAAAAGGTGAGGGCCTGTATAAGTCTTTGTGCGTGATCAGTGTTGGTTCTTAAACATCGTGGCGTTCTTGGAGCATGCACTACGGCAATCCGAAGCAATTGAATTGGTGGAATCTGAGTACATGTATGCGCTAGAGACACGTTGGCACTCGCGCTCGCATTGTGTACTTGACGCTGTTGCGAGTGGTGTCACTACTCAAACGCTGTGCAAGTGACATTTAGGCAACAGTGGGTATAGACCACCAACAGCATCATCGCAAACCTCATAGCATACAACTTGCAGCGCACTGAGCAGCAATGGAAAATGAATGCTACAACATACAGCAACACAAGTGCAGTATCAAGTGCTGGCTCATTGATGATAGAGTGTGCCTGCACACAGCAATTGACAGTCCTGGCATCTTCCATCAGATTTGCGATCTCACGAGCTCTCTACAACTACTGATCAATGTGTATCGGCACCCGTGCACTCAGCATTCTGCGGTGTGCACTATCATATGTGCCCCACACACCAATGTAGCGTGCCACCCCTGTGACTGTGCAAGCCATACACCTACTAGTAGGGCTGGTAGTGCTGTGGGTACTGCCACTGCTGCATCTGCTGCAACTGCTGGTGCCGCACTGCATCAAGTGACATGGCAGGCACGCGTGCCATCGGCTGCATGGCAGGCATGACATTGTGTGCATTCAGCGGCACTGCCATAGCAGGCATGCATGCGTACTGCATCTGCGCCGCGGAAGGCATGCCCATTTGTTGTGGCTGTGGCATGCGGTGCTGCATCTGCTGCTGCAGCATCTGCTGCAGCATGTGCATCTGCTGCTGCTGTTGCTGCTGCAGCCTCTGCTGCTGCTGCCACATCTGCTGCTGGAAGTGTTGCTGAGCCACTACTAGGGGCTGCTGCTGGGCGATGATGTGCTCAAGCGCGAACTGCAACGATGAGGCCAGTTGCTTAGAGACACCACTGTCACCGCAAGAACTCGGCATGGTGGGTTTGGCCAGTGTACTGATCTCCTTGTCTGACAACATGAGGGTCAAACCAGTCTCAGCATGCACCTGCTCGTATTGGCTGTAGGAGTTCGTGATGTTTTCGACCCCGTGTGAAGCATCAGTGCAGCTGCTTCCAGTACCGCTTGACTCTCCCCGAACCGACCAGTGCGCTTGAGCTCAGCTACGTACTTACAAAGACTGGTGCACCAGGAGGACCGACAAGAGTATGCGCCAAAGTGAAGTATGCCCAGATTGCATCGGCCGACGTCACGAATGGCAACTCTGAGCTGGTTGGCGGTGACCCTCAGGTTGGAATAGGCTGGAAACCCCACGCAAAAATCTGGTACGTCCCCAAACACGATTGCGCGCATCTCCCGGCACACAAAAAGCACCATGAGGTACAATCGTGTCATTGCGGAAGGGAGAGGCACATTGGTGGCGAGAGGCCCGCCGCTGTCCCTCCGTCCGCCGACTTTCTTCAGCGTGGGCTCGTCGATGCTCTGTGACGAGAAGGCAGCAGCACAACCGCTTAAGAAATCGCAGAGTTATGGAAAAGAAATGCTTGACACACGTTACACAGACTCAAACGATGCACGGCAAAGACCTGAAGCTTTTAAACATGCGATGGAGTCAACTGTGAGTACACGATTTCCGGTTGGTCTCCAGAAAGGCAGTTCGGTCGTAGATTCTTTCGGCGATATGAACAGATCAATACAGAACCACAATGTTTCTAGAGTCGTTGCTACTGATGGTAGTAAGCTGCATGTTCACCTTTGCTTTGAAAAAATGGGATCAAGTCATGAACTACCAACAAGCCGGTCAGCAGGCCAGCTATCAGGCCGATATGCATGCTGTCTTCGATGCTTCATTGCATCACTCAAAGTTGTTATGACTCTGTAGTCACTTCCAACTTCAATGACCGCAAATCAGCTCAGGAGCACTTCACAAGTCCAGGTAATATGCATGATAGAGAGTACTTCCAAGCGCTCTTCTGAGAAGAGCATACTAGTTTGCGATAAAGGTGGTGAGCCACTATTTATGATGCACGCAACAATGCACATTGGGGCCATGCGAATTTTCTTTGCATTAGCTCACCTGGCACAGGCGGGGGTATCCATTTTGCATCTTGACCGCATACACCAATGATGCCTTATTATTGAACAGTGCCTGCGCAGAGCAGCAGCGAACGGCAGCAGCAGCAAAATGAATTTTAGGTGCTCAATCAAGTCTCTTGCACCATGTACATCTGTCAGCACTGATTTGGCCTGAGTGCTGTTGCCATTTCGACGCCAAAGTTTCAACTCTCCGGTAAGTTGATGCAGCAAAAAAAAAGATAATGTGTACCTGTAGAGTAATCGCAAACAGATCTTGCTTCCTCACCTGTGGTCGCACTGGACTGTGTACTAGCACGAGGATGTGCGGCAGCAGCTCCAGCCTAGTGACATCACCGATCGTGAAGCCGGAGCTCTTCAGTAGAGCATCGGCCAGGAAGTGTACCCAGCGCACTCGGAGATGCTCTCCTGTGTGTGCAGCTGGTGTGCCTCTGATGTTGATAAGGATGTTAATGAGGCTCGCGTCCTTGCCGAGGCTGTCGAAGTCGTCGAATGACCTTCTCTGCATCTTGAGGTGACCGGCAATGGCGCTCTCGAAAGCGTGCCAGGTGCCGTGGAGCATGGTCTGCATCATGGTGGAAAAGAGTTCGCCCGCATCCTGGTCTGGTGGAAGCCTCCCCATGGCAACTATGCGCTGATCCCTGATTTTGATGGAGAGGTATGCCGTGAGGTTGTTGCGCTTTCTTCGCTGCCATGACGATTGCTGTGCCTTAAGGTCATCGAGGTACTGTTTGATGGCAAGCCCGGTGTGGCACCTGTGATCAAGAATGTGCACAAAACAGAAATTAGCAGACAGCAGCACCGAGGGTCACTTAATCACCCGTTAGCGTATTAAGGTCATCCTGCGCTGCACGTCTGAGGCGTCAAGCGAGCGCTTGATCTACACCTAATCCCATCCACCATTGCGGGCTGTGTTGTGCTTCATGTGCCTTGCGAGGGCGGGGGGGCAAGAGTTCTTGCGCGTGTTGAAGACATGTCGAGAGGCGAGAGCTGCATCGCTGCTGCTAAAATGGCGTTGGACGGCGGACTCGGAACCTACGCCAGGCACCAGACAAGTCCAAACTTTAAGAGTGTGCTTCCCAGTTTGTGTGAGGGAGCATCCTCACATGATAAGCAAACACGTGCACTTGAGCGTTTTCTACTTCACACCAGCACGACGCTCACAAGCATCATAACCGTACACCACTCGTACACATCATGCGTCTTTGCCCACGGGCTCACGTCAACAATTACTTGCACTCCCCCAACTTCGGCAACACCTGCAAGCATGCAGGCAGCGCACTGCAGCAGGGGGCAATAGCAGCAGCAGCAGCAGCGCAGGTCCGTGTGCACTGCTCACAAGCAATGCTTTACGCAGCACGTACCCACATGCATCATCAGGGAAATGCTGCAGTAACTCACCGTATCGTGTCGTACATGTAGATGGCTTTCTCGTTGATGGAGTTGACAGTGCCCTCGACGTAGTGAGAGGTGCGTCCACTATCCATGGCCCGCAAGAGAACCTCGACACGGCTCAGCTGCCATCGTGCTACGCCGATGCAGCATCTGTCCAGCAACACGCTGAGCGAGCGCGGAAGCGATGTGACGATTGCGGGCGGGGGCCGCACAGCGGCGACGGTGCTGTCGAACGCTGAGAGGCTGATGACGTTAGAGCAGCGGTGAGACACGATGCGCAGCTCTTCTTTGCTGAGCTGCACACAGTTGGACGCACACGTGGGCAGCCGCCCCAGTGCAGCTGCGGTGCTAAGACGCTTGACGGAGTCGTTCACCGGGATGCCGGCATTGCCACCGATGGTGTCTCCGGTTTGCTTGAAGAGGATGAACGTGTCGAGCAGCCTCCAGTCCAGTGCTGGCCAGCAGAAATTGAGGTAGCTAGTGTTGAGGTCGGTGTCGCCGTAGGAGTGGGTGCGCCACAGCAGATCATCGCATGTCACCGCCCTGACAATCGCTTGTGCGAGTCCGTGCGTGCGAGGCGACGCCCCAGCCGCTACTCCTCTCCCCTCGCAAAGTATGTTGACACTAGACTCCTTGTACATTTCGGGCGTCGTGCGGTGTGCGCTCTTGCACCGCTGGAGCTTCACGTCGTCCGTCAAGAAGGTGCGGAAGACCAGAACGCCCTCCAGCCAAATAGCTGCTCTCTGCCGCAGGTAGATTCTCCAGGCCTCCCCCACAGACATAACCCGCTGCCCTGGAGCCGCCCACTCCAGCACATCCAAGAAATGCATGTACCGCACCATCTTTGTCGCAGATGTGGACCTGTTGCAAGCTATAGCAGCAGCAGTGAAGTCGTGCTTATGAGCGTGTACAATCTCTGAAGAGTTCGGCGTTGTTGTGCACTGTGGCTGCTGGCATGGCTGCAGCTGCAAAGAATCGGTGGCATCACAGGGACAATCGTGGGTACAAATGCCACATCTGCATCCGCGCGCTCGAGTGTACGTAATCAACACGATCGATGCAATTGCTTCTTGTGGCTGAGTGCAAGGTCTGGATAAATCTGCTTCATTGCTTTAAATACACCATGACACCACATGATGCAGTTGAAGCCATAACGGGACCTCCATTTTCTGGAAAGAAGTTTTCTTGTACAGTTTCACCTGAAGTAGCAATCAAGAGCGTGTTGTACACAGTGTCTGTTCTAAATAAGTATGCATGCCAGGTCATTCGCAGTCTAATATTCTCACCTTGGAGCGCTGCGCTTCTTACTGGCGGTGGCGAGAGGTGCTTGGGTGGTGCTTGAACTGGGTGCAGGGCTCAGGCTGTCGTGCGGCAGAAAGCATGGCATGATGCGAATGGCGCATGTGTCAGCGTGTGAATACTAGGTCGTGTGAACGCCTGGTTGTGTATGTCTCCCGATTAGATTAACTACATGTACATAGGTCAGCGACTCCAGACCTCGTTTCTACTACACATGCATCATTCATGTACACGACAGGTACATGTACCACTCTCACCTTCGCATGACTCGAACTTCCTCGACCAGCACCCAACTGCCCCGTGGTACCGCAGCACACTCAACGCCTTTCTCGGTTCTGAACTGCGTGGTGCGCAGGTCAAGCCGCAGGGTGCGGTGCGCTGTGTGCGCATGGCGCTCCTTGCTGATTGCGGCCGAAAAGGTGAAGATGCCCGACGCTGTAGGTGAGGAGGTAGAAGGTGCTGAAGCGGCATCAGGTTGGTGACCCTTGAACGACAACAGCTTGCACAGCAGCCAGGACCCGCAAGTGGAGTGCGAACACATACCACAAGTGTCGCAGGCGGTGGTGTTGCCGCACCGACGACACTGGCGCTGTGCACACCTGCAGCTGCACTCCGCTGACGTGAAGACCCACACATCGCTCCCCTCGTTTTTCCGCCCGAAGTTCGCTGGCACAGTTGAAGCAGGCGCTCTGGTCGTCGTAAGCTGTGCCGTGTGCGCTGCTGCCGGTGCTGCTGGTGATGCAGTAGCAGGCGCCGCTGGTGCAGACGTGGTGGGAGTCGCCGCAGCTGCAGTGTTGCACGTCACCTTGAACAAGGTTCCCCCATCCCCACCAGCCCCCTCCATTGACTCCACCACGCCACCACCTAAGACCCGTGTGACGCCCCCGAGTTCAATGCCTGCTCCGGATGGGTCGCAAGGATGACAAGACGTGCTGAGGAAGCGCACGTCCTCCTCGTTTGTCGGTCTCTCTGTGCAGTATATGCTGAGGCCGTCCTGCGTCTTGCACAGCACTTGCGTGTGCTTTGCCGACCTGGTCCATGATGTCTGCAAACAGAAAACAGCAAGAAAATACGGCACATACTTAATAGGTGCCCATCATCAAACGACCCAATCGTGTTTTTGGACGTATGTCAGGTAACTCAAAATGGTGCCCATAAGGCATTGTGAAACGACCGACGTGCAGGATTGAACCTTTCAAAAGGCAGTAACGCGGGCAACCGGCGCGCAACGCCGGCGCCGAACGGCAGCTGCTGCGGCACCGCCTGGCAGCGCCGGCAGCCGCACTCAGTCTAACAGCCTAAGGCTGCAGGACAGCAGCCCCCCCCACGGGACGGCCGTGGGATGGGCGGACATGGACTTGGACCCGCCGGACGATGCCGCGTCACCGCCCCCCCCGACCACCACCACCAGTGGCAGGCCCTCAAAGCCCCAGTCACGAGCATCCCTGGCTTGGGACCTCTCGACGCCCTCGGTCGTCCACGCACTTGACCAGACCAATGAGGCGGATCTACTGCTGCTACGGTTCACCACGACTGCCAACCCCTTCCGCACTCAGCTGCAGTGCACCCAGTGGGCACGGCTAGTGGAGCACGCCACACGACTACTGGCGGACGCCACAGACAGTGCACGTGAGACGGCACGGGTGCGCCTCCACCATGGTGCCGGGGCGTTTGCTCATCAGGTTTCTCAGACTCTAGTGCAGCGCGGCTACAGGCTGCTGCACCTGCTAGCAGCAATGGCCTTTGGTAGGCAACCGGAGGGAACCGGTATGCCGCCTGCGGCCCGGCTGGCAGCGTTGCTGTCTGGCGACTTTGCGGAGCTACTGAGAAAGACGCTGTCAGCAGCAGCGGCGCTGCGGGCCCCCAAACCAAACAACGCAGCTACGGCGTCGGCACAAACGAACTTCGATGCCGACTGGACGGAGGCTGACTCCAGGCAGCAAACAGCATGCGCTGCCCTCTCAGGCAAGCGACGGGGGGTAGGCCTGGCTGCCGCACGACTAGAGGCGCGTGAAGCATGCGCCCCAGCAGACGAGGTCACGGCACAGGTGCTGGCAGCAAAGCACCCTGAAACTGGCACCCGGCCCGGGGTAGTCGATACGCCAATGGAGCAAGTGCGCGGCCTGGTACGCGACGCCCGGCGGCACTGCTTGCACGGCGCAGGGGTGGCAACGACCGCCGGGCCCGCTGGCAGCGGCAGTCCCGTCTTCGAATCGGGTCAGGCGCATGATCGCAGCGATAGGCCTGAGGATGCTGCCAGCGCAGCCGGACGGCGCCTCGAGGTGGAGGCGACAGACATACTGTCGACCTTGTCCGCAGCAGGGGCGGGGAAGGCAGGAGGGCTGGACGGCCTACGCTATGAACACCTCTTGATGGCCGCTGGGCCTGGTGCACCAGTGAAAGCAGCCACCCGCCCCGTGGGCAGTGCCTCGCCAGGACTAGCTGGTGATTCAGAATCGGATGTGATGGAACCGGCATTCGCCCATCACCTGGCCAAGGTGTTCACGACGCTGCTTGTTGAGCCCGAACTGCTGCCGGAGCAATCGCAACGGCTTCTCCGCGCCGCGGCCCTCTCAGGCATAGGACAGAAGCGGCGTCCGATCGCCTGCTCCAGTGTCTGGCGCAGACTCCTCGGGTCCACAGCGGCACGGGGTGTCAAGGGCAAAATATCGGGGCTGTTGGCCTCCATGTCGCAGTTTGGCGTAGGATACCGGTCTGGCGTCGAGCATGTGGCAGCGCGCGCGCGCGTGTGGCACGAGCTGTATGGCACCACAATCCAGCTGGACTGTGAGAACGCATTTAACAGTGTGGATCGCGCCGCCATTGTGCGGGGACTTATGCTCTTCTGTCCGGAGCTGCTCCCGCACTTTGAGTCCGTATACTGTGGTGACACTGCCCCAGAGATGCGAGTGGAGGTGAACGGTGAAGCTCGCATTATCTGCTCCCACCTAGGGTGCCAGCAAGGGGACCCTCTAGGGCCGCTGTACTTTGCAGTGGCAGTGGCATTCCTACTCTTCTACCCTGATGGAGTGAATGCGACGCCCGGCAGTATGCCGGCCTACGGCCACAGCACAGCGGAACCGCCAGCCCCGCACTGCGCTTTCCTGGATGACCTCAACGTGCTGCAAGCTGCCTACTTCGACGATGCAGCGGCCGCTGGGGTGGCAGAGGTGATCCGTCGGCTTGCGGCAGGGGGCCTACGCGTTCGACCAGACAAGTCGCTGGCCATTGCCATGCGCGGCACAGTGTTTGATGAAGCGGCCAGAGCACGCCTGCGCGCCCTTGACATACCGTTTGTGGACGCCACCATGCCAGAATCCAGTCAGGGCTTTACGTCGGTCGGGGTACCGGTAGGGCACCCAGCCTATGTGCATGCTGCCATGAGCAAGCATCTTGTTGACGCAGGGACATGGCGATTGTCGTGGCAGCTAGCTGGGATGGCGCGGCATCACCTACAGGCAGCACAGTTCATTCTGCGCAGGTCACTGACGAAGCGCATGGGCTTCTTAGCTCGGGTCGTTGACACGGCTTTGAGTGAGACATGGCTGCACGCATTTGACGGGTTCTGTGCATGGACGCTTGAACGCATGCTGCACCTGCACGGCTGCGCTACCGCGGCAGTCATGAAGTCACACCTGCTGGCCGCCTGCACTGCTGGTGACAATGAGGTAGCCAGCAGTGGCAGCGTGCTGGTATTGCCGCGCTTGGGCCCGCCAGAACTCACGGACATCGCAGTGCCACTGCGGGCGTCACGGTTGCCGGAGCGACGAGGCGGTCTGGGCATGCCGCTTTTGGGGCTACTGGCACCAGCCGCATACACGGCCCAGGCATGCACAACACTGCGGCCTGCAATAATTCATGCCACTGTGGCAGCAGGGGCCCTGAGGCTCGGCACTGACGAACACGGCGCAGTCACCTGGTTCGCGCAGCACTCATGCGCAATACGCGAGGACCAGGGACTGCCGCCAATCATCGAGGCCGTGCGACGCTCTACGCGAGCGCTGACAGCTGATGGCGGCGAAAAATCACGCACAGCTGTGGCCGAGCAGCTCCCAGCATCGTTGCTACGGTGGGCAGCGGATACAACGGCCGCAGCGTCGACGCTCCCCACTGCGGTGCAAGCGATCTACGCCGCAACTGCCGTCACGGAGACGGGGACCACTGAGCCAGCCCCACACACCCACGGCATTGTGCCTGGCGCCGAGGCGGCCGCTGCGGCGGCGACCGTACCTGGCCCTCAAGCCGCTGCCGCGGCTGCCTCTTCCACGCCCGGTAAAACACAAACTAGCGCGGAAGAAAGCAGCTGCAGCGGCGGGCAGGAGGACGACGACGACGACTGGGAGGCCTATGCTGACGAGATCTGCAGAAAGGTAGTGCCCCGCCGCCGGCGCGGTCACTTCACGCACGGACTACAAGCCGGCCTTTCAAATGTTCTTCGACGTCAATACGAGGACTGCCTCGTGGAGGACCTAGAGGCTGCCTCGGCTGGTGCCGTGGGCAAGCCGACGCAGGCTACACTTATTGGTGACTTGCGTGACACCAGCCGCCGCCGCCAACAGGCTAGCGCGCGGGTCCTGGCGCAGCTGCGCAGCCAGCGTGCGTCCGGGGCAATGGCGTGGATGAGCGTGCCACCCGCTGCCAATGACCGCCCGGGTGCGGCGCCCATGTCCAGTATGGCAGCAGCCACGATGATTATGGTTGCGATCTTTATAGACGGGTGGGGCATACAGGGCGAGGTGTGCCCATGGCGGTGCAGTGACGTGAGCCCCACCTCCACGCATGCGATCAGCTGCCCCAGCCAGCACATACGGGGGCACAACGCGACACACACTGCCCAAAAGCGGTGCCTACAGCGCATCTTGAGACAGCACCATGTCTCTATTGTCCGCAATGAGGACGCTAGCGTCTTCAAGGTACCGGGGTATCGGGCGGACACAGTCATTGACCCAGGGTGTCTGCACTTTAGCAGTGCATACCGTAACAAGGGAATAGTGCTAGACACAAGTGTGCGCGCGCCCACAGCGAGCTCGTACCTGACAGGCAAAACAAATGCCTCGAACACGGACGGCTATGCTGCTGGGGTGGGGGAGGACGCGAAGGTCAAGCACCACACCGGCACCTTGACGTCATCTTGGGCTTTTGTGCCATTCGTGCAGGAGTCGTACGGACGGCTGGGCAAGCAGACAAGCCTTTTTGTTAAGGAGTTGGCAATGCACTCAGCACTGTGCTCAGGGGGGGGGAAGGCAGATGTGTTACGCAAGGCCGGGTTAGTTAAGCGTCAGATCCACATTGAGCTGAGCATATCGCTGGCGCGGGAGTTGGCGGAGCGCGTCATGGCATACACACGTGGAGCGCGAATGCTGGGCTGTGTTGCGGCGCCGGTATCCAAACTCCTAGGGCACAGCGCAGACTAGGCTGCTGCGTTGACGCAAGCTTTTCGATTGCATAGGCAACCCGGCCTCCCTTGGGCCTTTATAAATACAAGTCCATACGTAACGCGGACATAACCTCATGCTGTGCTTATGCAGGTGTAGCAAACCATGTACGCGCCACGGTGACCACATTTTCATCAAGCAATCCTACCGAGGTACATATATGCCAGTTTTGGTCTGGAGGCGCGGTTTGAGCTCATTCAGGCAGGGCAGCTTTCATGATCTGCATTGAGTTGACACAAGGAGACCTCGAATGGGACCTGAACTGGACTGGTGAACCCAGGGTTAGGGTTAGGGTTAGGCTAAGGCCACACGGGCGGCATTGCAGGGTGCTCTTTGTTATGATAGCAGCGAATGCAGCATTTGGTCCTTTTTGCCAGTTGCTAATGCTGTTGCTGCCGTGCTGCGCACACATGAGGGGCGGCGTACTGGCAGAGGCGTTCAAATGATTCTTGGCAACACGCTACCGCTGTAACTATAGGCGCTTTTGATCGTGATGATCAGTCATTTCTGCCCGCTCATGACAAGCAGACGTTGGAGCCACGTTGTCTGGCTGCGAGTGCACAGTCTGACGCGCTAACATCAGTTTCGCTAAGGGTTAAACGGTGTACAAATTCAGCAGGTTAGGGTTGCTCACCTCACGGACTAGCAGGTTTTCAAGGTAGAGAAACGTCTGTCCAGTTGCTTTGGACTTGGCGATAAATCCGGGGTCAGCAGCATCTTTGTTGTCGCTGTCACCAGCCGCGTAATCAGCGCTCACGAGACTGCCATGTGACCCACGCAGCGCCGCCACCTGCACCGCCTTCTGCTCTGCCACACCCAGATTCTCATCGTGGTTCGGCACTGCTAAGGTTGTCTTCTGCCCTGCGCCGATGATGTCATACGCCTGCAAGCGTGCAACACAACGAGGTGACAGAGTTGGCTGGGCATCTGCTTATCAACATGGAGCCAGTTTTCGCAGCGTGTCCACGCATTTCATTCAAGTTGCACCGAGTGCACCATTCGTGGAGCAGCCTAGGCCTGACGCACGGAGCTCGTCGCCCGTTAGCGACTTCTATTTGAACTCTGAAAAACGGGGACGAATATGTATTTCACGACCGTCAACTCACCAGTGTCATTGTGCCCGCCTTTCTTCTCTTGCAGACTAGAGCTCCGGCAGCAGCTCCTGCTATGAAGCCAGCTTCTGACGCTGAGCCACCGGTTGACACGCCGTAGGTCGCCTCCACTGTGGTGATGCACAGTGCGATAAGTAGAAGCCGTGCAGCCGTGTGGTTGAACTTCTTGTAGCCGGAAATGCGGACACGGCTAGAGATGCCGTGGTTGCCAAACCAGCTGAAGGCAAAGCCGGCACATGCACTCCAGGGGCGCTCGGCGATCACCATGACGGCCGGAAGCAGAGTCGCCAGTGACACGATGGTGGCAATGCAATAGTAGATGCGCGCGAACCAGCGCAGTCGACGTGCCTGCGTTCGCAAAAGTCAAGTGCAATGATGCAAAGGTCAGCCAAGGTCAAGGTCGCATTTTATTCCCAGGCACCAGACTTTACACGCAGAACTGAAAGCATGATGTCTCACCTCGTTTGAAACGCGCGCGAGCTTGAGCCTGGCAGCTGTGCGCCTCCGCTGAGCACCATATCCCTTCTTGGTACGCTTCGTACTCTTGGCTCGAGTGTGTGGGAGCAGTGCTCTGGCTGCTCTCTCCGCCCGGAACGCTGCCAGTTTCTTGCGCTTCGACACATGTTTGCACTTCTTGGCCCTGAGTGCGTCCGCCTGGACCTGATTATGGTGAGCGTGTAGACAGGCGTGTGAGGCAGCTTAAATGGAAGAGCTTGACAAATTGTAATTTCCTGGCAGATTTGCTCAAGTTTGCTGCAGTGGTGACAATCTTTACAGATGTCATGCGTGTGAGCACAGCTTGCGCGTGCGCTACAGCGGTGGCACAGTTGGCAATAGCATCAAATGCCATGATTCAAAGCATGTCTTAGAAATCTTGGGCTTTCCTATATGCTGCAGTGCAGGTGTGAAGAGTGCCATGAACGTGTCAGCACAGCCTGCGCGTGTGCTGCAGCGGTGGCAACGTTGGCAATAGTATCAAGTGCCATGCATGAAAGCATGTGTTGGAGTTCTTGGCAGGGCTTTCCTGTATGCTGCAGTGCAGGTGTGAGGAGTGCCATGAACGTGTCAGCACAGCCTGCGCGTGTGCTGCAGCAGTGGCAACGTTGGCGATAGTATCAAGTGCCATGCATAAAAGCATGTGTTGGAGTTCTTGGCAGGGCTTTCCTGTGTGCTGCAGTGTTGGCAATGTATACAGATGCCATGAACGTGTGAGCACAGCTTGCGCGTGTGCTGCAGCGGTGGCAACATTGGCAATAGTATCAAGTGCCATGCATAAAAGCATGTGTTGGAGTTCTTGGCAGGGCTTTCCTGTGTGCTGCAGTGTTGGCAATGTATACAGATGCCATGAACGTGTGAGCACAGCTTGCGCGTGTGCTGCAGCGGTGGCAAAGTTGGCAATGGCATCAAATGCCATAATGGAAAGCATGCTTTGGAGTTCTTGGCAGGGCTTTCCTGTGTGCTTCAGTGGTGGCAAAGTAAACAGATGTGAAGAGTGCCATGTACATGCGCCAATGATCAGTTGCCAGTAGTCACCTTGGCGGTTGCAACGCGTGACAGTTACACCACGGGGGCGGGGGGCTCTCACCTCCACGACGGGTACTTGCGAATGCTGGGCTGTGTTGCGGCGCCGGTATCCAAGCTCCTAGGGCACAGCGCAGACTAGGCTGCTGCGTTGACGCAAGCTTTTCGATTGCATAGGCAACCCGGCCTCCCTTGGGCCTTTATAAATACAAGTCCATACGTACTTGCACAGGCCTGCACAGATACCAGGCGATCCCTGACGCGAGCAGAGGTAGAAGCAGGATTGCGAATGGCACCACCTGCAAGCACCACTCCATGGTGGCCAGCCGAAATGACAGGCCTATAGGCTGTAGGCAGCAACAGCGGCATCAGCATTAGCGCAGCACGAGGCTCGCTCAATTCGAAGGAAGAGAACGCTGCTCAAAGCGCTAGCATCACAGCTGCATGTGGACAGCCTTCTAGGCACGACGCCATCGCTACAGCACTCAGCGCTTGACATGTGCGATTTTCTGTACTCAACAGTGCCGAGCGTTGCGCTGTGGCACACGATTGCAGGTGGGCAGATGATGTGTGAAAGCAGCAGCAGCAGGTCAGCGACCGAGCGCCGGTGGGTATAACGGCAAACGTCTTTATTCACGGCAACTCAACGCGGACACTCGGCAACTCGCCTGTATCCCCCAGAGTTTGCAGCACCACTAGTGCTGACTTCCCAGCACTGTACCAAGCCAGCCCTGTGTTCTGAGGGATACAGTACAGTCCTTTACAGCCCCAGGAATGTAGTGACAAGAGCCATCAAAACTCCTTGCAATACAGTGCGTCGCACCTCATCTCCCAGGAATGCACACCTCATTCTGCTCTAAAGTCCCTGCAATGCAAGAGGTTCTGTAATTCTGGACAAACACTGAGAAAGCAGAACTGACAACCTCCTTGTGGCACGAAACAGCGGCAGGCCTGCAGCTGCCAATAGAAAGTATATACACCATGAAAGCATATACCGTGTGCTGTTTGAAACCTCTGAAGTTGTTGTGCGATCATGAAAGCCAGCACGTATGCTACCATGACACCATTAACGAAGTTAGCGACAACACAAGCAAAAAAACTCAGGAGAAGGCTGCCCACAGCCAGGAACACAACAGCAATGCAGAAAAAAACAATGTGTCATTTAGCCTAGATGAAGAACGTGGCATGCTTGAAACGCAGCGCAACACGCCGCAGCAGCCTGGGGAGGTTGTCTCTTAATTCGAACACGTTTGCATAGTGGCGTTGATCCTGGCGGTCACGGTTGGTGTGAATCCAAACGTTGAACAGCAGCTTCAAATACTGCCTCCGAACCCACTGCTTGTCTTCTCTGCCCTGGCTAAGCTTTGTCAGCGTGTACTCTGCTGCTGTCTGTGACTCATTCAATAATATATGGTTACCATTGTGGTCCAATACGTACTTGAAATATGGGTCATCCAGAGCGTCCGTTGGAGTCAAGAGCCACCCCACTTTATCTGCTTCCTCATCAACAATGCTGAGAAGGCAGTTCAGGGCCTCGGATGCTGCACTCTCTTCTGTGGACTCTGCGCGCTGAGGCTGCCATGACTTGCTGTCAGGATCCAGCTGGCCGGCGAGCGCAGACAAAACGTGCAAAAACGGCTCTGCGACGTCATTCACAAGTCCATCAGAGTTGGATCTGGGATCCTCCCTAAAAGTGCCGTCCGGCTTGATGTTATTGGCCAGTAGCTCGCCATAAATGCAGGGTGCCAGCTTCCACACACCCTCGCGACTCTCAGTGATGAAATTTATGAAGTGGGAGGTGTACAGTGTTGAGGCGGCCTTCCCCCACCGCTCCCCCCAAGTCCTGGGGTCAATCCTAGAGCCTTTGCCTATCATGGCCTGAAGCTCCAACACCAGCTCAGGATGGTTGGCTAGAGCTGATGCGAGCCGGCGCACCTCTGCAGAAAAGTCTGATGTCGAGCTTCGCACTGCCAAGCTCCGTGCCTCGTCAACACTGCCTGTCTTCTGGTAGAAGTCGGCCAAGTAACAGAGCCATGCTGGGTCCTGGTATGTCTTGAACAGCTGATCGGGCAATTTGACATCAGGATACCACCTGCAAATGACAGCGGACGAGGCACGTTATACTTGAACATTGATGTTTTTATATGCATCACACTCTAAACTTGTCCGACTGAGTCAAAGCGGTGATGGGTACAAATTGTCACATGGTGGTAACTAAGCGGCGCATGCTGTCAGACGGCCATGTGGGTGCATGCAGCTATGCATACATATGTGGATGAAGTTGTGCAACATGCAGATATGCAAATAGAAAAACACGTACCACCCTATTCTCCTACCCCTGACAACCGTTTATGGTGCATAGTTTGTGATAATTTAACATCTGCTCACCTGCATAGCTGCATCTTTGTCACTCTTGCGACTGCTGGGCTCGTGTTGATGGGGATGGTCAGAGTGTGCCGGGCCTCTTCCAATGTGTGACCGTAGGGAGCAGCGTAGCTGAAGCCCAACCACGCCTGAGCCATGCTGCTCCCGGTAACAGCAAACTTGACTCTTTGGCGTGGTGCTGAAGGTGACACCAGGGACTTGAGAAATTGGCAGGTGTGCTGTATCCCTCCATCAGACGCTGCGACACGCTGTCATCAAAGAAGCGCTGGATCTCGACCAGCATCACAAAGACCGGCCTGTCTGTTTGGTCAAGCTGGTCGAAGATGTCCAGCAGAGCACGCTGCAGCAGACTAGTGGCTGGCAGAGGCGACGTGCTTACGTCTACCATCGGGTGAAGGTTGATGTTGTGCCGAGCAGCCCAGGTACTCACAGACAGTATCATGCCTACAAGATGTGCCTTATGGGTGGTATATGCACGACAAGAGCAGGGAAGGAGTGCAGAACATGATGAGACGATCAGCAACTCTGGTGATGATAAGCACAGCACAACCATCAGGCGCCATCAAGAGGAAGCACTGGGTCTTATCAACCGCAATCAGTTAGTTGCAAGCTCACCGTGACACTTCAAACAGGAAACGTATCAGAGTAATGAACCCAAACGATGTAAATTTGCTCTGTGTAGCCAGAGTGTTATAACATAAGTGTATATGTTCAACCAGGAGCACAAGCACTGACACAGCCCTCCTCGTTTAATCCTTCAATGATGTTAAATGGTCGAGCATGCGGCTCAGCACAAGTCCAGTAGTGCATGAAAACACAAGGCGCATGGCAAGGCATACTTCAACACTGTTGAATCAAAGCACATGTACAGCAGCCACACAGAGCTCATGGCACCTACACACCTGTACGTCAAAATCCGTTCTCGAAGTACCCATCAAAGACCATGGTCTTTGACCAGTCTTTGGCGGGTACTCCGAGAAAGAATTTTAGACTGTGCCAACACGTTGTCAACACACCAGCTGCCTCACCTTCGGTATCTCGTACCGCCAGAAAAGTGCGTAAGGAAACTCCTGCTGCAAGACGCAGGGCAATATCCAGAACAGGACGAGCGTTTTGCCGCTTTTGGTAGTCCCGTGCACAACCATGTGGTCTGTTGGCGTGCTGTCTGCCGTAGTCTTTAGCTTTTGTGCAAACTCCTGGCATGACGCCACCATCCCACAGAAGTCGACTGCAAATCGCGGCCTGCATGGCCGGAATGCTGCTGCCGTCTCACTGTGCTCGAAGAAAATCACTGGGATGCCCTCGAGTGTTTGGCGCGTGAACGGAACAACAGAGTGGGTACCTGGGCAGCAACAGCAGCATTGGTGGCAGCGATGATTTTTGTACAGTGTTGTCAGCTCAGCATTGTTAATTGATGGCAACTTCAATAGCACTGGAAGTCAATACTGACTGTTTTGTGCAGAGTGTGACCAAATCACTTGCACAACCTGCACCAGACATGATTGTAACATGAGTGCAGTGCTTGCTGAAGCGTGGCCTCATGACGTAATATGAATGATCATTGGCTGATGCCCTGTGCCTTCTCCCCTGGATGTGCCATGTCAAGGTTGCTAGGGGGGAGATGGAGTGCCCCACTTCTCATTGTCTTGTAAAGCTAGCTACATCGGGAAAGTCGACATCAATTGTCACCACTCACAATGGGCAAGGCACATGCCAATTGCGTGAGATGAACTGTGTCATTTTGTTAGTTGAATCAAGAGTGGTCACGATATCTGCTCCAATGACGGCAAGTGCTTTTTTGGCGTACCGATCCCCCGACCCTCACCGTCGGTATCGCTGTCTGCTAGCTGAGGCCGAGAGAGCAGCCGCAGAGCGCATCCTGGAACCGAAGCAACAGCCCGCGGCAACACACATGGTGTTTAACAGCTCGAGGCAACATGTAGCGATTGATAGCGACCCAGAAACACCAACAAAATTGTCCACAGCGTGGTGCGCCGGGCGAAAACGTACCTCGGGGTGGAGCAGAGCGCCTTTCAGCGCCCCTGTACCAGAACATGCTTGGCCTGAGCAGCACCCCATGAAATCCACAGGCCTAATCAAGGGCAGCAAAAGTGGCCAATACTCGCAGCGCCATCATGGGAGGAGGAGGAGGGGGTGGTGCATAGTTTTCATTCGCGGAATAAAAAACGGGACTTCAAGTTGAAGTTGATCAGTGTATTAAAAAAAACATAAGGCTGAGATCCAATCAGTGGGCAGGCTTACGAGACAGACAACAATCACATCACGTGACGCATCTGGCAGTCGCCAGGTGAAACCAGGTCCAAGTACAGCAAAATCTTTGCGGTGAGCTTGGGGTTTTGAAAGTATTTCTTTATTCCCCAGGTCGAGGCGCTGTAGGTACATGTCAATTGAACTTGGAAAATGAGATATTTTCTTGACTCCACAAAGGTATAAGCGCCGCATATGGTCATCCAGTAGTATGCTATTAGAAAAAGCCGTATAGTATTCTATTCTGATGCCATTGCTCGAGCCTCTACTCCCACTTACCAGCGGTGATGCCACGCGCTTTTCCCTTGCTCCTTTGCCGACGTTTCTCAAAGATTTGAGGATCCGCAATGGCATTACCGCCGCTGGGTCCGCCCACAGCAAATGAGCAATGGCTCAGCTTGAATAATTGCATTCAATGGAGTTGTCGCGCCAAACAGGCCTCTGGCACCTGTGCAAATGCAGCACTCCATGAGCATAGAGTGCTTCAGGCAGACACAAGTGCAAGGCTGGCAACTAGCAACGGCACTATCAGCCTCAAGCTTCAGCTCGTAAACACAGGCAGACATAACAGACAATACAGTAATGCTGGCATGGCAACAGTGATGGCAAGTACCAAGCTTCAGGATCAGAGAACATGACAGACACCTTCATGTGCCTGGCATCACCAAGTGGTTCGGTAGTTCAAGGTGCTTATTTAGCATAATGCGCATCCGGGCATCTAGGATGCTGCTGCACAGTGTTGTACACATAAAGCAGAGGTGCCACACGGCATAAGAGTCGCCATATATACACAAGCCATGTACATGCAACGCGAAGCCAGCGACACCTTCAGAGCTATGAGAGTGAACCCTCAAAGCACTGTCAGCACATCTCTGCTTCTCTGCTCATTGAGTACTAGTCCACAGCCTCGGATAGTGCGCTGCGCATCTCTCAACTGGCCACGCAGTTTGCACATGTTGGCAGTGATCATCTGTTGCAATCACCGCTGCGAAAGCATTGCCAGATGAGTGTTGCCAAGGTCTTGCCTCTTTGCAGGTAGTGATCGCACTTCCATGCCACAGCAACGTTGCTGTCAGCTGGTAGAAGTTGGTGTCGCGACTGTGCGCGTTCATACATGTATAATCCTGCCCGCCTCCCCCCTGCGCTGTCATGCACGCTCACACAACGAGTCACAGAGTGACAGTGACAGGGGCACCGTTCTCGGAGCCCTCCTCAGGGCCACCGTCTGTGTCAGCGCGCCAGATGCGCACCGTCCCATCATCGCTCGCGCTTGCCAGCGTGTGCGCATCGCAGGGAGACCACTCCACTGCGTTGACAGTGTCGGAATGGCCGAGCAGGCGCAGCAGGGGTTGGCCATCCCGAATGCGCCACAGATGCACGGAGCCATCGATACTGCCGCCGGCGGCAAAGCTGATGTGGGGCAAACAAGGGACGTCAAGCGGTTTGTTAGCATTGGTGTCGGCTGTGTAAGTTGCCACAATCTACCTGAATGCAGACAACTGGATCTGGCACAAGTCTTCCAGAAGAAATGCAGCCTGGAAGTGAACGTTGTCGTCTCTGATCGCCACTGAATACACGCATGCTGACATTATTAATAAACTACTTGTTTCCGGGTACACAGTAGGAGCAGGGCCTCCATGAATCCCCGATCGATGTCCACAATGTTTTGAATAAGTACAACTCAAGTATATTGGGCACACCTGAACGTGCTGTCTATGTCGGGGGCAGCGACCAGATATTGGTCGAGCACATACCAACCCAATTGACACCAACAACAGCACAACCCATGGAAGCGCGTAAGCTCATGAAGCTTGCAGAATGAGAACCGACTCAGCTACTTCAAGTACTTCAAAGCGCAGATATGGAGTTCACATGAGAGAGCGTGTTGTGATCATAGAGCGCGTGCCCACGAGGAACCTGCCGAACATGTCACAACCTTCCTCGCAAACGCGGCAGCTGAATCAACAGTCTACTACAAAAAGTACCTGCTGCCGCCATGACCGCCAAAGGCTGCACGAAGCAGGTAGCGCCCCTGGCAGAAGCCCCGCAGAGGCACCGGCGCAGCAGCAGACGCCTCTGCATCATCGCTCAGATCCCAGCAGCACAGCGCATCGCCGCCGCCACTGCTGCTGCTACCGCGACCGCTGCCGCCGCCGTGGCAAGCGCCGCTGCCGGTATCCTGCCAGACCAGCAGGCGAGATCCATCGGCGCTCGCGCGAATGCCCATGATGGGCTTGGTGCCAAGCACTGGGGCAACAGCGCTCAGCTCCTCAATGACGCCATTGACATTGCCATTGCCACTGCCATTTCCATTGACATTGGCATTGCCATTGGCATTGGTGGCGCTGGTGGGACTGGCAGGCGGATAGACGGCAAAGCGGCTCAGGGTGCCCTGGCGGCAGACGGCAGTGACTTCAGTGTAGCCGTGCGTGCCGGTGATGGTCATGTCGGTTACGCGCTCGCCGCGCCAGCTTGCAAGCACCTGCCAGGGTGAGCAGGTGTGTGTGTGCATGGTGCAAAGGTCAGGGCAGTGTGAGGCAGTGTGTCACGACTCATGAGCACATGCTGCTGTGCAGGGTTGACAAAGCAATAGTGTACCGCACAAGTTCACATTGCTCTCTCGCACACCCAGCATGCAGGGCTAGAAATGATAGGTGCTTCATAAAGCATTTAACACGGAACCAGAAGCCATACGCAACAGTATCAAGGCATCAGCGAATGATATTTTGACATGGGGGGATGCGTGTGATTTGTGAGAAGGATCACGCAGCACCAGTATCCTAGCGCCATTTGCGTTGTGGATATGAACACACATGTCGGTGATCAAATTAACCATGCTCAGCCGTTCTGGCCCTGTCTACTGCCAGACTTGTGCCGTACTTGCCATGCAAAAAAGGCAGGGTGTCCCACCGCTTTCGTCACAATTCGTCACAAACAACATACACTCGGCACCCTCTGCCCCTCAGGCCTGCTTGTAAACGAACAGTATACCTACCTACACGTGTCCGTACAAGATCACTTGATGGCTTTGCTCTGTCTCACCTGCCCTGCAGCTGTCCACAGCAGTATGGTCTTGTCAAGTGACCCAGACACAAAGTGGTCGCTGTCCGGAAGCCACTCGATGCACATGACTGTGTCGGTATGCCCCTCCAGGCGAGCAATGTGTGGTACACCACCATCCCCCAGTGAGCAGCAGCTGAAAAGCACACAAGGCGCAGGCGCAGGGACGCACTCAGTTGATGGTGGCGTTGCATGTGAAAGCGACAAACGGTTTGCAGTGTGCATCATGACTTGTGAGTCATGAGGTGTGCTATCTGTGACGCAGAGCCACGCAAGCAATGGCAGGAGAGCATTCTGATGTGAGCATGTCGAAAATATTCCATGTTGAGAAGCAATGTCGAGCAGCATTGCCAGCGGAGTGAATGAGTGCACAGGAGGATGTGCAGCTCATCATTGCCACATCAGATACTGAGCAAATGAGTGCACGCTCAGCAAGGCAATCGTGCATGCAAGCGCTGAGCACACAAGCGATAATGCTGAGCACTGGTGCCATTCGTGTGCTGCTTGAACCACGTGTGCGAGCTTCAAAGTGCACTTTCTAAAGCCCGAGTAGGTTGCAGATGAGATGTGATGGTCCACGCACATGGCGTACTTGTTGAGCATAACCATACAGCCTAGCAAGTCCTGCTGATAATGAGAACACACATCCCTGGTCCCCTGGTGATTATCTACCGTTGTAGGCCCGCCTGAGTAATCCACTAGTTCGATTGAAGGGCATACGGCACATCACGTTGATACGTTCCATTTACAGCAGTTGGAATTACCTGATGGCGGGCTGCTCGCATCCTGCCAGAATGTGCGTGTCATCCGGCGACCACCTGAGCAGCGCCACGGGTGCATTCACATCCCCAGCCCTCAGCTCAATCCTGTGCACCGCTCGGACCCCCTTGTCCCCTTGCAGGCGCCACACCACCACTGCCCCATCGACACTCCCCGTGGCCAAGCACCCCCCATCATGAGAAAACGCAAGGCTCCAGACCTCGCGGCCGAAGTGGCCATCCAGTATGTGGGAGGTGCGTATGGGGAGCTCTTTGAGCGAGCATGCGTGGTCTTCGCACAGGTTGAGGTGGGAGAGCGTGGTGTTGTGGTAGGGGCACTTGCTGCACTGCAGGGCTAGGGCTTGGCTCACCAGCTCCTCCAGGCGGCCAGCGGGGATGTGCTGCAGTGTGGCAAGATACAGCATAGTAAACGACGCTGAAGTGCTGCTGTGGTGTTGCAGAAGATTTTACAATTGCAAAGCTCATTAGGACAAAGCTCATTTGTCCTGTGTGTCATACTTGAATCACTGAACAGCCAGCAAGACATGTGTATCACGCTGTGGCCTTCATGTCATGAACCCACAACAGCTCCTGCCATCGCAACAACATGCATTGAAGTATGCAGCACTGCAGCCTGTGAGGCTCTGGTACTGCCGCAAACGATAACAATTAACCTTGAAGTATCAGAAACCATAACAATTGACCTTGAGGTATCAGCATATTGTGCTGCATGCTGGCGAGCTGCCAAATGCACTCACCATGCCGGGATCCATGAGAGTCATGAGCTGACACACCAGAGCCTCCCTCTCGTCGCTCACAGAGCTGGACAGAGACCAACCGGCCTTGGCCCTGATAGACCACTCATCTGGGCACAGCAGCAGCGCCGCAAGTGCCTGAAGATTCATCAGTGCAGTGCTGTCCGTGGGCTCCAGTTCTGGTTCAGTCTGGTGGTTGCCAGACTCAACATGCTCGGGGGCGTGTTCACAGAGCAAGGACAGTTCATCATGTAGAACGGTCAGCGCCTCCTCCATGCGAGCCGCCAGCAGCAGCTCAATGTACTTTTGCTGGAGAACCTGCTTGTGAGCAATTGCGGTGGAAAGCAGGAGGCTGTCAGCTGAGTAACATCTGGCATCTGCATGTGCAAGCTTAAGCTAACGCTGCAGCGGCCACAGAGCAAGACGGTGGTCACTAATGCCCAACATCACAACGTCAAACAATAGAGTAAATTATAGCGGCATGTGCGCAAATGTGCTTTGACCGATGTATGACACGTCATTGATCCCCACAGGTCAGTATGCTAACAGGTAAGCACTCACACCAAACCACATCAAACAACATGAACGAGAGCACTCAGCTGGCCATCTCCCCTGCCGACCTATGTTACACACACCACACTGCCTCATGGCGATGTCGTAGAGAATGAATCTTACAGCAGCACAAGCCCAGACCTTGTGCTGATCAGCACTGCATGTGCTTCAGGTACCTGAAAAATGGCTCTCGCCCTGCTCCACTCGCCCTTGAACTGCACACCCTGCAGCGCTGTCAGGCACTCATCCCAGTGGCCACCCACGACAGCCTCACGCAGAGCCCTCACTGTTGGCACGTGAAGCGTGCATCCCGACTCCTGCTCAAGCGCCCTGGCCGCACCCTTGTAACCCATGTCCGTGAGCGATCGCAGCAGCACCCGCACGTAGTCTTCCTGTGCGAACGGAAGGCATGTTGACGGGCTGGTTGCGCTCTGTGGGGGCGACATGCTGGAGTGTGAAGCTGATGCAGCGGGGGTGGTGGTTGTGTGTGCCCGTGCCCGCTTCACGCCGCGCCGTGGGCTCACCTACACGCAGTGAAAGTGCCGTCGCAGCGTCAAGAACATGCAACACGGCTGGCTAGAGCACCCCCGTGCCCATTCCTCCGTTTGTATAGTGATCCAGAGCCTTGGTGAATATCTGGCTACTGAGCTTCGAAGTCAGAAGCTAAGACTGATAATAATTTCAGTTGCAGCCCA
This sequence comes from Tribonema minus, assembly GCA_017506865.1. NCBI lineage: Eukaryota > Xanthophyceae > Tribonematales > Tribonemataceae > Tribonema > Tribonema minus. The sequence continues at coordinate 235,051 of JAFCMP010000528.1, read as the reverse complement.
AATTTTCTTCACATTTATTGAATCACAGCACTACTTCAACTACTATATTTAGTGTGAGAGCATGATGTGATGGTGTGCATCTCGACTTGGATACATGTCACACTTGTAGCGCGTCATAGCTCCGATGAAGCATTGCAGCGCGCTTGCTTGCCTTGGAGTCGATGTTGCCGTGTCGTTGACAGCAGCGATGTCACTGCTGCCAAAACGCGCCTGCTCTTTCACCTGGCGACGAGCGTACTGGGTCAAGCACGAACAGTGTTGGTGTGCTCTCGCAAGGCGACACTAGCCTCAGATCCTGCTTGAATGGAAACGCTGACACAACGATGACACTGCAAGGTAAACTTCACGAATAGGTAAACTTCAAGTACAAGAGTTGAAGTTCGAAAAAGCGACACGGAGCTCTAAGCAACGACACAAAGCGAGCGGGCAACTGCATTGATTGGATTGTTTAAAGTTCGGCGCCAGCAGCTCCGCAGCTCTCTTTGCCATCGGCAACGCCGTCTCGGGCGTCTTTGGACCCCGAGAACAGGTTTGCTGCTGTAGCTACAGACCAAGCACAGTGTGCATGGACCGGCCACGGCAGCAGCAGCATCAACAGCAGCAGCCTCAGCAATCACAGCAGCAGCGACAGCGGCGGCAACAGCAGCACCAGCAACCCCATCCCCTGCAGACTTTCTTAGCACAAGCCCGTCGCCTATTTACCAACGCGAACGCCGCCCGGGCACAGCCGCCGCAGCCGCCCCGGCCACAGCCACCTTTACCGCCGCAGCATCCACAGCGAGCACCACAGGTTAGGTCATAGCCAGTAACTGCATTAGTATTTCGTTGGAAGTGATGTACAGTGGTCTTCTCAGTATACTGTAGTAGCAATGTTGGTTCTCTTGCAGCGTCTGGTACGAGCTAGCTCAACAGTGTGTGGCCTCGACCACGCAGTACTGGTACATGCCTACCACGCCACACATGCCACAAGACTGCATCTGGTGGACTGCGTCTGGCTTGCTTGGCCTGCCTGCAACTGCCAATACAGAGCAGCATGTAGTGATAGTAGTTAAGAGGCGATGCTCAGTTGCAGTCATGGAAACCTGTTGTTACATCTGTAACAGTGCATCACTAAACAATGCCAGCTACTGTTCCGTCACTTCTCTGTATGACTGTCAAATCACCGCAGCAGCAGCAGCAGCAGCAGCAGCAGCGGAGGCAGCAGCAGGCGAGAGCGCCTGGACAGGCGCGCATGCAGGAACATATGGGGCCGCCACCGCCAGCCAGCAAGAAGGCGCTGAGGCAAATCCCAGAGGTAAGAATGCTGCTGTGGGATCATCTGCTAGTTTTGCACCTCAGATCCACTTGGTGATCCATATCCATGTCTGACGCACTGCTAGCAGCCTATCATTTGGGCAGACAAAGGTGTTGTAGAGACTGACCGTATTCAAGTTGTACGTAATATCGTGAAGTGGCCTTTTGAATCGAAAATTGTTATACTTATAAGTCGTATTTGATGCAGAACACTCGATACCGGAGCCTTCCGACTTGCGCTCTGTCTGCGCCGCTTCTCTGCACCGTACTCGATTTGCAGCATGATCCAGCCATCGCCCATTGCCAGGCCATGTGTCAACACTGTGCAATCCAAGCAGGTGGTTAGGCTATATCACTACTCTTCATGTCAACAAATATCATGGTCACCCACAAGGCTGGCTTTGTGCGATGTGCAGGTGTTGGTGACTCTGGATGACCTGGTGGAGGAAGCCAATAGGTGCTGCAGCATATGCCTGGATGACCACATGCTGGCGGAAGTGGTGTGCCGTCTGCCGTGTGCACACATATTTCACAAGGTACGCACCATGATCAACGCCTACATATGTGTCTGTCGCTTGTTGAAGGTCTAGAGATCTGCTACTTAGTGCACACAAAGAGCTTCATTGTGTGCGAAAGGTTCTGCAGATATGCTCGTGCGCCTGGTGCAAAAAATGCTTTGTGCTAATTCACAACTGCCCTACCTGCTTGAGTAGACTGTATGCTGTTGTCGGTGAGCTCTGACAGGTTTTGCCTCGCATGCATTGGCACACATCACCACCGTGTTGACACTAAGTCAACATCAGCGTGGGCCTACAGTCCAAAATGTGAGCGCAACTGGAGAGTCAACCGCATGTTGTGCCTCGCGCCTATGTCAGTTTGCTTGTACGTTTCGTCTTTGGTGTAGAGTTGTGTATGGCTCAATGCGGTACCGTGGGTCTCAACCGTGCTGCTGTTGCTGCTGCGCATTGTCGTCACAGGAATGCGTGCTGGACTGGCTGCTGCGCAACTGCACTTGCCCAGCATGCAGGTGCGCTACTAGAAATCATAAAGTGTCGTGTGACTGAGTGGGTCTGACTTTGTGATAGATGTAAATAACTCACTTATGTGGTGTCAATGTCAACCTTAGGTGATGGTTGGATCGCTGCTCGCTGACTATGTCAATGCTGCTTGCGCATGGCGCGTTTTTGACCACATTATATGTGCATGGCTTGCAACATGGTACGCATTGGTCCCAATGCGGTTTCTTGTGTCCTGTACCATGTGCATACAACATTCAATAATGCAAGTCATGAAACGCCATCAATTTCATGTAGCTTTTGGACGCGTGCATACAGAGCGCAATACTGCTGCGCATGGAAAAATCCGAGTGTTACATTGCAAGAGGTGCGCACTGGCACAGTTCACTGCGAGTACACTGCACTGGGCATTGCACATGTGTCGCACTCGAGCCACAATTCAGAGATCAGGCTGAAAACGCGCTTGGCTCTGCTGAACGCCCACCATATCAACTTGGCTGATATACTTCCACCCATACAGATATGAGCTGGAGACTGAAAACGCTGCGTTCGAGGCGGGTCGGCGGCAGCGCATGCAGGGCAGGACACTGAGGTTTAGGAGGCGGGAGCTGGAGCTGAGCAGTGTTGCACGGTTGAGGTCCATTGCTGGCGATCTCGGAGTGAACACTGACGGGTGAGGCTGTTGACTTTGATGAAGGCGTTGGTTTGCATGGCTGGTGATGATTAGGCACTGCAGCATAATGTGCTCTGCAGGTCAGGTGTGTCAGGTTATGATGCGCTTTGGACATGGGTAGGAAACATTGCGACTGCGCCACCAATATGTGAACAGAAGCCTTTCACAGACCTAGATGTGACTAGTTTCACTGCGTACTTTATCGTAGACATTGGCTTGAATGAGCCAGTTAACGCTGCCCGATGACATCTGCAATTTGAATGTTATGAAGCCATGCAGGGCTTCCGTAGCACTCGCACCTCTGCAGTTCAGCCTGCAGAGGTATCTGCACCATTTGAGGAAGGTACTTCCATTTGCTGGTGGGCAAGGTAGTGAGTGTTATACATAACATACATCATGTTTGGGCTGTTGTTCGCACAATAGGTCAGTGTTGCTAATGAAGTGAATGGTTGTGCTACACTGTTGTTCAGTTCATGGGACAATCAGATCCGAATGAATTGTGTTGTATCATGTCATTGTACATAAGCTCAGTAATGAGGTAAGGGTAATACAATCAGTTTTTGTGTTCTTGGACGCAATCACTTGTAGCATGTCGCTGGTCAGCACTTCACTCAAATTTGCAGTGTCACACTACCGTAGCTCAAGAGTGCTCACTGCTGGATGTTGCCTGAAAGGGGTCTTCCAGTGCTGCATGCCTATCATGAGGAACGTTTCCTGTGACATGCACGAAGAATGGCACACCAATCACCACCATTCACTGTGTGCGGCCATGCATCATAACTGCGTGAGGCAGGGCCACATTAAGAAGGCTGGCACATGTCTACGCTGTCCGCTTAGCAGCTTATTGGGATGAGTGTAGTGGTACTTGACCTAGCAAGGGGCGGCACCACTCGTTTCATCTCCCTGCAGGCAGCGCACAGCATGTAGGGCACACTTTGCCCGTGCCATATCATACCTTTGCAGCTCATGGCATGTTTGGCAGTTTACATGTACATGTGCATCTGCAGTGCCCAGCGCCACCTCTGTAGGGACCCAGCACACAGCAGACACACCTCATGAGGGCCTGTGTGGCTTGTCAAGAAATACATCAGGAATTCCTTGGGAGACTCAATCCTGGTGGCGCGTCGCTGCTTGCTGAGGACCAACCTCAACATGTGGAGAGCTCTGCAACTCATATAACTGCTTTGTCACGAGTCTGAATTTACAACAAGTATATTTAATGGATAACATCACCTGTGTCACAAGACAGCATGCTGCATGCTCCTCTCATGTCACTTTGCCTCATCAGGCGACTAATCAAATCGTAAAGTGTCATCCTAACAGAGATTCACGCCTCTGCGTCTGCTGCTTCAGGTGCCTGGAGAAGAGCGACCTCATTGCATGCATAGCCCGCTCACCACGTGCGGAGGTCTTTGAAGCCGCGCTTCCCGAGTACACACATGCACAGCTGATGGCCCTCACTGTGCGGCAACTCAAAGACATCATGGCGGGGGTGGGCGTGCTACTAGCAACAGGCGTGCTGGAGAAAGCCGACCTGATTGCGCAGCTTGCAAACTCTGGGCGCATTGCTGTTGTGGACGTTGGAGCTGCGGCTGCTGCTGGCAGTCACTGCCCCAGCTCACCTTCAAGTCATGAGTCATCAGGCCCTTCGTCATTTCAGCAGCAGAATGGTGCACAGCCGCAGCAGCCAGATGTGCCCCCACAACCGCCACAGCCGGCAGCTACAAGAACGTCCACGGAAGGTGGTGAGAATGACGCAGCCGTGCGCATGGAGAATGAGCTGCGACACCAGCCGGTGACCGCACTGAAAGCGATCATGCGCGCAGAGAGTATTTCGCTTGCGGGGTGCCTTGAGAAAAACGATATGGTGCAGCGTATTGTGGAGGCCCGTGCAGCAAGATAACAGTACGGCAGTCAAGGGGGGTACAACACGCCGTGCTTACCCGCCTGTCACAAGCACCACACACCCTGTACATGAGTAGCTTATTTGCCTGGTTGTGGGAAAGTGTTTGTGCCTGTCGGTCTCCTGTTGGTGCTTCATTCGCGTTCAGCGCAGGAGAGCATGCTGACATCTAGACCTCAGAGAATGGCACAACGTATCCAGCTGTGTGCACCCACCACACCTTATTCGATGCATGGCGACCATGGGAGCCACGGTACTTGTTTGCAAATGCAATGCAGTTCCTGACGCTTCATCAGCTGCTCTCCGTGTTGCAATTCCATTTTTCCGCTCTTCTTTTACAACACCCAGCCTTGCTGCGATGAACTGTTTCTTTCAGGGACAATGCATGTACTTGGCACACATTGTCATGCAAGATATGCACATGTAGTCACTGGTCAATGTTTAGCATTTTGTCATTTGTCTAGACTACAGGTACCACATTGAATGCCATGCCATTGCAGCCCACAGTGCTGCCCCCTCGCTTAAAATGCACAACACCAGATGTCTGCAAGTTGTTTTTCACAGCTCCCATCGTGTGTATGTTGTGGTTGCAATTCAGTGGTGTATTTAAAATACTGCTCTGCAGCAGGAAAAGTCGTCGCTGGAGGCTGGCCACATGCAGGGGCCCTAGGCGCGTGCATGCTACCATGCCCGCATGAATGCCAAAGCACACACGAAAGAAACCCATGGACACATCGCAAAGCATGCACGTGCCGTGATCATCTGCTGTAGCTGCTCTCATTGTCGTCCACAATGTGTCAGCATCACCGTCGCATACATTCAAGCGAAGTTCTGTCCCCATGTCCAACACACATGTGTACACCACACACATGCAAACAATCAGCACAAGCGTGCAGCCTCAGCCTGAGGTAACAGATGCACACAGAGATTGTGGCAAGCAGCACAAGCACGCGATGTAGCGCAAAGTCTGACCTGTGCTTAGCAAGGTTAACCACAGCAGCTGATCACATGTAGCCCACACACGAGCAAGTGCAGATGAGCCTCAACTGACATCTGAGAGCCTGCTGCTGCTGCCATCATTCCGTCTTCTGGACTGCCAGCAAACGAGCCAGGGGGTGAGACAGCTGCTGAATGGCCACGGAAGCAAGTGAGTGCTCAGGTGCACAGCAAGCACATGAGGTGCACCAGTTCTTTGGGAAATGGCATACAGGGTCCGATTCAATGGTGTAGCTGGCCTGTATCCCCAGCACCTGTACTTTTGCCCCATTCTGGCACCCTAAGCTTGCCGAATGAGTAGGAACTTGCACACCGCTTTGCTAGTGGAACGCACTAGACGCTCATGGTTACAACACTGAGGGAGCTTTCCTGAGTGTGGGGAAGCGGGGAGAGAGTCGAGAAAACTGGCTTGCCGAGGCCAATCAACGTAGTTGACAGCTCCTCCGCTCCTAGCGCGGTCGAGAACGCAGAGGCTCACGTAGAGTTGCTTGCCCTGCCTGGGGTTTTGAATCGCCGTGTGGGCGGCTAGCGCATGCCATCCTCCAGGCGCTGCAGCGAACATCTTGGGGCTGAGTGGCAGTCTGTGAGCACGCCACTACGACTTTCTCACATCGTCAAGCTGCAACGTACTCAGCGACTCCTTGGCACGAAAACGAAAGAGGTGATCTGGTTGGCGGCCAAGTTTATGTTCACTTTGAAGGCGGCGTAGCTTTGCTGCAGGTTTCAGACTTGGATTGTATACCACCCCCCCCGGAGACAAGTGGAAGAATCTAAGTTGTTTTGTATAGTGGAACGGTATGCTGCAGCAGCTGCTGACTTCATGTTCAATGGTGACCGTCACTGTGAATGGGGCTGCAAGTACAGTTGCCAACATCAAAAGCGGAAGGCCCTGGGCTATTTTTGTTGACCCCTGTGGGGCAGTATCGGCAGCTACAGACCGTTGCGGTAGAAGACTGACCTAGATGACAAGAAAACATTCGCATTAACATAATGAAGAGACTCGCTTGGCACTGCCTGTCCCTCCCCACTTGGCTTAAGGTGCTGCAGTCACAGTGGTGGACCAATGCTGCACAGGTGATGCCACACCTCCGAGTCAGCCTGGGGCTCATTGCGGCGCAAGCGCAGAATCTGATTTTCAAAATGGGCTTCACAGTGATCACGCTGCAAGGTATAAACGAAATACTGCCAGCAAATTTGAACAAACAGAGACGTGACAATGTGTTAGTGCTGCTATCATATTGTACCATAACAGGATGCACCACAGCAAGGCTCCTTATATAGTTGCTGCTGCTTCGTCCTGATGCACCCTACTACAAAACTTTTGAAATATCCAGGAACTTCAAGGCAAGTTGTGCATGCCCCTTTAGGGCATGACATTGAGGCTCTATGCTTTCAAAGTTTATTCAATCTCTTGTTTCTCATTGAATGATGACAATAAGAAAAACGTACTGCAATATGCACATCCACTAAATCTTCAATAAATTAAATGTGTGGGCGAGTCGTCAACGACATGCAGTGGGCCACTTCCAGAACTGTTACAAACTGAGGTCATTCAATTTGCTATCAACAGCCTGAGAAGGGCCCCGGGTTGTAGTGATAGAATCTGAAATGATGGCGGAGGCGCACTTGCCAATGTCATGCAGGAGAGGTCTGGGCTGCTGAATACTCAGTAGTACTATAGTACTCAAATCTCAGGGTCTGTGGCCAGCATGCTGGCCACTGGCAGGTGGCATTTTCCTATCTTGCAGGCAACTCAGTAATTGGGTTATACGCAGCAAACGTAACATTTAACACCTGCCAGACAACTCAGAGTTTGAGAGTCTCAGGCTCAGGTTGTACTAGTAGGTCCGACAGTGAGTCATTTTCAGTTTTTCACTTTGAGCTTGATGAGCAGGTGTTCCTTGTGTCACTGAGCAGTGAGCAGGAGCACCGTGAGCAGGGTCACGCCCGAAGATTGCAGCAAATAAACTAGTCCAATCGAGAGGTTGCCACTGGCAGTACTACACTGGCAGCAGCGCTTTATTATAGTCTATTAGTCTAGCCTACTAGCAGCTAAGCCTTAGGCTACTAGACGCTCAGCCTGTCAATCAAATCATGCTCTGCGCCATCGGCAATTTCCATCATGCTGGAGCCACTGGCACTGGGCCAGGCACTGGCAGCTAGCAGACGGTAAAGTACAGTATTATACACGTGTGCCTAACTGTCACATCTGATTCAGATGCCAACTTGAATATCCATGCGAAAGCCAGCACCACAAAGCATTTTCAGAGTCACATGTCCTATGAAAATTGCTGACGATCTTAGTATTACTTACTGAGTTCTAGTAGTAGGAACTTTATCATGTGGTGCTCCTGGCTTTACCACTGAGCTGTAAAGCTTGTGCACACTTGGCAGGGTAGCCGTCCCCTTCTGGGGTGCCAGAATACCACAATCATGATGGCATGATCATTTATTTAGCATCAGTCAATGACATGTCGTCAGTGGCGACTCTTATGGCTAATGCTTTGTTGCGCTACATAGTGAATTCAAATTTTATTGCAAGGTTCTGATTTTAAATTGTACTACGATTTAAAAGGTACCGGGGTATCGGGCGGACACAGTCATCGACCCAGGGTGTCTGCACTTTAGCAGTGCATACCGTAACAAGGGAATAGTGCTAGACACAAGTGTGCGCGCGCCCACAGCGAGCTCGTACCTGACAGGCAAAACAAATGCCTCGAACACGGACGGCTATGCTGCTGGGGTGGGGGAGGATGCGAAGGTCAAGCACCACACCGGCACCTTGACGTCATCTTGGGCTTTTGTGCCATTCATGCAAGAGTCGTACGGACGGCTGGGCAAGCAGACAAGCCTTTTTGTTAAGGAGTTGGCAATGCACTCAGCAATGTGCTCAGGGGGGGGGAAGGCAGATGTGTTACGCAAGGCCGGGTTAGCTAAGCGTCAGATCCACATTGAGCTGAGCATATTGCTGGCGCGGGAGTTGGCGGAGCGCGTCATGGCATACACACGTGGAGCGCGAATGCTGGGCTGTGTTGCGGCGCCGGTATCCAAACTCCTAGGGCACAGCGCAGACTAGGCTGCTGCGTTGACGCAGGCTTTTCGATTGCATAGGCAACCCGGCCTCCCTTGGGCCTTTATAAATACAAGTCCATACGTACTACGATGATCACTGACGGCACACCTCCAGCATCAATCATGTCATCAGTCACTGTGGTGAATCTTTCGGCTACTGCGTTGTTGCGCTACACAATGAATTTAGATTTAAAATTTATTGCAAGACTCTGATTTTGAACTAGTATGATGGCACACCACTCACCCAAAATCCTGGTGCATGTGTTTTGAGGGTCTCGAACAGGCACAATCTTGCGATGCCTCGCCCCTGGGCATTGTTGTCGAAGCGGCGGTTCAGATTGACCAAGTCCTTGTTGAATGTCACCAGAAGCTTTGCAGCTGGACTCGCAGACTCGCCGAGCAGCCTCGTCACACCCGCAAGCTCTGCACCGGCATGCGGCGTCCGTGCCACACCATGCCTTGGATGGCGTTGACAAATCGAAGGAAATTGGATTCGTTGCGGCTCAGATCCACCGCTTGTGAGTAAACGTCCTTCATGACTAGACTATGCCACCCAGGCTGTGCCCCACCAAGATAACTGGCGCGGTTTTGACAACGTCAGCAAACATCACAAGGTTGTCGCAGAGAGTCCTCGATATGTCGCCGCGGTCAAGTTCCCCCCCACTGCGGCGGAATTATAGGCGAGGGACTCCCCTTCAGGGCACGAGGCTCAGCCTTCTTACTAATAGATAGTTTGGCGCGCGCGCGATTCTCCACATTACCGATGCATCTGGGCTTGCTGATTTGTGCGGTGACGGGTACGCATACGTGCGTATTGCTGCAACCGTTCACCAATCAGCGCGCTCAGGCTGAGGTCGAGTTGCCGCTCCCAGTGGGAACACCCTGGAAATCTCGAGCTTATTCTGGCGCTGGCTCTCCAGCGCGTGTGTTGCTGCACAAGCGGCGTTGAGCGCGTGCACTGGCAGCGTATTGACGTTTGCTACGTATCGCACTGCAGGCGTAAGCCTGCCGCGGCCACGCTTCACTGCCTGCAGGGCGCTCTCATCATGGTCCGACCCCCTTTTTTGCAGCTCAGGAATTCTTAAGTGAAGTTGTGGGTCCTAACGGCTTTGAAGTTGCTGCGGAATAAGCGGATCGTGGTGCTGATATACTTACGTAGAATAACACTGTCTGGCAGGAAGTCAAAATCCGTGCTCGCAACATGTACGTATTTTAATGCTCACAAAATCAATGCAAAGCAGCATTTGACGCACGTTCAAAAACCTTAAAGTTTGCTGAGGTGGTCTCTGACCCGCTTTGAGCGCACTGCTGCAGCTTATCCCTTGCTAGCCTCCTCTACACTATGGGTATGGGTCCCTTGCCCCCTACCTCCTGAGGATTAAGGGAGGGCCTTCCTTGCAACTTACAGTCAGGGTAGTACGAGCAGCGTTGAAGTCCTGCTGAAGGAAGTCGTGCATGCTGGCTCCGAGCCCTCATGCCCCGTCCATGTGGTTTCGTACGCGCCCTTGAAGTCTTCACCGAGTTGCAAGCCGTGGAAGAAGACGATGTCGACAGGCTGCTGCTGCTGCTGCTGAGCCTCAGGGTGCTGTTGCTGCTCGCGGTCGAGCTGGTAGACAGAGTCATCTACCAGCCTGAGGACGGTATACTGCAGTGCGATCGAACAGCAGGACTCGGAGATGAGCAGGACTTCTAAATGCGCAGGCCCCTCCTACATGAATTAATATGCCATAAAAAGATTTGCTACGGCGGATGAGAGATGTTGTCAACTATCTTGCTCACTCACACAGGTGGGGCTTCGTGCGCGTGTGCTGTGTGTGCTGTCGTAGTGCTCGCGAGATGCTCGCGATTAAAAAGCATTTATTCCTGCATCTATGAATGGAAAAAAAAAAATGGCGCACCTTCATGATGCCACACGCCGCGCAGCGAATGCAGTCCACTCTCCGGACCCGTCTGGCTGGCGATTTATTCGTGTTTGTCAGGGTGCTGGCCTCTTGCTTTTTTCAGAATTTTCAAGAAGACTCTCGGAAAGAAGAACGGAAAAAAAAAACACGCAGGTAACAGCACAACAAAGAGCACCCCCACCCCCATCGTAGTCCCGTCATTGCGAGCTGGCGCTCTCAAGCCTGCAGTGCCATGAACATTAAGGGATGCAAGGCACTGACTCTCTTAGTATCAGCTGTTGCCACTGCAGCAGCAGCATCACCCCTCCATTGCGAGAGGTACGCTCTGTTCCGCGTCGGCGACACCGTTGAGCTCCTGGCACGAAAGTTCGGGATGGAGGGAACTTCCGAGCTGCAGCTTCTAAATGCTCACTTGGATTTCGACCAGGCCATCACGGTGGGCACTCCACTGTGCGTCGTGGGCAGCGCGACAGCCGTGGGGACCCAGCACGGTCAGCGGCTTGCTGCAAGCATCACCTACGCAACGGTGCCGGGTGCCGACACCTGCCACAGCATCGCCACCAACGCCACCCCCTACCTTGGCCTCGCACTGCTGCTCCTCATGAATCCCGGCCTTGACTGTTCGACCCTGCCTACAGAGTCCGCAACAATCTACCTCCCTGGGGGCTCCATCATTGGCACCGAGCCAGTGCAGCCACCCGCCGATCAGGATTGCCTCCTGGGCTCCTGGGGCAACTGGAGCGAATGTACCTCGATTGGCCGCAAAACACGTTACCGCTCCACATACCAGGAAAAGAGAGGAAACGGTGCCGAGTGCTCGGGCGCCACAATAGCGACCAGCACTTGCGAGCCGGGAGCGGGCGGCAGCGGTAGGACAAGGCAGCGGCGAGCGTTGCGGGGCAGCCGCCAGAAGGACACGGAAAGGCGAGGACTGCTGGAGCCAAACCAGTGCCCCGCTGGCTACGATGGGTGCTCTGTGCCCGATGGCCTCGTCTACTATCAGCTGTTCAACGCACCTTGCAACTTGCACGATATCTGCTACTCGTGCAATGAGCATGCGGGTTGGGAGTTTGCGACGCACGAGTACTGCGACGCCATGTTTGCCGGTAAGATGTACGCGCAGTGCGACCGCTATTGGACGCAGTGGTATCAGATGTTCGACCTCATGTACTGCAAAGCCACCGCCGACACGTACGTCATTGCCGTGAGTTTTGCAGGCGATTTGTCATATGAGAACTCCAACTCAGCGCTCATTGATGATGGCTGTTACTGGTTGCCGGACTCACCAGAGGTGAACAACGTTCTTGATGCCGGGTTTGATCCCCAACTTGCAGGCTGCCCATGTGAAGGCCGCAGTTGCGAGTATCAGTAGGCAGTATTCATTACTATAGCAAGTACCAGTAGCACTAGTAGGCGCTGCACTCACTGCGGCAGTCTTGCAGAATGTCTCAACCACAGTAACTGTAGTGCGGCTTGAGGTATTGAGTGCCGGCGAGCAGTTCGCAGAGTCTCAAGCTCAATCTGCGCCGCCGAACCGCCGGCGCCGCATGTGACTCGGAGGCACTTAGTCTACTAGGGTTCCTAGTATGTCATTATGACTCAATTGAGCAGCAGAAAGCTAGCAAATTGAATTGTGATGTAGACTCGGCGATCCGGCAATCAAGGAGTAACAAGCCGTTCAGTTGCCAATGGGATAATATGACAAGACAGTCACTGAGGCACTGTGGCTGCGCTCAACTCATGGAATTTCATGTGCTTTCTCTTCTATTGCAAGCCTTGCCCCCGCTTTTTGTTCATTGACAGGCCGCACTCACTGACAGAATCTGATGCTCCATCAGAACTGTTACAGTGCTTGTGAAGCATCACATGACATTGTCATTTTGTTCACAATGTCATGTGGCTACTAGCGATGATCACAGATCCTTGTGCTCCACGCACCTACTGGCAGTGGCTCTTCTGAAGTGATGACGGTGCAACTTTGAAACTCTTCTACATTATGATCATAATCGTATACTTCAGAAAAGCAAGGAATTACAGGTGTCTGATTACAATCCAACAAGCACATGACGGTCGCATGATGACTTGGAGCTGAGCACTGCCATCTATCACCCAAGGTGCAGTGCACTCGTAGTCCTATCTTGAAGTAAAATACGGAGTGCTCTGTAGCTATCTGGACGCCGTCGGCACCGATGAAGTAACTGCTAGCCAGCAATCGTTGCCATCTGAATTGCGTTTGTTTTCTTGCGGTCAGTATGATGCTGTGCGTCATCCTTCTAGAATCATCAAAGCAGATAGCGCTGTCGCCTCAGGCTCAGCCTGTTGGATCTGGCATCAAGCGCGCTCGCAGATGTGGAGCAACTTGCCCAGTTGAAGCAGCAAACTGCCACCATCAAATGTTCCACCAGCTAGTGCACTCCACCGTGACCCCAAATCCAAAAAGCCAATGGCTCCAAGCTTAGCGCACACCACGCGGACCAAACCCCAACCTGCCGATTGCTTCAGCCTCTCCCCGAGCAGCAACAACTCTGACTCCAAATTCTCACTGCAGCCTGAGGTCTCTGCGGTGGTCAACATGAATGCTCAGCAATGACTTGATGATACCCGCGCCATTGTCACGCCCGCTATATAGCCAGCTGCAGTTGACGCAAAACCAACACCTTATCTGACGCCACCGTGATGCAAGCCGGTGAGGTGCCAGCTGACGTCCGGGCGGTATGCTGCCAAAGTCCTGCTGACAAGCAGCATGGTCGAGTGCCAGTGATTGTCGGTTGCTGCACGGCCCTCAGGCTCATGCCAGTGGTCAGCGCAAGTGCCCGGTGTACCACATCAGCACCACCAGAGACAGGGGAAAGGCTGGCGTTGAAGGCGCTGGCGCCTGCCAGTGCCCGCTCTAAATTGACAGAAAGATGGTCCGCTTCAAGTTGATGCACTGCCTAACACAATACAGAGTAACTCACTGATTTAGAACACCGACTCAGAGGCTCGGAGATGCCATCTGGCGGCGGCCTTTTCAGAGGTTGTTGCTGAGACACTTTCAGACTGTCATATAACATGTAGATTCCGTACAGCAAGCTTCAAGTTAGATGCATTCTGGGCTTTTTCGCGCCCTGAGCGAGAATGAATAAAAAGTACATGCAAGTAGTTGCCTCGCTCAAAGTGGACAGTTCACAGAACCAAGCAGACCCCTGTTGGTGCACATAGTGCGTGCACTGCGAGCTGCACCATTACAGGTGCCACAGTGTCCAGGCCTCACGACTGCTTCTCAGCACTCCTGCTTTTTTTTGTAAAAAATACGTTCAAAGCATCATTTCCGCGTTTCGCTGCTTTCATGTAAAGCATTAGATTCTGAAGCAGCAATGAGTGACGATCGAAGCCCAGTGCAACTGAAATTACCAGGCATGCACCAGATCAGACCCGCCATTGGCCTGAGGCTGACTGCTACATCCTTTCCTCTGGAGTGATGCCCGCATGTTGGGGACGGACTCCGGCGGAGCTAGGGGGCTGGAGTGCGCGTGCAGAGCCACCACCAGCAGCAGCAGCAGCAGCAGCAGCGTCAGTGGCAGCAGCGCTTGCAGCACATAACGAATCTAAGGCTGGTCCAGGAGTGCGCTTGTGGAGTTGCTGGCAGCAGCAGCAGCACTGGCAGCAACAGCGCCAGCACCAGCAGCAGCAGCAGCGCCGACAGTAGCAGCAGCAAGAGCAGCAGCTTCCTCCGATCTTCATGCAGAGGCATTATCCTGGGGCCTGATGGCATCCCAGGATTGCTACATGCTCTCCTCTGGAGCATTCAATTTGCCCGAATGCTGGGGACGGACGGGCTGGAGTGCACTAAGTCTTGCAAAGCCACCAGCAGCAACAGCGGCAGCAGCGCTTGCAGGAGAGAATGGATCTAGGAGCTGGGGTGCCCTTGTGCAGTTGGTGGCAGCAGCAGCAGCGCCGGCAGCAGCAGCGCCAGCAGCAGCAGCAGCAGCAGCGCCGACAGCAGCAGTGGCAGCAGCAGGTTCCTCGGACCTCCATGCAAAGGCACTATCCTGGGGCCTGATGGCGTACAGATTTGCCACATCCCCTCTTGTGGAGTGTTGCCTGCATGCTGAGAATAGAGTTGGAGGCTGCAGTGCGCATGCGGAATCACCAGCAGCAGCAGCAGCAGCAGCAGCAACAGTAGCAGCGCCAGTAGCAGCAGCTTTGTAATCCTCACACCTGTGCAGTGCGTACAGATGCACCATATGCAGGCCTCATCATCATGGTGGCGCCCATGACTGCCGCAACCACCTCTGGAGTTTTGCTTATGCAATCATTGTATCAGATGCAGTTGGGGACTGGAGGGCGTTAAGCCCTGTGAGTCGCCAGCAGCAGCAGCTTTGCAGGACCCACCTGTGAGGGCATCCCCTATTGTGGGGCCTGATGGCTCCCACGGTTGCTACAACCACTCCTCTCGAGTGCCGCCTGCAAGAGATGTGTGCTGGAACGCGCTGAAGCCCATGGCGTCGCCAGCTCTGCAGATTGGCAATTTCTGCAGTCTGGCAATTTCGGTACCCCACTGGTTGGGGCATCAGCTTTGCTGCCCGCGGCTGGCTGCACCGCACTTGCAGCTGCTAGCACTACCTCATCGTGTATGAACAAGCTTTGGGCTTTGGGAGCGTAAATATCTCGCTGCCGTGCCAGAGCCGGACTACCAAGGGACCCAAGCAGATGCAAGGCTCGCGGCTTCTATAAGTGCATGTGCTGCTACAAGAAGTGATCATTGACAATCACGAGGCAAAGATGAACAGCCGTGTCAGTGCCCAACAGGACCCAATCTCAACATGCACATATCCTCTTGTATTACCTGCATCAATTTTGCTGTTGCCTTGATTGTCAGCATGTAGAGATAGGGCCTTGACTGCAGGATAAATAGGTCCATTCAAGTCGTAGCCAAGACCGCCATTGATCAATGTTCGCAACTGCAAATCAAATCTACTCAGAACTTGAAGGTTCAAGAAAGACAAATCTACCGCTACTTTGTTTACAATAGTGCGCTTCATGTTGACCGCAGACCGCACCGAGCAATTCATGCGTTTTTGCACTGACAAGGTCAGCAGTGGCTTCGTGCCTCTTGGCTCTGCGGTCCCTATAGGACTATCAAAGCGTTATGGGTGTTGTGACAAAAAATTGCTGCGCATATGCCATACATCTGTGGTCAACATCAACGATCGACTTTCGTCACCGTATGCGGGCTCATCAGCATACATCGCGATCGTGACAGTTAATTGGCTTTCTTGCTGGCATACTTGCAGCGTTGCACATCATGACTGCAGCGCAAGCTGGCACCACCCCCCCCGGGGAATCTGAACCTTCAGCAAGCTACGCCGCCTTCAAAGTGAACATCAACTAGCCCAGGGCCTTCCGCTTTTGATGGTGGCAACTGTACTTGCAGCCCCGTTCACATTGACGGTCACCGTTGAACATGAAGTCAGCAGCTGCTTTATACCGTTCTACTGTACAAAACAACTTAGATTCTTCCACTTTGTGGATCCTCATCACCTGCAGGGATGGTTTGTGGCGCAGATTGTGGTCAGTGAGACGTCTGCATCTTATGGAGGGTTGTATCCCATGGGCTGAATGCAAATCACATCAACATGTGCAAGCCAACGAGCAAGAAGACAGACCCACGCTACATGTTCCTTAAGGACTTCATCGTGGCCGTCCTGCGACGATCAACCCCAGAGGTGTTCAAAAGGCAAACGATTCTGAAGTAGAATTATGAGTCAGACTTGCCAATGTGCGAGGCGCTCCCATGGCCTCTGATGCTCCCCACTGTTGTTGTTTTTAGATTTTCTAGGGTAGTTTAACAAAAACGATGATCAGCTACTCTACTTCTGACACATCTGGTTGTTGAGTGTGTATGCTCAGCCTGGAATATGCTTCAATTGCTGCTGTTTTTGTGCATCCATGGGATATGTGATTGCAAGTGCATCATGCTGTGCATTGTTACAAATGTATGGTGCTGTTGATACTATTGTTGTAGCTCATTAGTAAGGTAGTTGTGATGCTAGCAAGTTCTTTGCTCTTCTTCAAATCCCATGGAACAACGTATGCGACTGTTTTCCTCTTGTTTTAGTTGTCAAAAGTGACATTGTGTTGGTGGTATGAATATGGTTGTTTCACACCTGTGTGACACACAGCGTCTTATGCCGTGCAGGTTTAAGATGCACAGCAACTGTTGTTGAATTTCTTTTCATGCCATGTTGTCACCATGCTTGGCTGATTCCGTAGCCACTTCCGCACAGGGGCGAAAATGCACCAATCGGCATGGGCAATCATGTGCAGCAGGTGTTAGAACTCTTTGAGAATGTGCGCGTGGTCCACATTTATGGCTCAGGTGCGTACAAAATATGTGGTGGGTACATCCACATATGCAGGCATTCAGCTGAAAGGCCAGTGCTGAGGTGGTTGGGGCATCACACAAGTGTGCCATTTGTGAATTGCGACGACAACGTCGGGACCAGTTCAAACCGTGCTGTGCATGTTGTTGCTGCAACATATTCCGGCCGCTCAATTACTGCAACTGCTGTTACAGTAGCTGGATCAAATAGCTGGATCAGATATGCATTTGCTCATCTATCGAGAACAAAACCCTAAAATATTGATCTCTGGAATCAGAACATGGCTGATGGTATATGGTAAGCATAGACCAGCAGCACGTTAAAGGGAATTTTGGATTAGAAGACAATTCTGTCAAGCTGGGACAGCAGTGAAGCAGAGGGAGGGTACGTCGCCAGCAGAGCAGACCACGGTGCATGCACAAACTCATGCGACATCAATGCAGGCCAGCAGATCCCTGAAGAAGGGGGCCATGCCAGACCACACTGAGAGGCTCCGCAAAGGCTCTTAAGTACATGAGCGGCACTTGAGACACAGAAGCCATCGCCAATGATTGCGGCCAATCAAGTTCATTCGGTCGCATTCGTCGGTGGGCCTGCCGCTCTTGCGCTTGTTGCTGTTGGTTTGCGCGTCGCTGTCCTTCGTGGCAGCAAATCTGCATCACAACAAGCAGTGGTGGACATGCAGTCAGTGTAAAGCTTGACGCCAATCATGCTGCACATTTGGGTCCATATCTCAGGCGTGCTCTGCATGGGAAAAGCATGGAGACGAGAATGGTTTGTGATATGGGAACGCAGAGGTGATGTACCACAAATTGCCGACATCTTAGCCCTCGCACAGACTGCTTCTAATAGATCCTGCATGGCTGAAAGTACAAATGCAAGCAAGAAAGCTGATACGTTTCGATATTGTTGCGTCTCACCTCACAGGTCGTCAATGTGTTCATGGTCCTGGTGCGCTGATAGTGACGCGCCCAGTCTTGGTAGCCTTGTCATCTGCTTGTACCAAATCAATGTGCAAATGCAGCGTCGGGATGAACACAATATGTGATAGCCGAACAGTTCTTTGTGCACAAACAGGGGCTAGCTGCTGTCAAAGCAGCACTTGCATTGTGGTGTCAAAAGCCGACACCTCAACAAAGTTTACCTCAGTGTGTGCTGACACTAAAGTACAGGCGAAAGCAAAAGTAACAGTGCACTGCAAATCAAGCATACTGTAGGGTGGGCACGCTTCTTGATCAGCACACTGCAGGAAGAGCGCGTGCCACACAACGCTGCCGCACATATGCTTGCTGCATTGCACACAACACATCATGCAATTGCAAGGTTATTACCGAAGATGCGCCAGTTGCCAGCGCCGCCTGACACCACCACAATGATGCCCTGGTTAGACGCCTGCTTGCGAAGGTCATATAGGAAGTACTTGCCGACCAAAACCGCCACCACGGTAGTGGCCTTCGGCAGGCCATTTGAGACACCGAACGTCTTATACAGATCAATCTTGTCCAGGACCTGCAGCACATGGGCAGTCTGCAAGTATCAAAAGAGACGATTGCCAGCAAGCAGAATGTGTTGTCAGATGAACGACGTGCCGCACAGTGAGGACTGCAGTACTGAAAGGATCAAGGCATCCTCGGCAAGTGCTACACAGGCAATGAGATTCATAAAAGGGTAGAGGTGTGCGCTCAAAGACAGAAAGGCTCATTGCTGCGGGAAGTGATTGCTGCGGGATAATGACATCACAAATCATCCGCCAGCAAATGTAGTTTATAGACACCAGCGCACTGCTCTGACCATGTACCGGCGAGTCCTATGTCCCCGTCTACTTGCACACAGTGGCAAGGAGATGTTGTGCGATTACACCTTGCAAACATTTGCACACAATCCTTCATGGTGAAAACGTGGTCAGCGACTGGCAGTCCAGACTTCAATACTATGCTGTCACACCGACATCGCTTTCACAAGCTTGGGCATGCCACCGTATGCTCAAACATACAAACATGTCAGACGAAGTGATTGTAGACAAGCAACAATCAGAGCCTGACAACAATGGTAATGGCACATGGGGGTCACTTACCCTGACAAGCCACTTCGCTTCACAAATGACCGCAGTCTTGGTGTCGTCATCGAACAAGAAGCCATCGAGTTCCCCCACATCAACGGGTCCGTCCTTCAGCTTCAACCCTTCCTCTCGCATCTTAAGATTGTTGTAGCGATGCTGCAGCAGGCGCAGGCAGGCCTCATTGCCCTGACCGGGGTGCGAACAGTGTGATACAGCCAGGCAATGTAAGCGGGCATCATGGCATGATTGACCAATATACACATATCAGTTTACTGCTCAGTTGAATGAATGCCCTCTGCTGTCTGCAGCAGCTGGATTGCAACGCTGACCGAAAAGAGTGCAGCACCACAATGCAGCACAAACACATGCGGGCAAGTGACTCATCAGGTTGAATGACTTGCTGCTGCATCTTACAAAAAATACACCTCACAACAACAACAGTGTTCAGCCACGCTCACCTCATGTATAAGGCCCTTGTCTTGGGCCTTGAAGCGGCCCTCGTCATCCTCAAACATGACACTCGCAGGCGTGATGGCTTGATACATACCCCCATCTTCCACCTTCTCCCACTTCCTCCGCATGCAAGAGGGATCTTCCGGATCATCAAGCCTGTAGAGGCCTGCGATGGCGAAATCCTTGCGGAGTCGCTTGAAGTCGGCGGAGTCATCAATGTCATGCTTGAACACCAAGCCACTGTCTGGCATGACGACCGTAATGGACTTGCGCCCTGAGAGACGCAGCACGGAGAGAAGCAGATAGGCAAAAGAGACAGGTCCAGATTCTTGAACTTATCGATAATATTGCGCTCACCATGGTAGCCAGGATGCTGCTAGCTCAGACACAATGACGAAAGATCCTGCATAACGGGGTTCACACCTCCGTTGTAGTGGCTGATGTTACGGATAAAGGAGCGGACGGATGGCTGGACCATCCTCACCAGCGCCTTCCCCGTCAGCATGCTTGTCGTCGTCACCCTGAACATCTCTGGTTTATTCTCATGTATGAAGTTGGAGTGTCACGTTAGAAAAACTTGACAGCTTCGCGACGTGGCGGCCTATGGGTTGGCAAACCGGGCGATCACGAGGCGCTGCTGAAAATAGCTTTGCATAATCTAGACGCCAATACTTGTTGCCGAGCTACGCAAAGCTGTCGACGGAGGAGCTGGCATGGCCGCCAACTTGCGGCGCCAAGGCCAGTGATCGATTGGTGCTGTGTAGGGATTCTACTGAGCAACGTTGTTGCAGGTGATGAGCGCGCTGTCAGTGTTGAATTCATCAGGAGAACGCTGTTGATCTTGCGCCGGTCAGCGCTGCTGATACCGCTGCTATGTGCTGGCAGATGGTGCTGGACCAAAGTGTTGGTGGTCACTGAAATATGCTGCAGTGGATGGTGGTGGATTTCCCTTTATGTATGTAGCAAGGAGTTGCTTTTAAGTTGGCATGCATGTCTACCTTGGCACACCGCTCGAGCGGGCTGCTTGCCAGCGGTGCAGGAGGTGTGCCATAGTGTGAAGAGCAGCTCTGCGCACCTGTGTCAACAGCAAGCATGATGGGCCATATCACACGCAAAAATGGGCTGGACGCTGACTCCTCAATGCCGTGTTGAAATACACCGCCGCCATGGAGGGCACCGCCGCCGCCAGCCGCCGCTGGGCCCCGCTGCAGCTCGTCGCTGGGTGCGTCAAGCTCGAGTCGCTCAAGCGGCGCCGCGCGCGCGCGGAGGTAGTGTCGCGCTACAAGGCGCTCCTTGCCGCCAACTTTGTGCGTACTCCGCAGCGTACATCAGCAGCCTGTGTACGCCACCATGTACGACTTCTGCTGCATTTCGTTCTGCTGCCAATGGGGCACCCCTTGCAAGACCCGTTGCAAGTTGTGTGAGTCACGACAGCGCACATGGTCAGACCGCTACAACTTGAGAGAAGGCTTCTTCAGGAATGATTGCCATTACCCACAACAGCGAATATTGTCATTTATACATGTACAAGTAGCGTTTATAACAAAATTACACTGGCTCTGAGCTGCGAAAGTCAGTTGTATGTTGCAAATTGCTTCCGTCAATGCAAACGACACCTCCATGTCCTTGTGGGTTGATCACGCATGAACCTTCCTAGTAAATCTTCAGTGGTCTACACTGCTCTGTGATGAACACATGGTTGATTAAAATGTGGTTGACAAACATATGATGCAAAATCCTTGAGTGCAAGAACAGCAGGTAGGGCAAGCAGAAAGCTTTGCTGACCCAATATTATATCTGGCTACATTTTGCCCACTTGGGGCTGTTTGGCAACATTAATGCAAGTTACATGAATCTGTTGCGGACACCGCTGTCATCTTTGGGTTGCTGTTCTGTGACCTGTTTGATGTTTTATAGATCACCATTCTCTTCAGCTCCACAGCAGTGCATCAACCTGATGTGCGTTCAAGAACGAGCTGCATCTGTAGTGTGTGCTCAAGGCTGCGAGTGTATGTGACGAGCCTGTGCCGTACTTGAGCATAACGCATCTGATATGCTATGATGAAGTCAATGTTCAGCACAAGAAACCACAAACCTGAGCTACGCGGCACGAACACAGCAACGCACTTCAAGCGCAAACGGTCATGTGAAGATGTTTGATTGATGCACCCTGGCTCTACAGCATCATGACCCACATTAGGCCAGAACATGACCAAGCAAGGGTATGAAATATAAAAAGAAAGCGTAGGGAGCGTGTCCCTGCCGATCACCATTGACATGTACTGAAGCTAACATGCTGCAGCTGGTGTTATCTACACCCATATATGGCAGTTTACATAAAGCGATACTGGCGGACTGCTTGCCTAAGGCGATGCTCAACAGGTGCTGGCACGCAAAATGTCGCATCAGCTGGACTTGGTCTCCTCCCATGCGTGCTCCATAAGCATCTCTAGTGGGACAACATCGAGCGTTCGGCGGTTGGTGCTATCCAGCTTGACGGCAGGAGCATGACCGGCATCTGCTGCTTGCTTCCATCGCGATGCGCACAAGCACCAGCCATCGCCAGCTTTAAGGCCCGGAAAGCCAAATTCAGGGCGTGGCGTGCTCAAGTCATTCCCTTGTGCCTGTCGAGCGAATGGCATAAGATGGGAAGGTCAACGCAACAGCAAGTGGGTCAGCTCTATCAGACCATGCGCGCAGAAGGTGCCTCTTGGCGGACAGTGACAGTCTCCGGAAAGCACAGGCATATGCTGTCCAAAACATGCCACCATGCCAAGGGCACACGCGGGGCTGCACAATGTGCATGAGCGATACCAAATCCCAAGTGCCACCAAACATATCCTCAGCGCTTAAACATGACAAAGTGGTGAGGTGAGCGGTCGCAATTGCAGATGCTGAGGAGCAAAGCGGTTAGAATCTGCACTGCAGTGATCTTGTGGAGAAACACAATTCATGAAATAGCAATACCTGGGTGATGCAATCTGCAAGTGAGCAACTGCAATGCCTCAGCACAGCGCATGGCAAGCGTGACCTTGCTCAGATTATCAGGCACTGGAGTACATACTATACCGTCATGTGCCAAATTAGGCCTGTCGGACAGATATTTAAAATGGCCAAAAAAGCACTCGGACACTGAATAAGGATCACGCTATAAAAGCACCAGGCGCAATTAGGACAGGGCCCTCAAAACACCTTCAAATGGGCGCTATACGACCATCAGCAGCGACATGCAGTCATGGGTTCGCCTCTGTTGAACCGAGAAGAAACTCAGATTTCTTGAATTTGCTTCAACAAAAGGCGACCTTGTCACACTGCTTACTGGGTCATAAGCAGCAGGCCAATCAGGCCAACACAGGCTGCAGCCAGAGACTCAAGACAGACCTTGGTACAATAGGGGTGTGCATCAGTGCAGTGGCACTTGTCGTCTGCTTGCATGATGTGCTTCGTGTGCCTCACCAGCAACCACATGCTGTGCATGCCATAACAGGGTGGCCACAGAAAAGTGCCACCAGGCTTAAAAGGAATGCTCAATACAACACCCAGGCCTAATTAGGATCAGTGCTCGGTACGCTCCTAATTCTTGACTGACCGGCCTAATTGAGCACATGACGGTACCAGCGCATTATACAATACTGCAGATGCAAGTAAGTGATGCGTTTTGCTTCTGTAAACTAATGATTCACCCAGCAACTGGATTGCTTCATGACAGACACACCGCAGTCGGAAGTCCTCGGGACATGAGTGTGTGTGGCCACATAGTTGAGCATAGCATCTCCCCTCACCTTGGTGTATTCCAGGAAGTCGTCTGTTAAGATGGCGCAAACTGAGTGCACACCTCTATCAGCTCCATCGCACTGACAGAAGCCATTTCTGTAGAACCCGGTCATCGGGCTGGTGCTGCAAACCTTTAGAGGCGAGCCCAGGACGTTAAGGTCGCCTGCTCCGCTCGTACCGTCCGTAGACATGGCGTTGCAGGTGGTGAGCAGGGGCTTCACCGCGGTGACCAGGAAGCTGTTGCCGCTACGGACTGTGCTGAGGAGAGCGCAAGCACCTATCGCCCTAAACATGTGTCAGACACAGCAACTTCGAAGTCAGCAAGCACCGCGACCGGCAGCCGAGCAGGAGGCCGCTGTGTCAATGCCGAAAAGGAGGCCGACTCGTTCTCAACGACTGAAGGAACAGCGATGTTCGTCGCGCCGCCGTTGTGTTTTTCCACACAAACTTCGAAACTTCAAGGGAGTCTAAAAGTTGAGGTTTACATTTTGAATCGCATTGGCGCCGGCCGCGCCGTGGTCGGCGCTCCTCGACCTCACACCTGCATAAGCACTCCACCAGCCCCAACAACACTTCGCACGCGTGGGTCGAGAGCAGCAGCGTGGCGAGCCGGTGGTAGCTCTGCGCAATCCTTCGTCACTCAGCAAGACGCAGGGTAGCCATGTTGTCTACGCCAGTGTCTGGAGTTGCCAGGCGGAAGAGCCTTATGAGGGAGCGATGCAACCCGTCGCCTGTACCCCGCATAAGCACCGCGGTGGCGAAGACCTGCGGAACGTCGTTGCTGTCCAATTTCGAGCTCGAGGTTGGTGGCACTGCTGCGCTGCACCGCAGTATCCTGTTGCGTATCTTTGAGATGTTGCTGCACACCCCAAGACATGCATGTCGCGAAGCCTGCGGCCAACACTAACGGTATTGCTGCACGTGGTAGGTATGGTGTGCAATATACACGTGCTGGTTAACGCGGACGCTGCTGTCCAGTCGCCGGCGGCGCGGAACGCCCTCACTACAGTAGCCACACACACACGCATGCGCACAAATCAGATTTCCGCTGCCGGTTAGGGCGGGCGCGCTGCTGGAGTTGCTGATGCACCACTACAGGTGTAGCCGCGTTGAACAGAGCAATATATGCCAGGCCCCGTGTGTGCTGATGTGCTGTGCACGGGTGTGCTTGACAGCCAAGGTGCGTCGGATGCCAATCCGTGGATGCCCTGCTGCCAGCGGTACGCAGGAGTCCTTTCTACCCATCCGTGCTGTGCAAAGTACGCATATTGTGGTTGAGCTAGCTTTCATTGAGTACAGTAACACCACTGGCTGCTTGTGCATCGCTTGTCACAGCCGTTTCACCGGCTGCCAGGTAACGTGCCCGGCGGTGCTCGCTTACGTCGTTTGCTCGTTGTCTTTGTGCAGCGCCTGGCCAACATTGCTCGGAACAAGGCTTTCCTAGCATCTCTGGGCATTGACGCCTACAAGGAAGAGCTCAATCAGCCTGCTTCTGCCACTGAGGTCCGTGCCTGCTTGCTTCACTGTTTCCTGCCAGGTCGAGGTTGTGCATCCAAATCTGACATGGACTCCACTATGGTTCATTTGACGAATAAATGTGCTGCTGCTGTGTGATCACAACATATGGCAACACGACCTCAAGCATCAGCACAAGTACTCATTTGCATACATCTGACTTGCTTTCCGCCTCATAATACATGCCGCAGTGTAGCATGTGCACGCTTTGCTTCAAATCTCAATACATTGGCATACTCGCAGCCAGCCAGCTGCCGAACAAGCACCAGCTTAGTGTGTGCGCACGAGTGCGTGTGCTTTGATTTTCCATTACATGGTCAGGTCAGATTGGCTAGTACCACCTCGCACAAGTGCTTCCTTCATCAATTGCGCCAACCTGAAGGGTGGCTCACATGGTGCATGTCTGTGGCTGCTCTTGCGCAGCCCAAGAAGCCTCGGAGGAAGCGCGTGAGCACAGGACCAGCTGGCGGGAAGCGCAAGAGCCCTCGCATTGCGGGTTTGGATGCGCCTGACTATCGCACTGTTGGCGTGCTGCCGGAGGAGTCTTATGCGCGCTTTCCTGCGGACTATGATGATGAGGGTGGCAGAGGTGAGAGCTACAGGATATGGAAGTATTGTGTGCTCGTAGAGGTGTCCCTGGTTACAGGATGCCTCGCCAGATCTGCTACATGTCAGTCATTGTGCGTTT
This sequence comes from Tribonema minus, assembly GCA_017506865.1. Taxonomy (NCBI): domain Eukaryota; class Xanthophyceae; order Tribonematales; family Tribonemataceae; genus Tribonema; species Tribonema minus. The sequence goes on along the minus strand of JAFCMP010000528.1, from coordinate 209,343 downwards.
GCTTCCAGTTGACACCTGAGACTCATTATGCAGTGCACCAGTGTCCATGATGTGACGATCCTCTTGCGCAGTTGTTGTGCAAATTGTAGTGTTGCCATTACCACTGACCTACAGTCTGCACGTGGGTCGTTTGTTGTGGTTCCCATCTTGTGCAGTGTTTGGCTGTCAAAGGTTTTCCTTGTGGTGATCAATGCACAAGAAAGAAGCATCGCATATGGTAATTATGATGGCAAGCTCTGAGTGTCACCGAACATCACATCCAGTGTGTCCGTGCCACATGAAAATGTATGCGTGCATCAAGTTGTTTTCTTCATGCCTGTCTGCGCTGCGCAGTGGAAGTGTACACGGTGGCCAACCTGAATGCTCTCGGCAATGCAGTGGAGTCATTTGATGACACGTGCAAGCGACTCAAGCTGTCTCGCTTCAGGGAGGTGGCTGGGTCTGCTGAGGCCAAGAGCTCTGGCATATGCTGCCACTGGTGCCGCCAGAAGACGACAAGGTAACACAAAAGTTGCCTGATAACTTTTCCTAGTGACGTTAGGGATCGTGGGTGCGTTTTTGCATGGCCGCCAAGTACCGCACAGATGTGAGCCACTATTCGTCAACATTACCTGCAAACCTGCACGTGTCAATGCGACCACAATCAGAGGGCACACTATGAACCGCATTGCTCATGCCAGCAGCGACTCCTGGCGCAAGCGCCAACATGAAGTTACTTTTTTTGTCATCATCCACATTGCAGAAATGCACGGCACTGGTGCAGATGGTGGGACAAGCGGCGAGCAATAGCATCATCACACTTCCGAGGCTGCATGCCTTCAACAGTGCACAACAGCTGTGTGTTATTGTTTGGTTGTCAACAACGCTGGAGTGAATGGGTTCTGTGTGGTATCCTAAATCATGACATATCATCATACAGTATCCTTCATCCCCGCTTGTTGCACTTGCAGCCTCAAGTCCAGCTGCTTCAAGTGCGGCTACGGCTTCATCTGCGGCCACTGCCTCTTTGCGCGTTACGGCGAGAACCTCTATGAGCTCAAGGACACAATGGGCAAGGTTACTACCGATGCTGCTGCGGCCGAAGATGCCAAGGAAGAGGAAGAGAGCGGTGTTGCTAAGGGGACTCGCAGTGCTGCTGCAGCTGCTGCTGCCGTCGCTGACAAGCCTGAGCCTTCGTGGCTGTGCCCGGCGTGCCGTGAGATCTGCAACTGCTCTGGCGTAGGGTGAGTCACACTTGTCGTGTGTCTGTCATCGACACAACATAATCCAATGGTGCATGCCATCTTGCTTGCTGCTTTGCCTTGACAAGGCATATATGCATTGTGTAAACTTGCACGTGCGCATCTGCAATCTCAACAGTGCATATGGTTGAGTCAAGTTGCTCTGGCCAGCATCCCTTACTGTCTCTTGAACTCAACTCATCATCTACACCACACTGCAAAAGCATCTGTCTTAAGTCGCTGCTTGAACTTTACCTCATGTGCCATGAGCAGGTGCGTGCGCTCCCGTCGCGGCTGGGGAGCCACCGGTCCCCTGGTTGGCGTGGCTCGCAAGGCCGGCTATGCCAGCGTGGCCCATTACCTCATACTGAGCACTGGCTTTGATGCCACTGTCAAGGCGCTGTCTGACGCTCTCGGCATGAGCAATGGTGGAGGCAAGATCAAGAAGGCAGAACTCAGGGCGGCGCTCAACATTGCAGATGCCATGGGGCTTGACGATACGGTGAGGAAGACAAAGGCTATCATGGGCTACATGTTCTGTGACTTGTCCCCATCAGCGCCAACTCAGAGCTGCACTTGCTGTGCCATTTCAAAGGACTTGCAGTTGGTGTCGATGTCTGTGCAAAGGGGGGTGCCAGTCATCGTAACTCTGATGGCATAGACTAGACGACATGCAAGCCAATCATCATTGCAGCATTTGCTCTACGAGATCATAGTCAACCCTGGACACTCACGGGGATGCAGTCACCAGTTGCCATCTATCTGTCCACTAACTTGCTGTAGCAAACGCGGAGATGTCTGATCAAAGCCAGCGTGCAATTGACCTTGCCAACTGAGCGTCAACAATGCCTATCACATAACTGTGTGCTTACACTTGCTGTCCAACACTGCAAATCCACTTACAGGTCATTGACAAGACCTTCCCTCTGCCCAGCGGCATTGGCTGCGCTGCAAAGAAGGCAGCGGCAAGCACGGGCAGCAAGAACACTGGCAGCCGCTCCAAGGTTCCATCCTTCTCAAATGGCAACAGCACCAGTGAAGTTGTGGAGTACCTGCGCACACTTGTCACCAAGGCTCACAAGGCCCTGGGGGAGTGATCAACTCTGGGTGATGACTAAGCCGAAGGGGGGAGCGGGGCACCTCTGACTTTGTCAGCCTGCAGCAGGGCTGTGGCTCGCACAGCCAAAGCCATCATTGCTGCATGTTTGCCATAAGCACATGCTGCAGTGGAGATTCTGCAGCTTGGCACAGGAATCAACTGTGTGTGCGCCATGGTGCTGAAGCACGGCCATGGCCATTCACCGCACACCTGATGCGGCAGTATCATGACTGCACAGCCAGGAGGGATGAAAACTCAAGAACTGGGTTGGGCGGGGGGGGGGGGGGCAGGAGACCACCATTGTGTGTGCCACTTTATTGTGGGTGTGGGGGGATGGGGACGGGGAGATTTGTCCCTATATGCGGGGGGCAGCCACTTGAGTAGTTGTGATGTGTGGTGCTGCAGCTGATCGATGACGCCACTGCTTGTTGCCGCATACCACGGGCGCTTAAGTGTATGCGTTGCTGAAGCAGTGGGTCATTGTCACATGTTGTTTAAGGCGTAGATAGTCGGATGCCAGACATGATGCATCCAAGTCTGTTCGTTAATGTTATCACTTTCTTTGATGCAAGGATGCGCAAGTTGATGAATGTGTGTTGCTTCACACCCCATTGATGTCATGACCGTTGGAACTGCAGTGCCGCCTCCGCCAGCGAGTGTTGCATCAGCCACTGTCTACATGTTACTTTAAGTTCAGGACTTGTCGATTCACCTGTGTGGAGGAACCAAGCAACATGCAGCGATTGATTGAGTTGAACCATGTAGTGACTGAAAGACAGCATCACCATCACCAAGTTCACCTTCAATACTTCGAAGTAGTTTGCATTTCAGCCTCCAAATGTGTCTAAGCAGCCTTCCCCTATATGTCGCAGCATCCCTGCTCCTGACACATGTACACCAGTGCGCACCATCTACCCTGTGAAACGTGACCTAGCACCACCTGTTGCAATTCAGCATAGGCCAGCAGATGCGGCAGTAACGCCTGCGCACTGCTAAGCCTTGGGTAGTTTCATGAATGCTTTCACCCAAGGCACGGCATTCACATTTGAGTTGTGCTGCACCTGCACCAGTTAAATGTGGGTCTGGGCATACTCATGGCATTCATGCAGTGCAAGAATTGCACGTTGCAAACACAATTGCGCACAAAAGAATAGTTTTATCAAGGCATCTCTGACGTCAAATCATTCGCCTCGTGACAAAATCCTACACACTGCCCGCTTTCAATGCGCAGTGTGCGCGTTCGCTGCTTGCTGCCCTTGAGGCTGTCCAGCTCTATGAATGATGTGTATCCCAATTGGCAAAAAAGAGGCGATGTAGAGGCTCAGCAGCAAAAATGACTGGCTGGGCCTGGATCAAATATTTGCGCTGCCGACCGCAAGAGCTGGATTCAGGGCTTAGTCTGAGGCCAGTGTCTCCGCCAGCTTGTCCCACAGCTCTGGGTGGAACTGTGCAAGTTGCCCCGCGGTGAAGTAGTTGACAGGGAACACGCCGGCATCAATCATGCTGCAGGATAGGAACGTGTGGCAAGGCATTGATAAGCTAGCATGTCAAGCAACTGTAGACACAATAAACTTGGGCATAGTGTGCAGCTTGCAACAAACCCGAGTACTGAAATCTAAACTTACAATTGAACACGCGCAAAGCATGATGATCATCATAATGCATGTATTGACCTGCATAGAGGTACAGTAGAGGATGCAATGCCTGTTTATGGGTCCGTCAATGCAATTCGGTGATGCATGAATAAAGATTATGACCACAAGTGCAATGCCCAAGCAACCAACATCATGTATGCGCAATTCACAGAGTAACAAAAGACAGATGCAGGACATCAACGTTGTGTGGTTACAGCACGGTGGACGGTCGTGTAAGTTACTTGTGCTTTCTGCATCATAGTTGCCGCAATTTTGACAGTTGAACTGCGCCGTATCATATTGATTGGAGTTGGGACTGAAGGGTGACCGCAAACTCGGTTCGGTTCAGTACTTGGCGATCACGGCTACAGGCAAGCTCACTGACCGTTGTACAAGATTAATGATTATTGCAATTACATGATGCGCCGACCTGCCAAACTGTAGCAGCGGCATGGCAGTACTTGACCAGCAGCATGACCCTTGAAGAAAACATGAGAATAACCCTAAGCATGGAAAGCGTGCATTCCAGGAAGCAGTCCTGGATTACTTGCGAGTGGCTTGTCGTCATGCAGCTTTATGATCAGGTTATGATGTTGATATTGCCTAGGGCAGTGCAGCAGAGACCCAACTTTGCGTCATGGTCCATCAGCTGCCAAATACCCGTGCATGAAGGGCCAACGAAAAGACAGAAGCATTGTCGGCAAGTGACTAGACTAGCCCAGCAGACAAGCTTTTTAGTGGTCTGTCACAGGCATGGCATTACCACAGGAGAGCCATCTCTGCTGGTGCGCAATGCAGCTCAAAACTGTTGCTGGACCGATATTCTGATGTTCGTCATCGATAGACAAAGGCGAACGCCACACGTCGATACCCTCTAGGGTATTCTGCAACTGCAGGCCAGCAATGTGATATGGTGCTTACTTACCCTTCAGTGTTGTCCAGGGGCATTTTCTTGTCCACCATAAACTCCACAATGTGCTTGAGCACTTGCTCCACATCCACTGGCTTGCCAGTACGCTCCGACAGGTCCTGGAGGTTAGCCCTGTGGTACGACATACATACCAGGTTTTTGCCAGCAATATGAGCCATAATCGACAGTGCAGATGCTAGGAATCAAGCAGGCCTTGATGCAGGAATCTCCACGTGCACTGTTGCCATGTAGAAGTATATACATGTATCAACCCGGAGGGTACGCTGTTCAAAGCCTGCCAATTCAGCAGGAAGGCCTCAGCGTGGTACGACTAGGTGAGTGAACCTCTTTGACTACAGATCATGCCCATTGTGCCCTGACTTCTTGAGCCACTAACTGAAACGTTGGTTTGACTACAAACAGCATGGAGTTTTGAGGGCTGTCGTATTGCTGCATATGCTGGTGTTCATTTACGGTGGTCATAGTGGCCCTTGTTCATAATACTCGCATGGTGCCCAGCAGCAGCACAACGGGTGTGAGGCTCAATGCGCAGACCACGGGCTGATTGTACTCCATAGTCAACATATGACTAAGAATGAAAGGCAAGCCGCAGCGCACACAGCTGTGGTAATAAGGAAGGCGGTGTATATATACTATTCGATTCCATGAGACGCACTGACATTTTGTGCGGACAATGGCTTGAGTCGCATTGCACACCCTTGCACACTCACTTTGCAATGATGATCTTGTGTGTTGTCACGGTCCTGAATATGTGCACTTCCAGGTGCGAAATGAACCCCCCTGCTGTCTCCTGCATGCCTGCAATCTGTGCGCAAGCACACCATACAAACCACAAGACGACAAGCATATGATGCATCTTGGATTTTGATGTACATGCAAACTACACCCCCACAAGGTGTACTCTACTACTGTACATGTAATTGTTGAATTGTATGAAGGATGCCAGAAACGCATACTTGCACCGCAGCAGGAATTCCAAAAGCTGCGTGGCGTAGACATGTTGTTTGGCAGATAACCGAGAGCTATGCATCACAAACAATTTTCGATTTGACTATGGTGGCTGAAAGGACTGCTACCCAAACAGACACATGCTGTCTAGAACGGTGCTGGCAGGGAAACCAAAAGACAGCTGACTTCTTCAAGCATGTCGGTATAAAACTCGGGACTGCTGAGTCTTCAAAGTGATAGTCTTGAATCGCACTGCGTTCACTACGTTGCTTGGTTTTGTCTGGCCTTGGCATTTCTGCTGTTGTGCAAGATGTACAGTCACAATGCTGCCCCACATATCCATTTGATGGCAGCGTAACTGCACCGGCGGCTTTCGCACATTGCTAGACCTGCACTAGCCGTATTCAGGTGCAGTCATGGCATCTATGGCTGAAGCTTATCAGCATCAAATGTTACGGCCTTTCAAAGCAGTGACAAAACTCACGAGACAACCCTGCAAACTCTGCCAATCAGCATCATTGATCTGAAGCGGGTTTGAGAATGAACTTCACAGTTATGCATAGCAATCAGAGAGACTGCGGGTATGTGATCATGCAAGATGTGCCAATCACCCCACCAAAGTCTAAGTCACATTGAGTCTTCCTAACCTTCACATCCAGACTGGCTGGCGCTGCAGGCACTGCTGGAGCTTCCGATGCTGGCGCCTCCGACATCAGCAGCGCTCTGGTTCTGCACTTCGCCGAGGATGCAACAGCTGCGCGCCCCACGCCAGAGCGTGTCCATGCCTATTCGAGAATTCAATAATGATGCGCAAATCATGCATCGTGACAATGTCACGAAGAAATGATGTGGTCTGCAGTGTGTTGCAAACACTCAAGCTGCGCCACCAACGGTGAAATATGCCGGGTTCCTCGGCGATGTGTCATTCGAATAATGGTGCGAAAGAGAAACAGGGTGTTGCCAACTATAACTCCAAGAAGATCTGAGTACAAAATCATCAGGCGCCTCAGGCACTGCCCGGCCATGCGACAGTTGACATGCTGATTAAGGGTGCAGTTTTGTACAGTTGATCGTGACATCGTGACAGACACCGGCGCTAAGTCGTGAAGTGGTGCTGCTGATGCGCCTGCTGTTGCTGAGCAAAGTATCCTATCACGAATGAATCATTACGTCTTATGTCAAACGACATCTCCAGAGATGCATGCAAGCCAACTTACAGGATCCATCATTCAATTGCACATACACCGCTAGCTCGGACAACAAGTGTTGAAAGGTGCGGCGGGCACTTGACAAGAACGGCGATTATATGAAGTGCACGTCTACCTGCTCTGATGCAGAGCAACCCGTTAGATCGCCTGCCAATGAATGCATGTTCAACCAAAGAAGTGGTGCTCAAAGATCTAGCGTCGTTTGGACCTCTTCTGCAAGTTGCATGCACCTGAAAGGAGCACGCTGGGCACACATTGGCTGCCACCGTGAGAAGCGCGAGCCCGAGTCCTGTCCTCATCGTTCCCGCTGCTCCTATCTCCTGTTTGCAATTGTTCAGATGATAACATCAACAGACAGTTGAAGTCCCAGATTCTTTGTGCTTTGGCACACAGATCTGCAGCAGATGCGGGACCGCGGCGGCGGCGGATCGAAAGCCGCTGTCCTGCTGGTATTGCTTGTGTTTCTAAGCTGCAGCGGCACTGCATTCGTCGTCAAGGGCAGATCATGCTTGTCGTTGGAGCGGCGGTGCACGAGCGCACGTTCCAGCAGCGACAGGCCTGCCAGGCATCTTAGTCATAACACCTTGCTAAAGGTCATCAGGACCAGAGGAGGCTCGGGTCAGGCGAAGGGAAGGCGCTTGAGAGGCGGGTCGACACGGCGGAAGGCGCACGAGGACGGGGAGGGTGGATGGCTGACGCGTGTAAAGCAAGCCGCGAATGGACCGTTTGCAATCAACGACATCGAGATCACACCTGATGTGTTTTCCATACTGGTGGTCTATTTTGTGCAGGTGAGTGGACTTGTGAAAGAAAGCTCTGCAGCTCCTACAAGCCCATTGTGGCACACGATCCAATCATGTCGGAACACGTTCGGCCTCCAAGCAATTGATAATGGTTGTACCCAGTCGCACTACCTGGCTACTTGAATTATGTTGCTGGCATTTGGAAACTCCTCCTGCTGCAAGAAACGTCAAGTAGCAAACTCGTAGAGGCCGTCCGCCATAAACCTCAACTTCTGCTCTTTTTAAGTGTCTGCTGTCGGCTTCTGGATCAGAAACGGGTTCAAGGCGCCGCCGCTCAGCACCAGCAGCAGCAGCAGCAGCAAGTCTTTCGATGATCTTGAGCAAGCCCATGACAGTAGGTAACAGGTGCACACACCTTAGTACAGTTCGTGACTGCTTTTAATACGATACTCGGCAGGCACGTCTCTATTAGACTCTCTAAGTGCCAAGATTTGCACTGGACCACGCTGCACGCAGCAGCATCGTGCAGGCCTCAGTACTGGAAAGCCATTGTCCAACTCAAAACCTAGAATGTAGCTGTCGAGTGCCACATTGCTGCAAACGCACACGTGCCACCCGCGTCCCTGTGCGCGGGCCCACTGCAGGGCAGGTACAGTAGGTGCCCTCCACATGTGCTGCTCAAGCTTGTTCACCGTTGTACTGAAAACTGTGCCTTGCACAGGTATTCCAGTAGCGGAATGCCACTGGTGCCAGCGATCAGATGAGGCAAAGTAGATGTCACAAGGTGGCTTCCGCGTTCCAGTGAGCACTTGAATCATCACCTGCAATGACATCATGATGTGCTGTGTAGGATTGAGCGCACCCTGAAAGTTGACTGCCATGCAGATGAGTAGGTTGAGTGATCATGACAGAACAGTGAGGCAAGCGCTACTGTAGTACTGCCATAACTTTGAGTTTAGTAAATGATTCAAGAAGTAAATTACTTGCACCACTCCACAAGAGTCAAATCATATTCAAACGCGGTACTGAAAATGCAGTCGGCTGATTTTGGGGCAGACATTACCATTGCTTCTCGGAACAAGATGTTTATCGCGCACTGCCAAGGCTGTGGCTTGCATAAGGTTGACATTCCTGCTTGCGATATGTGTATATTGCAGGGTGCATTGGGGCTTGCGCGGCTAGCAACTACCTTCTTCCTGAAAGACGAGCTCGGGCTCGCTCCAGCAGAACTGGCAGCGCTCACAGGTGAGCACCCATTCCATGCAGATGGTGTCCGCACATCTAGTTTGTGGCGAAGTCCGTATGTATCACTGCAACTTTCAGTGCGGGACTGCTGTGGCTATTGCTGTGTTTACACCATGTGCCTTCTTTAAATTGTCGGCAGAACCCTGGAAGTGGTCATTACTGTTCAACAAGCACCAGCAAAGGATACTATGTAAGCCTGCTTCTGCAATCCAGCCAGCAAAATGACAGTGTGCCATGAAGATGCTAGGCTGTGCACATGCAGACTGTCGGAAATGATGCTTCGGTCCACTGACCTAATTGCATGTCATCGCCAATATATATGAACAGTGGTTGAAGTATGTGTTCATTGCATCGCGCACTCATTGATTTGTTCTTACCCTTGCCTGACCCCAGGGATTTTCACCCTGCCTTGGGTGCTGAAGCCGCTGTATGGTTTTCTATCAGATGGGGTGCCGATTTTTGGGTATAGACGGCGATCATACATGCTGCTGTCAGGTCTGGTGAGTACTTCTTTATTTACAACATGTTACTAGAGGTTTCTGCCATAGTCGGCTGTGCCTGTGCGACGATAGCACTGCAGTGGATGCCATGTTCTTGATGCTTGCTTTGCATCATGAAGTGAGGCTGTGCAGGTGATACTTTGTCAGGCAACAGCAGCAGTCACAAAAGCACATTCTGACTAGTGCTGCTGTCTGTATCAGCACATCTGAATGTGATGCAGCAGTTCCCCACTTTTGCTCAACCTTGTCAAGTGTGATTACTGGTGATGGCCTTTGACATGCGTCGGAGATTTACATGCTCCCAATCTATTGCTTGCCTGCTTGCATCGGCTATGTACGCAGAATGATCGTGTCAGTTACGTTTAGCATGTCAGATGGCAATAATCAATGAACTATTTGTTTCTATTCACAGACTGGAGCAGGAGCATGGGCATACCTGTCACTGTATGCTCATACACCAGCAGAGGCGACGGCGGCATGCGTCTTGGCAAACTTGGGCGTGGCGGTTAGCGATGTGGTGGCAGACTCACTGGTGGTAGAGAAGGTGAAGTTACGCTGATCAGTAACTGACCAACTAGTGGTACCATCATTGTCAGCGATAGTGATGTGATAGCATACGGTCAAAGTGTTGTCTTGGCAGCAAAGTTTTGACACAGCTTGCACTGCAATTGATATTATTAGTTGTGTCGAGTGACTTTGAGGCAACCGGTGGCAGCAGGACTGCTCAGAGGATGTTGGTTAATCATAACCTGTGGTGTGTGGTAACTTTGAACCACAGACGGTATGGAAAGCAGAGAGCGTTTTGTGTGATCCTGTCGAGGTGTGCTTCAAATGTGCTAATGTGGTGACGCCATTCCTTGCCCGTTGCTCACCGCTGAGCTGCATGGCGCATCGATCCTCGCCGTAAAATCACGGCAGTCTTTGATGACCACCGCCCTACTTGTGTGGAAGAATGTCAGTTCACCAAAATTTGGCTGCCTTCACCCAAAATGCTCAAGTGACATTCATTGCTCGGGGCCAACAAGAAGGAATTCACCATTGCACTATGTTGCTCTGCCATTTTCGGTCTTTGATGCTGCATGGCTCATTGCATTGACTCTGGACGGGAAATCAAGGCAATCTTTGATAACCACCACCCCACTTATGATCACAAAACAGCCGCCTTCACCCGGAATGATCAAATAACGCTCCAGCCCACGGCCCAACAAAGAATAACTTCACCGTTGCCAATTGTGCTGCTGTGTCATCATCTGTCGTTGATGTTGCTTGAAACAGGCACGGGACTCCCAGAGTCAGGCAGTGTCAAGCGGCCTACAGTCGCTGTGCTGGGGCAGCAGCGCTGTGGGGGGCATTATCAGCGCGTACTTTTCAGGTATGCTGTCGTTTCAACTGCTGCTCAACTGTATTCGTTGACTATGCCATGAGTTCCAACAGTTGCGATTTGCGGATTCCGCATCTCTTAGCAAGCTGTGATGCTCCCCTTGCTGCCCACTGTCAGTGCTCTGCAAGATGATGGGTTATATTATGCAGTGGCATTGCAAGTGCTAGCTGTTGCTGTCAGGTGAGATGTTTCTTGAAGGTGGTGGTTGTGCTGACATCAGCGTATAGCCCATATGGTCACGCATCAACGGCGCATCTGTTTGTTGCTTACATACAGTAAGCTTAGGCGATGTGGCCAACCTTACAATTGCCCGCTGACACTGCTGTAATGACAGGTGCATTGCTGGAGCGTATGGGCACGCGTGATGTATTTCTAATTACGGCAGCGCTGCCACTCCTGGTGAGTTTTGCGGCCCTGCTGGTGGACGAGAAGCCAAGACCACAAGTGGAGGCTAGTGTGCAAGATCAGGTGAGCAAGCTGTTTCATTCAGAAAGGGCTTGAACCCCCTTGACAGACCTTTTTTGCCGCATGCAAACTCGTGTCAGGTGCTTGGTCTGAATCTTCAGGGGCATGAGTAACATAGTTTCATGCCGCTGATTATCAACTACATGCTCTCATCAGTATGGAAAGGTGCATGTCACCAGTCTGTTCTGATTCATTGACTACCGCGCACCTATTCCTGCACCTCGAAGACAATTGGTTTGCGGTCAGTGCAGATCTGGGTGCATCATCTGCAAGCAGCCTGACCGCCTTGTGGCCTTGCATGCAATAGAACAAGCATGCCCACAGCGGACATGACTACATCCGCTTAGGTGGTTCCTGACTCCCTGTAGTCCTGTCCATCTTTGCCACACATGTTAGATGCCTTACATTGAGGTCTCCCTCTTTCGTGTGCTTGCAGGTGTCAGGCCAAGTGGTGTCGCTGTGGCGTGCCATAACACAGAAATCCGTTTGGCTGCCAGCGTTATTCATCTTCCTGTGGCAGGCCACTCCTACCTCCGACTCCGCCTTCTTCTACTTTCTCACCAATGACATCAAGGTTGGGCCAGAGTTTTTGGGGCGGGTTCGGCTGGGGTCGAGCATCGCCAGTCTGCTGGGGGTCTGGGTGAGTGTCAACAACATGAGATGCATGAAATCCTGATTATGTGCTTGTGTATACATAAAAGTGCATGAATCGAGCGTGCATGAGCGCATCCTTGGTAAGGTGCATTGCGGTTCAGAAGTATGATTGATGCCTTTGAAATTGGTGAACATTAATTGTTCAATCAGCGCCTTCGTCCCCTAAGTACACGTGCGCAATCCTAGTCTCAATGAAACTGGTGACTAGACCCCCAGCATGTTCAACTCATGTTTGTCCATTGTCTGCTGCTGGTGTTGCTATATGCTCCTGCAGATTTTCCAGACATACTTGAAGGAAGTCCGGATCAGCACCATCATGTTCTGGACAAGCATCGTGTCAGTGCCTCTGGGATTTACACAGCTGCTGCTCATCTACCACGTCAACAGACAGGTAACGGTCACTTGAGATGCTGGATGCCGACAGGTCACTTGAGATGGTAAATGCAGCTTACTAAAGGTCTGGGTGACTCTGTCGGACCTTCACTCACCTTGCTGTTCAGCGGCAAGTTTGCTGCCAGGCTGTACTCCATCAAGGTCACGAACCTATCAAAGTGTGAGGTATGGGGCTTGTAGCGCCTTCAGCATACTTACGCAAGATGTGAGGTATGTGCTCAGGTACATGTATGCTAGCTTTGTTGACAGACTGTCCCACGAGCTCTTGCATAAATAATGGGTTGCTGCAAATGTCAGCTACCACTTATCTCTGCATGGTCACATCCATCTTTCACCTTCCAATCGCGCTTGTCAAAACACCTGAAGAGTATTCTACACGGTCGCCAGCACACAAATTTGTACACTCACACATGTGTCTCATCCTGACTGACATCCTCTCAACCGACCTGCTTGTACCTCCATCGTGCTCCTGTCTGCCTTCAGCTCGGGATACCTGATGAAGTCTTCACATTTGGTGACGACGTTATCCTCACCGTTCTGGGCCAGATTGCCTTCATGCCAACGCTGGTGTTGGCAGCACGTCTGTGTCCACCTGGGGTTGAGGGCACCCTCTTTGCTCTCCTCATGTCCATTTTCAACGGTGGCGGCATAGTGGGTTCCGAGCTAGGCGCGGCTTTGACCAAGAGCATTGGTGTTACAGAAACAGACTTCACTAATCTGGGGAAGCTTGGTAAGTGGCGGTGGGGTCATTTATGAGTCGTGCTTCATCTTTTTGTTGCAACTGGTTACAAGTATTTCAAAAGCAAGCGAATATGTTCAGCCAATGCAAAGCGTTGTGGGGAAGTAAGACCTATGCAATTGTTCACTGTATGGAATTCTGTTCTTTTCATCCATGTGGTAGCGGAAATGGTGATGCAGGTGGTTTGCAATAGATACAAGTTCATGGGGTCATTTCAGCAAAGCGCTGGGTATTGAGATGCTCACGTCAAAAGTGTTGCCCGTGCTTTATAGCTGGAGGGCGTCAATGCCTGCCTGTTTGGGCGCAGCTACTAGTTTGCTTCAGCTGTTGCTCATGCGGTGATGTACACTGGCTAAAGGCAGCTCGTAATCAGCTGCCAAGCACGCACAAGATGGCGTACCTGGGGCTATCACGTTGATTACAGCTGTTTTATAGGTCCAGATGTCGAGCTTTATGTACAATTCTAACAATAATGCTCATCACATAATTTCATGAAGTTTTTGAGCAGCACGTTGCCCCACAACACTAATGGTGGCCTGCTCATTAATATTCACTGCAGCAAATATATAGAGCTCTATGATCTTTTGATTCGTTTTCATATATTTGGTTTCAAAAATCAGCGTGCATCTCAACTCAAACACCAGAAACAATGTGCCATCAATGACGTACTTGCAGCTGCGACACAAAACTCGTGTTGAAAAGTATTTGCTCGTTGGTGCCGCGCAGTGCTGCTGTGCAACCTGAGCAGCCTGCTGCCTCTGCCATTCTTGAAATGGATTGAAGAAGATGAAGATCGAGTCGCCAGGGAAACAAAGCAACAAAAAGGGAAAAGGTGGTGGCTTGCCAAGAAAGAGCCTGCAAAAGATGCTCCGCCACCATGAGGGTAGGTTCCCATTCAAGTACATGTTCTTGATGCCATTGCTGCGATTGCGGTTGTGAAGCGGTGGCAGCACCAGTGATTTCAGAAGCTACGTTGTCGATGTTATGTCTGGGCAGATGCAAGGCAATGCGTTGGCTTGTATGGAACTGCTGTCTAGATACTTTTGGCCAACCACACTTTCAGGGATTCATCGCTGACGAGCTACAATTGCCAGCACGTGTTGTCGCAATCATGGCGTCTCCCAAATGAAACAGTGCAGTGACACGCCAATGCAGACTTGTTGTAACTTGATCATCAGCCCATGTTTGGCTGGTGTCTGACTTGTGTACACACAGATGGTGTGATTCATTCACTCGTCTAACGCTAGCTGATGTACACGTCAACGTCACCTGTGCCAGTGCTGTATGGCAGCCACATGTAGAGTTTGCTTTTGATGGCCACGTATGTTTTATGTTTTCATGTTTTGAAGGCCTCTGAATGAACTCGATGAACTCGACATATGAAAGCATTGCGCCTGTGTACTTTGCGCTGATGTTTGCAGGTTTACATGGTCAAACATAGTGGAGACGTGCAAGATCACATCAATATACATCAGCCAATACTATCACTACGACGCATGGCACACGTCCCTTTGTCGTCTGCTGTACATAAATCACAAGGGCTTCGGTTCCAGATGCGAGCAGCTTTACAGGACAGTGCGGAGCGTTTGTTTGCTATGCATGCAAAATGTGCTCATGTTGTGTTGGATTTGTGCATCAAAGCAGTTTGCCTTGCATAACCGCGCCAGTGAGCGGTGCAAGAAGAGAACTGCTCCGTTGTCAGAATGCAGAGACTATGAGCATAGCATCGTCCTATGCATTTCGAATGGGCAGGCCAGCGCCACAGCGCTTGCCAATTGAGGCACCACTGCAATTTGTGGTGCCCATTATCGCAGCTGGCTGTGTATGAACATCTGTACAGACATTGTTGTGCCTAGGTCTTGCTGAGAGGTGTGCACGCATACATTGCACACATGAAAATGGAGATTCACTTGATCTCCCTGAATCGGCACAGGTAAGCAGGTTGAGACATGCACTCATTGGCCGGTGACATGAGAAGTAGGGATGAGGATTAGGGTTACACTGCCAGAAAGCAGATGCCAGCACCCCGAGGCGCTGGCAAACAGAGGTATGCACACACACATGAACCGAAGTATGTAGCTTTAGCTACTGGGGCGAAGGGTGCTGTAGCAGGTGCAGTTCTGCGCTTGAAGCCTGTTGCCTTCATAGCTCTCTGGCAGTGCCACCGCATTGGGGTGTCTTCACCCAGAGACACAAAGTGTGCATTCTTGGACACTGCAGCCAATACATTCTTGACACTGCAGCCAGCCGAGCAAAGCACAGCTCAGCACCAGCTGCAACATCGTGTAAAATGGCAATGCGACCCCTATACTGCTACTTTCCTGTGCTGTTCCGTTCGGTTCAGCCCAGAGTCTCAAGGTTCAGCGGCGGCTACCTCGGGTGAACTCACCCAATCACGAGCGGACACTACTGCTGGCGCTGCTCCCCAAGCGCCATCCAGGCACAACTCCGTCTGCTCATCCTCGGCGCCAACAGGCGTCAGGATAGCGCGGCTGTTAGTGCCTCTGTATGGGGTCACAAGGTACACAAGGTATATACGCAATTTCCTATCTTTAGTGCAGGTGCAGCTGCAGACATCGCAAATGCTGCCTTTGAAGAGATGCACTTCCGTAGTTGGGTCTAGACTCTTGCCACCAGCCTCGCTTAGCCCGGCTTACGTGCTGCTTCCAGCTCTACTGTACGTGTGTGACACGTGTTAACCCAGTAAATTTTGTACTTTGGCCTTTCTCAGGCAGTGTTTCAGCCGCGTGGGGCAAAAAGATGATGGGACATATGATGGGACACGAAATTGGAGCAAAATTTGGGTTGCAGTTTGAGGCAGTTGTTGCAGTTCACACACGCGCCCGAGAGGCATGCTTTGCAGCGACGACGACATAGATGGAGGCATAACCGATGAGCAACTGCTGCAGCTTCCTGACGTATCGCATGGCGCCACTGTTGGCGCTAGTCAGGGCGGTTGCAGCGCTGTGATCGCCACATCGGTAGGTCACGCTGCTGATGAGGATGATGTGGGCGCCCCGGCTGGCGCAGGTGCGGCTTCTGAGGCAGCAGACCAACCTTGCAATGCAACAGTTTCACGGCAGCCACCTTCTGCACAGCAACTGATGTTGGACGCTGCCAGACGGCAGCAGGAGCTGCAGCGTCGCATCAAGCTGACGGAAGCGCAGTTACAGGAAGCCAAGGAGGAAAACAAACGGCGAGGACGGTATCCCCGGGAAAAAGCGCCGAAAGTGAACGCGCTGGATGCGGAGCTGAAGTTGCTGCAGAGCGGAGTGCTCCCGGAGGAGGCGCGGGCACCGCCTAAGGTGTCGGAGGCTGCTGCTTTGGAAACTGCCCGCGCCTCCGCTGTTGTTCAAGGCAGGCTGGCTTATCCTCAGCTCCCGCCAGCTGGCAGGTAGGTGAAAGTTGGCTGCTTTTGTGCTGTCTTCAAGTATCTGTACATAGGCAGTGTACACGCGTGCTACTGCTGGCGGCGGTGTTCACCAATTGCTATGCTTGTTCCGTTCTGGCTTTAAGCAATGTTTCCACTTGTCAGCTGAATGCCACACATCTGTTGTTGTTGCAGGCCTCGACAGTCAACCGCTGCAGCTATCTCTTTCAACAATGCTGCGGCACCAGCAACAGCAGCAGGTGCTGTTGATCCAGCAGTTGTGCCAGCAGCAGCAGCAGCGGCAGCAGCAGCAGCAGCGCGAGTGTGCCAGCCCTATCACAGTGGCTGGCGATGCCGCTGCAGTAGACGCACCAGCAGGCGCTAGTACAGTGCCAGGCGACATGTCGTCTGCTGTGCAGTGGGTTACTCAGCAGCTGGGCTTACCACATCTCGGCGCGCCACGTTCTGGTCGTGAGGTGCAACGAGTTCTCAGCGGCGGCCATGGTCCAGAAGTGTTCTTCCATCAACCTCCAGTGCTGGCTTCTCATGCCATGTCAGCTGGCATTTTGATGCCAGAAACATCTGCTGCCAACTTCTCGCGGAGCGTGGTGCGCGATGCAGCAGCATGGCAAGTGCTGCAGACGCAATACCAACATCTGCAACGCAGATTACGCGACGAGCCCCTTGCACTGCTGCCACCCATGGCGGGCTACATCAACACAATGTCACTGCCCCGCACGGAGCGTCTGTCACAAGAGGGCAACATGCAGCGGCTGCCTGGGACATTCATTACATGCCGCAGCACGGCACCAGTGCAGCTGCAACCACTTCTCCAGCCATCGCTGCCTGCTGCCAGTGCTGCTTGCGTTGATAGTCAGCGCGATGCGCGGCGCAAGCAAGTGTGGCGGGAGGCGCAGCAGCGGTGTACTGTGCGCAAGCGGGAGCTACCAGTTTCGGCAGAACAGTTGTCGGCGCGCCGCGAAAAAGAGCGCGTACGGAAGGCAGCACAGCGAGCAGCCAAGCGGCTCAAGCCAGCAGATGGAGCTGCTCCTGCAGCTGCTGCCGCAGTGACTGCAGCTGCTGCTGCTGCTGCTGCCGCTGCTGCTGCTGCTGCTGCCGCTGCTGCTGCTGCCGCTGCTGCCGGTGGTAGTGGTGGTGGTGCTCGTGTCACTATGCAAATTTTGTCAAGATGATTATGATGAATTTGAGGTTCTCAACATTGTGACCATTTGTCTTAGTGTATGTGTGCTGGTGCTGGCAGCATCATCAATTGCATGATGAAATGACGAATTTGTGCACTAAGTAGTGCACTGCATGACACTGCATGACATCAACAAATTCAGAAGCTGTATATACTGCAGTGCACAAATTTTCAAAGTCACAATGTGCCATATAAAGCAGACTGACTGCAGACGTCATCCACAGGCAACATCATGTGATGAGTGAATTCTGCTGCTTTGCCAAGCATGTTTGCTGCAGCCAATGATGAGTTTTTCCCCGACAATGTCATTTCGTCGTAAATGACGTTTGGTGCTTGATTGGGGCTCTATACTGTGCTTGTCTGGGATGCTTCTGCATGAAATGTCGGCTGTGAAGTGGCGGCGGCGTTGGAGCGAAATTTCCTCTTTTTCTCCTTTTTCTTCCCCCTTTTTTTCTCTTTTTTTCCCCTCAAACCCACACAGCTAAAAATTTGCCCCTTTCTCTGAGGCAGTCAGCCGCGTGGGGCAAAAAGATGATGGGACACGAATTGTGAGCAAAATTTGGATTGAAGTTGGTGCCGACTTGCAGTTTTAAGTGAGCCCCGCGTTCACGGGCTAGCAGAGCAGGAGGAGGCTTCATCCTTTACGTCGATGATTGAAACGGGGCCGATCAATTGCTGACGTTCCTTGTTGCATCGCATGGCAGCCCTGGCGGCGGATATGCCACTTCAAGAACGTCAACTGCAGTTGCGCAGCGAGTAGTTCTTTTGCTGGCGCCTCTTACAGGCAGCAGATGTTGGCAATGCTTCAGGTTTTTGCCGCAACTCAAATTGCACAAGCCTTGCAGAAGACGGTGTGCGCAGCAGCTCAATGTTGCCGGGCGGCGGCATCGCTTTGTGGAGCTGACGCCAAGCTGCGGCTTTGCTGCCAGGGAGAACATCAAGCGCTGGCAAGGATGGAAAAGGGGGGGCATGGCACATGAGCATGCGGATGCACCGTGGAAGCTGCTGCGCAGTGAGGTGGTCTGCTGGAGGCGCAGCCAGCGAAGGAGGTGCTGTCAGAGGATGCTGGACTGGCAGTGTTGTGCCCCTGCACTGACGGCTCAGGCGAGCTGCTGCATCTGAATTCTCACAGGCCGACAAGCGCAATGACGATATAGTTGGCATGCTTCTCTGGCGCCTGCCATGATGCCTGCGTTCCAGTCACTTGACAGCTCGCGTTGCTGCCAGATTTGCTCGTGACATGCCTGCGTGTCGCCGGTTAGTACTGGCGCGTAGCCGGCGACAGTGAACCTGTGCTGCTCATGGAGCTGAGCGGCCGCGCAAAACCTGTGCTGCGCCGTTTGCGCTGGCGTCAACGCACATACATGCATGAATATGCAGCTGGCCGCGCGCACGCGTGCTGTTGCTCATTGAAGCCGGCGGCGGCGCGCATGGCTAATCACGGAGCCGGTGGTGCGCACTCAATCTGCCGTCTTAGGCAGCCAGCGAGAGTGACATAGTCTTCACTGCTGATGCAGCGTTGCTGCCGCCCATGAACGCAGGCGGCAATTGAATGTCATACGTTGCGGCTCATGGATTCTCAGGCTCAGCTGACGGCGGTTATCACACGCGTTGCTGCACATGCAGTACAGCTCGGTGTAATGCGCATTAGTGACATGCCAGTTCAACGTGGAACCGGCGACGGCGCATCAGCGGCGGCGCGCACGCTCGCTGCGCCGCCCATCACATGTGGATGCAATGCGCGCACGCATCACTTGCAGGCAGCTGGCAGCAGCGGTGGTGCACATACACTTCGCGGCGTTTGGGTGTGTCACAGCCTACCATGCCCTGTGGTGTGAGTGGGCGCTGCGCGGCGCGCAAGTTTGTTTGTTTGGGGCGGCGGCACACTGACTGCTGCGCTGCTTGGCTTTCACTTGGGGTGCATGTTGGCTTGCAAGGTGCACTTGTTATTGTGCAGCAAGTGCTGAGTTTGCATAGCATGGTTTGCTTATCATAACCGCATACCATGTGGACACCTGGTCTCTGAGCAATGGCGCGGATGTGCTACTGGTAGGGGCCATGCACGCGGGTTCAAACTTCAATTGTTGCCCGAGTGTCCAATGCCCTAGAATTGAGCAGGATGCTGATTCTGCAAATACATTGATCACTCTTGTTGTATTGGTGATCTGCAGTGTGCATTGTAAATGCACATCTCAGATTTTGTGCGCAAATGCTGCATATAGCCATGGACTCCCACCATTGCGAACTTATGTGGCACCATAATGTGGCAGATTGATGCTGCTTCTGCACGATTCTGCAGCTGTGCCCTTGCAGCGGCTGCCACATGTGCTGTGCCTCATGTCTTTATGAATCTATACACCAGGCGCTGACAAATCTTGGGCCTGAGGCCGCGTGCGGCGAGTACGAAGGCTGCGGCGGCAGCGAATTTTAGCCGAAATCTCCTCTTTTTCCCTCCTTTCTTCCCCCTTTTTAGGCGAGGGACCCCTTCAGGGCGCGAGCCTTCTTAGGTATTTCGGCGCGCGCGCGATTCTCCAATCTGGGCGTGCTGATTTTTGCGAGCGTATATGCGTACGTGTGTACCGCTACAACCGTTCACCAATCAGCGCGCTGGGGTCGAGTTGCCGCTCCCAGCGACAACACACCCAGAAGCCTCGGCCTTATTCTGGCGCTGGCTCTCCAGCGCGTGAGGTGTTGCTGCACAGGCGGCGCTGAGCGCGCGCAGCGTATTGGCGCTCGGCACGTCTCGTACTGCATTCTCAAGCCTGCGGTGTACGTAGTTTATTGCTCACATGTTCAAGGCAAAGCAGCATTTGACGCACGTTCAAACCCCTTTGGGAGCGATGGTCTTTGACCCGCTGGTGATGGTCTTTGACCCGCTTTGAGCGCAGCTTACCCCTTGCTAGCCTACACTATGGGTTTGGGTCCCTCGCCCCCTACCTCCAGAGGATTAAGGGAGGGCCTTCCTGTTTTCCTTTTTTTCCCCTCACACCCACCACACAGCTAAAAGATTGCCCTTTCTCTGTCAAAAAAGTCACGTGGCCCACTACTACTTCAACACCTAAGAGATATCCGGCTTTTCTCCCTCGTGCCGAGGCACGCAGCAGCCGCAGACGGCGGTGACCCCAGAGAAATTTTCCAGTCTCCCTGGTCTCGATCAAGCCCCAACCGAAAGCGCCTTACCAACGTAACCTTAAATAAAAACAACCCAGCACGAACTATTGTTGGTTTCATTCGATCAAAAATTAGCGCGAACTTTTCGGCGCGGGCTTAAAAGTGCCCTTAAAGTGGCACTTTGGCACCCAGTGTGCGGGGGGGAGAACAGGCCACGCCGTGCCGCTGGAGGGCATCAAAACGGCGTGAGTGATGGCCAAAGAGTTTAGCTATGTGTCCCAGGCCACAGCACCGCCGTTAGTGGCGTTGTGCGCCTCTACGCTTCGGCTATCTGCAGGCTGCCATGTTCAACACGCCAGCTGCGAAGCGCAAAAAGCAGCTCAAACATAGCAACTGAGATGGCGTCAAGTGGTACTGCTGGCGCAGCTGATACCTGACTTGCTATGATGGCAGCCCCGGGCGGCGTCAGGTCGAGCAAGCGAGAGCTGTTTTCCACACAGCTTTTTTCGCTTGTGTGGAACGCATTTCATTCCCAATTGATACGCCACGGAGTGCGCGTAGAGGTTGCTGCAAGCGCAGGCTCTGATTCAAAGCCTGCGAATGAGACGTTGTTCTTCTGCTGCAACGTCCTTATCAGCTCTTGCAACCCTTCAAATTCCTCAGTGTAACCGGCAACGTGTTTTGTGCCAACAGAAATATGCTTTGCAAGTTTCCATTACCAAACAGCAGAACCCCGCTGTCCAACGCCTACGACCTCAAGCGTTGCTGTGGCGGTGCTTTGCATTTATTTTGCATGGTTACTTGTGCATAATTACTTGTGTTGAACTGAAGCATGATTTACAAGCATATGTGCATTGTCAACAACATTAAATGGCATGGACTGAGCACACAAATGCAGGGCACGAGACGCCTGGAAGGACGAACAAAAAAGTGATCAGGGAGTCAAAGTGCAATCATTTATTTATATTGACGCTAGGCGCCATACTAATTAGTAAATAAAGTATTGCCATCAGAACTGAGATGACCCAATGGAAGCGTGTGTGAAGTCAATCCACTATAACACAACCTGAAGGTCTGTACTCAATGCGCGCGTTTGCCACCTGTGAGACGCCAGTGTCCTGAGTACGTAGTGTAATCAGCCTTGCCAAAACAAGCACAAATGCGTTGACATCGGGGTGAAGAGGGGGAAGTACTCCAACATTAGACAGCTCCCCATGTGGGGCCTCTCCACGAGCTCAGTGTCATTGCAACGCATGGCCGAGTTGTCCACACGAGAGAGTTTACAGCGCGCGAATATACAACAGCAAGCTTTTCCTGGTAGAACCCAATATGTCTGCAATCAAGCAGTGCGCAGCAGACAGAGCTGCAAGTCTGTGCCGAAAGCTATTGAGCGCACCGACTGAGTACTGGTGGGGCTGCTGGCTTGCCTATGTAGCATCTGCAGGAGTACTGCTAGAGCTCTGACGCATTAAGATTACTGGGATCCAGGCTGTCTTGTCAGCAAGCTTGCTGCCACACCTGTTGCTCCAGTTTGGCATGGGGTGCAGCCGCAGGGAGCGCACAGCACCACATCCTGCAGCAGTTTCGCCAGTAGCCCATCCAGCGCAACGCTGTGGGCCGTGATCCTTGTCTTGCGCAGCCAACCTTACAGCATTGCTGCGTGTGCGCCTTCCGTTCGCGGCTTCTCCTTGCCTCCTGGCCCTCAGGACATCGTCGCCGTAATGCACCATAAACAGCAGCTTTTGGCCAACCTCGGCTCAATGCTGGCCACGCATGCTTAACTGTCCACTCCATCGTCATATCATGACCACTGCGCCCTGCTGTTGCGCTTGTCTCGTGGTGCAAAGCTGCTGTGCACGATGCATCAGCAGGATCGGCTTGTGCGGGCTCATGCTACACACGCACATCACTAGCTGCAGCGACCACCTCTACCACGGTAGCTGAGGTGATGATCTATCGTTATCACCGCTAGGGCCAGCCCGCCAGCGCCTGTGTGGCCCGTGCGCACCCTGTGTGCTAAGTGCCACTTTAAGGGCACTTTTTAAGCCCCGCGCGAAAAGTCGCGCTGAACCAACAATACTTGAGGTTTTTGTTTTTGTAGAAAAAAAGAAGTGCACACGAAGCACACCAACAACACGGCAGAGCTTCATAGCATCAGGAGCAAATCACTTGTTTCGTGGTTCACGGCTCACGGTTCACGGGTGTTGTCGCCTTCTGGAGCAGCAGCAGCAAATGCAAGTGTAGCTTCTCGCTCCGTGGAGCTAGTTTGCGCACAGAGTGGCCATGGGTGATAGCAGGCGAGCCCGGCTCGATGCACTGTTTGCTTCAGTTGACGACCAGCTCACCAACGATCAACAGGAGTTGTTGGCGCGTGAGGAGGTGCGTGCGCACCTGGCGGCCAAGGACGTATTCAGCAAGGAAGCGCTTGAAAGCTACACCTACTTTGAGCTGATGGCGTTGGGCGACCCCCCCATCTCCCCCGGTGTGGCGAAAGCATTGACGGCAGCATTTCCAGGTGAGCCTGTGCATGTCAAGTGCCTCGATGTTGCCGCAAATACGGGGACGTCAGCTAACGTCGTGTCGATAATGTAAGGCCCCTTTATTATAATCAGCTCTACTACAGCAACAGCAACAATGAGTACGTCCCCTCTTCCATTGGCTGCAGTGAAGTGTCCCCCCCCCCCCCTTTTCAGCCTCAGCAGAGCGCGGAATGCGTGTCATGATGCTGCTACAGTAGCTGCTACATGAGAGCCTCGGCGTTGCGTTATGATGAGCAGAGACAGCAATTCTGGCAGCCATCTTCAGTTCTTCAGAGCCCACACATCCCTACAGCAGTACCAGGAGACTTTTGAGCACGTGAACCTTCGTCAATTTCAAGCGTGGCCCTGGCAACATCGGTGATGGCATAATTCCTGCAAGCAAGCCCTGGCAACGCCTCTGGCAACGCAGCTGAACAGGAATCAAGCGCTGCAGACTGATAATACTGTTGAATTTATAATCAGCGTCCCTTCCTTAAATTTGCCTCACAAAAGGCATGCCCCCCGCCCCGCTTTTTACGCCAAGATCGAAATAGCGTCCCGGGCCTTATTTGTCCAAAGACGGTAAATGTGTATGGCTTGCCGCCGAGGAGCACCATTGCTGGCACGTATTTGCTAGCGAGATCTCACTGGCCTGATCTGCTGCATGTTATTTCTATGCTGGTGTATATGTGCTGTTGCTAAGCAGAGCCATCGAGGTTCATGTGCTGTTGCTTGCCAGCTCATGCGCATTGATGGCTTATCCCCATGCCCTGCTCCTTTTTCCTCAGGTGCTGCGCAAGCTGGAGGCGGCGCTGGCAGCAGTGCTGGCGGTGCCGCCGTTGCAGGTGCGATGGGTGTTGTACATTCTTTTTCTCCTGCGGAGGTTGCAGCCTGCCACATGGCATGCACTGCTTGAATGATTGCGTCAGTATCAGTGACACAGTACCTCCTGCGCGCTTCACGTTTTTGGCCAACCCTGATGGCATCCCATACTATCGCTTGCAGCCTTTTGCACAAAGGTAGTGATTGGCGCATGATTGTTGCAGGCAGCAACAATGTCCTGAGCAAATAGGTTGCAGCCTGCCACATGGCATGCACTGCTTGAATGATTGCGTCAGTATCAGTGACACAGTACCTCCTGCGCGCTTCACGTTTTTGGCCAACCCTGATGGCATCCCATACTATCGCTTGCAGCCTTTTGCACAAAGGTAGTGATTGGCGCATGATTGTTGCAGGCAGCAACAATGTCCTGAGCAAATAGGGAGTACGTGCAGTAATGGTGTATGTGTCAGAATATAAAAAATGTGGCGCCAAGTATTGTTATGACGAGGTGTCACACTCGTCTCTCATCATATACATCACTTCTCAACAGCCCTTAGGCAGTACACTGGCCATGGCACCCACTTCTCTGCAACCGTTTAGTATCCATCACCAGCACGGTCGTCGCAATGGACGATGGGATATCTGTAGGATCCAAACAACTATAGATATCAGCAATAAAGAATGGGCCCAGACAAGTACTTGCATAATATCGTCTAGTAACTGAAGTGTTGCTGCACAGACTCCGCACCTTTTCAAGTTCAGGCACGCATGTCTTTCTGTGCAAGTTCTGTTCTTTTTTTCTTGTGAGTATGTTCTACAGGTCAAACGCCTGTGGGCCAGTTTTGTTGATTGATCATATCACTGATTCATTCCGTTCTCATAATGTTCGCTTCTGAAAGAGGTGGATCCCGCTGTGGCTGCTTTAGTAGCGAAAGTGGATGACCTGACGCTGCAGATGGCTGAGCAGGCACGTGCAGCGGAGCGGAGAACAGCAGCTTTGGAGTGCAGTGTGTTCATTCTCAGGACTTCAATCACATCTGCAGCTCAGGTTGGACAGTGGGCGCTCAGGCAATCCTCATTTGAACATCCAAACTGGCCGCGCGTAATGCAGCATTTACCTGCGCCAACCAACCTGGATGATGTTATGGCAACGCTCTTACTCCAGCGCTCAAGGAAAAAAATCAGGTGGCCGTGCAGCACTCAGCAGTCTCTGGAGAAGCCTCTGCAGGCAGCTGCCATGCGACTGTTGCGAAAAGTCAAAGCTATAGGCGGATATGCAGTTTGCTGGCATCCAGCCGACACCTCGAACTCCGGCCTCTCTGGGCGACAGCATAAGCCAGACTTGGCGCTGCTGTTCACGGCAAACATGCGAACTACAGGGCAGCTCATCACGTTTGTGGAGCTGAAGAAGCCTGGTGTTAGCAAGGAGCAGGCTCTTGGGCAGGTTGTCGGCCGCAATACGCAAACACTCCTGCAACAACCTGGCCGTCAGTTCATCATCAGTGCCGCCGTTGGTTATTCCAGTGTGCAGCTTGTACTGCAATACAGCAATGGCGAGATGTACAGGAGCGACGAGGAGCCGTTCTCGCTGCTCGGAGTGGCATCCGGCTTGAAGCTGCTGCTTCGCCTGCTGCTCGCTAGCTCTGAGCAGTTGGGCTATAGCCCTGGTGTGCTCCCCAGCACCATTTCGATCGACGAGGACACCTACAAAGCCACATTCAGCAGCTTTTGCCTGATTGTGGACAAGGGAATGGACCTTGCTGGAGCGGCTGCCGTGCAGGGGAACCGCGTGTTCACTGCTGAACTGCAGGACCATACTACGCAGACTAAGGACACTGTCGCAGTCAAGTTTGGCAAACAGGATGTCATCGAGCGAGAGGTGAGTACTCGTGACGTTGACGAACGCGTGCACGATTATGCGATTCACTGAGGCATTTGATAGGTATATAGTAATTGCCTCTGTCCATGACCCTTGGCGCTGCCAATTTGAACACAGCCCCCAAGAACTGTGCGCGCAATGGTTTCATCAGAGCAATGGTTTCATCAGAGCACTCTCAATATTGACATTGCGCTCGTACATAGCGATGCATGTACTGAGTGCCATCCCTACGAAGGCTCATTGTCCGTGACGTGCTGCACCAGCGGTTTGTTGTGTCCATTATAGTGGTTCACACGCGGCTTGCAACTCGAAACTACGGATGCGCTGTAGTGTTGCGTTCACCAAAGCTTGCCAGGATTGATGCCTACTTTAGCGCAAATTACACACCGCATTGTGCCAATATGTTATTGCCAACGATGATGTCTAGCTCCCACAAAGTATGTACAGGTCATGCATGGTACTTGTGCTCTGCAGCGTCATCCCTCGCAAGCCAGCAGATAGCTCAGGTGTTGGGCGGATGATGTGTGTGGTCTGAAGTTGATGCCCTCAGCATGAATGGATTAGTGATCAAGATGCATTGCCCAGCAGGTAGCATGCTTGATTGCACATTTCTGTTGCTTACAGTGAAGTCTTCAAATGCACTGTTCTGTTGCGCTTTGCGCAGTGAAAATTGTGAGCAAGCTGCTGGACCCTGCAGGAACACTGCTTTGCAAATTAGATTGCTCCTTTGTGCAGGCAATTTTTTTATCATGGATCTGTGTTGTTGCCGCATGCGTGAGTCTAAATGTGACATCCTTTATTTGTTCGCACTTGCAGGCAGAGGTTCTTCGGCAATTGGCTGCTGCCAACTTGCCAAACGTCGTGCGCCTGAAGTACAGTGGACCCAGCGCTGAGGGTTTTTTCGTGAGCACGTCACCAGTTGGCATGCCCCTGCTGTTTGACATTAAGCCGCAGCAGTTGTTGCAGGTAGTAGCACAAATTGCAGGCGCAATTGAGACACTTGCAATCATGGCTGAGCCTTATGTTGCACCGAGACATCAGTGTCGGAAACATTGTGTACACGTTGAGCCCTCAACAAGAGGTCAACGCCCTTCTCATTGATTTCGGCACAGCGGTGCGCATCAACAATGTAGCAGGTGCAGTGGGCATCACTGAGGCCTCTGCGCATTTTACTGGCACGCCACAGTTCATGGCACTGCACGTACTCCAGCGCATTGCATACAAAGTGTCCACAGACCTAGAGAGCCTCATGTATGTGTTCACTTACATGGCCCTCAAGGGGCATGTGCACTGGGCACGCGCGGAATTGAGATCGTCTGATGCAATTGACAAGAAAATGTGCGCCTTCCAGGGCATGTTCCGAGACTACACATTGCAACGCTGCTGCGCGATTGAGTACACTGACACTCTGGTCAGCCTTCGTCGCCTCTTCTTTGAGCCGGAGTACCGCACAGATGTGACAGTTGCAGAGTTCAAGGCTGCGCTGCCAGTTCTTGCACGTGGCAAGCGCATGACAACCCGAAAGAAGTGACATAATAGATGCATATACGAGGTGAAATTGTGGCGCGTGTCCTTGCTGACTGGTGCTTTCTTCTTGTTTAGCAGCTGCACCTCATCTCCCTAAAATGGTGCAGGTAATAAGGTTGAGGCATGCACTCAATCCTCACTCAATAGTGAGGCCGTGATTCATCAGGTTAAGGCATGCACTCAACGCTCACATCATGTTTGGCCGGTGATTCTTCAGGTCAGCCACAAGTGCATTCCACCAATGACTGTGATCGCCACTGCTGCAGGCATTGGCCACGAGTCAAACAGTGCCACCATAACCACAGTAGGCAAAAAGACTTCTGTGTGCAAGCGTTTTAGCGTTTGAGGCATGGGTGTTCAGTGTGGACAGGTCTCACGTTTTCGGTAGGCCAGCTCCAGCCGGAAGCCCCTAACACAGAGGTTCAGCAGCTAGCGACAGCGCTCTTGAATGCGTGCAGTGCAGAGAAGGTGATGAACGAGTTTTGAACCAGTCCGTGCGTCGACATATTCTTTTGGTTATGTTGAGTGACTTCGGAGCAAACGGTGGCAGCAGGACTGCTCAGAGAATGTTCGTTCCTCAGAACATGGTATGTGGTGACTTCAAACCGCAACGGGAAAGGAAAGCAGAGAGCGTTTTGTGTGATCCTGTTGAGGTGTGCTTCAATTGTGCCAATGTGGTGACTCCATTCCTCGCTCGTTGCTAGCCACTGATCAAGTCAGAAGATCTTGCATGACCACCGCCCTACTTGTGTGGAAGAATGCCAGGTCACCAAATTTCGGCCGCCTTCTCCCAAATGCTCAAATGACATTCATAGCTCGCGGGCCAACAAGAAGGAGTTCACCGTTGCAATTATGCTGCTCTGCCATTTTTCGCCGTTGATGCTGCTCAAAGCAGGCACGGGACTCCCAGAGTCAGGCAGTGTCAAGCGGCCTGCAGTCGCTGTGCTGGGGCAGCAGCGCTGTAGGGGGTATCATCAGTGCGTACTTCTCAGGTAGCTGTCTTTCAACTGCTGCTCGATTGTACTTGGTACTGTGCCGTGTTGTTCAATATTTGTGATTTACAGATTCCGCATCTGGTGTGTCACATCTCACTTGTCAAGAGACCATGTTCCCTTCGCTGCCCATTGTCAGTGCTCTGCAAGATAATAGCTTTAAGTATGCATTGGCATTGCGAGTGCTGGCTGTTGCTGTCAGGACGGACTTTCCTTGAAGGTGGTGATGGTGCTGCCATTGGTGTGTAGCCTATGGCTACACATGCTTCTCGCCTACATGAAGGGCGTATTGGTGTATTGCTTGGACACAGCTTGCTCAGGCAATGTGACGCATTTTACAAGGGAATGCCCGCTGACATCGTTGTAATGACAGGTGCATTGCTGGAGCGTATGGGCATGCGTGATGTATTTCTTATTACGGCAGCGCTGCCACTCCTGGCGAGTTTTGCGGCCCTATTGGTGGACGAGAAACCAAGACCACAAGTGGAGGCTAGTGTGCAAGATCAGGTGAGCATACTGTTTCATTCAGGAGGTGCTTGAGCTTGCTTGATGAACTTTGTTGCTGCATACAAAGTTGTATCCCGGATACTATGTATCCGGTGTTAGGTCAGAACCTAGGCATCAAGTACATGGCATTTTAATGCTGCCGATTCTCAACCACATGCTCTCATGAGCATGGAAAGGTGCATGTCATCAGTCTGTTCTGACTGCGCAGCTATCCCTGCATTTCAAGAACAAGTGGTTGCAGCCGTTGCAGGTCGGGGTGCATAATCAACAAGCAGCCTGATTGCCTTGTGGCCTTGCATGGAATAGAGCAAGCATGCCTACAGCGCACATGACTACATCCATTCAGGTTCTTCCTGACCGCTTGTAGTCTTGTCCATTCTTGCGGCACTGCATGTGAGATGCCTTACATTGTGTTGTCCGTCTTTCGATGTGCGTGCAGGTGTCAGGCCAAGTGGTGTCGCTGTGGCGTGCATAAGACAGAAACCTGTTCGGCTGCCAGCGTTGTTCATCTTCCTGTGGCAGGCCACCCCTACCTCCGACTCTGCCTTCTTCTACTTTCTCACCGATGACATCAAGGTAGGACCAGAGTTTTTGGGGCGGGTTCGGCTGGGTCGAGCATCGCCAGTCTGCTGGGGGTCTGGGTGAGTGTCAACAACATGAGATGCATGAAGCCCTGATTATGTGTTTGTGTATACATGAAAGTGCATGAATCGAGCGTGCATGAGTGCATCCTTGGTAAGGTGCGTTGCGGTTCAGAAGTATGATTGATGCCTTTGAAATTGGTGAACATTTATTTGTCAATCAGCGCCTTCGTCCCCTAAGTACACGTGCGTAATCCTAGTCTCAATGAAACTGCTGACTAGACCCCCAGCATGTTCAACTCATGTTTGTCCATTGTCTGCTGCTGGTGTTGCTATATGCTCCTGCAGATTTTCCAGACATACTTGAAGGAAGTCCGGATCAACACCATCATGTTCTGGACAAGCATCGTGTCAGTGCCTCTGGGATTTACACAGCTGCTGCTCATCTACCACGTCAACAGACAGGTAACGGTCACTTGAGATGCTGGATGCCGACAGGTCACTTGAGATGGTAAATGCAGCTTACTAAAGGTCTGGGTGACTCAGTCGGACCTTCACTCACCTTGCTGTTCAGCGGCAAGTTTGCTGCCAGGCTGTACTCCATCAAGGTCACGAACCTATCAAAGTGTGAGGTATGGGGCTTGTAGCGCCTTCAGCATACTCACGCAAGATGTGAGGTATGTGCTCAGGTACATGTATGCTAGCTTTGTTGACAGACTGTCCCACGAGCTCTTGCATAAATAATGGGTTGCTGCAAATGTCAGCTACCACTTATCTCTGCATGGTCACATCCATCTTTCACCTTCCAATCGCGCTTGTCAAAACACCTGAAGAGTATTCTACACGGTCGCCAGCACACAAATTTGTACACTCACACATGTGTCTCATCCTGACTGACATCCTCTCAACCGACCTGCTTGTACCTCCATCATGCTCCTGTCTGCCTTCAGCTCGGGATACCTGATGAAGTCTTCACATTTGGTGACGACGTTATCCTCACCGTTCTGGGCTAGATTGCCTTCATGCCAACGCTGGTGTTGGCAGCACGTCTGTGTCCACCTGGGGTTGAGGGCACCCTCTTTGCTCTCCTCATGTCCATTTTCAACGGCAGCGGCATAGTGGGTTCCGAGCTCGGCGCGGCGTTGACCAAGAGCATTGGTGTTACAGAAACAGACTTCACTAATCTGGGGAAGCTTGGCCGTGGTCTTTTTTGAGTCGTGCTCCATTTTTTGGTTGCAACTGAATGCAAGTATTTTAAGATGAAGCTAATGTGTTCAGTTCGCTTAGTAATAATGCAGAGCGTTGTGGAAATAGTAAGACATCTGGGATGTACTTTTCTTCTCATCAATGTGGTAGTGGAAGTGGTGGTGCGGGTCATTTGCAATAAATATAAGTACACCGGGTCATTCTGGCAAAGTACTGGGTATTGCAATGCTTATGTCGAAAGTATTGCTCTGCTCTGAAGCTGGAGCACGCCAACGCCTGCCTGTTTAAGTGCAGCTACTAGATTGCTTCAGCTGTCGCTCATGCGTGACGTATGTATACTCATGATAGTAAGCTCGTCACCAGCTGCCAAGCAAACACACAGTGGCGCATCTGAGGCTATCACGCCAGTCACAGCATGTTTTGGTTGTGGTTCAGACGTTGCGCTGTGTACACTGTACAACATTGCTTGCGGCTGTCACACTGAACTTGACTTGACGAAATGTGTGTTCTTTGGTGCCGCGCAGTGCTGCTGTGCAACCTGAGCAGCCTGCTGCCTCTGCCATTCCTGAAATGGATTGAAGAAGATGAAGATCGAGTCGCCAGGGAAACAAAGCAACAAAAAGGGAAAAGATGGTGGCTTGCCAAGAAAGAGCCTGCAAAAGCTGCTCCGCCACCATGAGGGTAAGTTTTCATTCAAGTACATGTTCTTTATGCCATTGTTGCGCTTACGGTTGTGAAGCGGTGGCAGCACTGGTAATTTCAGAAGCTACATTGTCGGACTTTATGTCTGGGCAGATGCAAGGCAATGCGTTGGCTTGTATGGAAATGCTGTTTAGATACATTTGGCCAACCACACTTCCAAGAATTCATCTCTGACGAGCTACAATCGCCAGCACGCGTTGTGGCGCTAATGGCGTCTTCCTAATGAATCAGTGCAGTGACACGCCAATGCAGACTTGCTGTTCTTAAAATCATCAGCCTTTGTTTGGCTGGTGCAACATCCATGCAGATACTTCGAAGTACTTTTTTTTCTACTGTGAGCAGTGGCCTTGTTGTGTGCAATGTAGACACCAGATGGTGCGCTTATGCAATCACCACAGTGAATAGTCTTAGCTTTGTATGGCGTGTATTTATGTGCAGCCCAAGCTTGCAACATACTAGTTGCCAATTGCAGCAAGACCAGTTGCCAGTTGCAGCACTTTGCACTGAATGTGTGACATTGCACAGATTGTTTCCCTTATGACAAGCTGTTGAATGGCAATCCTAGTCTGACTTGTGTACACACAGATGGTGTGATTCATTCACTCGTCCAACGCTAGCTGATGTACACATCAACGCCATCTGTGTCAATGCTGTATAGTAGCCACATGTAGAGCTTGCTCTTGATGGCCACGCATGTTGATGTAATTATATTTTGAAGCCTCTGAATGAGCTCGACGTATGAAAGCATTGCGCCTGTGTACTTTGCGCTTATGTTTGCAGGTTTACGAGGTGAATATAGACCGTGGAGATGCGCAAGATCACATCAACTTACATCAGCCATTTCTATCACTCGGAAGCATGGCACATGTCCCTTTGTCGTCTGCTGTACATAGATCACAAGGCCTTCGGTTCCAAACGTGAGCAGCTTGGCAGGACATGTTGATCATTTGTTTGCTATGCAGATGTGCTCATAGTGTGTTGTATTTGTGCATCACAACAGTCTACTTTGCATAATCGCGCCAGTTAGCGTTGCAAGCGGACAACTGCTCCGTTGTCAGAATGCACCGACTATGTGAGTAGCTTCTTCCTCAAGCATTTGAATGGGCAGCTCAGCACCACAGTGCACGCCAACTGAGGCATCATGAAGACACCAAGTATATTTGTGGGGCGCGTATTATTTTCAAGTATAGCTGGCTGTACATGAACAATGCGAGCGCATTGTTGCACATCGAAACACCAAGGTCTTGCTGAGGAGCGTGCTTTGTGCACATGATGACGGCTTGCAACAGAGTATGCACACACACATGGACGGACCGATGCAGGGCGAAGGGCACTGTTCATTTAGAGTTTGGCTGATTGATAGCTCTCTGCCATGCGACTGCATTGGGTGTCTTCACCAGAAACAAAGTGCACATTCTTGACGGTGCAGCCAGCCGATCAAACCACAGCTCAGCATCAGCTGCAATTTCATTTGAATGGGCAGCGACACTCTGCTGCGGTATTCAGTTCAAAAAAATCGGTCTCCAGAGCTCAGCGGCGGTTACCTCGGGTGATTTCACCCAATCACGGGCGGCCACGGGGATCTTGTGCGACAGTGCGCACCTTGCCGAAAGCGAAGAGTGCTGTACCAGTTGGAGTTTGCGCTTGAAGCTTGTTGCCTTGACAGCTCCTGGCAGTGCCACTGCAGTGGGGTGTCTTCACCCAGAAACAAAGGGTACATTCTAACACAGTGACTGCAGCCAGCCAAGCAAAACCACAGCGCAGCACCAGCTGCAATATCATGTGAAGGGCAACGCGACCCACACACTGCTGCTTTCCGTGGTTCAGGTCACTTTCAGGCAACGGCGGTTACCTCGGGTGAACTCACCCAACCAGAGAAGGCCAACAAATCCCCCAACAGTGCGCACCTTGCTGCAGTCTTCACAATCAAAAAAGGGCTGCACTCTCACCAGCACCCCTGCAACAATGAAGTCTCGCACGCTGCTGCTGGCGCTGGTGGCCTTCATCAAGGCTTCCGGGGACCTGGGACTGTTTGATGGCGTCCAGAAGAGCACATCTCTCATCGCTGCTGCGGAGGTACAGTATGATCCAGAAGCACTCACCGGTTGGGTGTAGCGAAGCCTGTGTCTGCCGCATTACAATCGCATCAGCAGCGCAGCAAGCAACCTGAAAACTCAATGCAACTCTTGTAATAGTCCCGAGGGGGAGGGGTGTACAATCCAGCCTCCCTTGGGCCTTTATAAATACAGGTCCATACGCACAATCCAGCTCTGAAAGATTGAGCAACAGTCGCGCTTCCAGGTTCAAATTGCACATCAATTTGTCCGACAACCAGATCGCCTCGATGTGCGCGCATACGCGCAAGGTCTCCTAATTTCGTCACTGCCAAAGTTCGTTCAAGAGGTTCGCTGCAGCATTATTGTCAGGTACGGCACATGCTAGCAGCCCACACAACGCATCAGAGCTCAGCACCTGCGTGTGAATTACCTCTGCCTGCTTCCTCGACCACGCAAATGCCGCGCCGGCTAGAAGCACATACGCTGTTGATCGGCCTGACAGATATGTTGTCTTGAGGTGAAGTCATGCCGCGCTAAGTGTGACGCGTCTGTTGCTGACAGTAGCAAGACATGGAGTTGCATGCAAACCTCAACTCACCAAACCAGCAAATGTGCCACATCTGTTCAAAGTCGAACTCACTGAATTCACAAGTAAGATGTGTGCGCTGCTGGATGCAGGTGAATACCCCTCCGCCAAAGATTATCAGCGCTCACTTGTACAAGCAGCAGCAGCGGCGGCAACAGCGGCAACAGCGGCTGCCGCAGTGGCGGTTGGAGGTGCGACCGCTTCGGCAGAGACAACTGCATCAGCGGCCACGCTGCCGCCCCGGCGACGGTGACCGTTACAGGTCTAGCGGCAGTGCCATCAGCGGCTCCAGTGCCGGCCGCTAATGAAACAGCCATTATGGCAACACATGGAGCAGCTGCTGCTGGACCAGTGGCTGCGGCGGCAGCACACTGTCAGGCGGCACCAGTGGCAGCAGCAGCGGCAGCGCACGGCGCAACTACTCTCAGACTGGCAGCAGCCTGAGCTGCTCCAGCATCAGAGGCAGCAGCAGCGGCAGCACATGTGGCACCTGCCTCGGCGGCGTCACTGGCAGCAGCATCAACGGCGCTGCTGCAAGCATAGGCAACACAGCTGCTCCAGGCCCTAGGCTGTTGCAGCACCTGCAACGGGGGCAGCGGCAGCAGGCGGCGCCGCAGACGGCGTGCCGGCAGCGACAGCGGCAATGGCGGTGCCAGTGGCAGTTGCCAATGTGGCAATTGCCGCGACTGCACCTGCGGCAGCAGCAACACCTAGGCCAGCAGCAGCAACAGCAGGCGGCGCAGCTACTCCAGCGCAAGTAGCAGCGGCGGCCGTCGATGCAGGTGCTGCGCGTTCCACACCAGCACCCATTATGCATTATAATGCTACAAGGAGCACAGCAGCAGAGATGGCACGCCTGCCCCTTGTGCGGTCCGGGACGATCGCCACAGCTGCAGCAGCCCTATGTGCGGCAACAGGTGACAAGCTAGAACAATACTGCCAGCAGCGCTGCAGCAGCAGCAGCCGACTATGCAGCAGCCGCCGCCGCCAGCAGGTGACGGGAACGGAGCTGTCGCAGCGGATGCTGCTTATGGTGACCTTGATGTCAGTGCCATGCAGTTACAATGTGGCCAGAGGCGCTTCAATCAGAGTGCGCTTGCAGATGCTGTCGCCACCAAGCCTGCAGATAAAGTGGAGGTTGTCGGACCAGCAACAGTTGCCGCAGGGCACGCAGCGCACGCAAGCACTTGCTCGATTCTGGCAACGCCACATGCACTCGATCGCCATAGCGTTTCTCAACGGGCCAATGTACCTTACAACGGTTGCATTTGGCGGAATGCCTCGGCAGCTGGCTCCATCGGTGTAGAGCAGCAGGCGGCGTGCTGCAAGCTGTGCAAGAAGTCGCCGGGCGGCAGTGTCACGCGACTGCGTCGTCGTTGTGTGGTGTTACATCCTTGCAAAGCATACCCCACGGTCTTTTCATTGTGACAGCGTGCCCATCATAAGTACAGCGCGCCGTGTGTGAGCAACGCCTCATTGTTGCAATGCATTGTGTGGTGCTACATCCTGCACCACCCGCTCCCCCTTTTCCCTACATACATCTGCACCTGAACAACATAGGCATATCTGGACTTGAACAACACACATTCGAGTAATTGATGTTGAGAGCAAAGCCAATGCAGGCCGTCCGTCACCATTGCCGTTGCGGATGCATGAAGTCAGCGCCAGCTCCGCAAAGCAGGACAGGAAGCCGCATTAGGACGCTAACAAGACTATTGCCGGTGCACACAATCCCAGACATGTGTGGAGATTGTTGTACCCAGGTCTTGCTGAAGGGTGTGCATGGTGCACATGATGAGGGTGTTCGTTTCATCTCCCCGTTAGGCATATTGTAAGCAGGTTGAGGCATGCACTCAATGCTCATGTGTTGTCCGGTGATGTATGAGGATTAGAGTTAGGCTGTCGAAAAGCCGTTGCCAGCAGCCCGAGCAGCGGGCAAACAGAGGCATGCACACACACATGAACCGATGTAGCTACTGGGGCAAGAGTGCTGTGCCAGTTGGAGTTTGCGCTTAAAGCTTGTTGTCTTGACAGCTCCTGGCAGTGCCACTGCAGTGGGGTGTCTTCACCCAGAAACAAAGGGTACATTCTAACACAGTGACTGCAGCCAGCCAATCAAAACCACAGCTCAGCACCAGCTGCAATATCATGTGAAGGGCAACGCGACCCACACACTGCTGCTTTCCGTGGTTCAGGTCACTTTCAGGCAACGGCGGTTACCTCGGGTGAACTCACCCAATCAGAGAAGGCCAACAAATCCCCCAACAGTGCGCACCTTGCTGCAGTCTTCACAATCAAAAAAAGGGCTGCACTCTCACCAGCACCCCTGCAACAATGAAGTCTCGCACGCTACTGCTGGCGCTGGTGGCCTTCATCAAGGCTTCCGGGGACCTGGGACTGTTTGATGGCGTCCAGAAGAGCACATCTCTCGTCGCTGCTGCGGAGGTACAGTATGATCCAGAAGCACTCACCGGTTGGGTGTAGCGAAGCCTGTGTCTGCCGCATTACAATCGCATCAGCAGCGCAGCAAGCAACCTGAAAACTCAATGCAATCCATATAATGCTGCAACACCTGCTAACCTGATACCGTACATGAATCTGGCTCCCACATCAGCAAGATCGGGGTCACCTCGTTAACCTGTGCACACCACCATTGCAGGTCTCGGCGACAGAACCAGCTGTAGCTGCAGAATCCTTCGAGTTCCAAGCCGAGGTCAATCGCCTCATGGACATCATCATCAACAGCTTGTACAAGACCAAAGAGGTACGCTTCAACCGTTACCGGAAAAAATTGAAAAACACATCGCATCCCAGATGCGTGCAGGCCTAGGAATGCCAGGTGTAATGAAGATGAGGTCGGATAACTGCTGCTGCCTTATCAGTCATTGGAAGTACAATGTTGTAGCGACAGGAACTGTCAACAGCAAGGGATTTTTAGTTGTGCTTCGACAAATCAGGTACTGCTCTCCGAAATGATTGCTTGGCCACGCAGCTGGACTATCTTTCCTGGAAGCTGCGCATTATGGTGTTAAGGAACAATGATGCTTCAGTTCTGTTTCACGTGATTGCTTTGCTTGTGTCATCAATTGATCTCAAAGCTTCCTCGACAGACGGAAGTCTGCATCTGACATGGATGGCATGCTCTGCTGGTGCCACAGATTTTTCTGCGTGAGGTGATCTCCAACGCCTCAGATGCTCTTGACAAGCTGCGGTTCATGGCTGTGTCGGACAAGACAGCCCTGGCGGAAGGAGATGATGAGCTGCGAATTCGCATCAGCGCTGACAAGGTGAGCTTGCGATATACTTGAAGTAATTGCCAAGAGCTCAACTCCACTTTGATTCAGCCTGTAGTGTATACTCGGCATGGCAATCACATAAACACCGAATTGCATTGCATCAGCAAATTCATGTGTTATTGTCTAGTTTCCTTATTCTATTCGTTGGGTTGTGTCAGCTCTCCTGGCTTACATGGTTCATTAGTTATTGTTGTGTAGCAAGCTTATGTGCACGCTCAG
Organism: Tribonema minus; assembly: GCA_017506865.1. NCBI lineage: Eukaryota > Xanthophyceae > Tribonematales > Tribonemataceae > Tribonema > Tribonema minus. The sequence continues at coordinate 171,608 of JAFCMP010000528.1, read as the reverse complement.
AAAACCACAATATTTTTCAGACTGCCATAAAAAAAAGTACGCGCCGTGCAAGATGAATTATCACGAACTTGATGTCAGCAGCTCGTCATTGACACATGCCTATAGACTAGGCTTTCATCATGTCTGCATGCTGTCTTGCAGTTGCGCAGATTTCATCTTGCAAGTCAGCTCTGTCTCGTGTTCGTATGTATTGCAAGCACTGCATACTAATAAAGTGTGTGAAACGTTTTTCGCCTGGTTACCAATTCTTGACTAACACATGTCGGCTGTTGTCATGTCTGTTATCATCTCCTATTGCAGGAAGCACGCACAATCACAATCGCCGACACCGGCGTTGGAATGACGCGTCAGGAACTCATTGCCAACCTTGGGACCGTAGCAAAGTCTGGCACAACCAACTTTGTGGAAGCGCTTGGAGAAACTGGTGACCTCTCTCTCATTGGCCAGTTTGGTGTGGGTTTCTACTCAGTGTACCTGGTGGCGGACAAGGTGCAGGTGGTCAGCAAGCATGCTGGCGACAAGCAGTACATCTGGGAGTCCACTGCTGACAGTACATTCACAGGTATGTGAAAGCCACGTCATCCAACGTCATATGATGCACATCTTTTAATTGGAGCTGCTGTTATGTGGTTCACGAGCTGCTGGCACGTGCTCCACGAGCTGCTGGCACATGCTCCTCATACATGTGCCGCATGTGCTGCTTTGCTATTGTCATCACACAACGATCAGCTGCTGCTGACCGTTTCTGGAGCTTTCTCAAAAGATAGGGAATACCTATTGTGCTCGGCCGCTGTTGCAATGCTGTCACATCACGGTGGATCACACTGCAGCTGTGGCATGTCTACACATGGATTGTGACATTCAAATGTTTGTAACATCGTCACGGAATGATCATGCTCTTTGTTCTTGGTGTGCAGTTCGCGAGGACCCAAGGGGCGATACCCTTGGACGTGGTACTGAGATTGTGCTGCACCTGAAGGAGGACGCCGACGAGTTCCTTGAGGAGACCAGGCTGGCTGACCTCATTCACCGCTACTCCGAGTTCATCACATTCCCCATCTACCAGCAGGTTCGTCATTGTCACTTCAACTGCCCAGTTTGCTTATGAGATCCAAAATGATGTTGCCTTGGCACCACTTGCAATACAAATTGATCAACGAAGGTGCCATTAAATACCCTTGTCCTGGTTGTGTGGCATGATGCAGGGAAGAGTGCATAAGCGTCTTGTCTTTATGAGCATACGCGGACAGCACTGCATGTACAAAAGCCGATATGCTGATGTGATTGCATACCAGCCACCAGCTTTCAGTGAGGTGCAAACCAGCACAGGCTGATCTTCTCCATTCAGTAGATGCTGCTTGTAACAATCGGCCTGAAATTCGAATGTTCTAAAGTCAAAATTTATCATGAGAGGCGGTCATGCCGTATGTAGTTTGATGTGGTTGTAAGCACTTGCTTGATGAGTATTGTTCAACAGCTGTTGCGATGATGAATGCCTGATGAGCATTCAGCATCGGCGCTTACATGCCAACAAATTCATGCATGCACCTTGTCATCATGTGCCAGCTCAAATACACAGCATTGTCCTCTGCCGACCAACCAACTCTTTTGATTGCGCCGTTTCCTCAGAGGGAGGTGTCGAAGGAGGTAGGCGCCGATGACGATGAGGAGAAGGTCAGCCTGGATGAGGAAGGAGATGAGGAGGAAGAGGTATGTATGCTATGCTGCATGTTGCATAGTTGTCGCAACGATGTACACTCGGCGTAGAATATGTTTGCAGCACATGCTGACTTGACCTGGCATGCATGTGAAAAGGGATGTCTTTGTTCAATGAGATAAGGGCATCCACTACAACTACTAACATGCAAGGAAGGTCGGAATTCATGCAAATATGGCACAGCAGACTGTTGTTCGTAATGATTTTTCAAAATGCATGTTGCGCTGTACATGTATAGTGAGGTGGGCACAGCTGTGAGTCGGTACATAGGCTGGGCGCAGCTGGTGTGGTGCTGACTACCGACTCACCATGTTGTACAGGACATTGCTGCTTGCAACAGCATCGCATAACAGAATTGGCATGCATGCTGCCTCGTCCTGGTGCTGCAAAGTCAGATGACAGATGACTTCGTTCAGCTGATTAAAGCCTGGGTCTGAAATTCTTCACAGGAGGAGGAGGAGGAGGAGGATGCCGCAGCAGAGGATGAGCCCAAGGGCAAGACCAAAACTGTCAAGGTAATCCACCTGTGGGCGGAAGGCCACGAAAATCCAGCTTGGGTATTGGGTGTCTCTTAACATGGCATGTGCTGTGCATCATCACATCTGGATGACCTGGGGCCTGTATATGCGTCTGTACGCTTATGGTAGATTGGTACTTGATAAGGCAGCGTTTGTGTCAAACATGTACTTCTATTGTTAAATAATGGACGAATCAGCAAATGACAGGAGCCTTAATCTTCTCTTCATGACTTGATTGATATATTGTAGGTGAAGGAATGGCAGCGCGTCAACGAGAGCACCGCCATTTGGGCGCGCGCAAGCAAGGACGTCACCGATGCGGAGTACCAGTCCTTCTACAAGGCCATCTCCAAGGACTACAGCGATGCGCTCACATGGACACACTTCAAGGCGGAAGGAGACGTGGAGTTCAAGTCCATCCTCTTCATCCCATCCGCAGCGGCCTTCGACCACTACAACAAGTACTATGAATCGCCTGCCGGCCTCAAGCTGTACGTGCGCAAGGTGCTCATCAAGGATGACTTTGAGGACCTGCTGCCCAGGTACGTACGTTGACGTATTGTAAGCTCACTGAATCAGACGAATGTGTCATTTCTGTTTCTCATCTGTTTACAGATATGCTCTACATACTGGTGACGTGTAGTTGATCATGGCGCGACACACAACACTGTGAAAAGAAAAAGTGTACTCGTCAATTATCCGCGACACGGTGCTGTCTATTTTGTGACACCACAGGCCTTATTTGTGATTGTGATCCCTGGTCAATGTGTTGCATCTGTACTGATGTCATGACGTACCTCAAATACCTGCACCATTGACTTTGTGGGTTGTATGTCATGCCAATGACATCTCCGTGCAATCCGCACAATGCTTGTTCATTGCCATGCAGGTACCTGAACTTTGTGCGCGGTGTGGTAGACAGCGATGCCCTTCCCCTCAACGTCAGCCGCGAGACTCTTCAGCAGCACAAGGCGCTGCAGGTCATTGGCAAGAAGCTGGTGCGCAAGACACTGGATGTCCTCAAGAAGATGTCTGAGGAGAGCATCAAGGCGTCTGAGGAGAAGGCAAAGGTCAGTCAGTGCACACGGCGAGTGCCATGCTTCAGATACTGCATGTACGTGTGTGTGTATAAACTCGACAATTACGCAATTCATGAATGTGGGTTCAGCATGCTGTCTCACGGAGTGTCAAGCTACCGTTTTAGCAGCATGGTTTCTCAGCAGCACCTTGCGTTCATGTTGGAACTTCCATCAGAATTGTGTCTGGCTCACTTAGCAACCCTTGCTGGTCTGTGAGAACTGGCATTGACCGCATACAAACAGTTTTACCAAATACTCATGCATTTGAGCGCCCGCTTGCCATCTGATCATCTGCAGGACGCTGAGGAGAAGAAGGATGGCGAGGAGGCAGATGGGCAGGACCTGGATGACAAGGTGTGTAACAAGGAACTACCAGAATTGTTTGACATTACAGTACTCATAGCTTGGCGGGCTTATTGCTTGGTGGGCGATGGGATACAGCAACAGCTACGATATAAGAGCGGGTCTGTCCCGCCAACTTCACCGCTCTTATACCGTGACCGCTCTTATATCGTCCTTGGGCTTAACTAGGGTTAGACCTAGCCCTAGGCTGACCCTACCCTGGTCTAGCCCTACCCCTAAACCTAGGGTTTGAAGTATATAAGTAGGGTTAGTGTGCCAACAATTGAAGTTGGCTAACATATTAAGCCGGAAGCAACCGCACCGTGCGCTATACACCGAGACTGATTGATACACGCGTGAGCGTTGTTGAATATCGCGCAAAAGCCGCTGTTCCAGCATCATTTATGAGGCGGCTAGTGGTAGGTGGCCACAATATAAGAGCGGTCTGCCCCGCTGCTTCAAACCGCTCTTATATCGACCAGATCCGTGTTCAGCCGTCAGACCGCTCTTATACTGTGACCGCTCTTATATGGAGCGCTCTTATATCGTAGCCGTCACTGTACACTGCTTGTAACCTGGATTGGACCCAAAACGTTCATGCTATGTAGACTCCAGGTTCAGCGAATTCATGTCTTTGTGGGCATGGGTTCAAAGCCCCATTGACAGCCACTGGTTGTTAATCATGGACGGCCAAATATTAGAAGTGCATCAATGTATCCTTGGTTGCCTGGCATTGAAAGATGCACTGAGCGCAGGCTTGTATGAGAATATGTTTCAAACAAACGCCTCATCACACTAGAAAGTACTGATGAAGTACTTCGAAGTATAAAGCAACACATAGTCATCGGCGCATTTCAGTAGGTGTGGCGAGGGAGTTGTTGTCACTTACCTAGACGGATGACGCGGCGCATTTGTATGAAACATACATTATCATGAAAGTGCTCAAGCTGACATTGCCGATGCCTGCGGAGTCTTTTGGTAGATGCAACAAGAACTGGACAACATCCTTGGGCTCTACAAGAGCTGGCAGGGTGCAATGCCCAAGTCATTGTGATCACCCTTGACACAGGTACTGCTTACATGGAAGCTGCTTGTTGACTCAAGCATGTACAAGACTGTGCTTGAGGTTTCTTAGCATGCACAGCATGCACTGTTCTAATTTTCAATGTCAACCTCCTCGATCTGTGTGACCTTGTGCCAGGAGGACAAGTACATCAAGTTCTGGGATGAGTTTGGGCGCAACATCAAGATGGGCGTCATTGAGGACATCGCCAATAGAAGGTGAGTTTGGCACGGTCATAACATGATAGCTGCCTGAGGGATGTTGCCCATGTTCTGTTTCAGCACTGCGTGCTTTGCTCAGTTTCGCAGCTATCTTTGTTTCAGTGTTCTTATCCTTGCTGGCGCTGCACCAATACTGTTCATGTTAGTTTGCCCAGCGCACTTGAATTCTGCATGTGACATACTTAATGATTGTTTTGTTGTCAGTCTTGAAGCGCTGTGGCCGCATCATCGCTTGTTGTTGTCCGTGTTGCAGCTGCCACTGCTGCAATTGCCTCTTAGAGCTCACATAACACTAACCAGGGTATCTGCCTACAGGATGTCGAACCTATCAAGGAACCAGGAATTCTGCCTTTGCAAAAACACTCAACATCATGTTTGCCGAATGACATGAAAACGACTAGAAGTAGTGAAGTATGTATTCCAATCTAGTGGCGAGCATCAGGTTGTGCAAGTGTGCATGTGCAGATATCATGCATGTACTTCATAGTATCACACCACCAGCGAAGTCATTTCGTCACATTTGCTGCTGTTCCACGTGCGGTTGATTGCGCAGCAAGCTGCTCAAGCTGCTGCGGTTCAAGACGTCCAAGAGCAATGGCAAGTGGACCAGCCTGCAGGAGTACGTCTCACGCATGAAGGACTTCCAGAAGAACATCTTCTACGTCAGCGGCGAGAACATGGCTGCAGTGGAGAAGTCCCCCTTTGCTGAGAAGCTCAAGGCCAAGGACATTGAGATCATCTACATCACTGATCCCACCGACGAGTACTGCGTACAGCATGCCACCACCTTTGAGGACAAGAAGATAGTGGCGGCTTCAAAGGAGGGTATCAAGATTGGCGATGAGGACGACAAGCGCGTCAAGGCACTTGACAAGCACTACAAGGCAGAGTACAAGCCTCTCACTGAGTACCTCAAGACGCTGTACGATGGGAAGATTGCCAAGGTAAGGTCCTGTTTCATCATCATCACCACATCATCTTGTGCTCCTGAGCGTGTTTTGTCTCTGTGGTCTTAGACATCACATCAAACGCACTCATATGACTCGTTGACTTGATGAGGTACAAGTAGGCCAAGGGTGGCTTGGATACTCAAAGACATTTGAAGTGCACCGCAGAGGTATCTTGGGACTCACATTCACTGAGAACATATGCTGCCTATGCTGTGTTCCAGAAACTATTCTGTGACGAAGCGGGCAAATGCGTCTTGCACTATTCTGCTGAGACGAGACCCTCAAAACATGCATGATACTCACTCGTTATGTGTTACCGCCTTGTTGAACCATACCCACAGGTCATTGTTGGACAGCACGGCGGCACAGCTCCCTGCCTCATTGTGACGCCTCAATATGGCTACACGGCCAACATGGAGCGCATCCTCAAGTCACAGACCTTCTCAGATGAAACTGTCACAGCACGATTTTCTCAGCGCAGCATGGTGAGTGATGGGAAACTTTTTTTTGCCCTGTGCAGTTGTGGGGACAGGTACACCAAGCGCTTCCACGCTGTACTTGTGGCTTACTATTTGACCATACCTTATGGGCGCCCCTCACCACCTTCATGTACTCGATTGAACACTGGTTGTCATGTCACTGGGGCTCGTGATATACATGCGCTCTCATTCATCAACCTCTGCTCTGTATTATGTGCGTATCGCAGGAGATCAACCCTCGCCACCCCATCGTGGCCAAGCTGAACACGCTCGTCGGCGACAGCAAGGACAAGGAGTCTGCTGAAGCCGAGGACCTTGCATGGCTACTGTATGACACAGCAATGGCCGCCAGCGGTTTCACCATGGAGGATGCGGGCTCATTCAGCTCACGCATGTACAGGTGTGGATCGACATCACACTTTCAGCTTGCCTACTTGTGTGCAGTCCTAGGCGCACTAGTATAAATCTGCTGCGATAGCATGACTGATCAAACGTGCATTAGATTTTTGCAGGCATTAGGTTTCAGCATGATGATGGTTGGATCATAGCAGCACGGGTATGCCACCTGGTTGTTGCCCGTGGCTGCGCATGGACACGAGCATTTCAATGAGTCAGTTTTTGCGCCACTTCACGCTAACCGGTGCTTGTGCTGCGTGTGCACTCCTTCAGGGTACTGGGACAAACACTGAAGGTGGAGTCTCTGGACCTGCTGCCAGAAGCTGAGCCAGATGAGGAGGTCAGTATGTAGCCTTGATATTGAAGCCATTTTATCATACCTGTCACACGTCTGCAGTGTTTTGAGCAAGGTACCTGATTTGTTTGAGGCTGTTTTTTTGTTGTCAGCCTGGACTGGAAATCATCTGGAAGTATAGGTGGAATTATCATGAGAGTCAAGTTGAGCACAGTCAACACTCATGATGAAGAGGGCAACTTGAAAAAGTCCTGCTGCATAATTTCAACCTATGTGTGCTCTGTTTATGGCCCAGGAGTGAACTTCTTATTTTTATGCAACGAGTGCAGTCTTCTTTACATCTGATGTGCCGGTCTCACACTCCATATTCTGTAAGTCCAACATGGGTTGGAGCAATGCACAGAGTGGAGTGTATGCAAAAAAGCAGGATGGTGAGAAAATGGGTGGGATGAATGGCAGGGTTTGCACTGATGCAGTGCATGCCACATCATGCGAAGAACCTCGAGTGATTGTGCCCCGTGCTGATTTGTGTGGCGTTTTACATTGGTGCAGGAAGAGGAAGCTGAGGAGGAGAAGGCTGTTGATGCTGAGCCAGACCTGGATGAGCTGTACGCGCAGTTCCAATCTGGCCAGCAACCTGTTTTGGACGAAGAGGAGGAGGAGACAGGCACCGATGAGCTCTAGGCACTGCGGGCAAGAATGCTGTCAGTACACATGACGCACAGTTGTAATTGCCAGCAAACGGATTGACAACCTTTCAGCAATGGTGACCAGTGCTCTGTGGGCCCCGCTGGTGAAATGGACTGCTACTTTGGGTGTGCGTGCCAGAGTAGCAACATGGCGTAGCTTGTTGGCAGATTTCCTGTGTAGCTCAGCGAGTGAGTTTGCCAGCGCTTGATGAGGGTTGATCCGAATGTCCTGGACCTACCACAATGCTCCTGAATACACTGCTGTATCCCGTGCATTGCCTGCTCCTCTGTCTTGTGCCTTTGCCAGTTGCTGTGAGTGACTTTTGTTGCACCATTTGAACACCTTGGGTATGCTCATCCCCCCCTTCTCCCATCATCCGGAATGAGGGTCAGACCATGGCATACTGACGATTTACTGCAAAGAAGTATACTTCAGACCACCGCTGCGCTCAGTCATATTGGAGGCGCTGGCAATGTGAGTCTGGATCTCATGATGCGTGTCGACAGCAATATCGATCATTAGTCCGTGCATGCACTGCAGTGCAGCAAAGATGGCAAAGATTGGATTCTTGAAGGTGTGCCCTTGTCAACCTAGCAAAGTCCAGGAGCCAGTTAAGCAAGTGACATGTGATGGGCTGTACAACAGCCCCAATGTTTCCTCCTACACTCTGAAGCACTCTAAAACCCGTGCTGGGCCTGACAACAGCAACATCTTTTTGTCAAATCTCCTCCTCATGATCAGCACGCGCGCACACAAACAAGCTCTTCTTTTTTTTTTATTGAACCAGAATATAAGTTGTTCAATCACTCTAGAGCTCTTCACCAGGGACCACTGGCGGTGGTGGCGTACGGCGTACGCTTTGCGGGTGGTATAATATCATGGCGGCCAAGGATGACATGAAGGTGCGCTTCTATGCTGCGCTGAAGTTGTTGCAATTCATGCTCCGACATCGGAATAAACATAGTTCAAGTTTTTCACCGACAACACAAGCACAGATGCGCCCAACTGCTTGCTGCTCCTGTTGCTGGGGCACAATCGCTCCGCTGAAGCAACGAGACTTGCACCTCCTTACCACGAGGCATGCACGAGGGTAATCTGTTCGATGAGCTCTATCTACATGCCCTGCCAGCGTGGACATGCTGCGTTTCGCAAGCAATTTCTCCGACACACTGTTACGATGCCTGCTATTGTTACAAGCAGTGGCTGCCACATTCCTAGGCCAGATTGCCAGGACAACCATTCTCAATTAGCCCAGTGTCGCACCGCGCGCTGGCCGAACTTACAGCCTAAACGACTTTGCCTGCTGCTTCCACACGGCACCCTTGGGGCCTGATGTTTGTAGCGGCAGCTGCTGCTGCTTTATTTGCAAAGCCGTGCTGTCAGATAGTGCACGAGCAAAATGAAGTGGCAGATCTCATGTTCTACCTTGGTCGAGATCGTTGCTTTCAACTGCCTTCATGGAAGTGCTGCTGAAATAGTGCGCATTGATTCATGTTTGCAATACCTTCGGGATATTCGAGCATCTGGGGCTTATGACAGCCCCTTTGTTTGTGTAGGCAGTGCCGACCATGGTCAGACTCTGACAGTGCGTTGATGCTTGCGCAAGCTTGACCAGTAGCATATGATCAGTGCATGGGATATGGCAGCACAGCAAGCCAGACTAGTGCATGAGCAATCTCCGGTACCTGGGCCAAGTGGACTTGTACGGCACTTGAGGCACGCTGGTCAGATACATCGAGAATGCATCAACACAATCTCGGCCAGTGCACTCCACGCTGAATCAGTGCTTTCTACAGAGCGCTCATCTCTCTCTGTAACCGTCATAGGGGGCAAAGCATCTCATGTCATGTTTTGGCTTCTTGCGCAGGCTAGGCCAGAGCACTTTGATGAATGGAGTGCCAGCGGTAGCGACGATGACGAGAACCAGCACCTGTGCGCCCCGCAGGTGACGGCTCATATGTTCGCAAGTCTTGATTCTATTTGCGTAAAACTGTGGACTGATGAACTTGCAACAACAAAGCAAAAATGGAGAGAGCCCTGGGGGCGACGGGTTGGACGCTTATGAATGAATGCTGCTATGCGACAAGCAATCCGGTTCAAGCAATGCCAAGCAGTTAACCAGCAAGTGCAGTGCAAATGCCGTGCTCTTTGCGGACCCTTGACTCCAAAGTTGGCAAAGTGTTTGCATGCCCTCATAATGTTACTTCTATGCATGATGCGGCTTCAGCTGCAGTCACATTGTACATGGTGTTCTGTTCACAAGTGGACACATCACTTGTTGCTTGTGCAGGGCAATGTTGTGTCGGACAGTTCTGCCGCAGATGGAGCAGCAACCCCACTGCTGGAGTGTGAGGAGTCACGGCAGCAGCACGCAAGGACACCATTCATTCGCCTTGGTGAGTAATTGTGATGGCTTTCATCATGTGTGCATGCATCATGTATGCATAAAAACACTGGCATATCGGCGGTCATTGGTCTGCAGATCTGCTGTAGTGCTTGGAGCTTTATCACAGGTTTTACAGGTGTGATATTTGGGAATGGCGAAATCGCAAAGTCAAGAATTCAAATGTAATGGTGCATACATTGGCATTCCACAGCGTATGCATCAGTGGTTGACGTTGTGCTCTCTACAACGAGGTTGATTATACAACCCATACACAAATCACGCGAGTAACCTCAGGTCAGAGCAGTGAGCTCGTAGAGCTGATCACAAGAAGCTCTAGTCAACGATTAAACAAGCACATGACTTATTGTTGACAAAGACCGAAAGTTGATTTAAGACGGTACGCATTCCAAACAGCGGCGAGAAATCTGCATGCAGTGATGTGTGATACTTGTGACGTACGGGACTTGTGGTTCCAAGCATCTTTGCTCTTCAGTTTGGAACAGTAACGTGAGTATCTTGCCTGCAAGTGTACGGGTATACAGACATGTATCAACAGCAGCAGCTGTGAATTATATGCATGTTGCGCACTTTCAATGTATTTTTGCGATATACGACCGCTCAAACGCACCCCTTAGCACTGCTGAAACTTTGCCTCTGACTTTCATCATGACACGTTTTCACTTCATGATCAGTGAAGCGGCAGATACCAATACCAATACATACCAATACCAGTTTGCAGCTAGTTCATTATGAGGGTATGCCGTAGCAGGAGCCCTTGACCATCGCAGACGTCGCATCGTCCTTTTGGTACTCAAGTTTCCTTGGTGACCAAGGCCCGAAGGCACACCAGCCCAGAATTCTGGCGGGGGTAGAGCATTGTGCTACTGCCCGCCCGCCTGCAAACACAAAGCAGGATGTTTACTAATACCAGGGGTAAGTAGCATACTTAAAAAAGAAGTACTTCGAAGTATATCTGTCTCCACTCAGCTGTTTAACCATGTAGAATCTCTATCGTGGCCCTTGCGGCCTTTTTGTTAGGCAGACCCTCTTTCTTGTATGCCACGAGTTACATAGGCTCAGTGCAGGCCTACGGCTCTGCCGGAATGTGGGGTTCTCATCTCCTGACGTCGCGCCACCATAAACTGTGCAAAGTTGCTCGTTTTGTTGTACTGACAGGTATTTCCAATGCTTTCGGCATCAGCTCATGCTGCAATGATGGCGCAAACAACTCCTGTTCTTCATGATGCAATGATTTTTTCGGCGGTGCTGATGCAAGTTCCCATGTCTGGCCATTCTGTTGCCTGTATTCACAGTTGACGTTTCTTCTGCAGCAGCTCCATGGTTTCAGGTACACAATCTTGAGCATATATTGTCCGAACTGTACTGCTGACCGCGGTGCATGCACGCGAGGCCATGACTGGGTCTGACAGTGAATGCAGATTTCTACAAAACGGTGCAGCTTCAACCATGTTGTTGCTGCCTTACAACATTGGCTCATGGTGCTAGTAAAGTGCGACTTCACGCACAAGATTGGTATCCACGCAGTAGATGGCATCCGGACAGCTACATTTCAACGAGGTCGCCATTTTTGCAGGCTAACGAGACACACTCTGTGCATGGCATCTTGTTCATTGTGAAGACTCACTGATGCCAGTGTGCTCAGTACTTGATTGTGGGCACCATCACTTGCATCAACGGCCCATATACTTGAAGTAGCACTGATGCATGGCCAATCAGCAGCAGTGACAGAGCTGCGTCCACTGTATCCGAGAGCTGTTTGTAGAGGGAAGCCCTGAGCAAGCCACCACGCAGTAGCTTGGAATTGGCACTTTGGGCACAATATCTGGAAGCAACAGCTGCTGCCTGGAGGCCCCAAGGTATCTGCAGCTGGCTTGGATGTTTCTCTTGCCAAAAAAATTGCTAGACACTGACACAGAAGTCATTGGCGCTGAAGGTCTGTCGTGTAAGTCTGTCGTGTAACTGGGGTGGCGCTCTCTTCTGTCGTTCCCTCAGACAAATCACTAGCTTGCCAGAGCTGGCAAACCGGTATAATGCTTGGAATTAAGCTGTTGTCAACCACCGCTCAGTGTTCAAAGTAGTGTTGATGTACGTGGTAGGCACGTGGTGGATGCAGTTGCTCACTTTATCTACCCTCATGTAGCGTCATGTGCCTCACTCTGCTGCCGTCTCACTGTAACTGACGGCTGCCGCCGTTACTTCTGATGCTCTGGTATACAGGGTCATCGCCCCCTTCTGCTCCTGTTGGCGCTTGTCTGTGGCGTCACCATCATGACCAACTGCACGGAGGGCATGCGCGCCCACATGCTGGAGCACAGATGGCCTGCTCATGTCACAACCATTGGGTATGTGCCACGCAAGTGCGGTGCAAGGATACATGCTCATGGCTTGTGTCATGCTGTGAGAGTGCCGCCTGTCCTTGCAATAGCTGGTGGTGGCACATTGCTAATGGAGGAGTCTCACGAAATATTCATTTACAGGTTATGCCAAACTGTATTGCCGTCAAAGAAGTGCCATGCCCCCCCTTGCCATCGCATGTGCCACACAAAACTCATCGTCCGATTCCCGGAATGTGGACACCGTCTGTACTCTGTGCTTGGTATTTCGCAGCTACGATAGTAGGCAAAATCTCAAGTGACACTCTGCATACACCACAATGTAAGGGGTGTGGCGGACTGAAGCCCCAAGAGATTCAAGTGTCTCAGAGACTCCACGCTGCCAGCAAGTACTACAGGTACAAGCTGCTATCACGTATTGACTGTAGGTCAACTCGCAATCCCATCGCCATGTCCTGTATACTCCAGTCGTCTGTTAATATTGTAATGCACGTACCGTAGCTCAACTCACAACCTCCATCGCCATTTCTCTGTGTGTAATCCAGTCGTCTGTTCATACCGTGCCTATCTGCATCAATCTTGTCCAGGTTCTTGATCTCTGTCCCACTAGCCGCTGCCTACGTCTACACGAAGGGGCTTCTGGCGCATGCATATCTTGCTATCATGGCTGTTTCTGCGGGGCTGATGGTGGGATCTGTGGTGGCCGCATATATTGCCAATGGTCAGGGCACAACAGTTGTTGTGGCAGCCGCTATGGTAAGTGCATCGTCATGTAGGTCATATAGTTTGATGTAGTCCCGGCTAGCCTCATGGCCATGGCGCCATCGATATGTTTTGGCAAAACTGTTGCTGATCTTGTTGTGCAATTGCTGTGCGCACCCAGAGCATTACATGGCCCCTCGACCAAAGAGGGCCAGAGATCTGCACACTCTGGTAGGGATGGACTGAGATGATCGGTGATGACATGGACACATGCATCAGAGCAGGCTCGCTCCTGTGCTCTTGTGCGTGTTGCTAATTGTCCTACATGGCACCGATACGCTACACAATTATGTGAAGTCTCACATGCACTGCTCGACTGCAAATTTGTAGTACACTGGACAATCTTGGTATGTTGTATGCAAGTTTCGAACAAGCATGGCGTGTGTGCTTGGGCTTTACCCTACAGTACACCCTGACGCAGCTGTAATTTGCATTGGCCCCTCTGCGTGCTGCTGAACACTGTCTCAACCCTAGGCTTTACTTTCACTTTTGCTGCACTGGCACTGTCATCAGGATCGACAGAAAAATTCTGATGGCACCTCACAACATTTGGTCACCTTCCTTGCATGTCTGTACACCCATCTCAGGCCCTTGTCGTTTGTGCAGTCTGCATGCTGGTACGCGTCGCTTGGCAGCCGTGCCTACCCTGCAAAGGTAAGCAAACGCTTTGACTATTATGCTCTCAAACGTGGGCGATTGCATCTGCCAAATCTCACCTTTTTTTTTAGTCTCGTGAAGCGCATTATGGTGGCAAGAGAGCACGCATGCAGCTGCGTTCAGATGTGCGCTTTGAGACTGCTTGACATGAACAGATGCCATCGCATTCCATCAAACCCCGTAGTCTAGTTCCGAAAGGATCATTTGCAGGGTTGACCACATGGCAAAGCAGCTTGTATTGCCTGTCATCTGAACAAAAAGTATGTCTGAAGTAAACAATACACTTTTAAATCGCAAAAGATCGTTCACACTGGGCGGAACTCTGTGGCGTCACTTTTTGTGGTACAGCACAAGAACCACGTCCACCCACAAAGGCCTAAGCAGCTGTGGGCAGCAGTTTCCATGCTGAGACGATGTCAGAAAGACGGCCATATGAAGGCTGTACATGGTTTACCTGTGCAGCAACTCGATTGAGCGGCGTAGAACACCAGTTACAAGCCTTCTCACACCCTCTCACTGCACATAATTGACACTGACACTATCTTGAAAAAGCCTGTTGCACTTGCCTTGCTTGCCATCTTTGCTGCAGCCTCTGAAACTGCTATGGTCTGGCTAGTAAATGCACGGCTGTGGTGCGGGTAAGCGAAATTATGTCAGAAATTTTCTGTCTTTATATTGTTTATGCTGTACTAAATAATCACTGTCTTGGGGAGGATATGCACATCGTGCAAACCATCTTTCCCTGCAGCCCTGTCTGCAAGCAGATGTGGTGGTGTCAAATACCTTGTCGACTCATAGGCGCAAGCATTAAGAAAAGCAGTATTGCCAATGTTGCGGTCCTGATGGATTTGAAAGCAGTGTCTGACTGACAGACAACTACATGTTGTATGCTGTAGAACAATATACATGGAAACGAATCAAAAGATGGTAGAGCTCTATATATGGTAGCGCTATATATATGGTAGAGCTCTATACATATGCCATGCCTCTGACTTGAGGGGAATGAAAGGATGGTGTGTCTGATGCTCACCTACGTCACCTGCTTGGCGGTGGTAGACAGGCCTTGATACAATTAATGGGGGACCTCTTAGTGAGACTCCTTCTAAACCGGAACTGCTCAGCAAACATGGGGAACAAAAACGAGCAAGTTGCCTTTTTGTGTTGACATGGCCGATCACCTGCGCTTGAATCTTGAAAACCAAGTAGGGCGATGAAAGGCAAGCTGGATAGCTTCTAAAACCAGATTTTGGAAACGCGACGTGTACCAAAAGTTGCGAACAGATGCTGCTGATTGGGAAATGAGGTGCGTACAATGCCGGCCAGGCATAAAGTAGTGACGAGCTAGGGCAAAACCAGTGTTGGTCAAGACGACTGCGCAAGCTTACTCGTTAATCTGGCCTGTGGTTAAATTCGGTTAAGACTGGTTCTGATCCATGATGAACCAACCGCAGCTTCTTGTTTAATGAACCATATGCATTACTTATCCCTTCGACGCTGTTGGCTGTCCCGTTGGGTTGTTGTACACTGCAGGTTTGTGCTCTGGCTAAGGTGGTACGAGCCGGATCGGTGCTTTGATGTCGTTGGGCTAGTTGCATCGGCCTCAATGCTTTACTTCAACCTGGGCAGGACACCCGCCAGCATCGGATATAAGTTTCCAGCACTCATCGCTGTTTTCATGCACGCAATGACATGTGTGTCGCCCAACTTGGGCCCACTGCACTCTGCATGGCCTCTGCGCATCATCCTGGACACCTGCATCATCGTCCACTTCCGCCTGCATCTTCAGCGTTTTCCACCTGTGCCAAGGTGAGCGTTGCGCTCGGCTTTAGAGAATTTGTCAAGTGACCTTCAATCAATGAGTGACATGTTGCAGCAGCACCAGCAGTGAGTTTCCATGGCGCTCTGACCGTTGGTAGCTGTTATTTATTTTTAGTTCACTGGGCTCTGACGACTTGTCCATGTTTCAAAGCCATGGGTGTTGCTGTGACCGACATCCATGATCAGTACGAGGGCATGCTGTAAACAGCAGGAGCCCTTGACCAGCGCAGACGTCGCAACGCCCTTTTGGTCGATTATTATTATCAAGTTTCCTTTCTGACCAAGGCACATGGCCCGCGTAGCCCAGGAATCTGGCGGCACAGAGTGCCGGTATCGCGGCGGTAGAGCGTTGTGCTACTGCCCGCCAACCTGCATACGCATATGTAGTGATGTGTACAATTTCTACTTGGTAAGGGCATGAATGAGGACTACATTAATACCAGTGTCTGCTTCTGCAACAGTGGCTGGTGAAATGTATTGCTGCAGTCCTGCACACAACCCCCCGTGCCTGTCCCCCCCCCGCCTGCATGCCTGCCCCCTGTCTTGATGCAACAGCAATGCTGCAAAGTGCCAACAATAATCACCTTGCTGCAATGCTTTGTCTGCGCAGCGGTGGAAGGATGCCGGACACTTCGTCACGTGATGTGGATGCGGCGGTCCAGTTGGCCTAGGGTTGTGCACGACCACAGCCTACGCTTGTGCATATATATACAAGACAGTGGCAGCGTCGCGCCGATTGAGATGAGCATACCCTCATAATTTAAATCACGTTAGGGCATGGGTGTACGTTGTTTCTGCATGCGGCCGTTTGTTGTGTCAGTCGTCAACAACAACACACGCAGGCAGGACAGGCACGCACCCGGCTGATGAAGATATGTCTGATAAACTCAGCACTTTCTGATGCAGCTTTGGTTGCGTCAGTGACTCTCATTTCTGTGTGACATGTGCTTGACATGATTTGGATGCTCCATACACATTCACAAGTGCATCACTTTTCTTGATGTGTCACTGGAGGTGTATTGTATTGTGGTTTGATATGCCTCATGCGAGCGAAGCTCGCAGCAGGGCCCCTGGCCTTGCCGAGCAGAGCGAGAATCAAGGCCGCGTGCGTGTGCGCGTATGTGCTGGAAGGCGACCCCAAGTTTTGTGTCTTGTTTTGCTTTTTCCCCAGAAATTTCGCGAGCAGTAAAAAAGCCAGACAAAAAGCACATGAGCTGGCTCTCCTAAGTGCACTGGCAGCGTTGGCCGCCGTGGCGGCAATGCTAGCAGTCGCCGCTATGCCGAGTCCTGTGCCGTATGACCGTGCTGTGCGAGGCGCCCGAATGCCTTGCACGAGAAATCAAAACCGTTCACGCAAATCAACAGCTTGCTGATGGCAACGCTACTGCTCGTGGAGTCAACCTCGATCCACCTCAGCGAGGCGGAGACGCGCAAATTGTAGGTGCTGGTGGCACATTGCGTGGTTGTGCACCTGCCAGCGTGGCTAGTGCAGCGACGTGTGCGAGAAGCTGCACACCTGGTCAGCCCAAGCAGGAAAAGGGCTTAGGGCGGGGCTGACTGCGGTGTGAGTGTGTGGCGCACACAGCAGTGCGTACTGTGGTCGACGCGATATCATGGTATCTTGGCAGCGAAAAGCAGGGGTGCAAACGCGGAGCAGGGAGGTATCATGCAGGAAGCACCGCCAGGCATGTGTGGCTCCAGTCCCTGCAGCACCTCGACACCATCTCAGGTATGGTACTGGTGGGGCTGCTAAGCAAAGACTTCTACAGATGCACCACTGCAGTGGTGCCTGCTTACCACAAGCGGTCACTGCTGCTACAGTAGATTGAGGGCTTCAGTTGAATCCAAAGTCCCCTCCCAACCTGAACAGCACTCTTGTGCAGGCATGCAGTCAGGTTTGGCTTCATTGCAGGGTAGCCGCCCCAGTGCCGCCATTGCAATGCACTAGTATTGCAGTGCACTAGTGCACTGCAGTGCTATGCCCTGTGGATGCCTACGGCATTATGACTGTATGACGGTCAACAGCCGCCAAACAAGCAGCTGTCGGACATGTCGAATTGGCGCCAGGTGCAGCTCAAGCATGCAACACAAAGCTGGCCAAATCACGGTGTTCGTAGCGTGACGTGACAGGATGCTTGCATGCATATATCGACCTTGACCAGATCCTGCGCTGCAGCTTAGAGTGTGGCGTATGACAAACACGTCAGCTGCTTCAGCACGTCAGTGCGATGCCACGGCGGCACCAGGCATTCTGAGAGTCTGGGGGGACACTGGACTCTCACCGTTTGTTTTTAAAGTTAGTCTATGTGAATAAACACTCACTTCCGCACATACATAGCCGTAGTACTTCAAGTTACTGCACATATCATACCATACCTAAAACTATCATTCACAACTTGAAGACATAGTATTCGCAACACACCAGGCTTAACATCAGAGCAAGATTAACCGGAGGTCATGGGCCTGCAATGAACATGGCAGCTTCGCTCGCAGGCCCATAGGCTTTGCCTACCAGTACTTGTTGTATTCTGATCATTATGAGTGTATGCCGTAGCAGGAGCTTTTGACCAGCGCAGACGTCGCGACGTCCTTTTGGTACTCAAGTCTCCTTGGTTAACCAAGGCCCGAAGGCACACCAGCCCAGCAATCTGGCGGCACAGAGTGCCAATATTGTGGCGGTAGAGCGTTGTGCTACTGCCCGCCCGCCTGCAAACACAAATGCAGCATGTACACTACTTCTACTTGGTAGGGGCATGAGGACTACAGTAACCCCTGCGTCTACTGCTTCTGCAACAGTGGCTGGTGAAATGTCACATACTGCTGCAGCAGTCCTGCACACGAACCCCCGTGCCTGCCCCCCCCCCCCCCCCCGTATCCCCCTTCCCCCTCCCCCCCGGCTGCATGACCTCCATACTGCCCCTCATGCCATTATGACATCCCCCTCGTCGTCGACCCCCTCCTCGTCACCACCGCCCTCCCCGTCATCGACGCCCCCCCCCCCCCATCACCGCCCTTGTCGCCGTCGCCGCCCTCCTCGCCATCCTCCTCCTCGTCGTCTTCCTCGTCGCCGTCCTCCTCATCGTCGTCGTCCTCGTCGCTTTCCTCCTCTTCGGTGTCCTCCTCCTCTTCTTGATCCGCCGGGACATACCCCGGGATGATGTCATCAACCCCGCACGTGGCATAGACGCCGCGCATGCCGAGCTCTAGGTTTGCACGCGCATTGGTGTCGCGGTCGATGACAGCAACCCCCCCCTCCGCCGCCTGAGCGAGAGCGCAGTCCTCGTTCCGGCAAACCCAGTTTCTGTGCCCGAAGTCATCGCCGCCGCCCCGCGTGGGCTGTCCACACACCAGGCACGAGGCGGAACTGTATGGCTCTAGTGTGATGAGTGTTGGACACCGGCATGCCAGCTGCGCCACCAATTTCTTGATGGGAATGGAGGCGTGACCGCCGCGGGGAAGCGCGCACATACGCCGAAGAAGATGATGCGAGGGGGCCTCCTGTGCGTATCCCGCCACCTCCTGTGCCTGCGCTTGCGCCGTGGATACTCGCGGCCGCGGGACCGCACACGCTTCCATCCCGGCGGCCTGTGCTGCCGCCGAAATGGGGCCAGCTTTTCTGCCATCTTGGCAATGGCGGCCTGCTGCACACGGAAGCGGCTGAACCTCTGATGCCGTCGTGCTGGGTTCAGCAGCTCTCCCCACATGGCATCTGCATGTTGCCCCCACGTGGTGCAGTAGGCGCGCAGCACCTGCAATGATGCAGCCACCAGGACGGGCACCGTGTGTACACAGAGCGGAATGAGTGGGGGTTACCATTACAGTGGAGGCAAGGGTAGAGTCACGTGAGGGCCCACCGTATCAGATTGTAGAGGACATACTACCATTACGAAAGCCCCAAGGCTTCTCCCACTGTCAGAGCTCTGCACAGTGACACGCAATCATCGGCTCTTCACAACGGTCATACATCACATGCACCAAAATTCAGTGAATGACAGGCCCTTGGTGTGATGTGCCATTGATCTCGAGACCCCCAATACTTCTCAATGACAGCAGCAAACGAACATACGAATGCACATCACACCATGCTTTCAAACTTTGATGCGCTCCTGTAACTGTAGCAGTCACGTGGCACTTGCTGATTCAATGACAAATACGGTCAGGTCCAACCGTCATGATGTCATGCATAGGTGGTCGCCAGCTCAGCCAAGTCATGTACAGCCCTGGGAGCATCACGTGCAATCAATTTGGCAAGGGGAAGTCCGTAAGTTGGGTGGCAAACAAGCACTGTCGCTCTGACTGTACTTGCAGGCCACATCCAAGCCTGGCTGAAGGGCCAAGTCAAGAATATCCAGACTGCGGGTTGATTACTCTGAGCAGGCCATCACACATCAGCTTTCTTGCATGTAGGGACAGAATAAGGCACATACATGCAGTGTGTGGCTGAACCACCAAGTGAGTTGAAGTTGTCCACATCACTTGCACTCAATGGCAAAAACAGCTGCCTGCCGCCATTTTCAACATCTGCCGAGCAGGGCTGGCGCAAGTGTGAATGCAGCCTGCACCCAGCCCTCTGTCCAGGTTTCATCACGCCAAACGTAGTGCACCACAAAAACAGCAGAAATGTGAGCCGTTGAGACACCCGCATCACTTGCACAAATGCCATGGTGCTGATGAGAGGATGCGAACCGTTCCAGAAACTGCTTGCAAAGTATGCACAGTGTACCTTGTGAATACAGGCATTCAACTAGGCATTTGCCGCCCACCTGGTGAACGAGCGCACAGTCATGTCGACTTGGGTATCAGGGTCATCATCGTCGTTCATGATGTGCGCCCGCAGGGCTTGGAACACGGCCTAGTACGTGATGGCCAAGCGCCGCCGCTGGAAGTGCACCTCTATGTACGTTTTGGCAACCGTCGCCATGTCCTTGGCCACATAGAGGAAGACCTCATGCAGGCGCCAAGGCGGCCAGGTGGCCTGCAGGGCCTGCAGGTTGCTGTTGTGGCGCAGGTCCTGGAATCGTTGAAGCGTCGAGGGGGGCAACTGCGCAACAGGAAGCACACGAGGAGCACGTGTCACTCGACATGAATGGGTTGACCCTCGCCCTGACTTTCATTGTCTTGACTAGCGCTGTAACCAGAGTAGCCAGCTGTGATGATCACAGATTGATTGAGATTTGCAATCTGGTCAATGCGAGTGTCAGTACCACTCGCACAGGTGACATCTCCAGGCATGTTGCGCAAGTCATTCAGGTACTGTGAGGCTGTTGGCATACTGGTCGACAAGGTCATCATGTGCTGGATGGAAGGCTGCCTTCATGAAACTGTGTGACAAGCATGCATGAATGGCTCAACGTGCACATCCTTCTCAGATAAAGTCGTGAGCCATGGACGAACAACAAGTTATGCGAGTTATGCGACACTGTTGAAGTCCTGCGTGAGTTCCAACGCTGGCCAAAGTTATGGCTTGCGCCTGAGGCAGCGGCATGCGCTTTTTCAAAACGCAGAAACAGTCACTGTTGCTGTGCAGATGCGCAGCGAATAGTGATGCCCAGTGCACGGTACCGCTTCAAAGGCCACGCTGCGAAGAAGAGAAGCCTTTGTTCTTGTACCTGAGCAGCTCCAGGTCCTGCTCCTTGCGTGTAACCTGCCGCCGCTCCCTGCACATAGCAGGTTAAACACTCCATGAAGTAGCGCTGCGTGGCGTCAGGGAATGGCCGTCCGAGATGCACACGTGCAGATGTAATTGGCCAGCAGTGAGGCCAGATGCCGCACCTTCCCCACGTAATCTGCAGCGTCCTGGAGCGTCTGGGCAATATCAAGGCCAAGGGTGCCGATGCAGGACCTTTGCAAGGCTGCAAGAGACGGCCTTGTGCCTGAGCCTTACGCCTTGATCCGCTCCAAGCATGCCTCGCCTTCGCTCGAAGGTCCGCAACAGAGTCTCGTGCAGCCGGCGTGTGTGTGAGGGCTCTTTCCCCTCCGCAGTATTCACCGCCGCCTGCCCTAACCTGTTGATGAGCCTCTCGACCAGGTCCGCCATAATGTGAAAATTGCTGCACCATGTGGAGGAGACAAAACATAGACAGGCTGTGACTGATGGCATGGGCACATAATGAGGCACAGGTGGTTTGATCATGAGTCAAAGTGGATGTGCTGGGCACTTGTGACATGTGCTGCTGGGGCTGACAAGTGCAAATTGCCACTTTCAAGATACGCCATCTCAGTCACAAGAGACCGCAAATCCCATTGGATACTATGCGAAAAAGCGATGCTGAATGCTGTGGCGATGCGATGAGATGAAGCCATGCGATACGGATAGCGAAGAAGCCTTGCAAGCAACGTGCTCACACCTGAAAAGACGAGGGATAATCCGTCGACACTTCCACTGCAGCCGCATGAGACACTGCAGCCTCAGGAGAACTAAAACATACTGTAGGGCGAACACTGCACCGAAGTGCTGCACAAAGACAGCGGGTGACAGCACCGTCAGCAATCTATGACCTCAGCGAGTGCGCACCTGTCGGCTCTGTATCAGCGCCGCACCTGGTGTTGACGGAACTTTCACTTCCAGCACTGGAGAGTCACATGTTTCAAGTTGAGGCTTTCGTGCCAGCTACCCGGAAATCACAGCAGGCACAAAGTAATGCAGATGGCCAGAGCACAGGTGGACTCGTTGGGGTATCATATGATAATGCAGATGGCCAGAGCACAGGTGGACTCTTTGGGGTCTCATATGATACCCCACACGAGCCACTTCAAGGTAGGCCACACACATGTGATCACGGCTACTGATGGGCTGCATGGTCGCTCCGCCTACACTTGTGAACAGTGCGCAGTTGTATTCTGATCTGGGCATTAACATACCATGTGATTTGTAGGTGCCTATGGGTACATGACGAGATTTGGACAAAGCGGCAGCGACGGCAGCGAGCCGGCCCCGCAGTCGGGCTTGCAGTCGGGCTTTAACTCATCGTGACCCCGCTAAAATGAAGGATATGATGCCATGTCGTACATTACAGTCATGTTGAAATGTATCAGCATCTGTCGGAATCTGCCTGCTTCTCATGGACAATGTGACGTAACCAAGAAACAGCCCATGTGACTCTACGATACACATGCCAAGAATGCAGCCAACTCACAACCAAACATGGTTTCAACCAACGAGTTTCGATCCTGTGTAACACTGCAATAAAACGGAAATGGACTGGCCTGTGCCCAGTACACCGTGACGGAACTCTTAAAACGGAAGTTGAAACCATTTCGTTGCGAACCTCTACTCTGCATTCAGGCACGACCTGCAGCGGTACAAAGCAATGAGCATGTGCTATGCCATCACTGGATAGCCTCACTTGACATTCACAAACGATCCGTTACACCTTGCCATTGCTGCAACACAGAAGCAGGAAACGCATACAGCACGATGGATAATGCCAATGCACTGCACTCGCGCAAATGCACAATCAACACCCCCCCCCCATGTCCTAGGCTGAGGTGGCAGCCCAGTTGTGTAGTCCGTCGCACCACGCCAAGGGCCGCAACCAACCCCTTGGTACCCCAAACCCCGGTGTCGTTCCAGACGCTAAATAGTCAGCAGCCAGAACTCTCGGGCGTTAGCTGCGTGATGACGACCTCCTCGTGCGCTAGGCCGCATGGAACGGGTGCGTGGCCAGACATTGTTAAGCTAAACCACCATGTGCCCCCTTGCACATTCGAAAACCCGCTTGATGCCCATAGCAACTACGGGTAAGCAGTCAGAATCTACGGCATTCCGTATCGTGCAACGACAACTTCCTCCGCCAAACGCCGCGCCGCCTGCACTAACGCGAGCTCTGACATCCGATTGCCCTCATCACCGAGCCAGATAGCCGGTGAAAACAACAACATGCTCCTGCTACCCGCGAATAGAGTTGGAAACGGCCCAACAATATCTACCCCCCCATAACAGAGACGGGCTTCTCGTTTCCTCCCCGCCAAGACCACGCTCCGGCATGTTGCCTTGCTGCCATAGCTTGCACGCAGGCATGCGACACCGTATCTTAAGTGTCATCCCTCGCTCTAGCGTGAAGCAACCCTGCCGGGCTTGCGGTCAAAACACCAACAATTGCAAGTCAACGAGGCATTGTCCCGCTCCTGCAAGTGTTTGAGGCACAACCACCCCTCGACACCCCGGGCTGTCCTCCAGCACCGCCTTCTCTCCTTGCCGCCTCAGGCGTCGGCGGTACTAAGCTCCGCTATCCCGTATGACCGTCTGGTCAGCACATGATAGCCGCGACACTTGGCCGCATGCACGTCCCTGACCTGCATTGTGAGGGCGGCAGTATCACGCCGTCCTTGAGGTGTGCTACTATCGCCCCCAGCAGCAGGTCTGCTTGCTGAGCCCCTATTGTAGCGTCAGCTGAGAGCAACTCCCTCCTCGGGCACTCCGCCAAGTCCTGCCTGCTCAGGCTGCACGCTGCCCCGCTGCAATGTGAGCAACCCACCCAGTTGAACTTCGCAGTGAGCCGCCACCTGCGCACGTGAGCCCGATTGGACACCACAACCTCCTCAGTGGCGACTGTCGCCTGAGCTCTAGCCCTCGATGCATACACCTGTGTGCGCATTTTTGCTCTCCGTGGCACTGCTTGTACTCCGCTACTGCCGCCGACTTCCCCTGTCGCATTAGGCTCCTTGTCCTCGAAACCACGTGCCACCATATCACCATGCGCCTTCTGCCGCATAACTGCGGTCTGCTCTATCGGCTGTACATCATTCTCCTTGCCGCGTGGCACAACCACATCATGCGTCCTGACCTTGTCGCCACGCAGCACAGCACAGCTGTATGCCTTGCCTCCGCTGTTGCATATTGCGACGCAGCTGCCAATAGTGGGCGCCTCACCCTCGCCGCTTGTATGCCCCGTATATCTGCCGTTGTTGCGTGCGGCTTCCTCTCCGGGGTCAATGCTGCGTGTTGTCATTGCTGTACGCCCTGCCATCGGACTATGCTGCGCAGGCACTAGTGCTGTGCATCGCGTAGAAGCCGTGATCCCAGCTGTTGCAGTGCCGTGCTGTACGAGCACCATTGCCTTGCGTCGCACGGCCTCCGCCAACCGACATGCGCCAGCTGTAGTAATCACTGCAACGAGCTGAACTGCCTCCATGTTGCACTCAACTGCCGAAGGGCTCTCGGCGATTGAGCGTTGCCCGTTGCTGGTGCTGATGGACACTGCTGTGCCACCTTCGCTGCTGTACAGAAGTCCAGGAGAAGCCGTGGCAATCACCATGTTACTGACCGCCGTGATAGGATCATGGCTGTTGGGCGCTGCCGTCAAGGGTGCTAAGACGCCACGGCTGCCTCCAACCTCTCCTAACGATGCAGAGCCTTCACTGCTGTGGCATGACGCAACTCCTGTCCCTGTGTTACTGCTGGTGCTGCTGAGCAACGTGACAGGTGTGCATTCCGTGCAGCGTTGAACTGTCAGAGGCAATGAGGGGCAGCTGCACCTCGCCGTTGAGTCCTGCATCTCTCGAGAGACTGTCGCTGATGCGCGTTGCAGGCGGTTTCGAAGAGACGCCCATGGCAGCAGGGACTGTTGCAATATGCCTTGCTACAGATCCCTGGATCAAACGGCACAGAGGCGTCATCAATGCCATTAGCGGGCACAAGAGCGGCCGCCTCTGTTGTGGGCTTGCCGTCATGTGTGTGGGTGTTGGTGAGTCTGTCCATTGCACTTCAGGACACAGTGCCTGATGAACACAAGTGCCGCCTGTCAGAACAGAGCGCTGCTGCTGTTGTGGTGCTGCGAGGAGGAGCTGACGCTGATGTTGGTGCTGTGCTGATGATAAACGCTGGACCAGTGCTGACCGCAGGTGCTGTATCGCGGAGGCTTGCTGTTGATGCGGCAGTGCTGAGCGTTGCTGTTGCAGAGCCTTGTGCCTAATGCAGCAGTAATTTTCCAGTCCGTAGACCGAGTTGTGCTGTCTGGCCGATGTCGAGGGCCGTGCTTGAGGTACCACCACTGTCTGAAACACATGCCGTCGTATCACCACCAGAACAGCGGCATGGCTCCAAGACTGCAATCCAGTGCCAATGTCACTAGTGCGTTTTGCTGACAGCAGTGCTAGCAGCGCGTCGGCAGACAAGATGCCATGAGCCGATCCCGTATCTGCAGTACTAGCTGAGGTTTCTGCAGGCACTGGCAGGGACAGCGATACTAGTGCAGGCGATAGAGTACCTGACTGATGTGCCACAACAGCAAACCGTGTCCTTGCCCTGTGGTACCGCTGACTGAAGTGCCACCTCCGCAAATGCCGTGTCCTTGCCCTGACTTCCACGCTTTGCGCCCGCTCCATTCGCACTAGCCTGTGCTGCTGTTACGCCCGCCTGAGCTGCTGTTGACAGCGCCTCTGCCTGAGGCATGTGTTGCTGAGGTGCGCCTAATGTAGGTTTGCCCAGTGTCGTCAGCGAATGTTGTACCCGAGCCCTGAGAACTGCCATTGACGCCCTTGACCAGCAGAGGCGCACTGACACTGACATTACTGATTGCCTCTGGGTTCCGTGCATCGCTGTCACGTTCACAAGCAGCACCTGTGCACCCGGAAGGGCAATGTACACCGCTGGCATCAGTTCGGACAGCGCTGAAGCAGGCACGCAATCTCCAGAGCCAGTAGCCCGCTCTGAGTCACATGCACCTCCGCCCACTGGTGTTCTGTGTCGCCAACGCCCCCTGCTGCTGCCATCAGCTACTTGTGGTACGGGCAGCCCAGCAAGGATGATGCCCTCTCCGATGACAACATGGCTGAGAGACTGCAGCTCAGCAGCGTCACTACCTGACACTGATGTTGGTGCTGATACAGCAATGAGCAAGCCGTCGCCAGTTGCCGAAGCCGATTGAGTACCTGATGAGATCTCTCCTCCAGCAGATTCCATCCTTTTGACCCCGCGTTCCGCAACAACCTCTATTACCTCCGCTTGTGCTGCAGTTTCATCCGCCTGCACTGTGGCTGAAGAACATGCTGCCGACTGCGGTCTGGCCAAAACACATGTATCTGCTTCCTCTGGAACAGTTGTCGTTGGAGCACTTATCTACCGCGCGTCGCCAACGCGACCACCCCCATCGACACACAACCCAGTGCCATCCCCACTGATGCTGATCATGCTCGCTTGTGCGGCGTTGCCCGCGTCACCGCCTATGACTGTTGAGGCAATGTCGCAATTGCGGGTGGTAGGCGTGGTACCTCTGTTGGCACTGCTGCCCTGACGAGCCACCGCTGTCAATAAAGCACCGCCAG
Organism: Tribonema minus; assembly: GCA_017506865.1. Taxonomy (NCBI): domain Eukaryota; class Xanthophyceae; order Tribonematales; family Tribonemataceae; genus Tribonema; species Tribonema minus. The sequence goes on along the minus strand of JAFCMP010000528.1, from coordinate 144,616 downwards.
TGATTGCACGTGCATGATAGCCATCTGCACGCAGCCTCCCATGCGCGCTGGAGTCACCTGGCCCAGAGCAAACCTGGACCGCCGAGCACATGGGCACCCGCAGAGACATGCCGGCTGCGCCATCCACTACCCCGTTGCACTGTCTGTTTGTCTGATCGCCTGGCACAGCCGGCGCGTAAGCTGCACACGAGCTGCGCTGGAGCACTGAGGGCTGCATCTGCAACCCTTGAAGGCCATTCTTGGGGCGGTGTGAGAAAACCCGATAGCCATCAGAGCTCAACCACGCGCGCAGTGGACTGGACATGTTGGGAGTATATGCGCGGTCCAGCAAGGAGGGAGAAGACGCGTACACCAGCGGCCTAGCCCACTCCTCGACGTCTGTTGGGGCCAGCACGTACGAGTCCGTCAGCGCCCGGTCAGGAGGTAGGGTGCAGAAGGAAGATACACTGCGCCCCAGTGGCTGTAGCTTATGCCACGCAAGCATGACTGTTTGCTGTATTTTGCCGTCGATGATAGGACGTACAAGTACTCCGCCATAACCATCACAAATGTCTCGCAGACGCGCCTGGCCATCAAACGAGCATTCCATCTCCACCAGCATCGTGATTTCGCCGGTGATGACCCCCGAAAGTCCACAGCGTGCCAGCAGACGAGTGTTACGAGGCAACCAACAAGGCGCTAGCTGCCAAGCCGGTATCTCCACTTGCCTGCCGAGCCGAGGGTGCCAGATACGCACCAAATCAGTCACCTTCGAGAACGGATGTGACACTGGCTGTGCATGACCTATGACCTGGGCGATAGAGGGCATGCCCCATGGCCTTCTTGTCTGCGCAACTGCTGCTGTAGTACAAGACCACCTCACCAACCTGAGGCGCCCATGGATGACCTCGCCAGTTACCCATGCCTCCTTCCAATCCGCCGCCTCGAAGTCCTTGTAGGGACGGACCTCACCATCAGGACCTGCGCCGCCGCCACAAACCAGCGTGACCCGACCGGAGTCAGAATGAACCCCAGCCACCGTCCACACGACCCGCTCCTACGCCGTGCTTAGGACCTCATCATCGTCGGTGAAGGACGCGCAGCAGTCTAGCTCATCTCGGGGCTCCCCACGTTGACACCATACAACCGCTGTTGACTGAGGACGGCGGCACCAACCGATAATCCGGCACGTCAGTTGGGTACGGATGCTCCGAGACGAACGGACCATACACCTGATCGAAGTCCCTGAGCTCCTTCGCAAACACGTCAGGCTGGTGTGCTGCTGCTGTGGCTGCCGTCCAGCGTGGTTGCTCACGTGCACCTGACCCATCCAGCTCGATTGCACCGCGCGTAGAACTGAGGCACAGCAAAGCAGCTGCGACGGCATCCTCTCTCAGCACACCTGTACGTGATGTTGTCATCGGTGGCCTGAAGTTTTTCGACACGTTACTGAGCATGCCGAAGCGCCGCCATGACTTCACATCATCTCCCCTCGGTCTCACAGAAGCTGGCATGTCATGCGCACTCAACATCCTTGCCGACTGAGCTCGCCATGGTTGTCTTGATGGTTTGCAGATCACTGAGCTCAACAGTCGAGCGTCAAGCAGGCTGATATACTGTTGCCCAGCCAGTTTGTGTGCCACGTCTCTGCACCAGAAGCTGCAGCACCCCCCCCCACCCAGCGCCGTAGGCGGTGTAGAGCTGCAGTACGTGTGGCTTCTAAGCCAGTGACACTAACGAGCACGCGCAATGTCGCCCACCCAGTCGGCGTTCGAGGCAGCCGGGTGTGGCAGCGCTGCCTCGCAAGAAAAACTGGCTGTAGAAAAATCCACTCCGCACTCCACAAATTTCACCAGGCCGTAGGATACCGTGCTCCTAGGTAGATGATATGGCAGTGCCTTTGAATTAGCAATGTGCCAGAGCACGCAACCGTGCGACCTCGGCAAACACGCAGATTACGCCTCGAAAACTAGCAACGAAGCGAAAACTGTAACATGAGGCCACAGAAGCACGCCGCGATCATGCGAGGAAGCCAGCTACGACAATTGAGAAGCAGGCTAGATGACGTACCCATGTACTGAGCCGCTGTCCCAACGCCACGCCAGCGCTGCCTGCAATCGCTCCTCAGCGCCAACCAATTAACCCGTTGATGACATCCTGCGTCGGTGTGGCACATACGAAGAGCTGCCAGGTGTGTCCGATGAGGCTGGTTCCCTGGTGCGAGGCTGCCCCTGCTCAGACTGTTGCACCGCGCGGTGTATGCGCTGAATGGATCGGAGGCGTGTGCGAGTGAGGCGTTTCAAAAGCACTTTGTACAGTGCAGTGATGCGCTGACGTCGGCCTGCCATAGGTATCTCCAGGGCATGCTCTCACAATAGAGCCTCCACCCAACGGCGTGCGTCAGCCCTCGCCACCGTTAACATGTTGTCTGCATCAGATTCTGGGAAGGCTGCCACCCCCCCATCATCGGAGCTCATGTCCACCCCATCCAAGGAACAGGTATTGGCAGCACGCACTTCTGTCAGCAGGCGCTCTACTTCTGCCCGTAACTCAACGGCCACCGGACCCTCCTCACCAGATGAGAGCGGTTGAGCCTTGAGACTGCTCCCCAGCAAAGCGCCGGCGAAGCAGCTCCCTTCGTGCCGCGACCAAGCTGCGCATTCGCAAGTCCAGCGGGCTCTGCCTATCCGCATGCTGCACCAGGAAAGCCTCTGTCGTTTGCGATGCATTAGCCAGCGCATCACGTGCAGCATCGAGTAGCTTCTGGTGCTTGATGGCCATCTCGTCCAACTTTGGATCTATGCAAGGCCACTCCGCTTTACGCTTCTCCTCAACAGATGCCAACCGTGCAGCCTCACGGAGCGCCGCCATACGTCGACGCCGACGCAGAGCCGCCCGCTGTTGGTAGGCCTGCACGCGCTCGCCAGACAGCGTAGAACTGCTATCTGAGGACTCCTCCGAGTTATCCCCCACGTTCTCCTCCATGTGTGCGCCCAGGCGTATCGGCGCCTGTACGACATCGTACAGGCGCCGATACGCCTGGGCGCACACATGATCTGGTCCACCTCATCACCAAGGCCCTCCAGTAGGAACGCCAAAGGCTCAAAGAACCCATGCCCACCATCTACATTGACAATCGCCTCCGGTTGCGATGCATGACGTATGGGGCTGTCAATGTCGGCTGCATGTGATTGCACGCAACGAGCTGTTGTGTGCAAGGTGCTGTGCACCGTCTGGGGCCTGGCGAGCTCCACCCGTTCCGCGGCCCGTATGGCCTTTATCAGATCACGACTGTCAGGATCCAGTACTGAGTCGTTGAGAACCCAGTCCTCCGCCAACAGTGGCATGGCTGTGTCATCTTGCCCTGATAGACTGCCATCGCTCTGAGCAGCTGATGCCCCAAGGTCGTTGGACATTTCAACATTGCTGGAGTTGCTGCCGCCCAGGCTGACGCTGTGCGCGTTTGAGTGGCTATCTGCCCTGCTTGTCATGAGACCATCATCCGGCGGAGAGGCCACTAAGCCCTGATCGCCTGCGGCCTCATTACTATCACCACCCATCTCTGCGCCCTGAGCGCGGGCTGCGTACTCATTGTTGTCACCACCCTCAGAGCTATGAACGCGGGCAGCGCTGTCACAGCATTCACCACCTTCGGCGCCACAGCCGACCATGGCCATCTGTTGTTTGTGAGCCCCGCAACGTCGTCGCAGCAATCAGTCAGCGCATTCTCACGTATCAAAGTCGAGGAGGCGTCCCTGTTGCCTGCCCGCGCCTCATCTTTGATCACGCCCTCCACCTCTGGCGTTGAGGCGGTACTGTCAGCTGCAGCGGTGGCACCGGCCGGCGTGTCAGCGATGGTAGGTGCAGCAATGTTTTTAGCAGTGTTCCTCCCCCCCACACACGAAGCCACCGGCGAGTGTGTCGCACACTGCGGGCGGGATGGTGGGCTGCACGTATGAAGAGATGCACCTGTAACTGAACCCGCAGCAAGAGCATGGTGGGCGTCCGGAGAGCCGCAGCTAACGATGTCGGCAAGCGGGATGCCCTCCAGAAGCACCTCCTTGCCAGCTAGCACAGCAGCCACCACGAAGCGTACGTTGGCGGCGTTCTGAGCCATAGAAAGCTGTACCGATCCTGTGCTGTCCAAGGATGTCAGCCTTACTGCTGCTGACTGCAGAGATGCGAATAAGTCAGCAGGTGCGGCATCCGCGTGCTCGACCCTGGCTGCTGCACTCATGTTGCGACCCATAACTGCGTTTGAGTGCTGCCTGCTGCCATTGCCACCGCCCGTGGCCCCAGGAGCGCTATTGTTCCTGATGTCATCATGGAAACGGTCGACATCAGTAGAATCACGCACCAGGTATTCAAAGTCCTTGCCATCAACGCTGACAGTGAATGCTTTGTAACCCGGGTTGGGCCTCCAGTCATGGGCGCGCAGTAAGTCCAGACCCAGCAGAAGGAGCTGAACCAGCACCACCGTGTGCTCGCCAGCACCCCCCTCACTGCCCCATGAGAAGCGCATCTGCAACTTGTGGTCCTTGGTGCGGAGCAGCTTCCCAAAGTTCGCCCAGCGTCTGAAAGACAAGAACAGGCTCCAAAGAAGCCCCACCCACCCCCCAGCTTGCAGCTGTGCGATGGCTTCGTGGCTGGCGTCTGCCAAGACTCTAGAGGTAACTTCTTTTTGACTCAATTTTCTGCTGTCGTATCCTGGCTTTTCCATCATTCCAAAAAAGCATATGGACATGTGATCTCATTTATCTTCTGCAGGCCGGTGGTCCAGGCTGGCACACAAGCGCGGCTGCGCCTTCTGCGTTCGCTTTATACGTATACCGCCTAGAAATGCCAATACGCCCTCGATATACTCCCCAGCAAAACCGACACATCCGCGATATATGTTTGGCTCGCTGCTTAGCACTTGTTCGGCCTCCACGTGGAAGTCGACCGGCACCACTATGTGCTCGCCAGCCCCACCCTCACTGCCCCATGAGAAGCGCATCTGGACCACTGCGTTCAGTTGGCGAAATGCTGCCATTCACTCCTCTCACGGCTGCATATGTTGACTGGCGTTGCTCACCTAGGACCTGAGTGGCGCGCTGGTCATATCCCCGCTGACGCAGCAGTTTGAGAATGAGCATGAACCCGCGAGTGGCCAGGAACGTTGCCAGTGCGCCAGGGTCCAACAGTCCGGGCGTGGGAGTACCTCCGATGGCGACAAAGGCTTTCAGTAGCTGCACCCCTTCCTGGCGCTGCACGCTGTTGACGGCTAGTTGTGCCGCCCCCGCTGCCTGTTGCATGTGCTGTGGTTGGGTCTCGCAAACCGGGGGTACCAAAGCAGCATTGCACGCCGCAATGAGGTGTCTAGCTTCCACCTGCGACACTGAGACTCCACGGACCTCGTCTGTGCAAGCAAGACAGCATTCCACGACATCCCCGAACTCAAAGGTGTCGAAGGCATCGCCTAAGGACACGAGCTCGTCAACCATAGCAGCAGTGACGGCCACCATGGCTACTGGGTTTGCTGCGGCCGATACCTCCCCTGCGCCCGTCCGTCGGGCGTCAGGCATGTCTGCTACATGCACTGGCACTTGGCCTTGGCCTGGTCTCGAGCCAAACTGTTGGTAGGGCCGGTTGTTGAATCTCCCAGCGCCGCCGCGACCCCTACCTGTCATGCCACCATTGATGGGCCCCTGCTTCCACGCTGTGGGGCCCCCACCAGGTACATACTGACCACCGCGACCGCCGCCACCAACTCCTGCGCCCCACTGCTGTCGCTGTTGAGGCACCATGTACTGCTGAGCTTGTTGCATTTGCTGTTGCATCTGTTGCTGTTGGTGCAACTGCTGCATCATCGACACCAATGTGTTGATTATGCTGTGTACATCCGCCAGTTGCTGGTTGGCTTGGTTGGTTTGACGCTGCACGTCCTGTCCATTTGGGCCAGGCGGAGCACCAGGTGTTGCATTGCTGCCCATGCCAACATTTGCATCAAGTGCTGAGCTGGGTGAGCTGAGGGTATCCGCCGCGTTACCACCCAGTATGTCGCGGCGGCGCCCTTTTCCCTGCTGCCGGCCCTCGGTCTCCGCCACCGACAGGCTCTCCCAGCTTTCGAGGTAATTCTCGTTCACAAACTCCTCCTCTTTGTCCTCAAGGAGTGTGCCCAGCGCATCAGTGTCTAGATCCACGCTTTGGGTGCGCTGCAATATTTTCTCCTTGGCACGTACCACGTTGGTAAGGATGCCCACACGCCGTGAGAACGCCGATGAGCCTGCATCCGTGGCACTCAGGCTGAGAGTGTCACACAGGAGTCGCATGAAACCCGCCATGCGCACTGCTGGTTCTGCGCGCTCAATGCTGGTAAGTGACCGTTTGTGCAGCACCGTCAGCTCCTCCACGAATGCACGAATACGCGTGCCCGGTGGTAGCCGCACACGGCGGCATGCACCCACTGCCCGTGCACGCTGTTGGTCCTCTGGGAATCGTTTTACAAAGTCCCTTTTGAGCTGCTCCCACAACTCCTCCGTCACCTGACTGGCTGAAAGTTCAGCATCCTCTCGTCCAGGTTTCTCCATGTAGCTGGTTATCCAGCCAGTGGCGATACGATCCAGCCCCTTTGTGAACACCGTGTATAGGTGCGACGGTGCCGGGGGACCCCGGGGCCCTTTTGTGGTGTTGTAAGTGAAATCGCGTACCAGCGCCAGGTACTTGACGGCGTCATCTGTGACGTCTGTGCCCACTGCCACCCCACTCGGCAATTGTAGGTTGCCATGCCATCATTGCGAAACAGGGGCACACCCCCCTGCACTTTGGAGGACAGCGTGACCACACCTGGCCCAGCGTTACCCACAATACGTCGAGGCAAGGGAATGTTGGACGAGGTCTTCTCCTCCCTCGTCTGTGCCATAGTCTTGACGAGCTCCTGCCCCATAATTTGACGTGCTGGCCGTTCAGCATCGCGCACCTCCTTGACCTTGTCTTCCATAGCAACTTGCACCATGTCCACCTTCTGAGTGAGGCCTGCAATTGCCTCAGACTGACTAGCATGCTGTTCCTTCCAGTAAGCCAACTCTCTCTCCTGATCAGTAATTGCTTGCTGATTGGCAACTGCCCGCTGAGATACACCACCGACCTGTATTGTAGTGCGAGGATCCGTGCCAATATCGCCCACCAAGTCCACGGTCTCCTTCGTTGCCGTCACTCTGTTGTCCAGTCCGCGTGCGGCAGGTGGTGGCATGTCAGCCTGAAGTCCCATAGCTCCACCAGTGGTAACCCTGCGCTCAGTCGGCCTCACATCAAAAGCCCAATCTCCACCAACCACATTGCACAAACCCCGCTTTTGCTCTTCACGGCGCCAAAGGCTGTTGAGCTGATCCCTGGTGAGGCGAACTCCCTTCTCCTGGTTGTCAGCCAGCGTCCGGTTGCAGAATGCGCCATAGTCTTGTTTTACCGTAGGCATTGCCGGCTTGCTGGTGGACGTGCGTATGGGGCTCACACCCATCATGGCTGCTGTCTCACTAACAGCAGCCGCCTGCTGCATGGGGCTGAGATGGCATTCTCTGAGATGACGATCGCACACGTTCACCCGCAGTCATGTCTCGAATGCTTTGAGGGCGCGCGTTGTCTGATGTTGCTATGACACGGCTGTGGCGTTCAGCCTCAACTCGGCGCGCCAGGCCGCTGCTGCTGTGCTCATGCCCCATAGACAGCCTAGTAGAGACCTGCTGCGCACACCTTTCTGTCCCATCCTGTCGACGAAGCCCACCAGTACTCCTCTCCGGCCCACGAGTCGCATCACGTCGGTTTTGCTCCTCCACGAGCAACCGCATCTGTCCTTCCCACTTTGACTTTTCCAATGCATGCAATCGTTCCTGCTCCTTCATCTTGGCCCTGTCCTGCGCGCGAATTCGCTCCTGCTCGTCCAATTTGGCCTGAAGCTCCACTGCGCGCATGCTTGAAGTCGTGCTGGGCGCACTGGAACTGTCATAGGAATCTGCGCCGCTTTTCAGCGGCGAAGGCGGCGGGATGTGCAGCTGCAGACGGGCAACAGTGGCACTGCTGGTTGGGCTAGGACTCCCGAGCCTCAGCTCCGAAGCCACAGAGCCGGCACGAGATGAGTGCTGCTGAGGTGTCGCCCTTGAACCGAGCCTTTGGCTGTTTGCTGCCTGATGACTAACAGAGCTGGACGAGCTTCGAGAACCCAAACCAGTACCACTCGCGCTAGACGCCTTGGTCGGATAAGGTCCGTCCAGGCTGCTGGGGCAAGATGTATACACCAGCGGCAGAGCCCACTCCTCGACGTCTTTCGGAGCTATGTCATAACAGTCCATCAGCCCCTTGTTGTTGAAGAGCGTGCAGAAGGAGGTCACACTCCGACCAAGCGGTTGAAGCACATGCCACGGCAGCTCGAGCGGAGGCTGCCTGATGCCATTGATGATAGGGCGCACCAGTACCCCCTCTGCCCCTGTGCGTGTGTCCTCCAGACGTAACTGAGCGTCAAATGACTCTTCGACCTCCACCAGTATTGTGATCACGCCGTTCGTCACCCCTGCAATTTCACTGCAAGCCAGCAAGCGAGTGTTGCGCGGTTAGCAGCACGGGGCTAGCCGCCAAGCCGGTTCGATAGTGACTTTTCCAACCCGAGGGTGCCACACGCGTACCTTGTCGGTCGCTTTTAAGTACGGGTCAGGCACCGTGTGTGGGTAGTCCACTACTTGGACGATGGAAGGCGAACTCTTTGTCGCCTTGCTGCAACTGTTGTAGCACAGCACCACTTCCGTCAGTTGTGGAGCCCATAGCCCCACCTCGCCGGCGGCCCAAACTTCCTTCCACTCTGCAGCCTCAAAGCTTCGATGTGGGCGAATCCCATCGTCAGGCCCAGCGCCACCTTCATGGTTGAAAGTAGTTAACCCTGTCTTCGGGTTGATGCCAGTACTGTCCAAACGACGCGTTCGTACGCCGACGAAGACACTTCATCATCATCTGTAAGAGACCTGAATCGGTCCAGATCCTCCCTCAGCTCCCAAGTTGTCACCAAACAGCTTTTGGTGATACTCTCGCGCCACCAATCTATAGTCTGGCATTTCAGCTGGATACTCATTCTCCAGCACACCGGCACCATACGTGTGACGGTACCGCCAAAGCAGCTCTGCGATGGCATTAGGTTGACGTGCCGCTGCCATAGCCGACGTCCAACGTGGTAGTGCCAAAGAATCATCTGCATCTGCTAAGTAGCGGGTTTCCGAGTTCTCTATTTTCGAACTACTAGAAATCGATTTTCTAGAGAAGCGCGAGTCTTGACTCGGCCGTTCATCTTGCTTTTTCTAAAAATCGTCTCTATTTCTGGTTTTAGAGTGGGCGAGCACTCTTTTTTGTAATGCAACACTTTTGGAGCTTCTCTAGAAACAAGCGCCGGGCGCGCACTCTAGAAAAGCCTTGTGCGCGTGACACGAGCGCAGTCTGGTGCCATGTAAGCATAGGGGAGGTTGTAGCACTGTCGGCAAGGCTATCCAGTACGGCTGACGCGAGGTTGGCGTATGATGCCGTGACTCACGCATGGGGGGCACGCAGGCCTGCACCGTGTTGTTTGCGCTTGAGATGCAGCAAGCGACTGCCAGCTTCATTGTCGAACGTCATGCTGTCTTGTGTACCGTGACTCCCATCCCGCTCGCACACGGCTGTACGCAATCAGCCCTGAAGGTTTTTCTTGGGAGTTGGGAGAAGAGAACACACACGAAGCAGCTGCCTGACAGTACCAGTCGATTGCGCACGCGATCGACCTAGCTGAGTGCACGATGTCCTCTGGCCGATAAGGGTAGGACACACGCGTCCGCTCGCACACGGCAGGCACGCAATAGCCCGAAGGTTTTTCTTGAGAGAAGAGAACACACGGTCACACAAGCAGCCTGACAGAACCAGTCGATTGCGCACACGATAGAGCTAGCCATACCAACGATGACCTCTGGCCGATAAGCGGATAGGACACACGCGTCTAGTGGCTGCGCAGCCAGCGACCTCTGTTCATTCAAGCGATTCGCGTGAACCCCACATACTAGTAGTTGATGCTACCTGGCTTCTCTTCACGCTCACGAATCATGTGTTGTCTGGCAGAATCATTACTACTCATGCCTTCACGCGCCTGGCGCTTCCTTGCCCGCCTACTACGTCGCGCCTGGTAGGGGAGCTCGCTGAGGCCTCTTCACTGAGTTTCTAACTCTTACGAAATTTTCAGCAAAGACTCGTCGAAAACTCGGACTTTTCTGGTTGCGCGAGTTTCTGATTTTTGCTCTAGAGTATCCGGAAACTCTCTAGTCATCTAGCCCGCGCGGAGCACCGCAACCCTGAGTTGCACCAGCAGTTGCGAGAACAGCCTGTGCCACTGTTGCTGCATCAGTGACCAAACCGGCGCCCGATGCCTCGGGTGTACCAAGGCTCTTATTTTCTTCCAAGTTTTCTTGTGTGCGTTCATCTTGCACACATTTTTCCGTGCCATCACCAGCCGAATCCATGTTTATTGTTGATCAATGTCTGCAGCACCCCCCCCCCCCCAGCGCCGTAGGCGGTGAAGAGCTGCAGACGGCGCAGCAACCAGAATTGTAACGTTAGCCACGAAGTCCACCTCAATACTACCAGCAGAGCACGCACTGCTCGGCGACCAACAGAATTTTAGCAATCCGTCACACCACAGCGATACCACGGCACCACCACCAGCGTGACCACCAACCACCACAGCCGTAGAAAGCACCGTGAACCACCAGAATATTGGCGTCCACCACAATTAGCACTCCGTTTGTGCGGGACACCGCCAAGATACCAGATACCAAGATGGTCGCCGCGGAACCCTGCAAAGTAGGACTAGAAGCGCACGCTGCGAAGGAGCAATGAGCTACAACAGACTCCTATGACCAAGAAAACGCACTCACCACCAAACAGAGACCAGCTGCAGCCTCGCCTCGCCACCGCTCCAGCGTTGTCCCTCAGCGCCAACCAATTAACCCGTTCTCCGTTTTCTCCACCGTGCGCCAGCTCCACCGCGCACCCAAGCTCCTCAGCCAGCCAGTGACCCGCAAGGCTCCCACCAGCTCCAAAGCACTGCACGCCGGTCCTCCAGCTCCTGTGCGTTGGTACACACCGTCCTGCAAAACTCTGCGCGTGCGACGAAAAATGGCGACGTAGGCGTGATGCGAGCCTACGAATGCCTGTAGATGAAGGTTGCCACGCTGAAGCACCAATTCCTGTGCGTCAGCCACACACCGCCCTGCAAAACTCTGCGCGTTCGATGTGTAACTGCCCACCGGAAAAGTTGAACTGCGTGCGATGGCGATGTGTAGGCTGCGGCGAAGCCCACGGATGCCTGAAGAAAGTTTGCCGTTGCCCAATGAACCAAACTACTACGTAGGCTGTCAGCAGCCCTTAAACTGGCGGTTTGGTGGGCTGGGGTCGTCCCCAGTACCGTCCGGCTGACGATACGATCGCAAACACCTCAAAAAGAAGTGCGTGCGCCACAAAGCAGACCTCGGTGCGCCGAGGCTGACAGGAAGAAGGTCCGAACGGTCCTGGATGCCGTTCTGTCCCTGCCACTTGTGAAGTCCAGGCCCCTGTCAGCAGGGAACACCCGATAAACCTTTGTCTGCGGGCGGGGCGTGCCCCAGTACGTAGCGTCCAGATCCGCAAACTCCGGTCACCAAATGTGGCCTTGGGCCCAAGGATTGTGCTGTCAAGTCATGACAGCGATCCAAGCAAGCTCCGTGGCTGAACAAGACGAAGTCTTCATTCCATGATTGTGGGTGTTCAGTGATTATTATCCAGATTAAATGCCTGCAGCTCAGCGCGGCCCGCTGAGCATCGACTCCAGATCAGTCTCAACCTCAACTAGGAGTGTGTTGAACATTGCACAACCTCAACTTCAACGCTTGTCGAATTTCAACTTCAACTTTAAGTTCAACTTCAACTGTTGCCACAATGCTCAACATGCATTTTTGCGCACTTCAGCCTACCGCTGCCACACTGCGGACAGGCAAATTATTGCCGCATCAGGCACACAAGGCTCTGCAACAGCAACGCTAAGCTCTGCCACACCAACAGCAAGCGTTCGCAATGCAGCAGCTGCGGTCAGCACCGGTCCAGCGTTCATCACCAGCGCAGCACAAGCATCAGCGGCAGCTCCTTCTCGCAGCACCAAAGCCGCAGCAGTGCTCTTTTCTGACAGGCGGCACTTGTTTTCATCAGGCACTGTGTCCTAAAGTGCAATGGACAGGCTGACCAACACCATCGCACATGGCTACAGGGCCCACAACAGAGGAGGCCGCTCTTGTGCCCGCTAATGGCATTGATGACGCCTCTGTGCCGTTTGATCCAGGGATCTGTAGCAAGGCATATGCAACAGTCCTGCTATGGGCATCGTCTCTACGCAATCGACTGCTGCAACGCGCATCAACGACAGCCTCTCGAGAGATGCAACAACGACGAGGTGCAGCGGCCGCTATTGCCTCTGACAGTTCAACGCTGCACGGAATGTAGAACTGATGGGTTGCTCAGCAGCACCGGCAACACAGGGACAGACAGGTGTTGCATCATGCCACAGCAGTGAAGGCTCCGCATCGTTTTGGAGGCATCGGAGGCATCTGTGGCGTCCTGGCACCCTTGACGGCAGCACCCAAAGGCCATGATCTTTTCACGGCGGTTAGTAACATGGTGCTTGCCACGGCTCCTGGACTTGTGTACAGCAGCGCAGGTGGCGCAGCTGTGTCCGTCAGCACCAGCAACGGGCAACGCTCAATTGCCGAGAGCCCTTCGGCAGTTGAGTGCAACATGGAGGCAGTTCAGCTCATTGCAGTGGCTACAGCTGGCGCATGTCGGTTGGCGGAGGCCGTGCGACGCAACGCAATGGTGCTCGTACAGCACGGCACTGCAACAGCTGGGATCACGGCTTCTACGCGATGCACAGCACTAGTGCCTGTGCAGCATAGTCCAATGGCACGGCGTACAGCAATGACAACACGCAGCATTGACCCCGGAGAGGAAGCCACACGCAACAACGGCAGCTATACGGGGCACACAAGCGGCGAGGGCGAGGCACACACTGTTGGCAGCTCTGTCGCAATATGCAAGCGGAGGCAAGGCATACAGCTATGCTGTGCTGCGTGGCGACGAGGTCAGGACACACAATGTGGTTGTGCCACGCGGCGGGAAGAACGATGTACAGCCAATGGCACACGCCGCAGTTATGCAGCAGAAGGCGCATGGTGATGTGGTGGCACAGGGCTTCGAGGACAAGGAGTCTGACGCGTCAGGGGAAGTCGGCGGCACTAGCGGAGTACAAGCGGTGCCACAGAGAGCAATGATGCGCACACCGGTGTACGCATCGAGGGCTAGAGCTCGGGCGACAGTCGCCACTGAGGAGGTTATGGTGTCCAGCAATCGGGCTCTCGTGCGCAGGTGGCGGCTCACTGCGGACTTGGTGGGTTGCTCACACCGCAGCGGGGCAGCTTGCAGCAGGCAGGGCTTGGCGGAGTGCCCGAGGAGGAAATTGCTCTCAGCTGATACTACAATTGTGGCTCAGCAAGCAGACCTGTTGGTGGGGGCGATAATAGCACACCTCAAGGGCGGCGTGATGCGGCTGTCCTCACTACGCAGGGCAGGGAGGTGCATGCGGCCAAGTGTTATGGCTATCATGTGCTGACCGGAGGGTCATACGGGTTAGTGCAGCTTAGTACCGCCGACGCCTGAGGCGGCAAGGAGAGAAGGCGGTGCCGGAGGAGGACAGCCTGAGGTGTTGAGGGGTGGTTGTGCTTCAGACACTTGTAGGAGCCGTTGACGTACAACCATTGTTGTTTTGACCGCAAGTCCGGCGAGGTTGCTTGACGCTAGAGCAAGAGATGACACGTGAGTTACAGTGTCGCATGCCTGGCATACAAGCTATGGCGGCGAGGTGACATGCCGGAGCGTGGTCTTGGCGGGGAGGAAACAATGAGCCCGTCTTTGTTATGGGGGGGTAGATAGTGTTGGGCAGTTTCCAACTATAATTGTGGGCAACAGGAGCATGTGTTGTTTTCACTGGCTATCTGCAAGTTGTGGCGGGGCAATCGGATGTCAGAGCTCGTGTTTAGTGCAGGCGGCACGCCTGGCGGAGGGAGGTGTCGTTACACGATACGGAGTGCCGTAGATTATCTGACTGCTTACCCTAGTTGCTATGGGCACCAAGCGAGTTTTCAAATGTGCAAGCGGGCACATGGTGTAGCTTAGCAATGACTGGCCACACACCCGTTCCAAGCGGCCGAGTGCAGGATGAGGTCGTCGTCATGCAGTTAACGCCCGAGAGTTCTGGCCGCTGACTATTCAGCGCCTGGAACGAGGCCGGGGATTGGGGTACCAAGAGGTTGGTCGCAGCGTGGTGCGACGGACTATACAACTAGGCTGCCACCTCAGCCTAGGACATGGGGGGGAGTGTTGTTTGTGCGTTTGCGCGAGCGCAGTGCGTTGGCACCGGCCATCGTGCTGTTTGCGTTTTCTGCTTCTGTTTTGCAGCGAGGTACTAGGTGTAACGGATTGTTGGTACGTGATGTGAGGACATCCAGTGATGGCACAGCACATCGTATTGCTTGTACCGCTGCAGGTTGTGCATGGATGCAGAGAGCGCCATGCAGGGGGGTTATGTGGCAGCGGTAGGCTGAAGTGTGCAAAAATGCATGTTGAGCACTGAGACAACAGTTGAAGTTGAACCTCAAGTTGAAGTTGCAGTTGAAGTTGAAGGTTGCAAGTGTTGAAGTTCAGGTTGTGCAATGTTCAACACACTTCAAGTTGAGGTTGAGACTGGTCTGGAGTGGATGCTCACGCGGGCCGCGCTGAGCCATGCTGCATGCATGTCTATCTGGTTTTAAATAATCACTGAACACCCAAAATCATGGAATGAAGACTTCTTCTTGTTCAACCACGGAGCTTGCTTGGATCGCTGTCATGACTTGACAGCACACTTCTTGGGCCCAAGGCCACATTTCAACATCATGGCGAAAACTGGTTAAGAGGCTCGAGCATCAACAGGTGCAGGCAGGTGGCCGTGATTACTGCCGAGGGACACGACACCTCGCCTGCACGCTATTCTGTTGAGAGCGTTCAAGCGAAGGCGAGGCATGCTTGATCGGATGACGGTGTAAAGCTCAGGCACAAGACGGTCACTTGCAGCCTTGCGAAGGTCCTGCATCGGCACCCTAGCCCTCACATCGCCCAGACGCTCAGAGGTTCCAGGGCGTTGCAGATACGTGGGGAAGATGTGGCATCTGGCATCATTGCTATTCAACTAACATTTGAACTTGGAACCTGCACCACGGACTGCCCTCGACTGCCCTCTCCCCCTGCCACACTGCGCTTCTTGATGGAGTGCTTGACCTTCTATCTACAAGGGGTGGTGGCAGCATATAAGCAAGGAACAGGGCCTGCGGCTGCTCAGGTGAATCAGATGGTCTTCTCTTCCAAAGGTCCCAATGGGTTGCACATAGGGGCGGAGTCGGCTGCAGTAGCAGACGGTGCCCCTGCTGCAGGGAGCGGCCGCGCACCTTGGACTACATTCTGGTGACTGTGGACCCGGGCCAGGTACTGGCTTTCAGTGCGGTCGTGGCAGCGGTGCATGCAGATATGTGGCATGTACCCCTGAATGCGTGCGGCTCGCAACGCAGTAGCGAGCCACATGGACGGGCTGCAAGCCACACGGTCACTGCACCTGGCCAGCGCTGGAGCCGTGAGAACGCCGCGGAATTTGATCTGGATGTGCCCCCAAAGGGGGTGAAGGCGCAGGCGGAGTACCGCATATTGGCAAAGTCTGCGTGCAATGAGGAGGGGGGGCGCAGCGCCGCATGCACAAGCAGGCGTGTGGCATTGCGACCGCGGCACTCGCGGAAAGGCACAAGCGCGCAGGCCGCTTGCAGGTGAGAAATGCGAGGCTGCAGCACCACGTGTTGTGGGAGCCAATGCCGCGGGCTCCTGCATAAACATGCATACATGTATTGCTCTTGCCTTGTGCTATACTGGTTCAAAGGCGTGCAAGTCGTACAGGTACGAAATGTGTTGCACCGACCACCTGTCGTACAGGTACGAAATGCGTTGCATCGACCACCTGCGCGCACATCTATCTCGATGCACAATGGGAGGGAGCACATGACATCACAACAGTTCGTCCAGGACCTGAACATTATTTGTCTTCACTCAGCAAGTGCCATGTGTCTGTTGCAATAGCAGCAGGCGCATCAATTCACGTGTGCGTTCTTTTTTCATTGTTGCTGCCATCTAGAAGCCCTGGGGCTCTCGAAATCCATGGCTGTCAGCACAGGAGGCGCTCCTGGGTCTTCAGCTGTTAGTTGCTTTTACGCAGGGTCTGACTGGCTAAAAGTACATTGCAGGATCACAGCAATTTCTCGAGACAATTCCGGTCTCTCCATATTTCTCGGTATTTCATGCTGCTCTCCGGACCACGCTTTCTTCTCAGGGCATGCTTCGCTTGCCCATCCATCTCACTTCTTCTCACAGGGTCCTACAGCCGGGGTCTCTCTTTTTTTATGGTGTTTTGCTATATTGGTGACACGGTTTGATATATGTGTCCTGCACAAATGAATCACTTCGCAGTATATGATGAGCAATTTCTGGTATCCGGTCATACTCAAGAGTTCAGAACAGAAATGACTTAATGTCAGAGGGAACAAGTTCAAGACCCCCTGTTAGGGTTTGAACTTGTGACCTGGGGAGTTTCAGTTGTTCTAACAACAGCAGTACTGGGAGCCTTGGAGACTGAGAGACAAGCACGGAAGCTGGCCCTGATACTAGCCCAACAGACCAAATGGCTCCCCCAAGTAAGCACAGTCTCAACTATAACCACCACACGTCACATTGGCCTTGGCATGGAGCTCCTTCCGACAATTGCATGTCACACCTGTCATTCACTCAGGCTGGTGCACATGATGTATGACTGCTGCATAACGTCAGGCCAACGATGGTGACTCACTGTGCAGAGCTCTGACAGTGGGAGATGCCTTGGGGCATCCGCGATGGTAGAAGACCCTGTAAAATCTGATGTGGTGCACCCATGGGCACTTGTCTCTACTCCTGCCCCCCCTACTGTAGCGGTAACTTCATCATCCTGCTGTACACTTGTCACGCAGGTACTCTGTGTGATTGCTCCACTTGGCAAAAGCAAGCTGGGGCCATGTGGAGGGAGCTGCTGCGTCCAGCACGACGGCGTCAGAGCAGCGGGTTTCGTGCGCAGCCAAGATGGCAAAAAAGTTGATCCCCAATTTGACGGCAGCACAGGCCACGGATGGAAGCGTGTACAACAGAAAGTCGTCGGCCTGCGTCCGCATGGGGAGAGCTGGGAACGGTTCATGCCTTTAAAAAAAACTGAGTGTGCCTCCTGCTCTCCAGGGTCCCGCCTTGCCAAGCGGCCTTGCAGCAGGTGCGCCTACCGCCGCACCATGGCGTTGCGCATCACATCTGTGGTGGATACCGCGCATGAATGCAGCGTTTGCGGCTCGTTGTCTCGGTGCAACCAGCAGTGCTTTTCAGACAGCATGCGTTCAGGGCAAATGCAGTATCGCCAAAAGAGCGTGGACGCGCATCGCGAGCGTGGCACCGTTTTCAAAGCACAGCGCCGGCCGAGAACATGCAGGCGTGCACTGCGACTGTAGCGCCACCAGCGCAGCAGCTATGCGTAGTGGTGTTGCCGTGTGGTGAGCGATGTCGCCAGACTCCAAGGGCGGCAGCACGCATGCGTGCCGTCGACGGCTGCGTGCGCAGGGACGCGCAGGCGTGCAGCCGCATGGGCAGTGATGCATGCTCGCGCCGCGGCCAAACTCCAAGGGCCATGGTCAGCGCTGAGCGTGCGCGCCATGGGCTGCGCATATGCTGCCGCCACCGCACGCCGCGTGCACGATGTCAAGGTATCCCCCTTACCAACTGCAAGTGGGCCGCCGCCAATGCGCACCGCGCGTGCGCCGCCTCCTGTAGTTGGCCTGGCAGTCAGTGAGCGTTTTTAGCGAGCAGCCCAACGCCACGGCCCATGAGGGGCACGGCGCAAGCCGCGAGAGCTGCGCAAGCCGCGCGAGCTAGTGGCTGAGGCTCCCGGCCCGTGGAACCAACCACCCGGCCTCGACTGAGAGAGAAATGACCCGGCGAGGAAACTTGCGTGCGCTTATAAGTCGAACTTCAAGTTGCTGCGAGCTCCAGATAGTTCCTTGGACGTCGCCACGAGCTGCGACAGCTCGCAGCAGGCGCGGCGGTCGTGGGCCCTGGCGAGGGTTGCATGGCGTGCACCTTGCTCTGCCACGGGGCCTGGACGATTTGCTTCGTCTCTGTGCAGCAGGCGACGAGCTGTGCCTAGTTTTGTCAGCTGCGGGAAAAGTGCAAGACTTGTCGTGGACGGAGTGTATACTAGGCAACCACACACAGCTGAGAGGCCCGCTGGCTCTGCTACGTTCAACTTCTTCCTGCCTCACTGCTGCTGTCGATGTGGGCCTGCCTCTGTAGCTCCCTGTGCGGCGCTAGGTACAGCATTTTTTATGACTCATGGAGCTGCACTGCAACAGCACAGCTTTGAGGTTGCGTCTGCTAGTGACTCATCGGACGCGCGCCACAGAGATAGCGCACCGGGTCTGAGGCGGTGCTTCTGCAATATGTGCTGCTGAGGCGTGTTTTCTGCTCAGGACGCCCGTGACTACGGCTGCTGAGCGCGTGCTTCTGAGGTATAGGCCACCGCAACAACTTCAAGTGCGTTATTACATCCGACGACCTGCTGGAACGCTGGCTGGCTGCCCGCCTGCTGGCGGGACAGCTGCTGGCCGGCGAGTGCTACTGCTGAAGATCAATGCTGGCGACGTTGGAGCAGTTTGTTCATGTGCATGGCGTTCTACGACTACAGCTGTATTGGTTTGGTGCCATGACGACGACAGCGCGCTCTACCGTAAAGCACGGGTTATAAGACACTCGTTCCGTTAACAACGCCAGCTTTTAGGCCGTCTTAGGTACGGGTTTCTAATACGGCGTATAAGAAAGGGTTTACCTTATACAGCAGACCTAGTATCTCAAATACATGACTGTCAAAGAAAGTGCCATATGAAACAGGTATCTTATACGGCGTATGCGCGTGCATCACAAACGGTTTTGGGGGGTCTTAAAGTTGAGAGCAGACAGAGACAGGGGGGAGGCAGTGAGATGTGGTACGGCTGAACAATGAACGATATTGCCGCCGGTGGTAGTGCAGCTGGTTTAGCCGTTCAGCAGCAGCAGCAGCAGCAGCAGCAGCAGCAGCAGCAGCAGCAGCAGCAGCGCACCAGCAATGGTGAATTAGATGACCGCTACCAGCAAACCCCAGCCTGCTGCTAAGCGCAAGCGAGGGCCCTGCCAAGCTCATGTACTGCTTGCTGCATGCCTGCCGTTGGTGCTTTGCTAAAATTTGCAAAGTTGCCTTGCTTACTGCATAAGGTACGTACGTGGTTTCTGACACTGTGTCCGTCATGTAAGGAACCCCTTTCTTACACGCTGAGGTTTCTTATACCGCGTGTAAGAAAGGGGGTTTCTTGTGCGGCAAACCTAGTATGTTATGTACTTGCCTGTCAAAATGCTACAAGAAACGGGTGTCTTGTACGCCGTATAAGACACCCATTTCTTATACGGAGGTACTATCTTATACCCCGTGATTCACGGTACGAGCCATCGTGGACGATTTGCAACTCATGTGAGAGGTACAGCGCGTGATGCAAGCAGCTTGTGACTCTGCTATTGCTGCGGCGGTGGTCATGTACTGCTGCTGCACTTCACGTTCTTTCGGCCACTTTCTGCAGCTTGCTTGCGGCATGTGTGCGCTGCTGCACTGCCGCTGCTGGCATTACTCAGGCTGGTGGGCACTGCATGGCATGCCGTTGCATTGGTTTTGGTGTACGTGCACCTTTTGACTTGGTGGCTATGCTGTCGCAGTGTGGCACACTTGTTTGAGCTGGCGGTGCCTGCACACTGCAGCACTCATATGCCACTGGAGCTACTGCTGCAGTGGCTACTCCAGCTCTTTTTGGTGATCTTGTGTGCTGCTGTGTTCGCTTCAGTGCAAGCGCTGCACGGCTCCGTGCCTACTGCTCAGGCTGTGCTTGCGCACGCCAATGTGATCCCAGCTGCAGCACACGCGCCCCTGTTGCGCGGCGCCGCCGCGGCGCGCCTGCAGCGCCCAACTGGCATCGCAGCTTTGCAAGGATGAGCGCTGCAGCATGGCTATTACGTGAATGTATTTGATGTATTCGGTGCACGAGCTTGAAGCGATTCCGCATCTGCTGTCTTGTCTGGCAAAACGCTGTTATGTTTTCAAAGTTATTTCATTCGTTAATGGCTGCAGGTCCAAGCTGGTCAGCTGCGGAATATAGGTTTGAATGCAATTTACACCCAGGAGCTCGGCGAGGTGCAGCTTTGAATGCAATTTACCCTGGGGGGCGGGTTGCGAGCCTCCCTCAGCGCGGACCTGCAAGGTAGTAGGTAGCGCCTGCGCTCACGGACAGCTGCACTCACAAATGCGTGTGAGCACATGCTTGATACGAACACAGGAGCTGCAGTTCTTGCATTCTTGGAAGTGTTTGCAGAAATAAACAAAGAACAACTGTGGCATGCAGAAAAGCAAGTGTGACAGCATGTGCGGTGGTTGATGAGAATGCATGCGTATGTTGACCTTTAAAATTCAGTTTAATTTTGAGTCAATGAAGCCCAAGAAAGTCAAGTTGAGCTTCAAGTTAAGTTGAAGTAGGGATTGCTCCGAATGTAGGGCTAGGGCTATGAGGTCATGCGCTGAGCAATGCTGCGCTGCCTGCAACTGCCATCAATCACGGACACCTTTTAGAATGAAGCTGAAGCTTACCTTGAAGTTCAATGAAGTTCAAAGTTTTCGGCATTTCGGCACAAGATGAAGCAATAACAAAGAATCAGCCAAGGCGGCTAGAGAGAGGAGTTTAATTTCCTTGGCAATCTGATACAGTCAATCAGACTTCTTTGGCACGGGCTGCTGCCACATCGAAAATCCTGCCACCAACCCAAGCGTTATGTGTGGCAATGACGATTGCACAATTGCTGCCATGCGTTCCCCGTGAGGATGGTGTTTCCCCACTGCACTTCAAGTTGTTATGACAATGTGTCTTCAACTCTTCTGTGCACTTCCATTGCATGTTCACCATGGCATGTACACACTATCCCTGTGCGTCAGGCATTGCTATTTGCCGACTACTACTGTAACATATTGGTTCTCATAACTCTGGTCATTGTACACGTGTCATTGACTCCCGCCCTGCCAGTGGTAGTGCATAGCTTCTAGACAAACTGTGGCCGCAAGGCACATCGGTGACCGGAGTGCGCTTGTTACGCAGTAACGAGCTATATGGACGAGGTGCAGGCCACACAACACTCACTGACCAGAGCGCGCAGCTGTTGACATTTAAGAATGTTAGAGTTGTCAGCCGACCATCGGGTAAGCCGATCGGCTTCGGCTAGCCGGTGTAGCCGGTTAGCCGAGCTGATAGATACCCCGGCTTTTTGTCGGCTTTTTCGAAAAATGCGCAATGCAGCCAACGAGCAAGCGTGAGCTGTTGGAGTGACTTTAGGCACCCAAGAAGGCGGCTAGGTGCCTTACAGATGACAACGGACCATGCAGCCTCACTACGATGCTGCCTGACACGAATCACCAGCTTCTGACTCATGCAACAAACACACCAGAGATGCGCAGAGCCGATGCTGTTGATGCAGTCTGCTGATCATGGGGGTACGGAAAGCATTCATCACACGTACTGCCGCAAAGGCGTAAATACAAGCCATAGAAAGCGAGGCCGCGACCATTTTCAACTCTGAATTGAACCGAGCGTGAGACCGTGGGTGCCTGCGCGCTCAGTATGCTCTGCCGGTGGCTGCATGAGCAGCATCATTCCCGCATCAGCTTTACAGTGTCCGATGAGTGCCAGAGTAGTGGAAATCGACGCTCGTGAGGAGCCGAGGAGAGTGAAAGCATCAACCAAAAGAACGCTGACAGCGGTTCAAGCCGCTTTAAATCTCCTGAGCCGACCAAAAGCCGGTGGAAAGCCAACTCATATGCCAAGCATCGGCTAGCCGGTGTAGCCGAGCCGGCTGGGACCCCGTTGAGGAAAAAGCCGACAATAGGCATCGGCTGACAACTCTAAAGAATGTACATATGCTCTTCAAACGCTTTGTTTAGCGCAGGAGTGGGCAACTCTGCACTGCTTTAAACACCGCAACATATGCCAAATAGCGGCGGCCGAACACGCAGTATAATCCAAAATTTACAACTGAACCGCTACAACATGCATTCACCTACAATATATATTACGTTGTACCCATTTGGCAACCCTAACCATCCCACATCAGTGAAGGTGCTGCATTATTGGCGTCGCTGATTCAGTGAACTGACAGTGTCACCGATGAAGTGCAGCAGGGATGCTGCAGAATTGACCAGTGGTGTTGACTCCCTTGACGACTCGCGGAAAGACAGTGCTTAACGGTCATGAACACCACAAACGTATCGCGCCGCTCATTACTATGGTTCTGGACGCCGCAGTGTGGCCTGGACCTGTTGCCAACAGTGTGCAGCAGCGATGGTGGCTCAACAGCAGCAGCAGCAGGCAGCGATCAAGCGCTGCGAGGCCTTGGCAGCTGACTCAGAGCCAGGGCAGGACAACATTGGCACATCACTCAGGCTGCAATGATTCAACTTTATTTTCCTTGAGGCCCCGGGGTGACAACTTTTTTGACCCCACCACTGCCATCATAACTGCTGCCCCTTCATATGTGGCCCGCACCCCAGCCATGTGACTAGTACTGTGCTGCAAGCCGCACGCATTGAAGGGCACATGCCACATAAGTTGTGGCCTTGCGGTCGTATACTATAGTATACAGGATGTCTTAGACGACACACACTGTGGCATCCATAGCGTTTGCCGTACATGCAGTGACCAGATCCACGAGAGGTAAGCTATAAGATGTGGCCTTGCGGCCGTATACTACAGGGTATCTACAAAACACACGTCCACAGGATACGCACAGGAGGCCCCGTCGCATCATCTTCTTCGGCACATGTGCGCGCTTCCCCGCCGGCGGTCACGCCTCCATTCCCATCAAGAAATTGGTGGCGCAGCTGGCATGCCGGTGTCCGACATTGATGACGTCACAGCCATACAGTTCCGTCTCGTGCCTGGAGTGTGGGGGGGGCACGCGCGGCGGCGGCGATGAGTTCGGGCACAGAAACAGGGTTTGCCGATACGAGAACTGCGCCCTCGCTCAGGCGGCGGAGGGGGGGTTGCTGTCATCCACCGCGACACAAATGCGCGTGCCAACCTCGGCATGCGCGGCATCTATGCCACGTGCGGCGTCGATGACATCATCCCGGGGTATGTCCCAGCGCCGGCGGATCAAGAAGAGGAGGAGGACACCGAAGAGGAGGAAAGCGACGAGGAGGACGACGATGAGGAGGACGGCAACGAGGAAGACGACGATGACGAGGACGGCGAGGAGGGCGGCGACGGCGACGAGGGCGGTGATGGGGGGGGGGGGGGCGTCGATGACGGGGAGGGCGGTGGTGACGAGGAGGGGGTCGACGAAGAGGGGGATGCCATAATGGCATGAGGGGCAGTATGGAGGTCATGCAGCCGGGACGGGGGGGGGGGAGGGGGGGGGGGGGGGGGGCAGGCACGGGGGGTTTGTCACACGGTGTGCGGGACTGCTGCAGCAGTACACTTCACCAGTCACTCATGCAAAACCAGCAGACACAGGGTAGAAGTAGTGTACATCCTGCATTTGTGTTTGCAGGCGGGCGGGCAGTAGCACAATGCTCTACCCCCGCCAGAATTCTGGGCTGGTGTGCCTTCGGGCCTTGGTCACCAAGGAAACTTGAGTACCAAACGGACGTCGCGACGTCTGCGCTGGTCAAGGGCAATCTGCTGTTCGCAGCCTGCGGCAGCGTGCCCTCATAATGATCATATGACAAGCACTGCCCTGGCAGCATTGCTCAGCGCGTGACCACGCTTAACCCTAGCCCGATATGCGGAACAACCCTACTTCCACTGAATTTTGAATCTCAAACTTGAAGTTCAACTGTCAACTTTCAGCAAATGCATGCAGAGTTGTGCGCTTCTCATCAAACCACCATGACAGAACACATGGGGTGCACGGTACGCAGTACGGAACCGGGATCATACTGTATGGGTACAAGATTTGTGTAAGGCTTTACCTTCCCGTTTTGGCACAACGGTGTGCCAACCGCTGCTGTCAAGCGGAAGTCGCGGGTTCGATCCCCCGCTTAGATAGAATTCAAGTGAGGACGCGCCTCGGCTTTACGGGTTGTATGAGAACATCGCGTCACCACCAATGCGCTTGTCAATTTGGCAACCGAAGCAGGACAAAAGTTAGGACTGTCACGCTTTCAAAAGAAAGGGGGGTTGACATAACACATGGGGTGCACACGGTTGCCCCCCCCACAGCAACTGCCGTTGTACTGCCTTCGGTGACCCCGCAGCCTGCTCTCTCAGTTGCTGTTATTCTTGCCAATTGCAGTGCTAGGTCAGGGGAGGCCTGTAAGGCTCCCTCCAGCAACTCCTAGTATCCCGCCACATCCCTTCAGTGCGGTGGCAATGCGTTCCGCTGGCGTTCAAGCGCTGCCTCACCTGAATGGTAAAATTGCCTCACAACCTGACGGAGTATGAAACCTACATACGCTACTTGCATGTGCATGCATACCTACACAGGTTCTCAGCTTATCGGAGTTACCCATGTTAGTCCACCATGAACTGGGCCAGCACCAGTTCATCACTGTTCCGACTCTGCGTCATGACTGTTTCTCCACTTGCACAAGCCCCTACACAATAATCACTTCTTTGCAATCCAGCCTGCCCTGGTCTAGTGCTGTTCTGCACTTTGCTTTGGGTCCACCTTGGGTGTCCTACTCTGCCACGGTGTTCAGTTTCGTCGCGACCAAAGAGAGATCGGAAGGCACTCATGCTGACAGTCAGGTTGAGTGCTGTGTGTTGTCAGAAGAAGACCAAAGGTAGCCAGCCGCGCGTCCCGGTCACCCCGTCCGCTGTCGGCATGTGTGCTCAAGAGGGCCATCAGCGACCCACTGGCTCGCTCCGTCAAGCCTGTGCACTGTGGATGATGTGGGCTCGGGTCACCTCTTGCAGCAGCGTTCCGTCCCATTGGCAGACAGTAGAATGCGCAATGCCTCGTGCCGCGCAATGACTTCTTTCACGCTCCAGGAGCCGTACTGCTGTAGACGCCGTGTGGTCAGATGTTGCGGCCGCCTCCACCCCTCCCCGGCTGGAGGGGGTTCACCCTGGCTAAAAATTGTTCTCTCACGCTGGATGACGTTCATTTTGCCCTGCGGACCTCAACAAAACCCTTGAACTGCCGGCGCGCAGCTGACAGCAGCGCAGCACACCACACGAGCAGCCCTTGAAGGTTGCCAGCAGTCAGTCGCTGCTACACTGCCATTCGTGTCACTGACACAAAACAGCTGGCCACCGCGGTGGCCAGCGCGCTGGCACGCACGCACTCAGCACGACAGAACAGCACCAGCAGCGCAAAGCTTTGCCAGGTACACACGCAACACAACCAGCACCAGTGCGGCACCAGCAGTGAACTAATACCAAGCAGACTGCGCACGTAATCATCGAAGTGTCGTCAGCAGTCAAATCAAGCAGTATCTGGTTGGTGTCTACTTCTATGCCGGTTGGTCAACTGTTTGGTGTCTTTCAGGTGCTCTGCTAGCAGCACTGTTGTTGAGTTTTGCAACAGGTATGAAATGCAGAGGCAAATGTATTGTTCGATCAATAGCAGCTGCCACAGAGACTTGTACAGGTACGCAATCTCATAAAACAATGCAACTTGACACCGTGGGTATCACAGAGGGTCAGGGGAGGGAAGGGCCACCTCGGCGTCTCTGGCAGGCGTGGTGCCGAGTGCCACAGTGTGTGCAGGGCTGCATGACCCAGCAATCGCGGCTGCTGTGAGAGCGGTTGCTGCATACTTCTAGATCGCTTACACAGCGGCAATGAGGGTTAATGTAATGCTGCAGCCATTGTATCTGCTGCCCACCACAACAGCGATGCTGGGAGCGGCTCGGCAACAGCTGTGCGCGACTTTTTGCTAATGGCATCTGCCATCAGTCCTCGCAAAGAGTGGCACCGTACGTGTGATATGGCCTCAGCCACTGGCTGCAGTCCCTGCTCAACATGATGATTGTGCAGTGCACACGACTGCTGCACCGTGTGACAAATCAGGTGACCGCATCGTGCTCGTCAGCACTAAGTCGCAGAGCTCCAGCAGCCATGCTGGCATGAATTCATTGATAATATATTGTCGGCCGCAGCATTGTGCATTATATATATGACATCATGAAGCCTGGGCCGTGCATGCGGCTGGCACTTGCAGCCCCAGGACTGGCATTCCTAGGCCCCGGAGCCCTCGGAGCTCCGGCAATTGCAATGCCCGTAGCGGCACTGCGATGTCCGTGATTCTGGCAGACTCAAGCGTGGCAGCATCAGCCTGAGCACTTAGGCTGCTGGCCGCCTCATTGTTGCCAAAAGCACAGCAGCCAGCAGGTGCGACTTCATGGCCGCAGAGGTGGCGCAGCCGTGCAGGTGTACACTATGCGTTCGAGCATCCATGCGCGGCACCTGCCAAGCCTTTGAAATGAAATGATGCAGCCAAGTCTCATAATAGCGGGGTCGCGATGAGAGCCCGACTGCGGAGTTAGACTCCTTCCCAAGACAGGGGGTGGCCCCCGGTTGCCGAAAGGTCCCCTGTCGCTCAACAAAAGCTCCTTGGTCATGATGCTTGAAAGATAAGCAGTGGGGGCTGGCAACCTCTAGGGTCCATTCCAGCCCACACCTGACTACACGTGCATATGCTGCACCAGCTACCATGCTACCGCAACAACCCCTCCCCCTGTTGCTACTAATATATTAACCTACCCTGTCACACGTGCCACTGCCACCCTCGACAGGCAGCACTGGCAACTGCGTGCACTGGCCCGCGCAGCCCGCGCAACCCAGCACTGCCACTGCCCCCACCATCACTGGCACGTGGGTAACCCCCCCTCACCCCCCCCACCCCCCCCCCGCCACACCAACGCCTTTGTGGGAATCAGGACGGCCGCGCGCCGCCACCCGTGCGGCGACACCGAAGAACACAACACGCCGTCCCGCCTGGAGGTTGGTCCGCCACTTGCGCTGCTTCTGTTTCCGCTGCCGCCTGGGTCCCCATTCGGGCGGCATCCGCTGCCGTCGCATCGGCGCGATCACCTCCGCCATCGTGGCGACCGCCCTCTGCTGCACGCTGAAATGGACGCACCGCTGAACACTCCGCGCAGGGTGCAGCAACTCATTGTACATGCCGTCCCTCGAGCTCAGCGAACTTCAAGGTGGTGCAGTAGTCGGTGAGGACCTACACAACTTAAGGGCAGAGCAATGCGGCAGACATGTGATGCACGTGCTGTACAGGGTCAGTGCTGCAGAGGGCGAGGGCGTAACGGCGCAGGAGGTGTCAGGGGCGGAGTACCGCGTATGGGCACAGTCTGTCCGCAATGAGCAGGGGGAGGCGCAACGCCGCGGGGCCAACCAGGCGTACAGCGATGCACTCGCGGCGCTCGCGGACAGGCACACGCGCACGGGCCGCTATCAGGTAAGAATTGCCGGGCACTGCAGCAGCACCGGGCCTTGTGTTGTCTTGAGCCAGCACCGCAGGCTCTTGCATGAGTGTGCATACATGCATGCTCTTGCCTTGTGTCATACTGGTTCAAATGTGCGCAAGGGCCCACTGCTGTCTATCTCGATGCACAATGGGAGCGAGCACATGACACCATGACGGTTGAACGTGTCCGTATTTGTCATTGAATCAGCAAGTGCCACGTGACTGCTACAGTTACAGGAGCGCATCAAAGTTTGAAAGCATGGTGTGATGTGCATTCGTATGTTCGTTTGCTGCTGTCATTGAAAAGTATTGGGGGTCTCAAGATCAATGGCACATCACACCAAGGGCCTGTCATTCACTGAATTTTGGTGCACATGATGTATGACCGTTGTGAAGAGCCGATGAGTGTGAGTCACTGTGCAGCTCTGACAGTGGGAGAAGAAGCCTTGGGGCTTTCGTGATGGTAGTATGTCCTCTACAATCTGATACGGTGGGCCCTCACGTGACTCTACCCTTTGCCTCCACTGTAATGGTAACCCCCACTCATTCCGCTCTGTGTGCACACGGTGCCCGTCCTGGTGGCTGCATCATTGCAGGTGCTGCGCGCCTACTGCACCACGTGGGGGCAACATGCAGATGCCATGTGGGGAGAGCTGCTGAACCCAGCACGACGGCATCAGAGGTTCAGCCGCTTCCGTGCGCAGCAGGCCGCCACTGCCAAGATGGCAGAAAAGCTGGCCCCATTTCGGCGGCAGCACAGGCCGCCGGGATGGAAGCGTGTGCGGTCCCGCGGCCGCGAGTATCCACGGCGCAAGCGCAGGCACAGGAGATGGCGCGACACGCACAGGAGGCCCCGTCGCATCATCTTCTTCGGCGCTTGTGCGCGCTTCCCCTCCGGCGGCCGCGCCGCCATTCCCATCAAGAAATTGGTGGCGCAGCTGGCATGCCGGTGTCCGACATTGATGACGCCACAGCCATACAGTTCGTTCTCGTGCCTGGTGTGTGGGGGGGCCACGCGGGGCGGCGGCGATGACTTCGGGCACAGAAACAGGGTTTGCCGAAACGAGGACTGCGCTCTCGCTCAGGCGGCGGAGGGGGGGGTTGCTGTCATCGACCGCGACACAAATGCGCGTGCCAACCTCGGCATGCGCGGCGTGTATGCCACGTGCGGCGTCGATGACATCATCCCGGGGTATGTCCCGGTGGATCAAGAAGAGGAGGAGGACACCGAAGAGGAGGAAAGCGACGAGGAGGACGATGATGAGGAGGACAACGAGGAGGAGGATGGCGAGGAGGAGGATGGCGAGGAGGGCGGCGACGGCGACGGCGACGAGGGCGGTGATGGGGGGGGGGGGGACGTCGATGACGGGGAGGGCGGTGGTGACGAGGAGGGGGTCGACGAAGAGGGGGATGCCATAATGGCATGAGGGGCAGTATGGAGGTCATGCAGCCGGGACGGGGGGGGGGGAGGGGGGGGGGGGGGGGGCAGGCACGGGGGGCTTGTCACACGGTGTGCGGGACTGCTGCAGCAGTACACTTCACCAGTCACTCATGCAAAACCAGCAGACACAGGGTAGAAGTAGTGTACATCCTGCATTTGTGTTTGCAGGCGGGCGGGCAGTAGCACAATGCTCTACCCCCGCCAGAATTCTGGGCTGGTGTGCCTTCGGGCCTTGGTCACCAAGGAAACTTGAGTACCAAACGGACGTCGCGACGTCTGCGCTGGTCAAGGGCAATCTGCTGTTCGCAGCCTGCGGCAGCGTGCCCTCATAATGATCATATGACAAGCACTGCCCTGGCAGCATTGCTCAGCGCGTGACCACGCTTAACCCTAGCCCGATATGCGGAACAACCCTACTTCCACTGAATTTTGAATCTCAAACTTGAAGTTCAACTGTCAACTTTCAGCAAATGCATGCAGAGTTGTGCGCTTCTCATCAAACCACCATGACAGAACACATGGGGTGCACGGTACGCAGTACGGAACCGGGATCATACTGTATGGGTACAAGATTTGTGTAAGGCTTTACCTTCCCGTTTTGGCACAACGGTGTGCCAACCGCTGCTGTCAAGCGGAAGTCGCGGGTTCGATCCCCCGCTTAGATAGAATTCAAGTGAGGACGCGCCTCGGCTTTACGGGTTGTATGAGAACATCGCGTCACCACCAATGCGCTTGTCAATTTGGCAACCGAAGCAGGACAAAAGTTAGGACTGTCACGCTTTCAAAAGAAAGGGGGGTTGACATAACACATGGGGTGCACACGGTTGCCCCCCCCACAGCAACTGCCGTTGTACTGCCTTCGGTGACCCCGCAGCCTGCTCTCTCAGTTGCTGTTATTCTTGCCAATTGCAGTGCTAGGTCAGGGGAGGCCTGTAAGGCTCCCTCCAGCAACTCCTAGTATCCCGCCACTTCAGTGCGGTGGCAATGCGTTCCGCTGGCGTTCAAGCGCTGCCTCACCTGAATGGTAAAATTGCCTCACAACCTGACGGAGTATGAAACCTACATACGCTACTTGCATGTGCATGCATACCTACACAGGTTCTCAGCTTATCGGAGTTACCCATGTTAGTCCACCATGAACTGGGCCAGCACCAGTTCATCACTGTTCCGACTCTGCGTCACGACTGTTTTTCCACTTGCACAAGCCCCTACACAATAATCACTTCTTTGCAATCCAGCCTGCCCTGGTCTAGTGCTGTTCTGCACTTTGCTTTGGGTCCACCTTGGGTGTCCTACTCTGCCACGGTGTTCAGTTTCGTCGCGACCAAAGAGAGATCGGAAGGCACTGATGCTGACAGTCAGGTTGAGTGCTGTGTGTTGTCAGAAGAAGACCAAAGGTAGCCAGCCGCGCGTCCCGGTCACCCCGTCCGCTGTCGGCATATGTGCTCAAGAGGGCCATCAGCGACCCACTGGCTCGCTCCGTCAAGCCTTTGCACTGTGGATGATGTGGGCTCGGGTCACCTCTTGCAGCAGCGTTCCGTCCCATTGGCAGACAGTAGAATGCGCAATGCCTCGTGCCGCGCAATGACTTCTTTCACGCTCCAGGAGCCGTACTGCTGTAGACGTCGTGTGGTCAGATGTTGCGGCCGCCTCCACCCCTCCCCGGCTGGAGGGGGTTCACCCTGGCTAAAAATGGTTCTCTCACGCTGGATGACGTTCATTTTGCCCTGCGGACCTCAACAAAACCCTTGAACTGCCGGCGCGCAGCTGACAGCAGCGCAGCACACCACACGAGCAGCCCTTGAAGGTTGCCAGCAGTCAGTCGCTGCTACACTGCCATTCGTGTCCTTGACACAAAACAGCTGGCCACCGCGGTGGCCAGCGCGCTAGCACGCACGCACTCAGCACGACAGAACAGCACCAGCAGCGCAAAGCTTTGCCAGGTACACACGCAACACAACCAGCACCAATGCGGCACCAGCAGTGAAACTAATACCAAGCAGACTGCGCACGTAATCATCGAAGTGTCGTCAGCAGTCAAATCAAGCAGCATCTGGTTGGTGTCTACTTCTATGCCGGTTGGTCAACTGTTTGGTGTCTTTCAGGTGCTCTGCTAGCAGCACTGTTGTTGAGTTGTGCAACAGGTATGAAATGCAGAGGCAAATGTATTGTTCGATCAATAGCAGCTGCCACAGAGACTTGTACAGGTACGCAATCTCATAGAGCAATGCAACTTGACACCGTGGGTTTCACAGAGGGTCAGGGGAGGGAAGGGCCACCTCGGCGTCTCTGGCAGGCGTGGTGCCGAGTGCCACAGTGTGTGCAGGGCTGCATGACCCAGCAATCGCGGCTGCTGTGAGAGCGGTTGCTGCATACTTCTAGATCGCTTACACAGCGGCAATGAGGGTTAATGTAATGCTGCAGCCATTGTATCTGCTGCCCACCACAACAGCGATGCTGGGAGCGGCTCGGCAACAGCTGTGCGCGACTTTTTGCTAATGGCATCTGCCATCAGTCCTCGCAAAGAGTGGCACCGTACGTGTGATATGGCCTCAGCAACTGGCTGCAGTCCCTGCTCAACATGATGATTGTGCAGTGCACACGACTGCTGCACCGTGTGACAAATCAGGTGACCGCATCGTGCTCGTCAGCACTAAGTCGCAGAGCTCCAGCAGCCATGCTGGCATGAATTCATTGATAATATATTGTCGGCCGCAGCATTGTGCATCATATATATGATATCATGAAGCCTGGGCCGTGCATGCGGCTGGCACTTGCAGCCCCAGGACTGGCATTCCTAGGCCCCGGAGCCCTCGGAGCTCCGGCAATTGCGATGCCCGTAGCGGCACTGCGATGTCCGTGATTCTGGCGGACTCAAGCGTGGCAGCATCAGCCTGAGCACTTAGGCTGCTGGCCGCCTCATTGTTGCCAAAAGCACAGCAGCCAGCAGGTGCGACTTCATGGCCGCAGAGGTGGCGCAGCCGTGCAGGTGTACACTATGCGTTCGATCATCCATGCGCGGCACCTGCCAAGCCTTTGAAATGAAATGATGCAGCCAAGTCTCATAATAGCGGGGTCGCGATGAGAGCCCGACTGCGGATTTAGACTCCTTCCCAAGGCAGGGGGTGGCCCCCGGTTGCCGAAAGGTCCCCTGTCGCTCAACAAAAGCTCCTTGGTCATGATGCTTGAAAGATAAGCAGTGGGGGCTGGCAACCTCTAGGGTCCATTCCAGCCCACACCTGACTACACGTGCATATGCTGCACCAGCTACCATGCTACCGCAACAACCCCTCCCCCTGTTGCTACTAATATATTAACCTACCCTGTCACACGTGCCACTGCCACCCTCGACAGGCAGCACTGGCAACTGCGTGCACTGGCCCGCGCAGCCCGCGCAACCCAGCACTGCCACTGCCCCCACCATCACTGGCACGTGGGTAACCCCCCCTCACCCCCCCCACCCCCCCCCCCGCCACACCAACGCCTTTGTGGGAATCAGGACGGCCGCGCGCCGCCACCCGTGCGGCGACACCGAAGAACACAACACGCCGTCCCGCCTGGAGGTTGGTCCGCCACTTGCGCTGCTTCTGTTTCCGCTGCCGCCTGGGTCCCCATTCGGGCGGCATCCGCTGCCGTCGCATCGGCTCGATCACCTCCGCCATCCTGGCGACCGCCCTCTGCTGCACGCTGAAATGGACGCACCGCTGAACACTCCGCGCAGGGTGCAGCAACTCATTGTACATGCCGTCCCTCGAGCTCAGCGAACTTCAAGGTGGTGCGGTAGTCGGTGAGGACCTACACAACTTAAGGGCAGAGCAATGCGGCAGACATGTGATGCACGTGCTGTACAGGGTCAGTGCTGCAGAGGGCGAGGGCGTAACGGCGCAGGAGGTGTCAGGGGCGGAGTACCGCGTATGGGCACAGTCTGTCCGCAATGAGCAGGGGGAGGCGCAACGCCGCGGGGCCAACCAGGCGTACAGCGATGCACTCGCGGCGCTCGCGGACAGGCACACGCGCACGGGCCGCTATCAGGTAAGAATTGCCGGGCACTGCAGCAGCACCGGGCCTTGTGTTGTCTTGAGCCAGCACCGCAGGCTCTTGCATGAGTGTGCATACATGCATGCTCTTGCCTTGTGTCATACTGGTTCAAATGTGCGCAAGGGCCCACTGCTGTCTATCTCGATGCACAATGGGAGCGAGCACATGACACCATGACGGTTGAACGTGTCCGTATTTGTCATTGAATCAGCAAGTGCCACGTGACTGCTACAGTTACAGGAGCGCATCAAAGTTTGAAAGTATGGTGTGATGTGCATTCGTATGTTCGTTTGCTGCTGTCATTGAAAAGTATTGGGGGTCTCAAGATCAATGGCACATCACACCAAGGGCCTGTCATTCACTGAATTTTGGTGCACATGATGTATGACCGTTGTGAAGAGCCGATGAGTGTGAGTCACTGTGCAGCTCTGACAGTGGGAGAAGAAGCCTTGGGGCTTTCGTGATGGTAGTATGTCCTCTACAATCTGATACGGTGGGCCCTCACGTGACTCTACCCTTTGCCTCCACTGTAATGGTAACCCCCACTCATTCCGCTCTGTGTGCACACGGTGCCCGTCCTGGTGGCTGCATCATTGCAGGTGCTGCGCGCCTACTGCACCACGTGGGGGCAACATGCAGATGCCATGTGGGGAGAGCTGCTGAACCCAGCACGACGGCATCAGAGGTTCAGCCGCTTCCGTGCGCAGCAGGCCGCCACTGCCAAGATGGCAGAAAAGCTGGCCCCATTTCGGCGGCAGCACAGGCCGCCGGGATGGAAGCGTGTGCGGTCCCGCGGCCGCGAGTATCCACGGCGCAAGCGCAGGCACAGGAGATGGTGCGACACGCACAGGAGGCCCCGTCGCATCATCTTCTTCGGCGCTTGTGCGCGCTTCCCCTCCGGCGGCCGCGCCGCCATTCCCATCAAGAAATTGGTGGCGCAGCTGGCATGCCGGTGTCCGACATTGATGACGCCACAGCCATACAGTTCGTTCTCGTGCCTGGTGTGTGGGGGGGCCACGCGGGGCGGCGGCGATGACTTCGGGCACAGAAACAGGATTTGCCGAAACGAGGACTGCGCTCTCGCTCAGGCGGCGGAGGGGGGGGTTGCTGTCATCGACCGCGACACAAATGCGCGTGCCAACCTCGGCATGCGCGGCGTGTATGCCACGTGCGGCGTCGATGACATCATCCCGAGGTATGTCCCGGTGGATCAAGAAGAGGAGGAGGACACCGAAGAGGAGGAAAGCGACGAGGAGGACGATGATGAGGAGGACAACGAGGAGGAGGATGGCGAGGAGGAGGATGGCGAGGAGGGCGGCGACGGCGACGGCGACGAGGGCGGTGATGGGGGGGGGGGGGGGCGTCGATGACGGGGAGGGCGGTGGTGACGAGGAGGGGGTCGACGAAGAGGGGGATGCCATAATGGCATGAGGGGCAGTATGGAGGTCATGCAGCCGGGACGGGGGGGGGGGGGGGGGGGGGGGGGGGGGGGGCAGGCACGGGGGGTTTGTCACACGGTGTGCGGGACTGCTGCAGCAGTACACTTCACCAGTCACTCATGCAAAAGCAGCAGACACAGGGTAGAAGTAGTGTACATCCTGCATTTGTGTTTGCAGGCGGGCGGGCAGTAGCACAATGCTCTACCCCCGCCAGAATTCTGGGCTGGTGTGCCTTCGGGCCTTGGTCACCAAGGAAACTTGAGTACCAAACGGACGTCGCGTCTGCGCTGGTCAAGGGCAATCTGCTGTTCGCAGCCTGCGGCAGCATGCCCTCATAATGAGCACAATGCAGTCAATTCGATCGTCAAGCAAATCTGTACCGAGGACGCCGTGTTGGTGCATGCTGACATCTGCTGCAGGCCACACGCAGACAGAGCCTGATGCTACACAAGCAGGAGATTCTGGGGCTGGAGCAGGTGCCCAAGTGAGGACTGCACTCAGTCTAGGCTACCCCTTGCTCCAGCTCACCTCAATGTGGCAGGTGCACGAGCGCTCTCCCGTCAGCGCCGTGCACGCATCTCTGTACTCATTGTTGGCAGCACGGTGCGGCGGGCCGCCTCTTTCTCCTCATTCAGGGTGGACAATGCCCACGTGCGGTAGTCTACAACTCGCCGGACACCTCGAACACGTCCACACGCTGACCCGTGGGGTCGCGCACAAAGTCTGCCGCATTCTCTCGTCGCCAGTGCTTGCCCAGGGCAACAGCTCCACTAACTGCAAGCACTGCACCTCCCCGGGGTCGACGCCAGTCACTGCGACACCGTTCAGAGCCGTCAGGCGCATCTGGGAGTCAGTGGGACCATAGCCCCCAGGGTCAGCCCCCACCTCCCTGTGTGCTTTCTCCAGACGGAAAACTCCGTTGCCTCTCTGCAGCACAGCCTCTAGCTGCTTGTCCTTGTACCCAACCTGTGACATCACACAACACAGCCGCGGGGCAGGGGGCAGTCAGTCAGACCTTAGAGTACTGCCCAATCTTGAAAGGTGTCGACAAGACGCGCGAGGAAGCCATGTGCTGGGTCAGCTGCACTGCAGTCATGACCTGCGCAGAATTGCGGCGCTGCCAGTGCCTGCAGGTGATGCCGCACCACCCCACCTAGTTGCCGCAACAGCCGCCAGGGTCCGGAGTTTCTGGCTCGAGTGATCAACAAGGTGCTTTCCCATGATGGCAGCATGCACATGTGTTATGTTGGCCTAGTGCCCTATTGGCAGTCCAACAGACGCAATAAAGCCTGGCGGGCCCCACAGGACTCTGGTGTGATGGCTTCCACAACCGTTATATCGATGGCTCGGAGAGCTCTCTGGCCGCTTCGTCAAACACCTTGCCGCGCATGGCGATGGCCAGCGACTTACATCTTGTCAGACGCCTAACCCCCCTGCTGAAGCATACTATAGCCGGCAAATCACCTCCGAGTCCGCCACACCGTACGTGTTCAGTTGAAGCCGTATAGTTGTCCAAAATATGAGCAGTTGGCACAAGCGCTCGTGTTTTGCGCTTCTGCGAACAGTTGAAGTGAGAATTCGTCACCTTCCTCAACATAAGTATGAAGAAGTTCGACACTACTTGTTGTCCCTTTTTCCTCCTGTCGCTGAAATTGAGGTTGCTGATACTGAGCGCTGCCCCCCGTCTGTACAGATACCAAGATGTGTTGCATCGACAATACCTGATCGCACACATGTGCAGCGCTGGCGCAGCCGTGCGAATGTAACATGCGTCCATGCGCAGAACCCCTCAAATGCTTGCAGCGAAGCATCACTCAAAGCCGTGTCGACGACACGCGCTAAGAAGCCCATCATGATGCGTTTCGTCAGTGATTTGCGCAGAATCAAGTGTGCTGCCTGCACTACTAGTAGGTGATGCCGCGCCATATGGCACATTCCAGCGGGCCCAGCAGAACTCTCAGGCTGGCGTGTGTGGTGCATGCGCAATTAAAAATAGTGCATGGAGGGCTCGGCGACGCTCGCTGGCCGCTCCGTCGAGCGCCGTCACGGTGCCATGCATGGCGCACAAATCCACTGCAACGGCAGTTCAATTTTTCGGAGAGTCAACTTCAATTTTCAGCTCTCCCCCGAAAACCCCTTGGCGAACCTGGTCGCTGTTTGCGCAAAGTTGTGGTGGAAGTGGCCCGTAGGAATCCACTCTCGGCTTCCGGTGAGTGTCGCACGCGTGTCCTATCGATCTGATTGATGTGAGTTACCTCTGCGCGCGGGGCGATTAGTGCACACACACACTTTGGAGACGAGTTGAAATAGCTAGTGCGTGGATTCTCTTGTATCTTGCTTCGCTCGCTTCAGCTCAGATCTACTACAAAACAGTAGTTTCCATGGTATTCATCACGCTGGCCGGAATGACCGCAGAGAGCCTTCGTTATGTGCAAGTACTCTGGCTTGTGCCTGGGTTAAGTGCGTCAGGTCATGTTTTGATCACATTGTGGTTCAACTACCTGACTCTCGTTCCGCCCTGCTGATGCATTGCTCCGTCGTAGACCAGAAGATGTCTGATGACGTTAGGGACCATCTTGTGTTTTTCGTCAACGGCAAGCGGCAGGCAAGTTGTTCAAGCACTTGAATTTGTGTCTATCATTCGACACGACGACGATGGTGATGCACGTTTTTGGTTTTTCGATGCGCAGCACAATGATATCTCTATGTGATTTCTATTCACATGGTGCTGTTCAGGGCAGTGCGAGTTGCCTCTGCGGTGTCACTGCTCGGGAGTAGGCTGATTGTCAATCTCATGCAATTCATGTTTTCATCGCTGTTGAAGCAACCGCAATGAGGGCTACAGACGTGGCCAGTTTGCGTCTGATCCTCCTGCTCAGTCCTTGATGTTTGTGATCATGGCTATAGTTGGCGGCGAGCAGCAACTGTGACAATCTGCAGTCAATCATGCTGTGCCAGCATCATGTGGTATTCTGCATGTCACAGCGTGTGCACTGCTGTGAGTACTTACACATCTGTGGTTGCATAATCAGTTGCCTGTCAGCATGCAACTGCATCATGCACAAATTTGTGGATGATGACGAATATCACAGGTGGTGAAGGATGCACAGCCGGAGGTGACGCTTCTGTCATGGCTTCGGGCCAGTGGATTGACAGGGACAAAGCTGGGTTGCGGGGAAGGCGGATGTGGAGCTTGCACTGTCATGGTGTCCAGCTATGACCACGGTGCCAAAACCATCAGGTACTTCAATTGCGATTTGGTGCATGCGCGTTGATCAGCGCAATGCTTTAGAACTGGCCATTTCCATGCATCAGACTTAGAATGCTGCGTTACTGGACAGGTTGTGAAATCACTAGAAGTGGGATGTGACCTGGCCCGATGTCGTCACGTTTTGCGAGTTCGCCAGCTGCCATCGTGTACAGTTGCCAGCAAGGGCACACCTCACTAGTATGTTCAGCAGCATGTGGCCAGGTACGGGGTGTATGGCAGTATGCTATAGTGGTGCCATCTTGTTTACTGTGTATTCAAAAGCAGAGCGCACCACTTTGCTGCATGAGTTGTCATTGCTCCTTTTTTTGGGGGTGCTGAAGCTTGGCATATTGAGCGTGTTTCAGCTAGATTGTCGAGCTGCATGTTATACAATACAACAATTGCTGAGTGTCGACAGCACCTACATTGTTTTCTTTCATAAGCAAAGAGTTATCTGCTGCGCTATCACTGCTTTTGAAATCTGAGTAGAAGTATGCAAATCTGCCGGATTATTACACTGCAATACCATCGCACCAGCATAGCTTGGCGAGTGTTACCAGCACCCATGTAGTGATTTTCACTATGGCGGTACGTCGTCCGCCTGCTATTACGCCTTGAACTTCGAAAAGCATGCACCACGTGCAATGTGGTTCAGGTGCATGTAGCTGATTGAAATGCTTCCGAAACTTTGGTGCTGCTGTTTGGTCGACTGCGCAGGCACGCTGCTGTGAATGCGTGCCTGGCTCCTATCTGCTCTGTTGACACATGCCACGTCACCACTGTGGAGGGAGTGGGGACACTGCGCAAGGGCCTGCACCCTGTGCAACAACGCATTGCTGCGCTGCACGGCAGCCAGTGCGGCTTCTGCACTCCTGGCATTGTCATGGCTTTATATGCGTTGCTGCGCAGCAAGGTGGGCTTGTGTCACATGCTTATGCTATGCACTCACTACTCTCATATCTTGCGCAGCACGCACACGATGATTCATGTTGCAACTGCTTTATATCATAATAAGTTCGAAGTTAGTTTTGTTTGCGGAGTTCAGCTTTGACAACGTGATACTATTTCACACTGCCTGTTCAAGCAGCCGAGCATGGCATGAGCACCCAGCACTGCTTTGTTTAGAGAGCTGCTGGTGTTCAGAGAGCTGATGGGTGATACAGAGTGCACTGCAATTGGTAGTTCATTTTCTTATCTGAGCACACTTCACTGCTTGTTGCAGAGGTGCAGTGCACCACATTGAGCGCTACAGTGCATGTTGTTGAGGTTTCACCTCTCAAGTGAACAGTATCTGACTGCAAGTGCATACTCAAATTGGCCTGGCAGCAGAATATACTCCAGCCATTCAACTGGTATCGAGTCAAGTATTGTTGATCTGTGAAAACCCGCGTTATCACATGGTGTTGTCTGCAGCCAACTGCAACAGTGGCTGACATAGAGGAGAGCATGGACGGCAATCTTTGCCGTTGCACTGGCTACCGGCCCATTTTGGATGCCGCCAAGTCTCTGGCCAGCGATGCCAGGGCACCGCAGGGATGCTGCAGGTATGCAATGGCAGCATTTTGTATGCGTGTGAGTGAACGTCAAGTGATGTCATCAGCAAAACTGTGCATGATTACTGTTGTCACGAAGTGGCTGTGGGCGAATACCCTTCCTGACTGAGCTCACTAGATCAGTCACTGGGTGCTGTCAATCTTGATGCACTCAACATGCATTCACTTCGCCATTTCATTGAGTCAATTGCGATGTGCCCTTGACTGAACATCCATGTTGCTTACATTAGGGAGTGCGAAGTAGTATGCTACTCAAACATACCTAATAGCCAGGAAAGTCGGAGCTTCATTGCTCATGATACCATTGCTCATGTTTGCATATGCTTTTGTTGCCTACTTCCCTTGCACAGAGTTTGATTAAGCTGTGGATGACATTTGGTACATTCTACATGTACTTGAATCACATGCATTCCCATTGAACCAACAAAATTCACTGAGCGCTTTTCAACATGAATCATTGTTTATCCATGGTCTTACCTCTCCAGTTTGCCTACGATGCGTTTCGAGTTGTGATTCATGTCATGAATACTCGTATGGAACACCTCTGCCACATGTGCGTAGCTGCCTGCCACCTTCGTTCGTTTGTGCGAACACTTTCTTTTTGACCATTGAAGGTGATACCGAGGCACCCAACGCCCAGTTATCGCTGCGCAGAGAGTACTGCCCCATATCGCATTATCTACTAATGCAGATCAATGCGCCCAAGCGGTACTGTTGCATGTCATGTAGTGACGATGCTTGACTTTCGTACCATGCATTTGGAATAAGCTTTGCTGCTTTTGAAGGGCATTGGCATTGGTGGCAATACCACATAGTTTGTAGAAGTTCGGAACAGTCTGGTGCCTTAGCTGTAACCACTGCTGGCATCACTTCACTTTTTTTAGATTGCCCTCATGTTTCTGTGGCCATGTGCATTTGTTATGCTGAGTACCTAGCAATTTGAAGTATGCTGACAACATTCAAATGCTGGTGCATCCGCCGTTTCAGGGGCAGTGCAGGTGGTGGCTGTCCGTGCATGGCGGCCAAGGCAGGTGATGATGAAGAGGTCAGTGCAGTCAGAGCTGAGAGGGTTGGAACTGTTGGCTTGCTTGGCGTATGTGTGTGTCGCCCTTTAAGGCATGATCGCGTCACGCCTGTTGGTGTATAATTTATGGCCATGGCAACTTTGCGCAGTTGTCAGCTTGGCCCGCTCCATAATTTACACCACGTCCTGTGTTTGCACAATTGGCCCACCACATGTCTGCAATTTCATGTCCTGGGACAGCTCTGCCGGTTGTGCTTCATATGCCTACTCCAGCGCTGATACAGTGCCTTGTATAGTAAGGCACACAGCTTGCTGTTCGTTGCAGCATTTGTAGCTCGGCTTATCACATGCAGTGATGATTGATCTTGAGGGCTGCATTTATGTGAGCACAAGCGGCAGGCGCGCATGAGTAGTCGTGTCACCATGCCTCTGGTGGTGTGCCCTTGTACATGCAGGACCTGCCTGCAATGGCCAAGTTGCCTATGGCGGCAGCTGCAGCACTCACTGGCAACAGCAAGGTACAGTCACCCATATCCATCTGTCTTGGACAGCAAGCGAGCACTTTCATGTTGCTGATACATGTGTAATGCGAGGCAGTGTGGAAGACACAGTGCAACTTACATGTACGCAGTGCAACATCTATTGGATGACAGACAGCACAAATAGGTTATGGACGTCGGTATTGTGATGCTCGTGGTTTTGACTGATCATGTGCTGGTTTCTTTCAGGGCTGACATTTCAGCCCATTGCCTACTTCCAGCTTGTCGGTGTGCATGATGCAGAATTTCGCTGTGCTCCACTGGTAGAAGCAGCTGCAATTCAACATTCATGTGTAATTGCTGGTCAACGCACATGTAGCTCTGTTGTCGCACACAAGAGGGGCTTCGTTTGTGGCGAGGCAGCTACAATATACTTACCGTTGCGCTGCCCTCGATTGCAGACCATCAAGGAGTGCACCACCACGAGGGTGAACGACCCTCGCTACAGCGTGGCCTACAGTGACTCTGCTGAGCCTATCTTCCCTCCAGCTCTCATGCTCAGCCCTCCTCCCGCTCTGGCGATTGAGGGTGTGAAGGTCGCTTGGCACGCCCCCACCACCATGGCTGCGTTGCTGTTGCTCAAGGCAAAGCATCCGGTGCGTCACGTGCGGTGCTTGATGCACAAGGACTCATGTGGCATATGTTCATTGGTGCACTATTGCTGCGCGAATGCAGCTTCTCTGGTTGCTGTGTGAGGTGTGTTGCACACCTACTTCCATCCGTCTGCAAGATTGGTGATGCAGACATCACTTAGCCATGTGTACGCTTGCCATGTAATGTAATGTAATCCACTGATATTTATTCCGTTTCATACTTCTATGAGATAGTGGGCATGGTCACTCATGTGCGACTTAAAGAGAGCGGCTTTTTATGCCTGCTTAGGGTGCACGCACATGCATCTTTTGTGTGTGTGTGTCATGATGTTGTTGTGTGTCTTGCGTTGAAGATATTCCAAAGGTGCTTTGCGTTTTTAAAGTGTGTATCAGGTGCCGTAACAAACTGAATTACACTTCATCCGTGTTTAATTCTCACAGGAGAGCAAGCTAGTGGTGGGCAACACAGAGGTCGGCATAGAGACCAAGTTCAAGAACCTGCTATACCCAGTCATCATTGCGCCGACCCGCGTACCTGAGATGGTGCAAGTTGTGGAGGCTGGCGACGGTTCAGGGATTGTTATCGGCGGAGCAGCAACACTGGCGACCATGGAACATTTGTGAGTCAAATGCTTCACTGGCGCTGTCTACCTGATGCAAAAGTGCAGTCTGCAAGAGTGTAACCTTGTTCGATAGCTTCTCTGAGCCCCTCCTTTGCTCAGGTCTACATCACTGTTTCTTTGTTAGATCTCAAAACAAAATTATTGCGCTCTTGTCGCCATAGATTCAGTGACAGTTTGTGGAACCTTGGCTACAAGGCAAGGCAACCGTTCACAACCTATGCATATGCCTTATGATGTGGGCGCATAAAAGCAGTGGCACATGATCTGCATTAAACCTCATCCATGCCTTGGCTCAAGTACCTCACATCATGTACACTGGTAAATCAATACTTCTTCATTTACATGTGTGCTGGCGGTTGTTTACTGCATTTTTTTCTGTGGCCTGTATGTTCTTGCTTGCAGCTTTGTCCCTAGGCAGGGAGCAGCATGTTTTGATTCAAATGCGTCGTCACAAGCATGAACACTGGCTAACGTGCCGCAATGGTGGATTGACACATCCTGTGCTGTCACCTGTACACTGCATCCTGCAGCTTCAACACACAGATACAGAGCAAGCCAGCACACACCACACGTGGGCTCATGGCGTGCACGCAGATGCTGCGCTGGTTTGCCAGCAATCAGATCCGCAATGTGGCTGCGCTTGCAGGTCAGTGAGCTGTAATTTTTTCAATGCTACATACTGCTTGTCAACATTTCTGGGCTCAAATTACACTCAAAAGTAGTTGGTCGATGGACGTCCAGATGCCAACAGCAGCCAAGTGAACATTGCGCAGGATATCGCTGTAGCACAAACTTGCTATGTTTGTCGTCAAAGCGTGGGTACACACATTGCTTAATGATGGAAGCACATGTGCATCATCGTATTGCATCCTTATGAATTCTCAGACTACGTGTTTTCATGATTTATTCGCCACCGGGCCCTTCGGACACTGAACTTGTTAGCATGTGCTCTGTGTTATATTTAGGTTTCACTAGAGTACCAGGTATCCACTACATGCAGAATGCGGGTGTGCAGGTGACTGTAATCTTACTGCTCAGTAGGCTTTGAATGCATGGCATCAGTTGTATTTCGATCACGTGTAGCCTAGAAGACCAAGCATAATTTACAGTCA
Source organism: Tribonema minus (assembly GCA_017506865.1). Classification (NCBI taxonomy): domain Eukaryota; class Xanthophyceae; order Tribonematales; family Tribonemataceae; genus Tribonema; species Tribonema minus. The sequence goes on along the minus strand of JAFCMP010000528.1, from coordinate 101,332 downwards.
ACCACAAAAAACTCAAAAGCAAGTCGTCATGCACTCCAGGCGCGTGCCGATCTATTAGTCCAGTCCACTCAACGGTGATTGGCGTTACAAAAACGCGCTTTTGTATAGTTATTCCTAGTGGTGTTGGACATGCATCGCCTCAACGCAACAAAAATCAAGCTCATTAAACTGATGACCGCAGACGGGTCTATCCATGCGCAAAGTCTGAAATTATAGCTTGAGGTCTATGACATTATACGCTGATGCATGGACGCATTGCGCAACCGCACAGGCATGGCACCACTAATGTTTTGTGACCATGACTGCGCGTGCATCACTGCTCTGCAGGCAACCTTGCCACCGCCAGTCCCATCAGCGACATGAACCCAATGCTCTCCTCATTGGGAGCTACACTCACACTGGCATCAGAGTCTGGCCGGCGCGAGGTAAAGGTCGCAGACTTTTTCCTGGGCTATCGCAAGGTCGACATGCGGCCGGAGGAGATCATCGCCTCTATACACGTCCCATACACCAAGGAGTTTGAGTTTGTTGGGTAAGTTATGGCTTGCTTGAACCCAGTAACAGTGACTAGGGCATGAAGTTGCTTCATGGGGCAGCCGCTGCCACTTTCGGTGCTTTGTTTCCCACTCAGAGTACCTTGAAGTATATGCTGTGGTCGTAGCAGGAGGAGTCTGGCAGTTTGATTGTACCCCAATGAGTCGTGGTCGGCCATATATTGTTGCGTGCCTGAGATGGCCTGTTTTGTTGCATCTGCTTGGCTGGTTTTGGCGCAATGGACTTGTGACATAACACAACAGGCGTATGTGTCATCTCATGTTGAACTTTTAACGTTATGGAGAAGGGCAAGATTTCTCAGTGACAGAAAAGATTCTAAGAGCGAACAGTACAGCATGGGCAAGTCCATCCAGAGGGTGCTTACTGCTATGTTTTATCCTGAATGTGCACGCATAGCAATGTGGCTGATCACGATGTTGCTGTGAGTGTGTCATGCACAAGGCGTAATATACCTGTGTTCCGGGGCGGCTTTTCGCCATGTATTTCAAAAGTTTCTCATGCTGGGCATGGACATGCAGCGCAGCTCATCGCTTCCGTTGTGTGAATGCCGTGTTCCGTGTTTGTGGCAGTGCATACAAGCAGGCCAGGCGCAGGGAGGACGATATCAGCATCGTCACTTGCGGCATGCGCCTCAACCTGCAGCCTTCAGCAGGTGCAGACCGCGCATGTTGTAATACCGTCATGTCGCTATTTAAGCCGGCCGGACACCTAATCAAAGTGATATTTGGCCCCAACACTATTTAGGCCTGGGTAATACATTCGCTGGATTCACTATAAGCCGACCCCCCAGTTGGTGTGCGTATAGCTGCACAAGTTGGTGCGTGTAGCTGCCTGCACGCTGAACTGAAGTTGCTGTTGCTGCCTGCACGAGAGGCTCAGGGTGGCCTCTTGAAGATATCTGTGATGCAACGCTGCGCTCCAACATCTGCAGCCCACTTCTGAGCCTGTTTCAGCTTCGTGTGCGGAGGCGCCGAAGAAACATGCAAAACTCAACGACAACTTGAACTAAAACGCCGGTTATGTACCGCGCCGCAACAGCCCGTCGTGTGGGCCTGTTGTATGGCCTGTGAGGGTGTCTTATAAAGGTCAACTCGATATAAGCCAGGGGATACAAAGGCTCGATTTGCTTGTCCGACGTATACAAATGCCTGTTTTGATTGGGTGACCGGCCCGGCGGCTTAAATAGCGACATGACGGTACTTGTAACCCCACAGCAGTTTGAGCAGTCAATTATGCAAAGTCACAACGGCAGCCCTGCATACATATTGTCTTCTTACCTTTCCTTAGCATTCTGGTGAGGATTGGGCTTCTGTCATAGGGGTCGTGACTGGTCAGCCCTTTGACTGACTTCTGATACATTGCGACGCGTGACAAAAATTGCTGGGATTTGCGCTCGTTGGTCGTTTTCAAGCAGTACAGGCTGCCATGTCTTGAAGGCATGCACGATATGCTTGAATGTGCCTTCTCTGCTCTGCCCGATTTCTACATCCATTGAATGAAGTGACAAGGGATGGTTAGCCTGTATGTTCTTTCCTATTGCCTTCTTATCTTTCTCTCATCCTATGATCACAGACGGCTGGCTGGTGGCAGGGGCTGACCTAGTTTTTGGCGGCATGGCACCTACAACAGTCACCGCCAAGAAGACAAACGCCTACCTGCAGGGCAAGCTCTGGTGTGAGGAGACGCTGGATGGCGCATTCACTACACTTGCAGAGGTAGAAGCTTGCATAAGTCCCCTCACCATTAAGTGTCATTACACGTACTGCGCTGACGGGCAGATTGGTCTGTGTTTTGCACAAGTATATGAGGAGCATGATTTCCTACATAGCTCAAACATCAGGGCGCGCTTACTGTGAGCGTGCTCAAGCAGCTGTGTGAAAAGTATTCTATTTGAAGTACTTCAGAAGTATGCAATATGAAGAATGTACTGATGCACATCATCACAGCACATGTAAACGCAGCATATGTAGTGGTGGCGCATGGCGTGAATCTATTGTAGAGCAAAAGCTTATCCACCCCAGTTTATGCCCTGCTTATATCAAGCCAAGCTGATGAAGTGTGGCTCCTTAGTGTATATGTTACAAAGTAGATGTCATACACAATATCGAAGCCACTGTTTGGTATAGGTGTGCCGCATTGTTGCTACATGGCCAATTGTTGAATGCATGATCTTTTCAGTGGCCCTGGCGCATCTGCTATTCATACACCCTTTTGATGTTGCTCTTGCTTGCAGGACATGCCTTTGCCAAAGGAGGTGCCAGGCGGACAGAGCGAATTCAGGCAGGCGCTGCCGCCCTCCTTCCTGTTCAAGGTCAGATGCAACGCTTGTAAACCCCTCGCTATTGTGCTCAGGGTGCAGCATCTTTGCAAGAAGACACTGGGTATTGCTTTGGCGAAATGTGAAATCTGTCAACGCACAATGAGCCCAGGCTCATCATTTGTGCTGCTTGTCGAAACAAGTTGGGAGATGGCATCACAGCAGGACTCAAGCCGGTGATCGTTCATGCTTACTTGTTTGATGAGCATGATGTTGCTGTTACCCTGGCACAGCAATTTTGTTTCTGTGCCGTTCACGATTTCTGCAGTGGTCAATCAATGCCGTTGTGCCCTCTCTCGCTTTCCTTTGCAGTTTTTCGTGCAGACGTCAATTGACTTGGATTCCCTGGTCGCGCAAGAGGAGAATGCTGGCAGAGGCCTGCCTGCTGCGCCTGTGGTTGATGCTGCGACGCGGTCCGCTGCACGGACGTTTGTCAATGAGCCCAAACCTCCAAGCTCTGGCAGGTGCGCTGCTGGTATAGAAACTTTCAGTACACTTCAGACCATCCGCCAGCAGCTTTGAGGTGTGTGCAATACTGGTCCATTTCTGTGATGACACAATGTTATCGGTGTGCAGGATGGAAGTCACTTGCACCCAAACAGTGCATCATGAGCAAAACATGCACAATCAATGTGCACGTTTGCTTCAACAGCTGCAGGTGACCAAGTAGAAGTGTCTCGGTGGTGAGCACACTGTGGTAGGTTACCTCACAGGAGGAACAGACAACAGCAGGGAGCATCCCGAAGTTTCATACGTTGAGGCACACATTCACACTTTGCCCCTATGTCATGCTTTGCTTCCATGATGTGCCGTCTGCTGACCTGCGGTCGCCTGCCTGCATTGCGTGCAGGCAAGAATACACGCTGGAGCAAGGCGGCATGCAGCTGGCCAGGCCAGTGCCGCATGTGCCTGACAACGAGGCAGCAGGTGAATGATTGTCGTGTGCGCTCAGGTGTTGAGTGTTGTACAGGTACCGAGATGCATTGTAGTGCACTTGCTGTGGTGGCTGTGCACATGGGCCGCCATTGCATGACCTGCATGCTGCAATGCCTGTCAGAGCGCAAGCAGCATGTGCATGTGCCCGCTAAAAAAGCAAAACGGCTCATTGTCCGGATGATATCTTTGATTTGTTGTCCTGTTGACATCTCTGGTTTGTTGTACAGGCATTGCAACTCTCGGGTGAGGGATGTTGTAAGTGGCTGCGAGCTCTGGTGTTGGTCGCGGAGCCATCCTGTATGAAGTTGTGGTTGTTTGATTTAGCAAGTGGCTGAGATTAACAACTGCATTGCTGCTGCCTGGCTGATGTGTGTCGTGTTGTGTTCTGTTCAGTCCGTGCCCCTGTGGGCCAGCCCATCATGCACAAGAGCGCTCCTCAGCAGGTGAGTGCTTCGCAGTGGCGGTCATGGCGTCGCCTGTGGCATTTGTGCTTCATGAGTCTGTCTCAGTATTTCCATGCCTACTTGTTTGTAAGTGCTTGGGCCTGGCGCTCTCACGTAGTCCACAGATTGTTGACCCAGTCACTTGTAAAAGGCAACACAGATGATGCAGAAGCTGCTGTGCCAGTTATCTCTCAGTCACCACATCACCAATGTGCATCATGGCACAGTTAAGTTTGTTGGTCTACAGTGAGGCTTTCTGGATCAGCCATGTGGCACAATGTTTCGGTCTGCCCTGTTGCCTTCCTGCTCATAAACAGCTCGGTTCAGCAGTTATCGCCTGTGTCATCAGCAGTGTAACGGTTATGATCCTGCACGTCGATGTTGTGGGATCCCTCCATGGCAGATCAAAGGCGCTTGCCAGATGCAGGATCTCAAGTCTGGTCTCAAGTCTGTTCGTATGCGCTATCGTCTCTTGCCATGTGGCAGGTCACCGGGGAAGCTGTGTACACGGACGACATACCAGCCCCAGCAGGCACTCTGCAGGCAGCACTGGTCCTCAGCACCCGCCCGCACGCAAAGCTTCTGTCCGTCAATGCTTCAGCAGCATTGGAGATACCGGGAGTGGTGGACTACATCTGTGCCAAGTCAGTCATTTGCCATTGCACATTTGTCGGTCGAAGTTGTCATCACTTCTTGATGACAGTACATGTCAGGTCGCGTGCTGCTATGTTAGTTATGCCACATTTTTGTGCGAGCAAGCCTTGTGCTCATCAGGTCACATCAGTCGTACTTTGTGATAGGCAAATACTTCAGGGCGCGAGCCAACAAACGTTGTGGCGCGCACAAATCTGCACTAGGGTTGCATCTGCATTTGCAAATATCAGCTTGCTGTTTTTTGCAGTTTTGCAATCTGTTGTGATCTCCACCATCCAGCGCACTGCTTGCTTTGGCAGCATGGTATGAACGTCCACGAATAAGCGCACGAAACGGTTCAGTTGCCTGTTTCCACTGGGAACACCCAGCACGCTGCGAGCTCATTTTGACGGTGGCTCGTCATGCGTGTAGTCACTTTGATGTTGCTGAACAGGGTGCGCTGACCACTTTCAGCGTGTTGGCGCTTAGCATTTGTCGCCTTGCAGTCTCAAGCCGCGATTATGTTTGAATGCAGAACTTTCTGTCCTTCTTGTGAGTAAGATTTGTACGTAAAAGTTTGAAGTTTGCTGTATCGGACATCTAGAGGTACTATTGATTGCACTTTGGCATGGTGGCAACACCGTATTTGGCAAGGCAGTACATACTCATATTCATTGCTGCTGTCTGCAAGGCACGACGTTGCTTTCGTGTGCTTCTAATTTTATGCACTCACAGCAGACTACCGACAATCCTCAACTGCCTGTGGGTGACATGCAGGCATGTGACTGGTGACAACAACATCGGGCCAGTGGTGAAGGACGAGGAGTGCTTTGCCACGGATGAAGTGCACTGTGTGGGGCAAGTGATTGGGATTGTGCTGGCTGAAACTGAGGCCCTCGCGCAGGAAGCAGCCAAGATGGTCAAGGTACCTTTTTTTTGCAATCTACTTGTCATATGTGGTTCTCACAAGCATCTACTTCTGCAGTATGTGATTTGCACTGGTGCACAAGTCTTAAATTTGCTGATACCACTGACACAACATCACACAAGATGTCAACTATTTTGTCCTTCCAGTGGCATGTGTATGTTCGCTGTGGCGAACGTGACAACTCGTCATTGCATTGTCGTCATGCATTGGTGCCACTCACCATAACGCCCCTCCACTGTGCAAAAGCTGAAGACACACATACAAAAAAGAGTGGCGGCATCTCTCTCATAGATTAGTGATGTCCACATTGTCCATTCCATGCCAGGTGGAATATGAAGACCTGCCCGCTATCATCACCATAGAGGATGCTATTGCAGCCAAGAGCTTCTTTGCAGAGGACCATGTCATCCTGGACGGCAACCCAGATGACGCCCTGCGCGCATGCGATGTGGTGGTTGAGGGAGAGATGCGGATTGGCGGACAGGAGCACTTCTACCTGGAAACCAACGCCACCCTTGCTGTGCCTGGAGAGGTCAGTTCAGTGAGATTGCGTCGTGTTCTTTAATGCTTTTCGAAGCTACCTGCAATGACATTTGTTTGCATCCGCATGCATTTGGGTTGTCAAGCTTGCGTGGGGGCATTTGCAACATGTTGAATGTCGGTCGGAAGTGGCTCAGCATCATCTTCTTGCAAGCCGCGCTGTGTAAAGGCTCTCGTAATACATGGCAGTGATATGAGGTTCAGATGACCACGGTGACATGGACTTCGACCGGGATGTTGCGCTCATGATATCCTGAATGCAGCCAAGCAGGGGGGTGCATCGTGTACCGATTCTAGTTTAACATTTGCCAGAAAAATCACTTATGCACGGTACACTGTTCTGCTTGCTTGTGTGGTGTATTCTACCAAGCAGAACGGGGCCATGGAGATCTTTGCCTCCACGCAGAACCCCACAAAGACCCAGACATTTGCTGCCCATGTGTGCGGCGTGCCTGCCAACAACGTGGTCTGCCGAATGAAGCGCATGGGCGGTGGTTTTGGTGGAAAGGAGACGCGCAGGTATGAGCTCGCTTCAAATGCAAGAGGCACAACTTTACATGCATATAAATGTGTACATTAGGTACACGATTTGTGTGGCTGCTCTGGTCGCAGTTTGTATGCAGTCAACGTCCTTGAGTAACAGAGCAAATCTTCCCTGTCACATATTCATTGTGGAATGTGGTGCCCTGTTACAACCCTTGTTGTCTTTGTCGTTCTTGTCTCACCTGCCTGATAATGATGAGATGCACTCAGGCTCGTTGTATACTTTTTGAAGTCGTGTCTGTTGAGGCTCCTGCCCTATATCGAGTATATGCAGACGCCCATTCATGATGGAACCCTTGTCTTACAGTCTTTGACGGTCTTCTTTCTTTCTGCAGTGTATTCATAAGCTGCGCAGCGGCACTGGCGGCGCATGTCACTGGCAGGCCGGTAAACATCATGCTTGACAGGGATGTGGACATGCAGACCACTGGCCAGAGGCACGCCTTCACTGCGAAGTACAAGGTGGGTAATGTGCCTTCCCCAGCCGTAGAAGGTGCTGAACAAGCAGCGTCACCTGCACAGTTCTAGCTTCACGCGTGTAATACTTTTCTTGTACAGCTTTTGCGGCAGAAGTGATTCACGTGCGGATTCAACAGATTCAACAGACTCAGTGTGATAGAAGTTGGCTGCTGTTTTACTGGCATCTTTTTCTTTGTGTCCCTGCAGCGCAAATAATGTCGTTTGAGTCACTTGCTGCATACGACATGTCCCTTTTATGTTTGCATCTTGGTACCCCACCTGTCACAAGACCATCGAGATGGCACGTTTTGAGAGGTGTTGTTGTGCCCGTTTTGGTAACGAGCTCTTTGTACTCCAGCCTATCTTGACTGCAACTGATTGAGTGCAGGTTGTCCATGTACACGCACGCTGCAATCGTGCTATATAGCATAATTCACCCCTGAAGTCTGGACTCCACACTCCCTGTTGCAGATCACCAAACATGAAGTCATTGACTGCTTCTAGATGCCAGCCATGTCCTCCTTCAGGTTTGACTTACCAGTATCATGATTGTCCAATCATGTTCATTTCAAACCCTCAGGCGGGCGCCAGCAAGGAGGGCAAGCTTGAGGCCCTCATTGTGGACATTTACAACAATGCCGGCTGCTCACTGGATTTGTCAGCCAGTGTGATGGACAGGGCTCTGTTTCATCTTGATGGTGTCTACAAGTGGAGCCACGTGCGTGTGCGTGGACATGTGGCACGTACCAATCAGCCAAGCCATACTGCCTACCGCGGCTTCGGTGCCCCCCAGGTTCGTGTTCACTATGATCAGGTTTCATAGGGGATATATTATGTGGATGACTTGAGCATTGTGATTTTTCATATCTCGAGGCGCCTACTGTGTATGTAGTGGATGGAGAGCTTGGAGCACCCCTATGTTAGTCAAATTTTGCGGCATTGCACAAGAGACACTGTGAGCAAATTGCAGTGATGCAGCATTTGCTGCAACGCTTCATGCAATCTGTGAAAGGGTTTCAGCACAGGTTTATGTGACGCAGATGCGTCATTGTCCAAAAGTTCCTAATTTTGCAGTTGACGACCAGAATCCAGCCGGTGATGCTGTTGTTTCCTCTGTGTCCAAGCAGCTGAATAGTTCAAACTCATTAGAGCAGAGCCAGGAAAGTATTGGCGAGACATCACACGATAAGTTGCTCGATGTTTGCTGACGTGTGTCTCAATCTGTGCTGCATGTCTGTCTTCAGGGCATGATGGTGGTGGAGACCATAGTGGACCGCCTTGCTGCACAGCTCAAGATCTCGCCAACTACAATGAGGGAGAAGAACATGTACCTGGAGGGAGACAGGACTCATTATGGCCAGCTCATTGAAAGGTGGAATGTGCCTGCTGCATGGGAGGACATGAAACGCACGGCTGAGGTGGGTACTTGACCACTATTTGTAACACTGGCTGCCATTATGTGCAAGTTCAATGCCACCATGAGCAGGTTTGAAGCACGCATACATGCAGGCCTCACGGCGCAAATATGCAGCAGCTGCCATGGCACCAAGCACAAAACAATAGCATTGCATTACATGGCTTCATCGCCTGGTTCTGTTGGTGCCTTGCACACGCACTTGTTATGATATCCTGAACAAACCATGATTTGGCAGCCAAATACCTTGAAGTATGTGCCTCATCACGCTCAGCATGTTGGCTTTGCTCTGTTTTGTGCAGATCGAGCGGCGTCAGAAGGAGATCTCGCAGTTTAACGCTGCCAACAGGTGAGAACTTGTGGCACTGAGGTGTTCAACAGGCATGAACATCCCATCATCAGCGCAGTGTCTCCGCTTTCTGGTTTGAGCTACAATATTGGTCAGCTATTATGTAGTTCTTTTGAAAAATGCAGCAGTGCCAAGTGGTATACAAGTAAAGAAAGGTGCGCCGCTTGAGTTGGCACATGATTCCACTTCAGTACACCGCACATCGACACAAAATGCCTGACAGCACGCAGCCGCTTCGTACGTGCTATTCGTAGATGCAAGTCAAAGGTCATCAATACAATCAATGGCTGTGGACTCAGTCAGGCTTGAACTAACAGGATTGCTTCGATGTGATGCTGTTGCTCAATTTCAGGTACCGCAAGCGCGGGCTGTACCTGATGCCCACCAAGTTTGGCATCAGCTTTACAGTCAAGTTCATGAACCAGGGCGGCGCTCTGGTGCATGTCTACACCGATGGAACGGTGTTGGTGTCCCATGGTGGCACTGAGATGGGACAGGGTCTGCACACCAAGGCAAGCGGTAGTACTGTAGAGTGCGCTGGTGTGTATATATATGATGGGGTTGATATTGTCTTCAATTGTAAATCGCGATGGTGCAGCAACACAATGCCTTCAATGATCGCATGCAGCGGACAAAGGGCGAGCATTGCATCTGAACGCCTGGTACATTAGATGATGTCTTGTCATGGTGACTCGGCAACAAGTTGTGTTATTTCTCAGGAAATACCAGTGCCCGCAAAATGTAGCAAACGCAGCACCACATGATCAACCACATGTCAGCGTGTTCTTCAGGGCTCGTGAGTGTTGTCAATGAGCTGTTTGCAGCACATGCACATCGCGTGTTGCTAGCAGTGGACAAACATGACACTGGACTCCAAGCATCAGCCACTGAATGCAAGTCCTGCATAGAGACACTTGTTTTGCTGACTTCATCACCTCCCGTGACGTATGTGCTTCAACAGGTCATCCAGACGTGTGCGCGTGCTTTTGGCATCAGCGATGAGTGGGTGCATGTTGCAGAGACTGCAACTGACAGAGTGCCCAACGCGAGCCCTACTGCTGCCAGCATGAGCACAGATCTGTACTGCATGGCGGCACTTGACGCCTGCGAGCAAATCAAGGAGCGCCTCAAGCCTGTCGCTGAGAAGCTGCCAGGTAAATTCTTGTGTTGTGCACCTGTTGTTATGGCACTGCCAGGGATTTCGAGGTCTACGATGATTGCAATGGGTTATACTGAAGGGATCAATCATGCTTGCCAGTGCATGACCAAACCAGAAGAACAACACATTGTGGGGGATGACATTTCATACAGATGTCGGCACGTCATGTATGATTCCACTGCATTTTTTGCAATGACCATGTGCCCTGAGGGAGTTTAATTGCATGCATTGGGTTGCACAATGTCATGAGGGTCGCAATTCACACCTGCCAGGTGTGCTGACCGCACACGGTTGATCTGCACATTGCACTTAGACGTAGTACGTTGCCTGGTGCAACTCGTTGCATGTGGCTGATGATGACAATGGCTGTCAACTGTGCATTGCTGCAGGTGCCGACTTCAAGACCATAGTGCAAGCTGGGTTCTTTCAGCGCGTCAATTTGAGTGCACAGGGCTTCTATGTTGTGCCATCAGACCGCTGCGGCTATGACTTCAATGTGCCAGGCGACGACAACAGGGCTCGCGGTCAGGTAATGATTGCTGCTTTCACCGATATTAAGATATTTGCAGTGTAGAATGTAAACCTGTGTGTGCTACCACAAGATGGTGTTTTCCCATTTTGTAAGCTCGGCGACGCATTCTACACGTCATCGCTGCTGCGATATATTCTTACACGAGTTGCTGGATGCATCTACTTCTCGCGCCTGAAAGTGTACATCGTCACGATCTGACATTTCAGATCACGCCATGTTGTTTTACCTCTGCAGCCCTTCAACTACTACACCCAGGGTGTCGCCGCCAGCGAGGTTGAGGTAGACACGTTGACTGGCGATGCACGTGTCCTAAGGGCAGACATTACCATGGATGTCGGCAACAGCATCAACCCAGCCATCGACATTGGGCAGATTGAAGGGGCCTTTGTGCAGGGCTATGGGTGGTGCACGATGGAGGAGGTCAGTGTGCACATTGGGCCTAGGTTGCTGTGTTGATTTGCTGCTTGTGGTGTTGATGCGTTTGGACGAGCACGTTAGAGTGTGGCTACCATGGCTTGAAGGTGCTGTGGCAAAGTATTTGCAAACGCACAATAGCTTGCAAGATGCCAATGCTGATGCTGCTGTGTTTACGAACGTTGTATGGTTAACTTTTGGCACCGAACTTGAGGCAGTTGTCCGGAGTGTATTCTGACTGTAAGTGCTTGCTCGGCAGTTGGAGCCGTCATTCAGTTCTGTTGCCTTGAATTCAGATGCAAGCACTTTCAATGCTAAATAAGGTCCAAACCTCCTCCGTTGCCTACATAGCTACACTGCGCATAGGTTGTAACTTGTTGAGACAAGTTCAGCATTCCCAATCAACCTTGTAGGCCTGGTCACTGGTCAGGCCCTTGCGCTGACAACACCCAGTTTGTCTCGGTTATAAACTGATGAGATCAGGCATCGCGTAAAGCGGAGCTGTATGAGTCTTTGACCTTTGTTTGCTCCGGACTATTTAGAGCCAATTGGTCCTCAGCCATGAGGCAGTGAATTTCCATTCAGAAACCTAAAGCGCTAATGTGCTATGTTGTTCTTTCTCCCCAAGCGTCTCCTCAAGCAAATAGGCACGCCCTTTCATGTTTATTATCATAGTTTTCTTATGCACGTACTTGCGCATTGCAGCTCATCTGGGGAGATGCCGACCACAAGTGGGTCAGGCCTGGTCAGCTCTTCACCAAGGGCCCTGGCGCTTACAAGATCCCTTCATTCAACGATGTGCCTGGTGACATGAGGGTCAAGCTGATGCACAGTGTCAACAACCCATTTGCGGTGCACTCCAGCAAGGTCAGTGCACAAGCCCGCAAAAGTGGGGTCGAGCACATGCAGTCTGTGCAGCATGGTTGCAGATCAGGCAATGACCAATAGGTCAACATGGGTTCAAGAGTACCACAAGTCCACAAACGCGAAGTCTCTGTTGCCCACCTTCGTTCTTAAACACATGTCTAGGCATGCCTTGTAAGGCTGGTGAAGAGGAGTCATGCTCATCTTGTTCAGGTAGCATGGCAGGTGTCCCTTGCACTGTTGCAGAAGGGTGGAAAAAGTACAAAAAGCCAGGAGTGCTGCATGTCGGATCTCCACATGCAGGTATTTTTGCTATTCGACCATTAGCAATTGTTTTGCCAGTTCTGAAAGTGTGGCGACTACTCAAACCGCCGCATCATTCCTAACGTACAGTCTTTGTTTGCACTTGCATGTGTTGCAAGCCATGCACTCTTGTAGTGAAAGAACAAATACTTCTCAAGTGTTATTGTCTGACAAAGCTTTAAAAAATGAATACGGTATATATGTGCTGGGCATGCATCATGACATAGCAACAAAAGCACGCAGGGGGCATATCAGAGCTGCCATTGTATTGTCGTTGCACTTGAAGGGTATGCAGGCCTCATTGAGAACTTTAACTACGTGACATGAAGTTCAAGCATCACTTGTCACATCTTATGTGGAAGTCCTCCTTGTCTCCATGTGCTGATTGCATTGCACAGCAGTTTGCAGCACCCTCTTGGCGTGCAAGCTTTCCAGGTGTACAGCGTCAAACGGCACTCATACTCTTCACGCTGTTTTGTGTCACAATATCGTTGTTGCTGTTGTTGTCACCAGGCCATTGGCGAGCCTCCCTTCTTTTTGGCGTCCAGTGCCTTCTTTGCAATCAAGGCTGCCATACGCGCCGCACGTGAAGACCATGGCATTGATGCCACCACCCACTTTGACCTGTACAGCCCGGCCAGCAGCGAGCGCATCCGAATGGCCATTCCTGACAAGATTGTGGTTCGTGTGGCAGGGGGTGAGACAGGAGATGCAGCTGTTGCCAGCACTTACCAGCCCAAGGGCAGCTGGTAGCCCACTGCATCACCAGCTTGGGTGCCACGATGCGCACCTTAGACTACCATCACAGCAGCAGCATGAGTGACAGCAGCACACAGACGAGAGTTGTTTTCATTGACGTGTTTGAGCAAGTCCTGCATCACATGTCAACTCGCACCCAAGCAAGCAGTGGCGCGCAGGCTTGCTGGCTGACCGTCCCTCCGTTGATGACAGCAGCGAAGGGGGGCGTATGTAACAAAAGCACATTAGAAGGTGAAAGACTCATCTCTTTGTCTTCTGTTTCTCTGCCCATTCATGAATCATTACTTCATACTTGAAGTATTATTAACATCAAGAGATGTTCAAGGTCAGTTTTCCAGATTCAATGAATGCACATGCGGTTCACCTCAGGTGTTATGTGTTATATGATAGAGAGCAGACACTTGACACCTGCTGCCATGGCAGCATATAGCACAGATCTGTAGTGTATGTCGGCACTTGACGCCTGGAGCACATCAAGGTGCGCCTTAAGCCAGTAGCCGCGAAGCTGCCAGGTAAATTGACGTCTTGCGCACCTATTGTTGTGTTGCTGCCTGATGATCTGTCTACTGTTGGCAGCAGGCATAAAAAACAACAAAGCTGTGGAGTGGCAACTGGTATTTCTTCGGCTCGAACTGTTGCGCCATGCGATTGTTACATGGGCTTACTAATTAGGTGAACCGGACCAACATTTGAGGCATACCGAGCACCAGTCCTAAGCTAGTTTATAAAATAGGTGCTGTTTCTGGCATTCTCAATTAGGCCTGGTGGTGGCACTTTATTTCCGTGTCGACCTTGCGGTTGCATGGCCCTATTGTGGCGCAAACAAATGAACTGGAAGGCGGCCATAGCAGGCAAGCAGATGGCGAGTGCCATGCTCTCGAGTGGCTTAGTAATATTGCTTCCCTCTGTTTGCAGCCACACTGACGGCATGCCGTATATAGGGCATGCCTGCACCGAACCAACGTTACACCATGGGTCGCTCAGGCTGCAATGCATCACACCTGTTTGGCGCCTCGCAGCTGTCCTGCACGCCGCCGTAGCAGTCATGAAGTTCCTACCAGTGTCATAGTGTTGGTCTCAAAGCCAGCTGTCTCGGTACCTTCAAGTAGCTGCGCGCCACCCACGACGGTACTGCCGCGCCCACTGCTGAGGCTCCGATGATGGTGACTGTATAAATATATCTGCAACTCTTCTGCAGAGTCTCGCCTGGTCCAACCAATAGCAAAAAAGCCCATGATGCAGGTTCATCCTTTTGCCTATAGTATACTCCGACCTGTTTAGCACCTGACGGCATGACCTGGCCGGTTTGGGGCCCCCGGACCTCGTTATAGTGCTACTGCAAAATGTGACCTGTATATAAACACATTGTCATGTAGAAGCGCGCGTCATTTGGTCTCGAGTTCACTGCTGCGAGGCATGATTGCCTCTCCAAAGCTTGACTGCTTAACCACTTTAGCAATAGCTACTCATGCTGTAGCTTCCTTGTAAACACTTCATTAGCTCCAACATTTACGAACCATGGTCCAGGTGAAAGCCATTATAAAAGGCCTTTGTCCGGCTTGAAGTTTGCGGTCGGTCGTCTCCCGCCCCCATGGGCTGCTGTAACTTCTTTTTGCACCGTGACAAGCTACAAAACATGCTCAGATGAATAATTTAATCATAGTTTGTGCACAGGGAGCTACTGATGACCGCGGCCATCATGATGGCGGGCACACTACAGTAACTAGTACATAGGGGTGTAACATCACGCGAGCCCTCGGCGTTGGGGGAGCACCGAGTCTCGGGGATACAAGTGTCGCAGGGGGTGGGGATTAGTCAGTGTGCACTGCACACCCATGGTTGCAGCAGTTGCTCTACAGCAGCCTGAGCAGCTGCAGCTGCCCATGATTGCAGCAGCTCCACAGCGGCAGCAGCAACCGCAAATCATGGCTCAGCAACGGTCAACCCCGACAACTTCAAACTTCACAGCACCAGCAGCCAGGAATGGCAGCAGCATCATTCCAGCATCTGCAGCTACCATCTCCTCTGCATCATGCACGTAGCACCTGGTCCACCACATACGGGGCCAGAGCACCTGCGCTGGGCACGGCGCCGGGGCATGGCTTCCACACTAGTGCCAATACTATAGTAGTACCGTAGTGACTAGTAGTAGACGGCGTCACCGTGGCGGTCCCTTAGGCTGGCGACGTCCTCTTCCTCAGTGACAGCGCCCTCAGTGGTGCTGACACATTTGGCCCCGGCAGCGTACATGTCTGCTGGTATAGTGGCAGCGGCTCATTGACCACATCGACACCGCGTACTCAGCTTATGCGTTGTCATCCAGACGCAGAGTCTTCGGAAGGTGAGCGCGTCATTTGGTTTCAAAGTTAATGATTCATTCAGCCTGAGGCTGCTGCGAGCTGTGGTTGATAATGTAGCTTGGGTGCTTGAGCACTTTAGCGACAGTGAGTCAGTCTGTGGCTTTCTTGTAAGCACTTCTGCAGCTACAACATTCACAAACCGTTGGCCATGGTGCGGGAACAGCTGAAGCCCAGGCCTTTGTCGAACTTGAAGTTGAAGCTTGTGGTCGGTCGGTCCCCGCCTCATGCCATTGGGCTGCAACAGTAACTATTTCAAGCTATAAAATTTGCTCAGATCAATGATTTGATCAGAGTTTGTCGCAGGGAGCTGATGAACCATTCTTTTTTTTTGAGATCATGACCCTGTACGTCAGGTCTAACTGCCAACTTGCCGGAGGGGGTGCTTTCCGCGGAAGACTATGGCAGTTAAGCACACACACACTCGGGAACTGGCTTGCTCTCAACCTAACGGCGTGCCAATGTGCACAAGATCATTGACAAGGCAACGGGCGACGACCTCAGCGCTCTCCTTCACCAGGTTCGCCAAGTTGCAACTGCTTTGTTCAGAAGGCCAGGTGACCTGAGGACACACCTCCAAACGCCCACGAGGTAGCTGGGCGGAGCGCGGAACGCTGAAGCCATGTCGATGTGAGTATGGAAGCGCGCTTGAACCTAACGTAGGCAGCACTCCGACAAAGCGTGCACATCTGCGACGACAAACTGATGGAGGACCTAACTGCCACTCTCATTTGTAAGGTGCCTCAGCTCAGCTCAGCTCCTTTCGCCACCAGCACGCAGCAGATGCCGAGCACCGTGTGTTCAATCTGGTGCTGGTTGGTGTTGTTTCAGCGCGTGTCTCGTATGGCAGCTGGTAGGCCGATCGTAGTTGCGTCGGGGGCGTGTTTGGGTAGTCACTTGTGTTACGAGCATCTGATGCTACCATCCACGTTGCCGGTGCGGCTATATATGTCGCTACAACTGCCTTCTGCACTTACGTGCCTGAATGTCGCTTGTGTACCTTGCTGGTATGTTGGATATTAGCACATCGATGAGATCGCGTTGATGCGCGCATGCGTAACATCGGCGACACCGCGTTCACGATCACACGAGATCCCCTCCTTTCATTCGCTCATCGCATTTTTGCTGCCTGCTGTGTTGACCTCCTGTGTTGTCAGCGTTCTGTAGCTGCATAGGCTCAATGCGGCCTGCTGTTCGCATCAGTGCAGTGCCAACTGCCACTTTTGGGGACCTAAAGGAATGGGAGAAGCTAGCAAGAGAAGGAAGGCAGGGAGGGGAGGCACACACACAGGAGCATTTACAGCCCAATGCTGCGCATCGAGTGCATGGCGTTTTGGGTCAAAAGGTATGCCATGACTTTTCCATGAACAATTATAGTTGTAACAGCACATGGCATTTCAAGGGCTGGTGCTGCCAGCAGCTCTCGCTGCCAGACCAGGGGTCATTCCCGTGCACACCAGCAGTTTGACTTGTGCCAAATGGTCTGCACTATTCAATGGCCAGCTTGAAGTGGTGCCCAAATGGACGTTATTAGTTATCACTTGTGTTGCACAGCGGGACTAATCAAAGGCTGTTCGCTGATGATCAGTGGTGCACAGCGTGCATGGCAGCAAGGGCGCCCATGAAATCTCGATGGTCCAATGGAACCTGTCACGAACACCAGCCAGTGGCCTTGTGAAGTGCCTACGTATGCTGATATTACTTCGGCTACATTAACTGGTACAAAGCGTACAAAGAGGCTGAAGGGTAGCTCAGGATGAGAACAGAACGACGTAAAAAGGGGATGTGTCATCTGGTAGTGGCTGTACAGCAACAACGCCAGACTGGAATTCAGAAGCAAACCCATCACTGCGGATGTGGAACGCTGGTCAATGCCGTCGAGCATGATAACACTGTTACTGCTGCACATTTCGGTACCAGTTGATTCGTATCACCAAGGCAAACACCATCAGGCTGTTGTGATAAACCTTGATGGCAGGGGTCTACCATGTACATACTTGCAATCAGGCACGATTCACCAAGATTGCGGCATGGTTTACGCAGAGCAAATGTTCAGGTACCTGGCTGTGGTCATACATTGCGGCGAATGCCATAACTCGCCTTGAAGTTTAAGAATGATGCGCTGAGCAAGTGCACATCGGTCCGCGGCACCGCACTGTTATCGTTTAGAACTACTATTACAGTACTGGTGGCGCACGCCTTGACCAGATGCGCACGGAGTGCAATTTGTAAAGAATCAATTGCGGAGCACTGAAGAATCTATTCTAAGTAGATGACTTATATACGTTGCACGCACTGGCACCATCACAAACCGCATGGTTCTGCCTGCCGTAGTAAACGCATGCTTGTTTCAGGTAGGGAATTGCTGCCACTGATAATTTTGCAACACCAGTCATCTTGGATGACAACACCTCACATGTCCCTTTCTATAAGTGACAGCATGCATACAACACTTTTGTGATCTGATGTGAGCCATCATTTGATGCCAACACTGATGGTGTGATCCACTGCTTCCCGCCTTCGTGCAGTGCCGCACTTTTGTTGAACGGACGCATCAGCGACAAGAGCCAAATGAATGCGAGCCTACCACCAACCCATGTGCTGGCAAATGGTTCAACGCAAGGTCTCCTCTGGGTCAGCGGCAACTTCAATCGCACGAACATCAGATAAGTGCCACTTCTGATGCAAGGATACGCAACTACGATCTGCCAATAAAAGTACTTCTGAAGTACTACTTTTTGTACACGTGGCATTGGCGAAAGCCTTCAGCTTTGGGTTTAAACTGACGTGCAACTGCCATGACTGCAGTGCAAATGTGATGTTTGCTTCGGCGAAGGACTTTCAGGTACGTCCACATCGCACGACCACAAATGAATGACAGTAAGTGGCAGCCTGCTGTTCAATAAAATCAGGTAACTTGACAGCATGGGCCCAGTACTGCAGTGGTAAGGCTCGACTCCTCACTAAAGAAGCATTACAGGAGAGAGCGATGGAGCATGCAAATACAGGTCAGCGACTCAGAGTCCAAGTTGCGCAGTTTGAGTAGGGTAGAACAGGGATCGCGGCTTCAGGGGTAGGCAGAGAACAGCAAGTTGAAAGTTGCACTTAGGATTAGGGTTAGGGTTATCCACATGAAGCAGTGGGAGCACTGCACAACTGTTGCAGACCAGCACACTACAGGAGGGAGCTGTTGGTGGGCGTTCGGCGTGATCTCGTGCGGCTGTCTGAGTGTTGTGGACTTTGCAGCTGATGCACCCCATTCCCTATGCAGATGTAATGGCACACGGCCAAGGGGCAGAGCACTAGGGCACCATACATGACTCTGACTCAGAGTGCGACGACGTGGAGTTGGCGTTACTATCCGTTGGGAATCATGCTGACGCGCGGGCCTGAAAGTGACTTGACGTAAGAGGTCGGCTTCAAATTTGGCCAATGTCAGATTTGGCTGACACTGGTCCAGTCAGTTGAAAGTGTACCATCCCGTGGCTAGTACCCTCTTGGTAGGTTCATAACTGGTAACATCGGCCGGTCAACAGTTTGGTGTCTCCCCGGCGCTCTGCTACCTAGCACTGTTGTTGCGTTTTGCAACAGGAATGGAGTGCAGAGGTACATGCAATGTGTCACCAACAGTAGCTGCTGCAGAGACTCATACAGGTACGCACTCTCAGGTCTTATCGGAAACGAGCGAAGGCGTGGGTCTAGGACTGTAGTATGTCAGATTTTACTCCGCATTGAAGACTATGCGGCAGGAGAAAGCGATGCAGCATGCGATGCAGTGACTCAGGTAAGCTCAAGTTGCATGGCACAAGCTTCAAGTACTACAGTAGGGTACAGAAGACCAACTTGAAGGCTGCAAACAGGGTGCTTTCTTCAAGTGCTGTATCACGCCCCTATGTGAAGCAATGTAGGCAGCACACCACACAATCAGCACAGGATGGAGCTACATGTTGAGCGGGATCTCGTGCGGCGGGCTGGGCGAACTTTGGCGCCCATGCATTCTACAGTAGACCCCAATACATTGTCGAGGATAATCAAAGTTGTTTATGATGATCTCTGACACTGCCGGCTATTGCCAGTGTTGATGTGACAGGATGCTCAGCCTTCAGCGGCCTCAAGTGCCCCAGTCCTATGCCATTTTAACTTGGGGCGCCTCCTCCCTCAGGTTCGTCTACCTTGTTGTGCGGCAATGCTTCACTGCGTGACACTGTTCCGTCAACGGCCGGGCACATTTACTTTCGTTGCGCACTGTATGTTACAATGTACCTGACTGTGACCATCCGGTGCAGAGAACACCATCAAGCGCCATTCATATTCACACTGAACATTATGTTGAACAAGTCATGTCAGTCAAAGATAGCGAATTGCTTGCTAGAGTACAGTACTGGTGGTGCGCGCGCCGACCAGACGCGCACGGAGTGCAGTTCATTACACGTCAGTTACAGAGCACCAAATACTTTGTGGTAGATGAATGTTACGACACGCACACACTGGTCCCGTCACGAAAGCCACATGTTTCTGCCTGCCGTTTCTTACAAGAAAATGCAAACTTTTCTACTTTGGGGGTTGCAATCGAGCCACTGATATTTATAGCAGTCATCCCTGACTCTCTTGGCCAGTCGCACATCGATTGACAAATGCCTATTATCTTTGGTGCAAGCACACATGCAGCACTTGAGTGATCTGAATGTGAGCCTTCAGTTGCTGTTGACACTGACCGTGTGACCCACTTCATTCTCTGTTTGTGCAGAGCTGCGGTGAAGGGACGCAAAGGAGACAAGAATCAAATCAATGCAAGGAGAAGAAGGCCCACCACCAACCCACTTGGTAAATGATTCAGTGCCAGGGCTTACTCTAGGTCAGCTGCAACTGGAACCCCACGGCCATGAGATAAGCGCCACTTCGGACGCAAAAGAGTGCGACGGCCACGATCTACCGGTACCACTTTTGTACACGCGCTATTGGCTAAAATCTTTTATGAATACTTTGGGGTTATGTCAACGTGCAACTTAAACTCGTATATGCAGTGTGCATGTCATGTTTGCATCGACAAAGGATTTTCAGGCGCATATGTCCACACCCCAGGATGATGCCATTTTGGAGTAAGGTACGCAACATGTACAAATGCAGCGGCACACCGCCCTATCACCAAGAGGACTTCAAGTAGGGTCTGAAAATGGAGCGCAACTGTAGGCATATAGGTACGGATTCACAACTTGAACTTCAAAGTTGCACACGATTCGGCAAAGGAGTTTCAGGTACGTCCAGATCGCACGCCTACACAGGGATGACAGCAAGTGGCAGCCTGCTTGAAAACGAGGAAAGCAGTGCAGCACACGGGTGACAGGTGAGTCGAAGTTCAAGTTACAGTTTAGCACAATCTTCAAGTAAGCATTGAAACGGAGCGCGGCTGTAGGTAGGGGATAGGTACTGTAGAGAACAACAAGTTGAAGTTGATCACCTTACAATGGGCCACCAAGCTAAGCTACAGGAGGGAGCTGGTCATCTGTTCGGACGCTGCGCTGCTGTCTGAGTGTACTATGCTGCTGCCGATGCACCCGATATCCTATGCAGATGTGATGACGTAGAGTTGAGGGGTAGAGCACTGAGGCACCATTGATACAGATGATAACGTGGAGTGTGCGCTTACTAGCCGTTGGGAATCATGCGCACGCTGCGGGCCTGTAGGTGGCATCTGCAAGTGGCCAGCTACATGTTTGGCAATTGTCAAATTTGGCTAACACTGCGTCAGTCAACTGAAGTGTCTAATCCTGTAGCCACGCACCCATCGGCAGGTTTAGTCCTTGTGACTATAACTGGTAAGGGCATTTCGGCCGGTCACCTGTTTGGTTTGCCCCAGGTGCTCTGCTGCTGAGCATACGTTGTTGCGTTTTGCAGCAGGTATCACCGTGGTGTGCAGAGGTAAATGTATCGTACCATCAACACCAGCCTGCTGCAGACTTGCACAGGTATGCCCTCAACCGAGTTGTTGTGCTTGTTGGGTAGTGTAAGGCAAGGCTGGCAGCGGCAGCGACGGCGGCGGCGGCGGTGGCGGTGGGTCTGGCAGTGCGTAAGGTTGATTTACTCATGAAGGGGTCAAGGGCGAGTGATGCAGCATGTGGAGCATGATGTAACTTCAAGTTGTCACGCACGAGCTTCAAGTAAGGGAAAGAGTATGCAAGCAGGGGAAGTTGGAGAAGACTACAATCAAGTTGTAGTATGCACGGTACTCAGGGCATAGAGGCAGTGTACAATGGGCCACTCAGCTAAGCTACAGGCGGGAGCTGGACATGCATTCGGAGAGTGCAATTGGACATGAATCAATCCCAAATTTGTCCGGCTCGCCTATGATCATATTCCTCCAACTGGAAAAAACTGACACTGCTGTACATTGTGTGTGTTTAACCGACAGGATAGGATAGTCTACCTTCACTGGCCTCAGGCGTTTCAGCGTTGTGATTTACAAACATGCAGTAACTCGTGCGTATGAGCATCATTCATTGCCTGCCAAAGTTGCACCAACTTAGTTTATTGTATTGCACTGAGCACCATTGTTGCCTGGTCACAGGAAGGCACCTCTGATTGAAGGGGCGTCAACGTACTGTTTCTCAGCCCTGAAATGCCGGCAATATCCCTCATTCGATGTTCCCCTCCTGCTGGGCATCGTCACTCATTTAGAAGCACTTGTGCCTCTGCTATGCTATTGTCCAAAGGCAGATGAGCATCTTCCCTGGTCAGAGGCATTACATCACTGGCCAAGAGCGGGTGATCATCAAGCACAACCTTCATCTCAGACTGGACGTGGCCTTAGTGGATCAAGAGCTGACATTTGGAACCTTTATTCCGGTCAGTCACAACACTTTTGCACTTGCAAAGAAGCCTACACTTAGATATAATTATAGTATGCATTGCACAGAGTGAAAGTTTCATGGCAGCTTGCCATGCCTCATGCTTCTGAGTCTGGTATCAGAAAGTTCTGTCACCAGAAGCATCATTACAAAGTGCCATCTGACACAATTACTTTGACCAACAGTCCAAATCCAGTTTCTGCAGTACTGCGAAAATGTAGATTTGACTTGCGCTGTTGGTGCGTTTGCTCAATGCCACTTGTCCTGTTTCACTCACGTCACGTCACCATAACCTGTGCACCACTTGCTGGTTTTGTTGTACTGACAGGTATACAATGCCTTTCAGCGTCAGCACATGCTGCAATGATGGAAAGATGCGCAGCTGTGCTGAAGACGTGGACTGATCAAGACCACAGCAACATGTTGGGGCTGCAGCAGCGACTACTGCAGCTGCAAACGCTGCGTATCAGTGCACACAGGGCGAGTGGGGGCTTGGCTATGCATAGTGCTTTGCACTATTGTGCACTTAGAGCATAGGCAAAGTGGTGATCATCAGTGGTTCAGACCACAAGAGTGGGGTCAGAAGTCGGTCTCAGTATGAGAGCATGCCGCGAACAGCAGATTGCCCTTGACCAGTGCAGACGTCGCGACGTCCGTTTGGTACTCAAGTTTCCTTGGTTGACCAAGGCCCGAAGGCACACCAGCCCAGACTTCTGGCGGGGGTAGAGCATTGTGCTACTGCCCGCCCGCCTGCAAACACAAATGCAGGATGTACACTACTTCTACCCTGTGTCTGCTGCTTTTGCATGAGTGACTGGTGAAGTGTACTGCTGCAGCAGTCCCGCACACCGTGACGAACACCCCCCGTGTCCCCCCCCCCGTATCCCCCTTCTCCCTCCCCCCGCCCCCCCGGCTGCATGACCTCCATACTGCCCCTCACGCCATTATGGCATCCCCCTCCTCGTCGACCCCCTCCTCGTCACCACCGCCCTCCCCGTCATCGACACCCCCCCCCCCCCCCCCCTCGCCGCCCTCGTCGTCGTCGCTGCCCTCCTCGCCATCCTCCTCCTCTGAGTCGTCGTCTTCCTCGTCGCCGTCCTCCTCATCGTCGTCTTCCTCGTCGCTTTCCTCCTCTTCGGTGTCCTCCTCCTCTTCTTGATCCGCCAGGACATACCCCGGGATGATGTCAGCAACGCCGCACGTGGCATAGACGCCGCGCATGCCGAGGTTGGCACGCGCATTGGTGTCGCGGTCGATGACAGCAACCCCCCCTTCCGCCGCCTGAGCGAGGGCGCAGTTCTCGTTTCGGCAAACCCTGTTTCTGTGCCCCGAAGTCATCGCCGCCGCCCCGCGTGGCCCCCCCCCACACACCAGGCACGAGAACGAACTGTATGGCTCTGGTGTGATGAGTGTTGGACACCGGCATGCCAGCTGCGCCACCAATTTCTTGATGTGAATGGAGGCGCGACCGCGGGAGGGGAACCGCGCACATGCGCCGAAGAAGATGATGCGACGGGGCCTCCTGTGCGTATCCCGCCACCTCCTGTGCCTGCGCCTGCGCCGTGGATACCGGCGGCCGCGGGACCGCACACGCTTCCATCCCGGCGGCCTGTGCTGCAGCCGAATTGGGGCCAACTTTTCTGCCTTCTTGGCGCGGCCTGCTGCGCACGGAAGCGGCTGAACCTCTGATGCCGTCGTGCTGGGTGCAGCAGATCTCCCCACATGGCATCTGCATGGTGCCCCCAAGTGGTGCAGTAGGCGCGCAGCACCTGCGATGATGCAGCCACCAGGACGGGCATTGTGTGTACACAGAGCGGAATGAGTGGGGGTTACCATTACAGTGGAGGCGAGGGTAGTCACGTGAGGGCCCACCGTATCAGATTGTAGAGGACATACTACCATCACGAAAGCCCCAAGGCTTCTCCCACTGTCAGAGCTCTGCACAGTGACACACAATCATCGGCTCTTCACAACGGTCATACATCATGTGCACCAAAATTCAGTGAATAACAGGCCCTTGGTGTGATGTGCCATTGATCTTGAGACCCCCAATACTACTCAATGACAGCAGCAAACGAACATACGAATGCACATCACACCATACTTTCAAACTTTGATGCGCTCCTGTAACTGTAGCAGTCACGTGGCACTTGCTGATTCAATGACAAATACGGTCCAACCGTCATGATGTCATGTGCTCGCTCCCTATTGTGCATCGAGATAGACAGCAGTGGGCCCTTGCGCACTGTTGAATTAGTATAATACACGGCAAGAGCACACTCATGCAAGAGCCTGCACTTCTGAGTTCAGGAGCGGTCGTGAATTCAGCTTTTTGCAGGCGTGCACCAGCTTTGCATGTTGATGTTGGTGCAATGTCATGACATGGAATAATAACAATTTCCTGGGGCGAATTGCACACTGCAAGACATGCATAGCCCTGGTCTGATCTACAAGCTCCATTGGCATCATTTCTTTAGAAATATCTTCGAAGTAGATGATTTCTCGGTCAAGGCGCGAAAAAGCCCAGATGGTGGATGTCCAGTTTGCAACCAAAATCTACATGTGTCTTTGTGAACACCTCAAAAGACCAGCAGGATGAGAGTGCCCGGAGGAGCGCGCCCTAAAGCTCTCAAGGGCATCGCCCTGGCGCGCTTACGCTCGGCACTGTCGGCAGCGCTCCACATGGCGTACTCTGGCCGTGTCATGACACACATGGCAGAATCCAGGGGGGGGGGCACATGGAGGAGGACGTAGGGGAGGACCCCGAGATGCCATTTGGCGGCGGCGGCGTTTGAGTGGTTGTCGTTGCGACACTTTCAGACTGTCATACGACATGTAGATTCCTTACAGCTAGATGCCAATCATCTGGGCTTTTTCGCGCCCTGAGCGAGAATTAATAAGAAGTACCTCAATGCGCATTGGCATTGCCGATCACTTTTAAATGACAGCTCTTAAATGGCATCTCCCCCCCTCAAAGTCCTCGTACATCTGCCCCCCTTACACTCTGCCATGTGGTGTCACAACCTGCTAGAGTACGCCATGTGAAGCGCTGCCAAGAGAGCTGAGCGGATGCGTGCCAGTGCTATGCCTTCTAATGCTACAGTGCCGCCTGCTGTGGGGACCGACATCCTGCTAGCGTACTCCGTAGTGACGGCCTCCAGCAGCTGCCGCCCCTGCGCCTCAATGCTACCCAATTACTTGAGTGCCAAAGTGGCAAGTTTGTAGCAATTCTGGTCACGGTGACCAGAACTCTGGGTCGTTTTGGCTGCCTCTTTGTGGTGGCAGCACCTCTCAGAGTCCTCTGCAGTCTTTGTCACCTGCAACTGTGCCTCGCAGCAGGTGACGTCCACCATGAGCAGCAGCTGACGTGTCATGTCGTCGTAGCTGGTGACTGCAAAGGCGTCGGCAGGCAGCACAATGTCGATCCTGCGATCTCCTGGAGACGTCAAGAAATGGCATGTAGTCCTCGTCGACTAGCCCTGTATTGAGGTTTTGACACAGTATGCGCTGCGTGGCCCGCTTTTGTGCACGATGGTGTGCCTTGATGCGTAATGCTTGACAGCGAGCTTGCAAGCTGCTGCCCGGCGACCTCCTGCACAACTTGCAGCGCGCCGCCTGCTGCTCTACTCTGTTGAAGCGCTTCAACGCCAGCCAAGGCATTCCATCAAACGCAGCTGTTGTAGGGTACATGTGCTCGTTGAGAAATGCCATGAAGTGCATGTGGCGCTGCGACCGGAACCGGCAAGTGCTTGCGTGCGCTGTGGCAGCTGTTGCAAGTCCGCCTGCCACCTTATCTGCAAGCCCCGTGACGACGACATCGGCAAGCGCGTTGTGGGCGAGGTGCCTCTGGTGACACAGCAGCTGCAGAGCACTGACATCAATTACACACCATGGGCAGCATCCGCAGCTCTAGTCCCGCCAACTGTTGGCAACGGTGGCGGCTAAGTGATTAAACTACATCACCCAAGCGTGCTGCCGATATGTTCGTTTTAAAAGTCAAGAGACCCCGCCTGCCTCCCCCGCCCCGGCGCAGGTGTTTGCTGCCATGGCATTGACATTGTGATGCTGCGCTGCAACTTCTGCCAGAAACCGTGCTAAACGCTGACTTTCAAGTACTTGGAATATTCATGCACTCAATCAGCAAGGGACAAGATCCTTCAAGATGCCAACAGCAAACCGGTTCCAGCTGGCACCTTCTTGTTATGGCAGAGGTGGCCGGTAGCTGTGTCTGCTGAAGTGTCTAGTCTTGGCGTCACGCAGCAGGCAAAAGGAACAGCAGCAAGAGATGGACATTGGTACTTGAAAGTATATTTGCGCATTTGCTGTTGCATCCGGACTGTTGCCCACCTTGTGGCTCTGTACGTCTACACCTGCTCAGGAAATTTCATACTCGTGCCTTGGCCGCCGCGGTGCACACACTTGAGCGTGGATTCCTGTTGCTCTACGCTTCATGATATGACGCATTCACTCAGAAACACAGTCTGCCAGCTACACCTCCGTTTACTCCGGTGCACGCATATCGAAGCGGCACATGAGAGATGAGTACTTAAACTCTCCATGGGTCGTGCCATCAGAGCTGAACAGCGCCACACGCCGGTATCCCCTCTTAAGCATGCTGACAGGGATGGTGGCATATGCGATGAACGTGTCCGTGGGCCCGTCGTCCTTCACAACCAGGCTGAGCAGCGCCAGTGACGGCTGCGTGATCTTGAATGAATAGGACTTGTCCCAGATGGGGTTGAACCCATTGTCACTGATCACATGGGTCTGGAAGGGCCCCTTGGTGTCAACTGCTGTGCCATGGATGCCCACCTTGACGTATGGGTCTATGATCTCTCCCTTGTGGGCTCCTTTCGGCTGCAACATTGCATCACATCAGCACTAATTGTTGAGCTGGTGGAGCAGAGATGAGTTTTAAGCAGTTTGATGCGACACGCAAGCATGCCGCAGTGAGTCTGACATTATTACAGCTGCTGCTTTGGTCTGAAGTATGAGTGCTGCCAAACACCAGTAAAACATGACTACCTGGCACTACCACAGTTTGGCATGCCTGACAATCTTGGGAACAGATGCAGTATGCATTGTTGGCGGCTTTGAACATGCAGCGGGTCGCTCGACAACATGGATGCAACATGGCCAGCGGCAATTAACTCTCAACACACAGGTTCAGAATGGCGCTGACTTAACGCATCTTTATGCTCATGACATGTCCATACTCCTGCAAGAAAGACACTCTCACACTGTGTCATCAACGCAAGCTCATAAGCTCACCTTGGGGAGCTGCTGCGCGGAGCACACTTGAACTATCAGGGTCATCGCAGCCTCCACTGGCTGTGGCTCAGACTGCTTCTGTAAGCAGGGAGGCTTGAGGACGTAGCCACACCCTCCGTTGTCTCTGAAGCGGCCATGGTTGAGGTACATGGACATCCCGCTTGTCTGGTAGTTGAGAGCCACAATCTGTCATGCGTTACATCATAGCAAGGAGCAAGTGGTTGGAGAAATGTCTGACCGTGCACCAGAGCCACATGCTCGGTCAAGTGCTAATTTTGCACCGAGACAATATAGAAAAGGAAGCATGCCAGCTTCACCCAATTCTGGCTACATGACTTGGTGCAATGTGACATGTTTACTACATGTGGATCGCTATCTTTTGTGCATGGTTGCTATGTATGCTTCCCGATGTATTGCAAAGGAAGCATGTGTCCTTGACATCCGGATAACATACTTGGGAGTATCCTACATGAGGTGGAGTCTTGCAAGGCGTCACTGCAAAATCCCAAGCATTGTTTCAGTGAAGGGGCTGAAAAGTGTGGTATTCATGGCCTAGTTGATTGACCCTGTGTCATTTGTGACTATACATGGCAAGTCATAGCACAAAAAGCTTGTCAGCAATGCTGCAACACAATGCAGCCTTTTATTTCGTCAACTAGGCACTGTTGAGCGCATGAGGATCGCTGACTATAGTCCCTACCAAAGTCGAGTACAGCAAATCAATATGACCCTTCATGTTCACATGTGCGTGTGTGCATGTAGTGAGACAAGGGTATCATGAGCACGCTTCAGTGTGTCATGTCTGCGCACTTCCAATCGTAAACCATATTTGCAGGCATGCCAATATCGTGCAACAAAACTTTTACAAGCTGGTGCGTGCTCTTGAGTGCTTTGGTGGCCAGCTGCATCTCAGACCGATTGCAGAGGGAGCATGACTCACCTGGCTCCCAGCACACCAGTGTGGCATGGGGTCATAGTTGCTGGAGTCCACGCGCTGTCCACCCGGGTATATGCGGGACATCTGTCGCTGGTTGTACACAATCCACTCTGGAGTGGATGATGCCTTGAAGAGCTTCTCTGACTTGGGTTCGCTGAAGGAACTGCAAAGGACAGGGGTAAACGTGGCTGAAACTGTCAGTGCAAGGCAACGTGCTGAGAGTGTCCATGTAGTGAGGCAGCTAGCCTACTTTGAACTGTTCAACATTTCGTAAATGAACTTGTCCAGACACTATCACTATACGCCACATTATTCGAGCAGGTTAAAGACCTGCATCAGCCGAGGGAGAGTCGAACTGGCCCAATGTATTGCTGCAGTCAGATTTAAGGTCACATTCCGAGCGATCTATCTACTTGACGCACATGTGCCAACACAACACCCCCTTGCTCCTTGCTTTGTGTCACGCGCGTTATGCCATGCTGCTAAAAGCGGTGCTGACAGACGTAAGGGGATGAAGTTCTACTCTCAGGACAAGTTGCGTGCGCGTCAAATGGCTCTCTGGCAACGCTCCAATTGCACATGCAAGTCACTTACCTCATCTCATTGGCAGCGCACTGCTTTGCCTTCTCCCAGCCCTTGAACTTCACCCCCCCAAGAGTTGTCAGAGCTGCCAGCTCAGGAGCCACCTTGACCTTGTGAGTCGTCCGCGGTGGAGGAGGAATTGTGGACTGCGTCAAGTTGCCATACACAGAGCTGCCTCTAGCTAGCGCACCCTGCTGGACAGAACTGTCGCTGCTGGTGCGTGCTTTGGTGATTGAAGAGTCCAGCTCCCCCTGCAGTGAATCAGCACACAAGTGTAACACGGCGGTCACAAGAAAGTGACGTTTTCACTGAATTTTGAGTGCATTGTACCACCAAAGCCACCAATGCCCGCGACTTGGTAGCATGACTCAACCTCTCGGCATTGTTGACTTGCCACAACCGCAAAATAGGCATAGCAAGCTACCTTAGTCAAAGGCCACATTGAATGGCATTCTCAAGCCACAACGAGACCAAGCATGGTGCATACAGATGCCTAACAAGCCACTGCCTCAATACACATGCTGGACACTACATAAGACAACAATACTTCAGATCAGTCTGCAGCTGCCCTCACTGCCCAATGCTACACCAGAGCGTCATGATGTCATTGTGTCCAGGAGTACAGCAAAGCTGCAATTTACCCCAAGCTGCGATTATACCGTGGCGAGACCTGCCTGCTTTAAGGACGTCTTGAGTGCAGCTATATTCTCAGCATGATGCTTGCGTGTCAAGTACACACTGCATTTCAAAACACAAAACGCACACGCATTTATGCGCATTTCACCTGTGTGGCATTTGGTGCCCCCGCCCCAGCTTGTTGAGCAATTTCTGACCCCATCGCCGAGCTTTGCCTGCTGCTCACGTCCTCTTCGTCATCGAAGTCAGCATCGGCTATGAGTGCACCTTCGTCTCCAGCTGCATCGCTTGGTGCTCGACCCTTGCTTCCCTTGATTATCACCCTGCATCATTTTGAGGCCAGTCAGGTTCATGATTCAGGCTGCCCTATTTGAAGGTATGGCAGCATTGCAGCACATGCTGCTGAGGTGCGCCTGTGTGAAGCACTTAAAGTGTAACCGGCCATGGTGTAACCAGCCATGTAACACTGTTTTGACCACAAACACTGCATGAATACAATATTATTTACAGTGACAAGTACAATTTTGACAAAATCATAGAATGGGCGCAGAACAATGCTACATCGGGCCGTTGCTGGTCCCTTGCCATTGTGACAACACAATAGCGCCAAGAATAAGGGCCATCCCAATGTGCTTAGATTGCAGCACCATGCACAAGGTCTGCTCAGTTTATGGTGTGTGAATGTGTGTAAGAGTGTCTGTGGCTACTTGCTCTTGCTTGCGCTGTGCTGTGTACACCCAGACCAAGGGCTACAACTGTTTTCAAGCATTTGTCTTTTATCAACACATGTTTCAAGCGTCATCGACTTGCCATTGTCACATGGGACATTGTACGACAAACAGTGTACTTTATGATAAAAGGGGACTTACTTGTTCCTGAGAGAGGCAGGGCTTGGCAGCATGTCGTCCACCATGGGTGCCACCGCCAACATGTTTCCCAGCACCGATGAAAGAGTTGCTGCCATGATCTGCTGCTGTGGTATAGAGCAGTGGTTCTCCAGGCTCAAGATGACTGGCATGTCACTGCAACAGCAGGACATTACCACCAACAGGCATTGCAATGCAAATGGAATGGTCAGCTCACTTGTTTTTCATCAACGGGTGTGGCTGAATGACAGGCACATATGTGGCAATACGTCCAATGCCGAGGTTTTTGGGCAAAACACACACCAGGCCAAGACGTTGTGACTGCATCGGTGGAACGGTGCATTGCTGGTATAGCAGTGCCGACCCCCAACATGGCCCATACAGTAGCAAAGCATGGCAATGAGGGTATGCATCTTGGCATCACCTCATGGCAGGATGGTGTTTCATTTATTGAAATACAGTCCAGTGTCTTCAATGCGTACCTGCTGGTGAAGGCAAACTCATGGACAGCCATGATTACGTCCACAAACTTGATGCGGCCGGTGAGAGTGTGTCCATGGTATATGACTGGCTGACCGTCCTCCCCATCCCAGCAGTCCAGTTCCACACAGCGACACCCCTTGGAGAGGTCCGAAATGTAACGGTTGACACTGGCGGGGGAAGTGAGCTGGTCGCCTTCGAGGTATGTGTTGTGCGAGCTTGCACACCAGTAGTTGCACAGGGGCTGATCCATGTCCTGAGAGTCATCATTACATGTGGCATGCGCAATGGGTTTGGACACTGCAAACCATCAAGGACCGGCAATAGCGTTTGGGCAGACAAGAACTGCGTACAAGCCTGCAAGTGCCATTCCACGAGCATTTCAATCAGGTAAGACACTGTGGACATGCAGCAGCTGCATCTTGCTCTAAATCTGGAAACACACTGCCACGATCAGCTTCGAGCGACACCTAACAGATCTGGCTCATGCTCATGGCGTTGCGAGGATGAAAATATACATCACCTGAAATGCTCACAATGACCTTTACATCTGAGAAGCATGGAGTATGCCATTGTGTACTTGTTGCGCAACTTGGTCCAGGGGTATTGTGCAAGGCATCATATCACCTGACTTTTGAACTGAAAGAAAAAGGAATATGTGACTATTGTGTCTGAAAATAGAGAATGCGTTGCGACTTCTTGATTTCATGCCGGTTACAATGACGACACAGCAAACTGTAGATGCTTTGTGGCTCACACGTGACCACAATACCAGCACAAGAAGTGCAACACCAACGAGGGCCTCCAACTGAGGCATGCTAGCATTGGTACTGTCTGCCATACGCATGTTAGCATTGGCCGCTTGACGCCCAGGCGCTCAAGTTGACAGCGTTACAGCTTGACAGCACCAAGAGTTCCGATGCTGAGTGCATTTGGGTGCCCCCAAAATGGTACTTGAGGTGCACCAATGTCAATGCTTCTACATGTCTACATGGTCCAAATGGTTATATAACAGCATACTTGCCACTTTTGCTTTGCCATGTAAGCAAGGCAGCCTGAGGCACCTAGCTGCAGTCTTGGCCTGATGGTCAACAAATTGAGTAATCATATCAAATGCTGAAAAATCCGTACCTGGTACACTCCCTTCTCCTTGGCAAGGTCCACAGCAGAGTTGGCAAGCCCAGCCATGTATGCAACAAAGCCCGGATACCCAAGCTTGCCATCGGATGGGGTTGGGTGTGCGTTGGCACCACCACCGGGCTGCGTCGCCTGCTCTGACTCCAGCATTGATATCAGCCCAGCCACCTGCAATAAAACAATGTGAGGAGAGTAGCAGTGAGTGCAACAGGCACTGACACACAGTGTGTACTGGCAGCGAGAGCGAACCATCAGCTCCCAACATACCCCACAGAAGCGCGGACGTTCTTGCAGGAGTGTGCTTTTTGGCTTCAGCTGCAACTTCTTCAGCGCGCCTAAAGTGTCTGTCAAGTGCCCTACAAATTGCAAATCATGTATAGGATGTGCAGGCAGCAGTGACCAGAACGTTGACGATCTAATACTGTGACAAAAGCGTGTTATAGTGATGTGTATGGCCACCTGTGTGGTGCAAATGCTGACCACCATGCATTACTTTGACAGTGTAATGTAAGCATGCAGTATGACTGCACCAATGATGCTGATGCTGCTTGATGTTGCCATTCGGTGCTCACAACACGTCTTTGCAGCACAAATAATTCCCGCGTGCAAAGTTTGCCTACAACAACTGCATTGCAGAACCCTGGGGCGCACCGAAATGTGATGTCAAGTGCAATGCGTTGACGGCACACGTTAAAGAACCATGAGTGTACAGTACAGTACAGTACAGGGCTGACCTCCTCATCACTGAGCGATTCGCCTTGCATGTCTTCCAAAAAGCGCTTGAAGACACTGGCCTCCACACGTCCCCGTCGCATCCACTGCTGTAGCTGCAGACGTTGTACACGGGGCAGAAAAACCACTTGTCAGAGTTATCAGCGCCACTTTATCAGGTGATTGAAAAGTGCGCGGCTGCCTGTCTTAACCATCACAGTTCCATGCTGAAAGCGAATGAATGCCAGCCAAAGTGGCGCGACCTGATTCACAGTAGAATGGCACAATTGGCCTGTGGTGCATTGACCAATGTAAACGTCAAGGAAGGCATCAAAAATGACACACCACAACACAGCAGATGGTAGCTCACCTCATGGGTCAGCGGCAATGTCTCATGGCTGCCCCTTACAATCGATTCCAGCTGCCCCTGCTTCAGTGCCGCCCACAGGCTGCCCAGCTCTCTGCGGTCACTCAGTTGCCGCATGAGCTCCACAAACTCATCAAACTGCAGCACGCCATCGTTGTTGGCATCAACCTTGCTGATTTCAGCCTTGATGTGCTTCCTGGACAGCTGGAGGTTGAGGCGCTGTACAAGGTCGCATACTTCATCAACGCTGAGCTCGCCGTTCTGGTCCTTGTCAGACAGCCGCCAGTGGTGCAAGTAGAAGGCAGTGTCATGTTCACCGAATGCTGTCTTGCTCTTCGCAGCCAACTTCTCCAGGAGGCCGATCAAAGATTGCGCATCGTCGCCATCATCGCACACGAGATCCAATGACCTGAAGCCGAAAGCAAGAGGAAGCATATCCGCGGGAAGCTTTTTCAAGTGCCATCATTGTGGCATGCTTTCTTAAAAAGCAAATTCGACCGACCACAATGGTGGGTCCTGGCAGCGCGTCAGAACTGCATGCTGCTACCTTGAGGATCATCAGTTGAGTACATGGAGAGGCACACCATGCATTCTCTGTCTACAGGTCATTGAGCAAGTCACATGACTGCTTCAGGAACTTCAAGGTGCATGCGAGGGAAAATGCGGGGGATGCGCACCTGACATGCTCGTCATACATGACGCTGAAAGACAGGGGCGTCCTGGCTGCATGCTTGCCCCTGAACCGGCAGAATTTGTGTGTCGTCTGTCCCCTCTGTACCCTGCTGATCCGATGCAGGTCAACCATATTTGCCGCCTTGGGCTTCGTGAGCTTGCTAAGGATGGACGTGCTATCCCATACCAGGCGGTGGTCTGGGGTCAGATGGAAGCTCTTGCGACACGGCTTGCCTTTCGCTCCATACTTCGTGAGCTTGGCTCCGCCTTCGAGGCGCTGCTTCCACCTCTTCTCGTCCTCGGTCAAGTCCGTGTCATCCAGAATGATAACGTTGGCCATGTTGCACGCGGATCCGCAAATGCCGGCCTACAAAGCGCTGAGGTTGCAACGCCGAAGCTGGAGCGCCTCTTTCACCCCCGCCGCATACACTCCCGCCAGTTGCTTTTGAAGAAGGTAAAGTCTGATTACTGCTCAATTAATTTCTTTAGAAAAGTAAAACTTCAAGACCTAGATGAAGTAGGTCGTGTGTGAAGTTTTGTCCACCTGGAGCTGATAGAGGCTGGGCCCGCTTCCTAAAATTCGCCAGGTGCCGCGCGTCGATTGTGGTTGCCGGAGTTTTAGGAGGGCATTGATCCCGTCACGGGCACCGGTGTAAGTACGTTTGGGCGTGAGACACAGCCTTTCTCCTCTGGCAAGGATCGCCACACATAAGGACCGCCCAACGAGAGAGGCTACAGCTTAGCAGCAGGTAACGATCCTTCTGAATATTGACTCTTTCGAGGCTTGCATGTTGATCTTAGATGTCTTACAGAACGGACATGCAGGATTCAAAGTTCATCAATTCGCAGTCGACGATTGACTTGGGCTGCTGTATCTGGCAAGCGCTGGTAGCGGACGAACGTTTAGCAGCTCAACTGCACCGAAAATGGCCTTCATACCTCGCCCAGCGTGCTCGTTTGCTCGTCACGTCATGCCTTGGCAGCAATCGATGCCCAGAGCCAGGCGGAGCCTTCGAGCAGCACGTTTAGCAAATGCTCCGGTCAGCTGGTCATCTAAGCTCGATGTTCGCTGCTGAACTCATTGTATAAGTCCATGCTGCCGGTGTTGTCAATGACTCACATTATCATGCTCGCCCTTTTTAGGGGCCTCTGCCGCTCTGCTGCCCTCTGTCACATAAAGTTGTGGGGCAAACAAGCGAAGCGAGTGTTAGATACTTCTATAGACAACAGATTTCATCAGATCTGGCACCTTATGACCGCTTTCATCATTCACAGCCCACTGCATCACAATAGCAGTGTAAGTGCTGACCCCAGCGCTGGTGCCTGCCCCTTTGTTGCCATCTGCAGCAATCTAGTGCAGCTTACACAGGAGGACAGTCATGGCGGAAGAGCATGCCCGGAATCGGCAGTTCGAGTACAAAGCGGTACGTCGTGCGTGGTGGCTGGTGTACAATCATTGCACAACTTGAGTTGACTGTCATCACCTCTGCTGCAGGCGCTGTATTGTCTTCATGCTCATGAAGTGATGTGCATGTTAGACTCCGTGCTGCATGCTGAGATGATCAAACATACTTTAGAAAACAGCACTCTAAGTGCAAACGAATCCATTCGTTTCTTTACAAGCTCTGCTCACGACGATGCTGCTCATATTTGTGGGCGTTTGTACACTCACAATCATGTTTTGGTGTCATTGTACACAGAATTCCAACCTCGTGCTCCAAGCAGAACGTGGAAAGCGGAGAGGCGAGGATGGCACTGGAGAGGTGGAGTCGCTTTGGGGTAAAACAAAGCACATGAAAATGGGGGATAGGCTCACCACTGCCCGTCCACCTGAGCTGGAGACAAAGCTGCAGAAAGCAAAGGTACACTTCAATGTAACACCTGTGAGCATATGGAGCATGATTATGAGTTGCACGAGAATAGTCATGTGCTGCAACATTGCAGCATTAGGTGTCTCCTTTCTGTATGTCAGAAGTATCTTGACCAGGACATGATCAAATGATGGCACTGCTACAAATGCACGTTGATCTGCTCACAAAGTTTAGCATCGATTGCGTGCACCATATTCACCATACTGCATCTTCAGCGGACACTCAAGCTCAAAGTATGTCGTCTTTTCTGTGGACTCCTAAGAGTGTTTCAATGAGCACATGGCACATCTGTGCGCAAGCCAGCTACAGAGCTTTCTTCAAAACTGCAGTAACTGCAGTAAACTGCAGTAACTTCAGTGCCACACATGGCATGGCCACAGCAGGCTTGACCACATGACTGATGGTCCACGCTGCTTTCCTCAGATTTTTATGTAGGATCAAGTGTGAGTGTCAAGGCTTGTAATGTCTTGTATTTTTATTGCAGGCCAAGCGGGAACGAGGCGAAGAGGAGGCGCTCAAAAGCAAGGCTCTGGAGACGGCTTCGAAGCGGCAAAAGGTGTTTGTAGCTGGAACGGGCGCCACGGTGCTGACGGAGACACAGGAAATGGATTCCATCAACTACAGGCCCAAAACAAGGGAGAGCAAAGCAGCCTATGAGGAGCTCATGGCCTATGTGCAGGTGTGCAAGTCGAGATGAACAATGCATTACAGTCCGTTTGTGCTGTCATACTCATCTGCATCTCTTGGGCACAGTAACAGCATGAGATCTTTTGGCTGTGGCATTGTTCAAGAGCTCCACAGGATGCAGCTTCATGGCTGCTGATTTGCGATGATGTAGCTGGTGCCTGGCTTGTCTACTTGAGGGTGGTGACGTAGCTCGTGCCTTGATATGCCATCATTTTTCATCATTTGCATGACCCGCTATGGCACATGACCATGGTCATGAACAACTTCCATTATTGGATTGGTGCAAGTATTGACGCATGGTGTCCGCCTGTTTGTGCATACACTTGTGTTAGGTGTCACTTGGTGCGCAGCCGCAGGACATAATGAGGGGGGCTGCAGAGGAGATCTTGTCCATCTTGAAAGATGACACCATGAAGGACACCCAGCGTCAAGCGGATATTGAGAAGTTGCTCGGCAAGGTGCGTTCATCAGCAGTTGCAAGCCATTGCCATAGAACACCATTGTGGACTTTGTTGTTGGCAAGCAAGCAAGCCATCTTTGCTTGTGCATGGCCCATGGCTCTGTGTGCTTTTTTTCTAGTGACAGTGCATGTGTGTTTTCCTTTGTGTGCCACAACTGATCAGCTGTGACTCCCTGCAACCTGACAGCATGTAGTGACATGACCTGGGCGATTCATCACGGCCTCTGAGCAGAATGTCAGTTTTGCGAGCGTACACCATCAGCATGCCCCTATGATACCAACATCTGTGGGGCAGGACACTCTGAATACACAAGCCATCATGGCCTTATTCTCAATGCATTGGCCTGCTGCCGTCCCTGTGGTCTGTGCATACATGTTGGCAGGTCAAATCGGAGAAGTTCAACGAGCTGGTCAATGTTGGCAAGCGCATCACGGACTTCAACACCGGTGCTGGCCCAGAGCAGGGTGGTGAGGGGCAGGGCTCTGATGAGGAGGAGGGGGGCGCTCTGGATGAGGACATGGGTGTAGCTGTTGTCTTCGACGAGGAGGAAGAGGAGGCAGGCGATACTGATGTGGATGAGGTATATACTTGCACTATCCTCAAATAGCTCAGAAAGGTCATTATGCAGTATAGTCAGTGTCTCTTTGCGGACCTTGGTCAATGCACGCTCTGCTGCTTGCTGACAAGCAGCTCTACAGAAGTACAGTATGATGCCTCATTACACCACTACACAAACTTTGGATCGAAACCGGCCATATCAAGTACGAGCAGTATGCGCTTTGTGGAGTACTCACTGACTCACTGGTATGTGTGGGGCAAGGGGCATCAGTAGCAGCCTCTATAGCATGCGCATGGTATGTGAGGCTCATACGTCTTGTCAGATGATCAGTCATTCTGTTTGAAATGGAACAAGTTTCTGGCCGTATGTTCTGCCATGGTGCGTAGTGTCAGCCTATGCTCAAGTACTGATGGCTGATGATGTTGGTCTTGTGTGTTCCCATGACATCACATTACAATACTTGCAGGTGCGCGACTCTGAGGATGAGGAGGATGTGATGGGGGAAGGACAGGCCACCGCCAGACAAGAGAGCGGCACCAGGCGACTAAAGGGGCAGGAGGATGGGGGAGCGGAAGAGGAAGAGGAACAGGTCAGCATTGTTATCATTGCAGTATTCTCAACATGTGAACACGTTGGATCTGGAGTAGTTGTCGGCTTCGGTGCCAGATGGATGCAACTCTTGTACTGCCATCGGACAACTTGATGCCCGCCGAGTGGTGATGTCACACCCTTGGTGGCTGGCTCATCAAAATATGGAGGCCATTCATGCGCAGGACTCTATGATTACCTAAGGCATACTTGCATGCCCGGCAACACAGCTTCACATCCACAGTTCAGGTCCAGGTCCAGATTGTGCAGCGTAGCATTTTCCTATTTGATTGCTTCTTGTGCATGCCAGCGTTGAGAGTACACCAGTGCTCAGGAATCTTGGCATATGCGATATGCTTATATGAGATGCATTGCATGAACAAGCTGGTGCAGGTGGCACTGTTCAAGTCTGTTCATAAGTCGCAAGCTCTGATTGTGGTTTTGTGCACTCTTTAAAATGACATGCAGCTGACATTGCCTGGCACAATGACAGGTACTGCATATCTTTTGTATGCTGTTAGCTGCCCTTGCTTAGCAGCCACTTGGTGTGAGCCTGACTGTTTCCCCTCTTGATGCTGGGACAGGGCAAGCTGGACCCTCATGAGATTGACGCGCACTGGCTGCAACGTGGCCTTTCACGCTACTATGACGATGCTGACGCCAGCGCCAAGCTCAGCGAGGAGGTATGTATGTAGTGGTATACTAGTCACAATGCTCCTTCACCTGTGCGCATGTCATCCCAGAGTGCTGTTGGTATATGTAACGCGCAACTTCCAGAAGTTATGCTGTTGCATTCGACCAGCACATGCAGCTGCTGCAAGCACAAATACAGTCATGAAAGAACTACTGATGACGTGCTTATCTTGCTCGATTATGAAGTGCAGAGTGCAGTTGATCACCTGCACACGCCGTTACCGCATTATTTGTGTAATAATGCAGAACTTATAGTGTGGCACTGAATTTGGTGTGGTAGCCTGCAGAGACATCCCATGACAAATATCACTGAACTCACCATCCTCAACGAGCTCATGATTACATGCCCCAATGTGACTTCCTCGCCATGTTTATTGTTGTGCTGCCTATTGCTGCAGGTCTTGGAGGTGCTGGGCCTGCCCGATGAACGTGCTACGGAGAACAAGCTGGTCACCCTGCTGGGCTTTGACAAGTTTGCATTTGTGAAGACACTACTGCGCAACCGCGCCGCTGTCTTCTACCTCACACGCCTCAACCAGGCTCAGTCCGAGGAGGACAAGCAGGCGGTTAGGGATGAGATGAGGCGTGATGTGGTGGGGGGTGGTGCAGCTGTACTGGACGCTATCCTCAAGACGGACTCTGCCAGCTCCTGGAACCAGGTAATGCTTGATACCGCCAGTTGAAGCGCCAGGCGACCCCTCTATGTCTGAGGTGGCATGATTGCGCCATGATCTGGCATGTCATAACATTGTTGTCAAAGTCATGCCCCATATGTACAGAAGAATGCACCCGGTTACATGGCAGGCCATTGCGTGCAGGTCACAGTTTCATAGACACCACAAGGGGTTGCCACATGGGCGGTACATAGTTTAGCGTAAGACAGTTTTGAGTTGCAGTGTCCATGCCGGCATGCATGCGGCCATCAACATGGCACAACGTGCTCCAACCGGGTGTTCCAACCTCATGTGACTGACCTCTGTCCATGACCAATGGGTGCTGCTGAACTTCCAGGACCGCATGGCTGAGTTTGGCAAGCGGACAAAGCGCGAGGCACGAGCTCTGGCTCAAGGCGCCGAAGAGGGAGAGGTGAGATAGGCATAACATCATCGTGTAGATGTACATATCGATCTGTTCGTGGCGTATGGTTCTCACCTGCACCTGCTTTGAAGTGCCTACAGGCAGCGGTAAGCAAATTGTGTGCTTGCATGCGAATTTTTATTGTCGATTCAGTCCGCATGCCCACGCATATTCATTTTGAAAAGCACATGCAGACTTGCAAATGCTTCACGCTTCGATTCGAATCAACCATGACCATGCACCATCGTCATGTTCATCATCAGACGCCAGTCATGGATTGTAGCTCTACCAACTGTACATGCGGCTTGCAACACACCGGCCTTGTTTCTATACAGCGTGTCGCCGGGCATTTGTGGTACTCGTAATGGGACCTCATGGGCCCTGCACAGATCACATCTGCAGAAGATCAAATGTATGATAGTAACACCAAACAGGCAGCCCGTGGGGTTGCACATAAACTAGGTACCGGGTTGTAGCAAGCCAACGCTCGTAAAAACTTGAGTGCACTAAGCCATGTGAGCTGTTGCACCACCGGCTGCATTGGAACATCGATGCTGATCACATATGGTGCATGCGTCTATTGCTGGCGTGCAGGGCGGGCTGATGGTGGTGGACGAAGGCGATGAAGCAGCAGCGCCCAATGTGGCTATGCCAACGCCGGCAGCGACCAAGGTGAGCGGCCTCCTAGACTTTATGTTCCACAGGCTCTTGTGTCACTGCCTTGAATCACGCTCTGTCCTACCTTTATACCTCTGCCGGAGTATGGCATGTGTCCTGCTTCAGAAGCTGTTGCTAACACAGAATGTATGTGTGGTGAATATCGGTATGCACAGCATGTTACACTTACCGGATCTGTCTGTCTGCTGGCCGCAGGCTGGCGAAGAAGGGTGCGAGACCAAGCCCACCGGCGCAGTTGACATTGATGCTCTGGTGTTCCTGGAGGGTGGTCACTTCATGAGCAACAAACGCTGCGAGCTCCCAGCCAAGTCATGGCGTGCACAGAAGAAGGTGGGTGCCACTGCTAAGACACTGACTCTGGACGCCTGAGCGATATGCAAAGAGGGTCATTGCAAGTCGCATTCAGTGACGCAGTTGCACCAGTCTTCTGTAGCAGGCTGGCTGTCGTATACTGCATACCATCATGAGTGTCACCGTCTGCATCCTAGTTGCATGGCTGGACATCCTCCTTCATGGTCTCCGTGGCCTGATGCGAAACGCTCAACTGATTCACGTACGGCATCAGTTGAAACAACATGCATTTCTCCCAATCAATGTGCAGTGTGCGCTGTGCAGCTGTATGCCCTGCCACCATGATTCATCATATTGTGCCATACATGTGCTGCCCACTTCTTTGTGTAGGACTGCCGTCCACTCTTCGTAGGGGTTTATTTGCTCGAGATTTTTGTTCTCCGTTGTCCTGCGTCCTGACTTGCCCACCTGTGTTGTCGTTGCCTTTGGTGACAATGCACAGGGATATGAGGAGGTTCATGTTCCTGCACTCAGGCATGTTGCTCCAGAGGGAGAGCTGCTCGTGCCGATCGCCGACTTGCCAGCATGGACACAGCCTGCATTTACGGGCATGGACAAGCTCAACCGCATACAGAGCCGCATGAAGGTATGACACAATCCAGTGTCAGTCACGCATGTATATTTCAAAGCATATGCAGTCTACGTGGCACAATTGTTTGACACTGGCAGCGGCTGCAATTGTGTATTGGGCTGTGCATTATTCATAGTGACTTTTGTGTAGAGAACACTAAATGCCGGCACCATCACACCCTGAGGGGGTCACCCTTTTGTGCTGGAATTGTACATTTCGATGTGCACACTGCTACGGGCGTGCATGCGTTACATGGCATCTTGACACCCACAAATGCCAGTGAAGTGCGGCCCGTGACATGAGATCACAGTTATGTGCTGCGAGGCGGAGACTCAACGCACCTGTTACCCTGAACTCTTTGTTTGTTTTAGGATGCTGCTCTCAACGGCGGCGACAACCTGCTTCTCTGTGCACCCACTGGTGCGGGCAAGACCAATGTGGCCATGCTCGCCATGCTGCACGAGATTGGCCAGCACAGGTATGTATGCATGCAGGAACACAACGCAACTGAGCTTGGGTGTGGCACTGCTTTCAAGCCATCTAGTTGTCTATGTGCTTCAGGCGCCATGATGCTGTTGCTCTGGTACATAATCAGTTTCAGCTTGTGCAGATCAGATCTTGGACGGTTTGGAGCATGTGCACATTATTCAATCAGTTGTGCTTTTCTGACACATGCTGCTGCGTGACCTTGCAGGCTTGATGTGCAGGATCGAATGGACACGGAAGAGGGCCAGGTTACGGTGAATGTGCCCGTGGACCTGGACACGTTCAAGATGGTCTACATTGCACCCATGAAGGCCCTTGTGCAGGAGGTAGGTCCACTTGAAAAGTACAGTTGAAGTTTGCCCGGTGAACTAGCTGTCCCAGCATGTTGCAGCAGCTGGTTCGTTTCTGATTGGGATGTGCAGGCATACGACTTGCGTTGCTGCGTCTTATGCGGAACTTCACGCATATGTTCGGCACTGATGTCTGAAGTGATTGCTTGTACATGCACACTGCAAGTACAAAATCTCAGTAATGGCATGCATCTCTTGCTGATTTATTGTGTGAACTTTGTGCATCCAGTTTGTGCATCCAGCGAAAGGCAATCTAGTATTTCATTCATGGTTGTCTGGTACTTTAACCAAGATCCACGTTCCTTCTGCAGGTGGTGATGAACTTCACGCACCGCCTCAAGCCCTATGGCATGACAGTACGCGAGCTGTCAGGTGACCAGAGCCTCACACGAGCACAGATCGCCGAAACTCAGGTGAGCGTCAGTCGAGCAGATTGAGGTGTGATGGGACTGTCATTATCATCACGTGTACAATGGTGGGCCGGCTCTGAACTTGTCATCCTGTGATACTTTGAAGCACATTATGTCATCCTAGTTCGGACGCATTGTAGGTAATGCTGTTGCTTGTTATCAATCAGATTATCTTGCGGAAAGAAGTTTCTGCAGCAGTATTTTGACATGCCAGAGGAAGGATATTTGTGCCAGAGGTGACGACTGGCACTTCGATAGTGCCTTGTTCATCAAGGAAATGTTTGATGCTCGTTGTTCGATAGTGCCTTGTTTATCAAGGAAATGTTTGATGCTCATCCGGCTTTGCGTTCAACTGTAATGCTCAGCTTCACATCTCGACCATGTCTCGCAGGTCATCGTCACTACCCCGGAGAAGTGGGACATAGTAACTCGCAAGGGCGGTGACCGTGCCTTTACCCAGCTGGTACGGCTGATCATCATCGATGAGATCCACCTGCTGCACGACACACGTGGCCCTGTGCTGGAGTCCATAGTGGCACGTACCATCAGGCAGGTGGAAGCAACACAGGAGATGGTGCGGCTGGTGGGGCTGTCTGCCACACTGCCTAACTTTGAGGTGAGGGGCTAAGGAACTTTATTATTCTGATGCTTCGAAGTGCATCAGCTTGATCCTGTGCCAGGGATAATAGTAATGTTGTTGACTCGTGGGTCATGTGCGCATATCACATCACATCAGATGGTTCTGTCACCTTGCTTTTTGTTCTACAAGGTGTTATGATGGACATGACTGTTCAGACAGCATATTTGTGTATACAACACTCTGCTCCAATGATCAAGGCAGCATTTTGACCAATGCACAATTGGTGTACTTGAAGCAGTATACGTTTGGTCACATACTTCTACGTCATTTGGAATTGGACTGATCTTGTTGACCCAGCGTCTTGCCTGCCATGGTGCTTCTCATCGTTGCAGGATGTTGGCTCCTTCTTGAGGGTGGACCCAGAGCAAGGCCTGTTCTACTTTGACAACTCCTAC
This sequence comes from Tribonema minus, assembly GCA_017506865.1. Lineage (NCBI taxonomy): Eukaryota > Xanthophyceae > Tribonematales > Tribonemataceae > Tribonema > Tribonema minus. The sequence continues at coordinate 57,506 of JAFCMP010000528.1, read as the reverse complement.
AGGCCTGTGCCGCTTCAGCAGCAGTACATTGGCATCACAGAGAAGAAGGCCATGAAGCGCTTCCAGCTCATGAACGAGATCTGCTATGACAAGGTGATAACAGAGCGCTAATCACTTCAGATGACACGCGGTATGTGATGCCTATAGTGCTACTTGAACTTGCCTTCCTGATGCATGCTGCTATTTGACAAAGGAGCTCATGCTATTGCTGCTTGCTTGCAATTAATGACGGACCGTCTGTGCTATGAGTCCAACATCGTGCCAGTAGAGCATGAGCACTCTATTCATTTGGCCTCAGACCCCTTAGCAGCACAGGCGTGGTGCCGTAAAGTACAAGATTGCTGCAGCTCATCAACTTTTAAACATGCCATTGGGTCCTGCAGGTCTTGGCGCAGGCAGGCCGCAACCAGGTGCTCATCTTTGTCCATTCAAGGGCAGAGACGGTGAAGACGGCAAAGGCGCTCAGGGACATGTTTGCTGAGAATGACAAATTGGGCACACTGGTCAAGCCGGGCAGTGCCTCTGCAGAGGTCTTGAGGATGGAGGCTCAGAATGCCAAGGGCGATGACCTCAAGGTGAGTCAATGGAAGTGAAGTCAAGCACTGCAGCAACGTCAGCGTTTGGCTACATCTTCATACATCTAGCATGCATCAACTTGTGCTCGTGCCTGCTGACCGCAAGGGTGCCTTTGGCGCATCGAAAGCAATGTCAGTTGTGCACAGCATCTGTTGTGCAAGGCTCCAGCGAGGAACTCATGCAAACATCATGGAGGACAAAGTGATGACGTAGCGAATTATCACCTATCCCACATCACGCCATGCCTGCACTGGCTAGAACTGTCACTTGTTGACACCAATCTGCCATTTACGGCGTGCTTTCAATGCGCTGATCTGTCAGTTGCGTGTGGTTGTCTGCCCTCTCTGGAATAAGATGAAGATATATCATCCCTGCGGATTATGCTGGAATGATAAATGATGAATGCATGCTATTTGTCGTGCACACCAGCCACCCTACTCATTTAACCTCTTCTGCCATTCTCGCCTTTGTCACCACCCAGGACATCCTGCCGTTTGGGTTTGCGGTGCACCACGCCGGCATGCCCCGCGCAGACAGGAACCTGGTAGAGGACCTGTTTGAGAACAAGCATTGCCAAGTGCTGGTCTCCACAGCCACCCTTGCATGGGGTGTCAACCTACCTGCTCACACGGTCATCCTGAAGGGGACACAGATGTACTCTCCTGAGAAGGGTGCATGGGTGGAGCTGAGCCCTCTGGATGTGCTGCAGATGATGGGACGTGCAGGCCGACCCCAGTATGACTCAGAGGCAAGTGTCATACATACTCATGCTTATTGGTCAGACGCCCGCAATCATGCTCTTTTGAGTAGTTGTGTGCATGAACTGCTCTGATCACAACATGTTTGGCACATGTAACGCTAGTTATGGTTTCACTTATCAAGTCTGATGTGGACTGGGTGAAATGTCTATTGACCACTTGAGCAAGGAAGGCCATCATCAGTATGTTTTGATGTCCACACATTTGTGACCGTGCAATTTGGGATCTGCTTTTCACAGTGACCTTGCAACGGTTTCGTTAGTGTTAGTATTCATCAGCTGTTTGCCTGGCGCACTATTCAGCCCCCTGGCGCAGAATTGGCATGCAAATGGTTTATCGACAGGCACCAAGGCAGCTTGCCATTCATTTGAAGTGCCTTGAACCACTAACATAGTGTTTGTACTGCGCCATTGTTGGCAGCTTTAGTTATGTTCATATTGCTGTCAACGACACAGTCCACGCATCCATGTTTTAATGCTGTACTGCTTCCGTTTTTGAAAATTGTGATGCTTGCAGGGGGAGGGCATCATTCTGACACAGCACTCTGAGCTGCAGTACTACCTGAGCCTGAACAACCAGCAGCTGCCCATTGAGAGCCAGTACCTGACGCGCCTGGCTGACAACCTCAACGCTGAGGTGGCACTTGGCACTGTCACCACCATTGCGGAGGTAAGCAGAGTACCATCATTACACTTTGGAGTGGCTTTGAATGTTGGCCATCATTTTTGGATAGCCTGTACCGAACAACATGGACCAGTGTCGATTTTGTCATAGCTGTATGTACACGATGCAGTGTGCATTGCACCAACAGCTGCATGGCCGAGGCTGCGTTCACCTGCATGGCTGATCTGTTGACATACATGCACAATCCACCTGACACTGACATTTACACATTTTGAACTACATGTACACAAGGTCGTTCAAACACGTGCTCCTGCTTGGTTTTCCGTGTGTCCCGCGAACAGGCGGCAGACTGGCTGGGCTACACGTACCTGTACGTGCGCATGCTGCGCAACCCCAACCAGTACGGCGTGCCTGAGGACTGGGAGACACAGGACCCTGCTCTGGTGCAGCACCGCACAAACCTGGCACACACAGCAGCATCCATCCTGGACAAGACTGGGCTGCTGCGCTACGACAGGCGCACGGGTGGTCTGGCGTCCACGGCACTTGGGCGTGTGGCCAGTTACTACTACCTGTCACACCAGAGCATGGCCACGTACAACGAGTACCTCAAGCCCACCATGAGCGACATTGAGCTGTTCCGCCTGTTCTCACTGAGGTGCGTCATGGTCATGAGTGCAGTGCGGTGTATAGCTCAAGCGTTGTTCTGTGTCTGACCTGCTGGCGTCAATTTGGGTGAGCGTTTGACGTGTGTGTCGAAACAAACAGCATGAAACACGTTTTTCAGAATCACAATGTGTACAGAATTGTGATCAGCTGTGCTGACAACTGTGTTCATCATCCATGCTTGCTTTGTGTACCTCCAGGGACGCACACACGGTGATATCTCATGTTAGCTGGAGTATGGTATGTTATGTTTGTAGCTGCAGCAGCATCACCTTATATCATTGCTTGCGGCCTCTTGACTTACAGCGATGTCGTGCGCGTTGTTATTCTTCAGCGGCGAGTTCAAGCACATACACGTCCGCGAGGAGGAGCGCCTGGAGGTTCAGAAGCTGGCAGCACGGGTGCCTGTGCCCATCAAGGTACGTGGTTGTGCATTGCACTGCCACAGTGGAGTTTGTCTTCTATGCACAACTGTGCAACTCAACTGGTCCATTTGTGGAAGGCACCTGCACGACGATGGCACATATACAGAGCATGCAAAGGAATGACTAATAACATTGGATTACTTCATGGATTACATGGATTCTGCTATAGCGAGCAGTACTTGCATGGTTGGTTGCTGTACGATAATGTGTAGTGCCTAGCCATTCGATTGTAACTGGGGCGACAAGTTCGATGTTCCTGGTGACATCTTTGATGTGAATGCTGTGTGGTTGTAGTATGAACACTGCATGCAAAGAAGGACCAATGACATGACTGCGCTGCTTTATGCCATGAACCATGCTTCAGTCTCTTTGTGGAATGAATAAGCATGACTGGATGTGGTTGATCACATGTCTCATGCCATGTGGCACACTGCTCTGTTGCTGCACCTGCAGGAGGCTGTGACGGAGCCATCTGCCAAGGTCAATGCACTGCTGCAGGCATACATCAGCGGCCTCAAGCTGGAGGGCTTTGCGCTAGTGTCGGACATGGTCTACGTGCAGCAGAGTGCGGCACGCATCCTGCGCGCTCTGTTTGAGATTGCTCTCAAGCGCGGCTGGGCGGCCCTTGCAGACAGGGCACTCACGCTGTGCCTGATGGTGGAGCGCAGGTGCGTAGCATGGCCAGATCTCAGCTCATATGACAGTCAAATGCATCGCTGCGCAGCGGTTAGCCTCTGACAAGACCATCAGACTTGAACTGCTTGCAAAGCCTGCGCAGGTACTGCATTGTGAGGCATTAGCTCACATGTACATGCATTGTCTATGGCAGTGAAGCTCAAGATCACTTCAGTCTTACACAGAAAACAACGGCATGGCTCACATATCTTATATAAGCATGACATTAGCAGTCCTTCGCTGCCATCCTCTGCAGCGTTATGTGTTGCCTGCTTGCTTGGCTTGATACACACCAGCATTGTTGACAGCGTGTCACGACAGGCATTGGCGGCTGAAGTTGGTCTTTTATCAGTCACAGCTAGTGCATACAACCAGAGAGATTTGTGGTCATGCCTGTCAGGCTCATATGTTGTATTGTTCATGCTCGTGAGCACAACAGGTGCTGGTTGAGCCAAAGCCCCCTAAGGCACTTCAAGGGCGTGCCTGACGCACTGGCCAGGAAGCTGGAGCGGAAGGACATCTCATGGGACAGGTCAGTCACCGCGTGACACAGCATATGTTCTCTGTCTTGACAGTTCATCAACATGGCTCCTGCTTGACAGCTGTTGTGTGTCGTCATACAGTTTGCCAATTGATTGCCATGTGCAGTCATGTCCATGTGCGTATATTGTGTCATCATGCACGCACGAACCTGAAAGTGATTGCGCAAGGCGTCTTTTGTGGCAAGCATGCTCGTGTCTCACGCCTTGTCTCTTTTGATGGCTGCTGAACGTATGGAGGCGGGTCACACCGACATGAAAAGCATGCTTCGAAGCATGTACCCATGTGCTATTGCTTGTGTCGTGTGCAACCCAGGTACTATGACCTCTCAGCGGCAGACCTGGGTGAGCTCATCAAGAACCCCAAGATGGGCAAGCAGCTGCACAGACTGGTTCACCAGTTCCCACGACTGGAGCTGTCAGCAGCAGTGCAGCCAATCACTCGTTCACTGCTGCGAGTCGACCTTCGCATCCAGCCTGACTTTCGCTACGACGTCAAGGTTAGTGATTTGCTCACATCGTATTCTCAGATCCACACTCTTTCCGACTTACCTGGTTTTTTTAGTGATGCTAGCTTGATGTGCATTTCTGCTATGTAGATTGGCAATGTAAGTTGGCATAGCCATAGTATAGGCTTGCAGAATTGCAGATGCATGATTGGTAGCCACGTGAGACTTTCATGCTAGTGTTTGCCACGTCCTTCCATGTTACAGCCTGCACCTTTAGTAGTCTGAAGAACGGGGCTACACACTTCAAAGTGCAGCGCATGTGGGTGTTCTTACGGGCCGCATGCAGTGCTTGAGGGGTGCACAGCTCTCTCGTCTGGAGTTTACAGTTGCGTTGACGTTGTCGCCGTAACGTGAGTGCAGCTACAACGACGCAGTTTTGTCTATGGTCATGTGGTGTTTTTCAGGCAAGCTGATCCGCTCATCATTGTTCTGTCTGTTTTGCCCTGTGTGCTTGCATGACACGACAGGTGCACGACACCTCCCTCCTCTTCCACGTGCTGGTGGAGGATGTTGATGGCAACACCATACTGCACCACGAGCCCTTTGTCCTCACAGCCGCCAGGGCCGACCAGGAGCACTCCCTGGTGCTGTCAGTGCCCCTCTCTGAGCCGCTGCCGCCCCAGGTCTTCATCCGCGTCGTGGCAGACCGCTGGCTGCACTGCACAGCGGTCCTGCCAGTCAGCTTCAGGCACCTGATCCTGCCCACCAAGTTTGCGCCGCCGACAGAGCTCCTGGACCTGCAGCCCCTGCCATTCTCTGCACTCCGCAGCGCTCCACTGGAGCGGCTGTACGCTGCCACCAGTGGCGGCATGCGTCACTTCAACCCCATTCAGACGCAGACCTTCTCGTCCTTGTACGAGTCTGGGGAGTCAACACTGGTGTGTGCGCCTGCGGGCAGTGGCAAGAGCGTGTGCGCGGAGTTTGCCATCCTGCGCCTGTTCCGCACGGACGCCTCTGCCTCTGCTGTCTACGTGGCACCGAAGGTACAGTAAACATCATGACAGAACAGTGCAGAGCTATGCTCATTTGTCATTGACTACACCGCATGCACCTGAGTAGTGCACTGCATGACGTGATGTAGAAAAGAATGCTCAGTACGCATGACCTTGCATGACATCTTGCCAGTGCGTATCTTGTTTGGATTCATCAAGAAATGCAGGAACTTTTGCAGATCATGTCAACAGCATGGCTGCTCAACCGATCACATGCAATGTGCAACAAAAACGCATGCTCATCAAACATGGCAGCAAGAGACCCTGTTGTTGGAAATCTACCCTGTCGCATTTTAAGTGCCTTGTTTCATTCATTCATTCAACGAGCAATGATGATTGCACGCACTATTACTTTGTCAGAAGTCAACAGTTCACGTGCAACATTTGACGTGCTGGTAAGCTGCTCCTTCTCAGTTGACATGCAGGCATACACAGCATACTGGCAATTGGCACTGTATCATAACATGTGCTCCTCTGCATTGAGCAGGCGGAGACTGTTGATGCCAGCCAAGAGAACTGGCGCACACGACTGGAACCTCTTGGCATCAAGGTATGTGTATGTGGTTTTCTCACCACACATGCGTGTAGCGCGCAGCACGCAAATATCCTTTGTCACATCATCATTGCCGCTACAATGCTTTGCAAAAGCACAAATGCCCACTTGCACACAACATTTGCTGAAAAGGGATGGCTAGTCCAAGCACCTCATAGCATAGTCAACAGTGCACGCTTGACGAGCATCATGCTGTTTGCGTGCTTCGCTGGCAGCCGACCACTCTCTGCGTGCGTGAATCAACACCGTCTACACATGTCAAGATGTACACACGAACACACACAATTGTACATTTGCGAGAAGCATCAGCCAGACCACTTGTTACCTGTTGTCCTTGCATGCTCAAACCGGACACACACATTGATGGATGCCCTTGTCTGCTTTTCAGGTTGAGCGGCTGACGGGTGAGGCCGCCGCTGACCTCAAGCTGTTGGCACCAGGGCGCCTAGTCATGGCTACGGCTGAGCATTGGGACATGTTGTCTAGGCGATGGCGACAGCGCAAGGCCGTGCAGCAGGTGCGCATCACGATGAATATTCATGCGCTTGTTGCAGACAACATGAGAACGTGATAATCATGTGTCATGATGTAACATGTCATGATCAATACCATGCATCTGACAATTGCGGCTCCTAAAGGATCCTCATCCAAGCCTGCGGATGCCATCTGTTATGTTGGAGGACCTGCAAGTGCCTGGTACCAAGCCTGTGCCTGTGTCGCTGGCATTTCGGTTACACAGACCTGTCAGATGCAAATGCAATCATTATTTCTGTATGCTTGAACAGTATGCTTTTTCATAGATTCAGACGAGGGGATCACCTTGTGTTGTCACCTTGTGTTATGGCTTTGGGAAGAGTAGTGTTATAGAAGCTGGTACCCTTGTAGCTCGTGAATCATGCACTTGCCAATGCTTACTGCTACAAATGCGTGAAAAGTGTTGTGTCATGACACCAGCTGCACTTTTGTTGTGTCGAAAAGTGTTGTGTCATGACACCAGCTGCACTTTTGTTGTGTCGCTGCAGGTGTCGCTGCTGGTTGTGGATGACATCCACTTGCTGGGTGGCAAGGAAGGGCCTGTGCTGGAGGTGGTTGTGAGCAGGGCCAGATATGTGGCCAGCCAGACAGAGCGCGCATGCAGGATAGTGGCGTTGGGTTCACCGCTGGCTAACGCCAAGGTGACTTCACACAGCACAAAGTACTCAGGCTCGCTGCATAACGTGGATTGCTTTTGAATGTTGTTCTGAACGCGACTCAGTGAAGCGGCATGTGCTCGATGTGCTTGAACCCTTGGCCCTTTGATGATAAACAACTTTGTCATTTTTGTGATCTGGATGTACAGAACAGCAGCATCGTTCACATGCAGTGTTTGATCTGTACTGCTTGCCGTGCTGTCCTCTTCTCCAGTCCCTACGCAACACACAGCTGTGCATGTGCTGACAAAGTAATGCGCACCTACAGCGTCATCATGCCGCAACTTAATGCAATGGCGCTACCGTTTTCATGTTTGCATCTTGCCACACAGGACGTTGGGGAATGGATGGGTGCGCCCAGCCACTCTCTCTTCAACTTCCACCCTTCAGCACGCCCATCGCCGCTCGAGCTGCGCCTGCAAGGCTTTGATGTTGGCCACTTTGGCAGCAGGCTTCTGGCCATGGCCAAGCCCACCTACCAGGCTGTCAGCCTGCCACTGGGTGAGAATCATCAATTGCTGCGTTGTCTTGGAACACGGGTCATGATGAGGCTGTCATGCCGCATGTGGCTGTACATCATTGGTGCAGATTGCAGCTTGGATGTTCTGCAGCAAGCTTGAGCAATCAACACGCTTTGTGGGCCTGTGGGGGCAACCTCAAAAATCGATAATTTGAGGAGCTCGGCAACGCTTATCAGTAGCACGGCTTCCTGTGCCATCTGTTATTATCACGTCAATTGTGGTGCCTGCTGTATTTGTGATCATTCACGACAGTCAATCATTACCTCTTTCTGCGAACTGCCTGCAAGTGTCCAGCCTGCGCTCACTTTTTGCCAGTTGACAGTAAACTCTTACGTTCAACACTCACCACATTATGCACTAATCGTTGTTACATCCCTCCTGCTCTACAGCTGGCTACAGTGGTGTGGACCTGCCTCCCTGCATAGTGTTCGTGCCATCCCGCAAGCAGAGCCAGCTTACGGCCATTGACCTGATGACATATGCGGCTGCTGAAGGACTGCAAGAGCGGTTCGTGGGCACCGTCACAGATGGTGATGAGCAGCCTCTGGTGAAGGCCGCAACGCTGACTGGTAAGGCAGCTTACTGTTTCATTGAATATATGCTGTGTCTGTCCGCATGGTCTGTTCTGCCACGTTATCATCTCCTCAAGCTTACTCCAAAGTACAGTACCTAGTACAGAAGCTGTGCATCACTGCAGAAGTTCTCTTGTAGCTATGGATCTGTACACATGGTAGCTCCTGCCTGCCAGCGAGTGCGTGTGATGTCGCAAGGGTCCCTGTGCTTGTACATGCGCAACACATGTACATGTTGCTAAAGGGCAGCCGCTTTGGTGCCACTTACCCAGCGTGTAGTAAAAGCAATGGTCTTGCAGTGTGCGTTTGAGAATGTTTCACCCTGTATTTGGAGTTGGAACATTGGTGTTGATGAGCAAGCTCTGTCCATACTCCTTTCTCAAGTACTGTCAGGCAGCACCTTCAATGTTCGAGTGCCTGCTGTGAAGAATCTGTAGCACTATTGCGGGCAGCAGCATGGTGTGCATTATGTTTTTTCATCATGGTTGTGGTTGCTGAGCCCTTACCCTTCGCCCTGTCCCTCTGTGTTGCAGCGGATGCATCGCTCAAGCAGACGCTTGCGCATGGCGTGGCCTTTGTGCATGGTGGTCTCAACGACGCCGACCGCACCCGCACACTGGCCATGTTCAGTGCGGGCCATGCACGTGCACTGGTGGTACCTTACACCATGTGCTGGGCACTCGGGCAGGTATGTGATGACAAAATTTTAAGTGCTTGCAAGTATGCACCACGTCAACATTTCAGACTGTGTACTGCAGCCATGGTCGCACTAGTATATTCAAATTAAATGCATGATAATGAATTGTACTTCAAAGTAAATTATTTGCACACATCAACAATCATCTGCTGGATGCAGAACTAAAAAAGACTGAGAAGTGCGTCCTGTACCATGCCATAAAGCACGAGACCTGAAACCTTTGCAGCATGGAAGTGCTTGCTTGCGCTTGCATGTTGCATGCAAGACCTCCTTTGTGTGTGCCATGTCTCTGGCATATGGTAGTCACCTCCTGTTGTTGACCCGGTTGCTGTGTGCTGTCCTGGTGCAGGCTGCTCTCGTAGCCAAGATAGTGGTGGTGATGGGCACTGAGTGCTACGATGGGCGCGAGAAGCGATACGCCGACTACCCTGCCACTGACCTGCTGCAGATGGTGGGCATGGCTGGCCAGGCAGTTGACACCGGTAAGAAACTATACCTTGTGTGGTGTACACGTTTTTTGAGCTACACATCATGGTCTTTGAGCGCAAGACTTTTCTCATCAATTGCAATGTTTATTGCTTTGTGTATGATCGCCATCTAATCTGCACACGAATCTCATTGCTGGCAGGCTACTTGCTTGTGCAAATTATACCTTGTGGTACACCCAGGTGTGCACCTGCATTCAACGGTGAATTGTACACAGGTTGCACAAGCAAAGTTGCCCTGGCATTGTGATGTATCAAAGCTTTACCACAGCATCTGTACAGTCTAGCTACTGATGCTTGAACAGTGAGCACCAACTTTGTTCCTACCAAATTATGTACTTTGAAGTATACTGATGTGATGATGGTCTTTGCTTGTCACCATCACAGATGGCAGCAGCGGCGGCAGGTGCCATGTGCTGTGCCATGCGCCCAAGAAGGACTACCTCAGGCGCCTACTGCAGGAGCCACTTCCCATTGAGAGCCACATTGACCATGCGCTGGCAGAGCACCTCAACGCAGAGGTGGTGACGCGCACAGTGGAGAGCAAGCAGGTAAGAACCTGCTACGGTTGTATACAGTAACTGCGTCATCCTGTTGACACCATGGTTGCATCAGTTGCAGTGCAGGGCTGCCCAACCAAGCAGCATGCTGTTATCAGTTCGAATTTGTATATGGTGACCTTCTACGTGGTCGGTGATCATTGGTTGAGCGCAATGCGGAACCGATCCTACTGCTCAGACTCAACAAAATGCAAGTGCGCCATGCCTGTACCAATCATTTTGCACATTCTGATGTTCAATACACGCCAAAAGCCACATCTGTGCCTTTGCATGCCTCATACACTGATATACCGTATCATATACATTACTTGGGCGCTGTGCATCTGTTGTGTGTCCTCTGTATATGATGCAGGATGCGGTGGACTACCTGACGTGGACCTTCTACTACCGGCGGCTCACCAAGAACCCCAACTACTACAACATGGCGGGTGTGAGCCACCACCACCTCAGCGACCACCTGTCTGAACTGGTAGAAAGTGTGGTCACAGAGCTGGAAGAGGCTCGTTGCCTAGCAGTGGATGAGGAGTCTGGCCTGGCGCCACTCAACCTGGGCATGATTGCCGCCTACTACTACATACAGGTAATGGCGTCATGTACTTCCATGGAGTGTTCACTCTTGATTAAGCACCGTTGCTGCAGAACCAAAACATGCGTGATGTGAGGTACTGACTTGTGCACTCTCGCCATTTGTGCATTGCATTGCAGTGCACTACGGTGGAGCTGTTTGCCAGCTCTGTCACAGCAAAGACGAAGCTGCGTGGTCTGGTGGACATCCTGGCAAGCTCATCGGAGTACAACGCGCTGCCCCTTCGGCACAGGTAATTGATTAGTTTTGGCACTGCATGCTGATGAGTGGGTCATCCACAAGTCATACAGTACAAGTGACATGCGTACGGAAGGTGCTCTTCAGTCACTGCGGATGAGATGGTGCAGGTGTTGATTGTAGTATGCTGCCACTGGCTTCTCTGAAAGTACCTGTCTGAAGTGATGCTATGCTACTATGGTGCGAGTGCAGCCAGTGAGGTAACAATGTTTTGCCACATGTGTGAGGTTCAAAAGGAGTCCCAGAGCCTTGTCTGTGGTTGCTCACATGTGAGAACAAGACGGGCTTGCTGCACTGCGTGCATTTGCTGTTGATTGCAAAGCCCACTATTATATCAGGCACTCATCAACACAATCAACAATGGCTGTCACCACTGTCATCTCTCTTCAGGGAGGGCAAGATACTGGAGACCCTTGCCAAGCGCTTGCCACAGGCGCTGCCATCTGGCTGGGAATGGGACCAGGCACCTGCCAAGGCGCATGTCTTGCTGCAGGTAAACATTTCCCTGACTGCAGGTCAAATTGGTCTCGCCAACGCCATGATTAGGTTTGATTTTGCCCAAAGTTTTGACTCAGGAATCAGTTCGGGACAAATCGTCTACCGTCTTTGCTGTGCTCATGCCAGGTGTCTGACCACCTCTTACACATCACTTGCATGTCAAGCTTCACTTTGTTCCGCTGACTGCCTTGCATGCGTGGCCGATGCCTTGCAACGTGTACACTGGTATATTGCGTCAACAGTACCCTGAAAGTCGTTCAATGTACTGCAGTATCTACTGCACTTTTGTGCTTCACTCAAACACTTCAAATATCATTGTACAGCTGTCAGGCTAACCCTTTTGTAGTAACTTTGATGTGATCTTGCTGACCCAATTCTTCGTGCCATCTCCCCCTGTGCCCTCGACAGTCGCACTGCAAGCGCACAAATCTTCCAGTGGACCTTCGCCAGGATGCCAAGATGGTGGTCTTGGATGCACCGCGTCTGCTGTCTGCAGTGGTGGATGTCATCAGCTCCATGGGCTGGCTCAAGCCTGCTCTCGAGGCCATGGAGCTGACACAGATGATTGTGCAGGCATGCTGGGGCAGGGACTCGTACCTCAGACAGGTGGGCTTGTGTGTTGTAGCCATGTGTCATGTATGCATGAGTACTCATCAGTAGCTTGAAACTCTTATGAATGTTGTGCTTGCTGTGTACTCATGACTTGCACTTTTAGGGCCCTGTGTAATTCATTTAGCTACTTCATTGCAAATGTTGCAAATGTCATGTGTGCGCATCAGCGTGAGCAAGCATGCCACTCACGCCTGTTTGTGCGCCTATGAATGAATGGTAGTGTGGTATGGAATGCGCGCAGGTTTACTCAATGGGCATGATACACAGACTTAGATGTTCGCATGTGTCAGACAGGAGCAGCACACTTGTGTGGATACACGCATGTTCATAATTGCTCCCCTCGCTTTATCATTATGTGCGCTGTTTTGTGTGCCATAGGTGCCCCACCTGGATGATGACACCATCACAGCACTGGCAGAAGCTGGTGTGGAGACACCGCTGGACATCCTGTCAATGGAGGATGAGGACCGAGAGAAGATCATACAGGTGCTTGCATGCATTGGTTGAGCATCATGTGCAAGGCGTGCTTCTTTTACTCTGTGTGTAGTACAAAACTTGCATAAAATCAGCATCGCTACTTGGCCTACAGCCATGATGGTGGTCATTCAAATGCCCGCCAGGCATGTCAGGTGCTGGCACGTCTGTGAAAAACCTGCTTGCCATGAGTAAGAAGAGAACGTGCTACGCGGCAGCAGGAGCAGCAGCAGCAGCAGCAGCAATAGGTTGAGCCAGCAGGTCAAGGCAGATGCAGCCCAACACAAGCGCATGAGCAAATGATTCTGATTGAATTGGTTTTGCCATGTCACCCACAGGTCACCTCGCGTCAGATGGCGGACATTGCACGCTTCTGCAATGCATACCCCAACATCGAGGTCAACTACGAGATTGAAGATGAGGATGAGATCTCTGCGGGCGAAGCTGTCACCATGGTGGCCACATTGCAGCGGGAAGAGGACGAGGACGATGAGACCAAGGATGCCACCACTGATGTGAGTGCTCGCCATACTCAAGTACATGGGTGGTTGTTCTGCGCACCATGCGTGTGCAAGACCGTGCAACGCCTGTGTAATGACTGCTGGCTGTGGCGTAGGATGCTTGCCACCATCAGAAGTTTTGCAGCGTTGCCTGGTGGACAAGAAGTTGCCCATGAACTATTGCGTGAAATTAACATGACTGAAACTCATCATGCTGCCATTGATTGGCATAACTTTCTTGCAAATGCTGCAGTGGTGTGCTTGTCGTCAAAGGTCTCATTGTTTCTGCGATGCCCATGCTGGTGTTGCATAGGTACACCGGCTCTGTGTGCTGCTCCGTAGCTGCTGCTTGCTTGTCAGTTGCAGCAAGGTATTGTCTGCACAGCCGCTCATGTTGGCGACAATCCCTTGTATGTCTGCTTGCCAATTCTTACAGAAGAGCAGGGTGGTGGTCAACGCGCCTCTTTTCCCTGGCACCAAAACGGAGGGCTGGTGGTTAGTGGTGGGGGACCCAGCCACCAACGCACTGCTGGCCATCAAGAGGGTCAACCTGGGCTCCAAGGCCAATGTCAAGCTGGATTTCGCGGCTCCCGATACTCCAGGAAAGCACAAGTTTGTGCTGAACCTCATGTGCGACAGCTACATGGGCTGCGACCAAGAGTACGAGTTTGAGATCAACGTGGGGGAAGCTGCAGAGGAGGAATAGGAGCAGCTGCCTTGGCGACATGAGCGGCAGTAGGGGCCGCAGCAGCAGCAGATGTGTTGTGATACTGCCACAGGACATAGACAGACAGCAGGAGCAGCTACACACTTTGCACAATACAGGCACATGAATTTTTTGTGTGGAGCTTTCACAGGCTTCAATTGCTTCATCTTTGCAATCATTGCCGCTTACTTGGGTGCAGGACTCCTGTTCCATGCAAGCAATTTCTCATTCTCGCTTCAAAAGTGCAAAAAGCCCAGATGGTGGACGTCCAGCTTGCTACCAGAATCTTAGATCACTTCCATATGTGCATCTCGTGACCTTGAAAGTGTCTGCACCAATGATTTTGTGCTGTGGCGTACACTGCTTGCAGGAACTACTTGGTAATTAATGCATCCACCAGAACATGTTCCAACAGTTTTCAAGTCTGACAGAGCATCGTGGTGGCAAAAACTCTCAAGATTACATCCTTTCCTGTTGCCGGTTTAGCCTTGATGGCACTGACATGAAGGCCCCTCCCTTCCCCCTATGAAGAGGGGGGTGCCAGGGGACAACCATTCAATGACGTAATGACGTGACATTACGTCAGAAAGCAAGCAAGTATTACTGTATTACTAAGTTGCTGCAAGTTCTGAAGTACGGCAAATGATGGCCAACTTCAAGTTGAGCTTGGACGTACTTCAACACCAGTTCATGCTGATGCTGGTCGAAAGCATCTTATGACATAAGATGCAGGAAAAGCGACACTGCATGCACAATGCATTTGTGCTTAGCAGTTGCTGTAACTGTGCATGGGGCCAGCGGGTCACCAGAGACGGATCACGTCCCGGTCTTTGCAGCCAGCAGGCAGCGGCGTCTCTCTGTCAGGCGGCGACGTCACCTCTGACGGTAACAGTCGCAACGGGCACCCAATATCCGGCATCACCGCTATGACAGTTTTGGCGCCCGCCAAGATACACGCTGCCAACCGGAAGGTCGATATCCCAGGGCTGGACTGCCGTATGTGTGACAAGTTCATACTATTAGTGCGAGCAAATCCTCGGGCCCCGGGAAAGAATTGCCCAGCGGCACACGCATGTGCGCACCAACGCATGCGCCACACAGGAAAGGGGAAGCAATTTGCAGAACTGCATGTTCAGCTTTTTCTAGACCACCGACCAATATGCGGCGGCCTGGAGCAGGTCTGCGATGGGTGCGGCAACCTCTTCATCATACGCACAGCAGCAAGCGCCCCGACACCATCTGGTGATCTAGGGGCCCTGGACAAGTGCGACGTGTGGCGCTGCGCCGACTGCCTTCAAGTTGCAGGCCCGATTGCCGCGACAGCATGCACACTGTCAGGCAGTGACCGTGCATCAGGCCATGATCACATTGCTGACATACACACCCGACCAATCATGATGACATGCGCGGCGGCAGCGGGTGGTGCAGCTGTTGGTGGGGGGGAATAGCCTGAAGCAACAGCCGCGCTGCTCGCTGCCGCTAGCAAATGTGGTCCCATACGCAAAATCCTTGGATGCGAGCACCTGCCAGTGGGGGTAGACCCCAGGCAAGCCCATGCATCTACGTTGGATGGTGTGGCAGCGCCGCTGCCGAGACTGACCCGGAGCAGCACAATGGGTGTGCTGCCTGGCGAAAGTCGTGCTAGCGATAGCAGCGCAACGATGTCAAGCAACGATCGTGTGCCCAGCACACCTGGCAGTCACTGGCAGTGCAGCAGCTGCTGTCGCAGCGGGCGCTCAGTCTAGCGAATGCCCCAGGGACCCGACAGGATCTCACTGGCAAGGCTTGCTGGGGGCGGCTGGCGCACTCGCGCGCAGGGTACGTGCACTGGCCCTTGCACCCAATCGGGCTCGCGTCACGGTGCTTTGCGCTTGGCCGACAGGGTACCAAGCTTGGACCCTGCCGCACGTCACGCCGACTGCATATGCGGCCGGCGGCAAGCGACGCGCCACGAAGTTGAAACACATTCCCTGCTGGGCCGGACTCCCTACGCACCGCTTTTGAATCAGATCGTTCAGCTTGCTCTCCCTCCAAGATGAGGGTAACGACCTGCCAGTGGCGGTGTTTGACCAACTCTCCCTTAGGGAACCGGTCGTTGCCAGGTCGCCTCGCCAGCCAGCCGGGAAACGTGGTGAGTCAGACGTACGCAGACTGGTGATAACAGCACCCACGCAACAATGACCGAGACAGCATCTGTCACGGCTATGGTTGTCAGTGGGAAGCGCAGTCGACGCAGAGGTAAGCACAGACGGCGGACGCAGGAGCGACAGGCACATGGCGACAATTCTCCTGCACCCTGGCACCGCCACCACACCGCCGAGGGGCGGTGCCTCTGCCCCTTCAGCACCAATACATCCGGGCCGGCCGGCGAAGGTCACCACCGCCACGGTGGCGACCCGGATACCCTCAACCGTGCCATACAGTCACCGTGGAGGAGCAGTAAGACGCGCTGGCAAAAGCCACCAACTATGGTTTTTACTTGGCACACGGGCCTGCAGGCCTGCACTCCACAAACAGGCGCTTGGAGAAAACACAGCGACGCTAGCGCGTGGTGGGGAGCTTCGCCCCACGAGCAACGTGGGCAACGGCAACTGCTTGATTCATACAGCTCTACACGGCATAGGCAGCGTCGCAGTTGAGCAAGGACTGCCGGCCCCAGCGCTGGTACTTGCCATGCGCAAGGCACTGCTGGACGGGATGGTGGCATACGTCACGCAGGGGGCGGGCAAACAAGGGGCCAGCATGTCATCGATGCGTCAACTGACCACGCATGCCGCAGCCCAACCTGCGTGTACACGTGAGCAATTCGACACGTACGAGACACGCGCTCGGTACGGCACAAATGAAACGGACAGTGAGGACAGCGGGCACACGCTCCTGCTGCAACGCCTACAGGAAGTGAGCGTGTGGGGATGGCCCCTCGGTTTGTCTGTGTGGGCCATTGTTGCAGCGGTCTGCAGGCCCAACACTTCACTGTGACTTCCAATTTATCAAATGACTGCTGAGTTTCTGATTGAATAGTATTTTTCACATAGCTTGCAGGTCAGGGACTGAGACACAACTTGCATGCATTGCTCTTCTGCAACACATCCATCCAACATGGGTGGCTCGCACGCTTTTGACTGCAGGTCAGGCATCGAGGGCACAACTTGCTGCACTACTCTCATTGACACGTCCTTACAACAGGGGTGCCTTGCGGGCTTACGACTGCAGGTCAAAACATTGAGGTCAAGATACTGCAGTGCTTTCCTTAACAAGGCCAATAACAACGGTCATGTCCTAGTTGCGACCGCGAGCCGCGAGCAGTGATTGGTAAACTGCAAATAATTATGGCTGAAGATCGAAAGTGTAGGCGAGGTCAGGCTGAGTAAGGTTCTTGCTATCCCTACATGAGTGCTCGCCATACAAGTCCATACGTGCTCGCCATACTTAGCCTTACGGCACAGAACTCAATTGTACAGTTGAAGTTCCTGAGGCCGGGCCTGTCGAGGACAGTATTCGCAAACTGCAAATAATTATGGCTCAAGATCGAAACTGTAACTGAGGTCAGGTTATGAGAGAGGTTCAAGCTTTCCCTACATCAGCAGTCACCATACTGGCCTTACAATACAACCTTGAACTTTGGTGTACACTTGAAGTTCCTGAGGCTGAGGTTGGGCCTTTTCAAGAAAAGTATTCGTAACTTCCACTGCCTGAGGGCTCAACATTTCCAACCTCGAACACGTAGGTTACCATTGTAAGGTCAAGGAACAGAGTAAGCCGCCATGTCCAATAAGGATTGAGCTTGCTCTACATCAGGGCTCTCCAGATTCATGATCACAAACCGCAAATGGCACACAGCAAATGGAGTATCGCTGTTCGTCTACATTTCGTGGTACATGTGATAGTGATGGCTGTCAGTTATTTCATACAGACATTATATTGTTGTACAGGCTGTGGCGATGATGGCGCATTTGCTGTTTGCTTTTGCAGTTTACTGTTCCTGTTGTTTGCCAAGTACACTTTACAACCGGCCCGGGGTAGTCGATACGCCAATGGAGCAAGTGCGCGGCCAGGTACGCGACGCCCGGCGGCACTGCTTGCACGGCGCAGGGGTGGCAACAACCGCCGGGCCCGCTGGCAGCGGCAGTCCCGTCTTCGACTCGGGTCAGGCGCATGATCGCAGCGATAGGCCTGAGGATGCTGCCAGCGCAGCCGGACGGCGCCTCGAGGTGGAGGCGACAGACATACTGTCGACCTTGTCCAGAGCAGGGGCGGGGAAGGCAGGAGGGCTGGACGGCCTACGCTATGAACACCTCTTGATGGCCGCTGGGCCTGGTGCACCAGTGAAAGCAGCCACCCGCCCCGTGGGCAGTGCCTCGCCAGGACTAGCTGGTGATTCAGAATCGGATGTGATGGAACCGGCATTCGCCCATCACCTGGCCAAGGTGTTCACGACGCTGCTTGTTGAGCCCGAACTGCTGCCGGAGCAATCGCAACGGCTTCTCCGCGCCGCGGCCCTCTCAGGCATAGGGCAGAAGCGGCGTCCGATCGCCTGCTCCAGTGTCTGGCGCAGACTCCTCGGGTCCACAGCGGCACGGAGTGTCAAGGGCAAAATATCGGGGCTGCTGGCCTCCATGTCGCAGTTTGGCGTAGGATACCGGTCTGGCGTCGAGCATGTGGCAGCGCGTGCGCGCGTGTGGCACGAGCTGTATGGCACCACAATCCAGCTGGACTGTGAGAACGCATTTAACAGTGTGGATCGCGCCGCCATTGTGCGGGGACTTATGCTCTTCTGTCCGGAGCTGCTCCCGCACTTTGAGTCCGTACACTGTGGTGACACTGCCCCAGAGATGCGAGTGGAGGTGAACGGTGAAGCTCGCATTATCTGCTCCCACCTAGGGTGCCAGCAAGGGGACCCTCTAGGGCCGCTGTACTTTGCAGTGGCGGCGGCCTTCCTACTCTTCTACCCTGATGGAGTGAATGCGACGCCCGGCAGTATGCCGGCCTACGGCCACAGCACAGCGGAACCGCCAGCCCCGCACTGCGCTTTCCTGGATGACCTCAACGTGCTGCAAGCTGCCTACTTCGACGATGCAGCGGCCGCTGGGGTGGCAGAGGTGATCCGTCGGCTTGCGGCAGGGGGCCTACGCGTTCGACCAGACAAGTCGCTGGCCATCGCCATGCGCGGCACAGTGTTTGATGAAGCGGCCAGAGCACGCCTGCGCGCCCTTGACATACCGTTTGTGGACGCCACCATGCGAGAATCAAGTCAGGGCTTTACGTCGGTCGGGGTACCGGTAGGGCACCCAGCCTATGTGCATGCTGCCATGAGCAAGCATCTTGTTGACGCAGGGACATGGCGATTGTCGTGGCAGCTAGCTGGAATGGCGCGGCATCACCTACAGGCAGCACAGTTCATTCTGCGCAGGTCACTGACGAAGCGCATGGGCTTCTTAGCTCGGGTCGTTGACACGGCTTTGAGTGAGACATGGCTGCACGCATTTGACGGGTTCTGTGCATGGACGCTTGAACGCATGCTGCACCTGCACGGCTGCGCTACCGCGGCAGTCATGAAGTCACACCTGCTGGCCGCCTGCACTGCTGGTGACAATGAGGTAGCCAGCAGTGGCAGCGTGCTGGTATTGCCGCGCTTGGGCCCGCCAGAACTCACGGACATCGCAGTGCCACTGCGGGCGTCACGGTTGCCGGAGCGACGAGGCGGTCTGGGCCGCTTTTGGGGCTACTGGCACCAGCCGCATACACGGCCCAGGCATGCACAACACTGCGGCCTGCAATAATTCATGCCACTGTGGCAGCAGGGGCCCTGAGGCTCGGCACTGACGAACACGGCGCAGTCACCTGGTTCGCGCAGCACTCATGCGCAATACGCGAGGACCAGGGACTGCCGCCAATCATCGAGGCCGTGCGACGCTCTACGCGAGCGCTGACAGCTGATGGCGGCGAAAAATCACGCACAGCTGTGGCCGAGCAGCTCCCAGCATCGTTGCTACGGTGGGCAGCAGATACGACGGCCGCAGCGTCGACGCTCCCCACTGCGGTGCAAGCGATCTACGCCGCAACTGCCGTCACGGAGACGGGGACCACTGAGCCAGCCCCACACACCCACGGCATTGTGCCTGGCGCCGAGGCGGCCGCTGCGGCGGCGACAGTACCTGGCCCTCAAGCCGCTGCCGCGGCTGCCTCTTCCACGCCCGCTAAAACACAAACTAGCGCGGAAGAAAGCAGCTGCAGCGGCGGGCAGGAGGACGACTGGGAGGCCTATGCTGACGAGATCTGCAGGAAGGTAGTGCCCCGCCGCCGGCGCGGTCACTTTACGCACGGACTACAAGCCGGCCTTTCAAATGTTCTTCGACGTCAATACGAGGACTGCCTGGTGGAGGACCTAGAGGCTGCCTCGGCTGGTGCCGTGGGCAAGCCGACGCAGGCTACACTTATTGGTGACTCGCGTGACACCAGCCGCCGCCGCCAACAGGCTAGCGCGCGGGTCCTGGCGCAGCTGCGCAGCCAGCGTGCGTCCGGGGCAATGGCGTGGATGAGCGTGCCACCCGCTGCCAATGACCGCCCGGGTGCGGCGCCCATGTCCAGTATGGCAGCAGCCACGATGATTTTGGTTGCGATCTTTATAGACGGGTGGGGCATACAGGGCGAGGTGTGCGCATGGCGGTGCAGTGACGTGAGCCCCACCTCCACGCATGCGATCAGCTGCCCCAGCCAGCACATACGGGGGCGCAACGCGACACACACTGCCCAAAAGCGGTGCCTACAGCGCATCTTGAGACAGCACCATGTCTCTATTGTCCGCAATGAGGACGCTAGCGTCTTCAAGGTACCGGGGTATCGGGCGGACACAGTCATTGACCCAGGGTGTCTGCACTTTAGCAGTGCATACCGTAACAAGGGAATAGTGCTAGACACAAGTGTGCGCGCGCCCACAGCGAGCTCGTACCTGACAGGCAAAACAAATGCCTCGAACACGGACGGCTATGCTGCTGGGGTGGGGGAGGACGCGAAGGTCAAGCACCACACCGGCACCTTGACGTCATCTTGGGCTTTTGTGCCATTCGTGCAGGAGTCGTACGGACGGCTGGGCAAGCAGACAAGCCTTTTTGTTAAGGAGTTGGCAATGCACTCAGCACTGTGCTCAGGGGGAGGGAAGGCAGATGTGTTACGCAAGGCCGGGTTAGCTAAGCGTCAGATCCACATTGAGCTGAGCATATCGCTGGCGCGAGAGTTGGCGGAGCGCGTCATGGCATACACACGTGGAGCGCGAATGCTGGGCTGTGTTGCGGCGCCGGTATCCAAACTCCTAGGGCACAGCGCAGACTAGGCTGCTGCGTTGACGCAGGCTTTTCGATTGCATAGGCAACCCGGCCTCCCTTGGGCCTTTATAAATACAAGTCCATACGTACACTTTACAACTCAACTACTGGTTCAATAATAGAGCGGACCAAAGTGTATATAAATATCATATCAACAGAATGCAAACTCCGAACAGCAAATGGGTTGTTGCTGTTCAGCTGTATACAGTAATGTCTGTGATAGTTTAGCTGTCGACTATAGTCTTCAGTGCATATAGACGCTCACTTTCACAAACAGCAAACTGCAAACAGCAGAGTGGGCTATTACTTTTCAGCTGTGTAAAATTATGTCTGAGATAACAGCTGTCGTCTGCTTCCATGCAGATATTGGGTGATTGCATGCTAGGTGCACCTTCTGCGCTGCAACATGCCATGCAATCAAATAAAGTATGCCATGGTTGTGTGTGATGCAGTGCATGATATTGCAGCACATACAAACTGATTGCATGCCAAATTGAAATCACATGCACCAGCACCAGTCAAAGAAGAAAATACCGCCACTGCACTCCCAGTTGTGAAACCTAACCCTAACCCTAACCCTAACCCTAACCCTAACCCTAACCCTAACCCGATCAGAGTGTATTGATTTTAACCCACTCGAACCAGCAAAACAACGTCGTTCGCGCTGACACTGCGCATTATGTGACTGCAACTTCATATTACTCCAACCAACAGCCACCAGTAGTGTAGTGTGCTACACCGACTAACACTTGCTACACAACGGCTGGCCCAGCGGGGGTAAGTACTGCGTCGCTAACCTACATGTCGAATTCTGCACGCCCGATGCCGCCTGTCTTTCCGCAGCCTGTCCTGCAGTGCAGCCTCCATAGTCGCGCTGAAGGACGCATCCTCTTGAGCAAGGTTGTCATCAGCTGCGAGCATAGCGTCGTTCACTAGTGTGGCGTCGTATGCAACAATGTGCGGCGACGCCACCAGTGTCAAGCATGCATGGTGAGCATGCAGATGCCAGCACATCCCGCAAGCATGCATACATTGAGTCTGTGAACATACGCTCATGATGCACTAGGTGAGAGGCTCAGTATTAGCGTAATGTTTTGTGTAGTAGTTCACAGTGATGCGCCCCCAGCGCCAAAATGGTGGAGCTCAAAGCACTTGTGGCTGGGCTCGAGGACCGCGGCGGCCTTGCCAGGGCACTTGAACGGGGTGAGCTCGGAGCTGGAGGGTTATCATGGTGTGCTACTAGTAGTTGCAGTTGCAGTAACGTTTTAGTTTAAGCGGCATGTGGTGAACGTTGGTGGGCGCGACGTTGGACTGGGGTGAGCTCAAAGTACTTGTGGCTGGGGACGAGGACCGCCTGCATTTGCAAGTAGGGGTGGGGATTTCAGGATTATCAAAGGGTTAGAGTTGCATGTGGTTGACAGGGATGATGAGTGTGCACGGCGTCGAACTGCTCGAGCTCAATATTCCCAGTGACACTGGCTGGGGACGAGCACCGCCTGTTCTGCACACAACGAAGCCATTGTTCGAGTACGTTTGCATGGTTCACATGGTTGAGCTTTAGAAACTCACATTGATTAGGCTCGACCAACAGCATACGAATGCCACGGTCCCCCGATCGTACCCCTGCTGACGACGATCAGCACCGTTCAATGAGGACAGGCATTGACACGCAGTTGGGTTGCCCGCAGTTCCTGAAACGCTTGCGCACCTCTGCCTTATGCGCTCCGCCCCCACACCGTTGACGCACCAGCTGCATGGGCAGAAGTTCGGCTCTCCTGCTGCTGGGAACTCCACCTCCTTGCGGAAAGTTGTATGAAGAACTCCATGTTTATGCGTATCTTGCAGACGCAGTTGGCCACCTGGTGATTATGAGAAGGTTGAGCGCGGGCATGAAGATGTGTCATTACAAATGTGCGTTGCTTATATGTCGATGCTTAGAGTATTTACTTGTGGCCGTCGAGAAAGGCCAGCGCTTGCAATGTACTTTTATTGTGTAGGTCTACAACCCCTTGGCCTGACAAGTCGACAAAGCAAGCGAATATACGCAATACGCAACAAAACACCACCGCTTTCGAAACTATCATAAGCCCATCCCAATCCAGCTCCTGCCCCTCGCCAAAGTCCTCCCCCACATAATCCCCATAGCCACCTGTCTCCCATTTGACAGCCATGTGGCCCATCACGCGTGCCGAAATCGCCATCTGCAATGAGCTGACAACGCAATGTACTAGTACCTGACCAGTGCACCACGCCTCGTGCCTGAGAACTCTCTCATAGCAGTTTGTGGCACAACGATAATGCATGCAGCGCAGTCCGAATTTCTTGTGCAACAAAAACATCAGCATTAATTGCACAACGCTCTCCGCCAGCATTACACGTATTGCGCACATCGCTCCCATACAAGCTAGACGGCACAAAGCAAGCATGCACACTTATAAAGAGCAGGTTGAGTGAGAGTCACCACACCAAAAAAAACAATGTAATAAAGTTCACACGCTGGGGGTGCAGGCCACATGTGGACAGGCGGGGGTGTCAGTGATGTGGTTCTGTGATGTCAGGGCATCATGAAATGTTACATCGGAGTCACATGATGATTATGGGGGGGATATCGTGACATCACAGCAATGCTCTGTACGCGGATTTGACCGCTGAGAAGTGCAAAGCGTTCAGTCCGCAATGGTCATGCATGCTGCTCAATGAATTTTGTCAAAGATGTCCATCCCAGCTGCCGAGATGTTACTTGCCTGTTCTGCGTTAAATGTCCTGATCACATGGTCTTCACATGATGCTGCCATGATCTAAGTGCTGGTACCGTAGCAACATCACATGATACCCTGCCTGCACATCTTGAGCTCGGCAGCAGTGCCACATGACAAGATGTGCCCATGCCCAGTGCAGAGACATCATGGCACTTCATGAGATGCTGATACGCACTACACCACATGTGATGCATGCAGTGCCCCATCGTCTTGATGTAAATGGCGTGCACGCAAGCACTTGACATCACATATCTGGCATCGCACTCCACGCACCCTATCATGCGATGATCGATGCCCATTGCCACATGACATGAATCCCTCAGAGTCAAGACGTTAGTGTCAATGATGTGTCAGCATGTGCTTGACGTCGTATGACAGGCAAAATGTGTCTCACACTACCTGTCTGTGCCCAGCCACCTCAGCTACTTGAAGAACGTCCATCAGCCAGCATGAGTGTGGTGCACATGTGCAGGCCCGCAACGACAAAAGCAGTACTGACTCAGAGAGGCTCAAATACTTGAGACATTTGCTGAAAGTCCTCATTCATAGTGTGCGGCACAACCCAGGGCCTCCAAGCTGGCATGAGCGCCACACATGTTACTAACGAGGTGCGCTCCTGTGGTGACGCTTGTTCTACTGCCTGGGCACTGCTGACGCCAGCATGGGCATGCCTGCACGCAGCAAGAGCGTACAGAATGTAAATGCAGGGTTGAACCAGAGTAGTCGGCAAAAGTAACTCGAACGCTGCGGCTGTTGTGAAGCCATGCTGTGCAGCGACATGGTCAGGATGAATGCGCATGCCATCAGTGAGTGTGTAGGTACAGCACGCAGCAGCATCAGGAGTTGCAGAGTAGATACTAGCCAATGCTGCTGAAGCACTTGCATTAAAATGGTACGTTAATCCAGCAAGCTGCATGTGCGACATGGCACTGGCACTGCTGCCCATAAAGCAGCCATTTGTGCTTTGTTGTGCCAGACATGACTGGGCAATCGCGTGTAGTAGACCAGCAGCGAATTGCGCATGATTGATGCATAAGGCAGGTATCGCTGACACGGTAGGTATTTGGAAGGCGAGCTGTGAGCATGTAGGTATACTATCATGGGTATAGAACTTGAAGTATGCATACCGTATTGTCTATAGTTAAGCCCATGGGGCGACTTATTTTATAAATAAGAGCAAAAAAAGGGGGTGAGGCTTCATTGATATATAGAGGGAAAAAGGGTGGGGCGGATTATGAGTTGAGCCGTTCACCTTATCGAACCCCATCATGAAGTGACAGGCATGGACTGCTGAGCAGTGGTAACTCGTGACTGCTCAAGCGAATCGCAGCAATTACGCACACGACAGGGCAGCCGCACCATTCTTGCTTACGGCGCGATTCACTGCCAACTTGAATCTTGGCTCACTGACCCTAGTCAACCACTCCAAACCCAGTTGATAGCGTTAGGGTTAGATTAAGTTTTTTTTATCTAACCCTACATGAGCTCCAGCACGACTTGGGAGCGGTCACAGTGTAAGAGTGGCGAGGCTGGCAGGATGGATCCGCTCTTATATCGTAGCCCTCGCTGTACTGCACCAAGAGCGCGTGCACACGTGCACACACACACACTATATATGAAAACGAATCAAAAGATCGTAGAGCTCTAGGTGACAAGGGATGGTAGCCGCAAGAGCCTTCCACCAATAACCTTGGTCGCCGCTTCATACACTCACATGCGTCGAGGCCGCGACGCGGGTGCTCGTGGTGTGCGCCACACCGTGCGACAGCAGGCGCGTGCTTTTTCAGACTTTGAAGTACAGGTCTAATTTGCAAATAAAAGACATCATACTTTGCAGCACGCAAAAAAAAATATTACGCATATGTACGATTCGAAGTTGACGTCAGCACAGTACTCACGTCAAGGCCGCAGGTGGCACTTGTTCACTTCGCCGCGCGCATGCCTGCCAGCGCAGCAACGCACCATACGGGACCCTGGCCGTAGCTGATGATGGCGTCCACGTTATCCTCGATGGTAATGGTGAACTTAGCGATAAGTTGGCCGGGGGTCGCCAATGCCATCATCCTGCGAAGGCGGCCGAGGGGGGGGGGGGGGGCATTCAGTACCAAAGCTATGGACTAGCAGAAAAAAACTATCTGACTGGCACGTGATGCTTGCATAACCCCAACCAAGGATTGATGATACAGCCACCTTCCTGGCAGCATGCTGAGATATAGCCTCATCATCGAATACCTCTAGTTAGGAAGCACATGCCTCCTCTGTAGGGTTGGCAACACCGTATTCCGTAGATACACCGTATATCCGTATATACGCCGTATCTACGCCGTATGTCAATTTCTGGCGCGCCAAAATTCGTATTTTGCCGTATTTCCTTCTTTCAAGTCACACAGAGCAGTGCAGCATGGCGGATGCCGCCGATCCTGGCCCCGACCTGGCCAAGCAGGCCAGAGCATTGTATCAAAAGCGTTGTGATCAAAAGCGCCAAGGTCAGGCGGGCTGGTGGGGGTCATTCAGTGTCGAGCTGGACTCAGTGAAGCACGAGGTGCGGCTTGTTTGCCTTCGTTGTTCAGCCAAGCTAGGTGCCAGCAACCCTTCGCGCGCAGCAAACGACCATCTTAAGAGCAAGGCATGCCTCAGAGCGACTGCTGCCAGTGCAGCAGCTGTTGCTGCTGCCGAAGCAGCAGCCGCTGCTGCTGCTGCTGCTGGCGATGGCGAGGAGGAAGTAGAGGTGACTGGCACTAAACGCCACCGCGGTGCTGCTGGCATCACACCTTACATGGCTACATCAGGCCAGATAACTCAAGCACGGAACAGCCTTGCCCGCTTCTTCTACAAGTCCGGGGTGGCGTTCCACCTGATTGAGCAGGAGGACTTGGTTGCAGCATTCGCTGCCCTTGGCGCCGACCTGCCTAACCGCAAAGCCTTGGCCGGGACAATGCTGAACAAGGAGCACGACCGCGTCAGCCGCGACGTCTGGGAAGCGATCGATGCCTTGCACCTCGTCCAGCTTGCCAGCGATGGGTGGAGGCGCAAGCATTGCGGAGACGGCACTCCGCTGGTTAACCTTTGCGCACTGTTGCCAAAGGGCGGTTCCTACTTCGTGACAACGGAGCCAGCGCGAGGCGTTTGCAAGAATGCGGAGTGGATCGAGGAGCTGCACATGCGGTGGGCGAAGAAGGTCACCAGGGGGAACCTGGACAGGCTGCTGGGAATGGTCATGGACAATACCAAGGTACGTGCTGCTGTAGAAGCTGCTACGGTGTGTGAAAGTTTTTTGCCAGTGCGTCATTTGCATGCAATGACAGCAATATATGCTACAATAAGTCCAGCAGTGCATGCAATGCAGCATATCATTGTAATAAATCGAATGGAAGCAAGTCAACCAGCTCCCCACGCTTGCGCGCTTATCCAGATGCTCCCTTTCTTCGCTTGACACGTGGTTAGTAGCACAGCTCACACAGGAATTGATAGTATGCTGGCAAATGCACATGTTGTGGCCATAAAAACTGGAGCAAATCTTGGTACATGCCTGCAGTGCCTCATGATGTTTTCCATCACCTGCAATAACTTTGCAGGCAAATCGTAAGGCGCTGGACCTGATGAAGCAGAAGCACCCGACTTGGCTGCTTCTGGGGTGCCAGGCTCACGCACTGGCCCTTCTCATCAAGGATCTACACGGCGAGAAGAATGCGCGATGCGACTGGTCCAAGAAAGCGTACGGCAAAGCGCATATGATGTCCAACACCATCAACGGCTCAGAGACCATACACAGCGCCCTGCGTGAGCAGCAGAAGTTCAAGTACGGCAAAGACAAGGCCGTCCGCTCTCACTGCCCCACGCGCTTCGCCATCCTGCACTTCATCTGCTCCGACTTGCTCGACTCCGAGGAGGCCATCAAGCTGATGGTTGGCGACCGCAGCTGGGGTAAAGTGTCTGAGGGCACCACACATGCGGCAGCGTTTACGACTGCAGCCACAGTAGAGCCAGCACGGGGGCGGGCGGCAGCATACTACTTTTTCGATGAGGCAGCAGCGCTGAAGAAGCTAGTGCAGCCTGTGTCTGATGCCATTCACCAGGTTGAGAGCGACAAGCCGCTGTTGAGTCAGATGCTGCCGATCTGGAAGCAGCTGTTGCAGCATGCGGCAGACTTCGATGACCACATTGACAATGTCGAGCGCTCCCCTGTGCTGCCACTATTTGAGCGGCGCTACAACACTCACTTCGACAAGTCGTGGCCTGCAGCATATGTGCTTGACCCTGTCTACGCCTATAAGGTTGATGGGGAGTGGTTTCTGCCTTTCAGTAAACTCAGCAGGCTAGAGAGCAAGGGTGCGCAAGAGTGCTTTCTGGAGCTGGGGGGAGGGGAGCATGCAGAGGCTGTTGAGGCTGAGCTTGTCAAGTTGCAGCTTGCACCCCTTCCCGAGCCCATGTGGGCTGCGTTGCCTACGTTGACCAAGCGTACATCGCTGCCTAAGGGCAAGGTTGAGCTCGCTGACAGCAGCATGCGCCGCGGCTGGTGGCAGACCTATGGTCGCGAGCATTTTCCTCATTTGTCGCGGGTGGCAGTGCGCCTGCTGTCGTTCCACGTGACTGCATGTGCAACCGAGCGCAACTGGTCCCTGTGGGGCAATGTGTACCCTAAGTGCCGCAGCAGGCTTGCACTTGAGCGTGGTGAGAAGCTAGTGTTCATTAAAGGCAATGATAAGGCTGCTGAGCGCAAGACAGATGAGGAAGTCATGCTTACAGTGATGGAGGCGGCGGAGGAAGAGGTTGTCAACATGTAACATGCAGATGGGGGGATGAAGGAGTAGGGCAATATCTACACTAGGCTAATTACGCACATACATGATGTTATTTTCAAGTGTGTTTGCTTGTATTTATGTTTTACAAGTGTCTGGTTTAGCTGCTTCACTTTTGAAGTTGAAGTTGAAGTTTAAACGCCTGTACTGGTGATATGCGTTTGTCAGATACGGTTTAGAAATACGTATATACGGAAAATACGGCAAAATACGGTATTTTATCAGTATATGGTTTTCAGAAATACGGATTTTGCCAACCCTACTCCTCTGGCAACCATGCTTTAAATTATGAAATACTATAAGTGCGGCATTTTTAAGAACAAGACACATTTGGGTCAGTTGTATCCTGGAATACACAGCCTCAGTTGTGTTGACTTTGAAGTAAACAGCACTTTGTTCTCTTCTAAGGACCACCATTTTGAAAAATATTTCAAGAATCGTCCGTTTGGATTACCTTTTGAACAGCAGTCTGACTTCAAATAGATAATTGATAACAAAGTCGGTTGTAATGCTCAGTATCGTGAACATTCACGATTATTTTATTGAAATTCAGTTTTAAAAATTACATGTTTTTTTACTTTTTTGAATACAATGTCTTTTCTTACGGGTTTGTCTTTCAAAAATAAAACTACTTCAAGTATAAAAAAGCAAAGTGGCAAATATCTCCCAAGTTTTTTTTTTATGAAATAAAAGCATATTAAATAGAAATATGACTTACCTTGAAGGAAATTATATTGAACAATAAAAGACGTCATCACAACTACACACCACACCGATCTCACACGTGCACTAGCCTCAACCCTTTGTCTGCTTGAAATTAGGGTTCGGCATGTAAATGCGGCCCGCTTTATGACTCCTCAAAAAAGCTCACTCCACGCATGCAGTCATCACCCAGTGGCAAGGTTAACTGCCTAGAAGTGTGGCTGCTTCTGCAAAGGATGTGAACATGCTCAGTCTCCACTGTGACGCGATTGTGTCACATCTCAGGCATTGTGCGTGCCATCTACTTACTGCGCACATATACACAACTTCTCAACAACTTCAAGGTCTGAGGGATCACCACTGTATCAACAGCTTCATAACAGTATCTGAAGTTAAGTTTGGCATGAGCGGTTTGCGCACCTTGAGCCTCTGCTGCGGCTGCAGAAGCACACTTTCCCCCACTCATGCCGCCGGGCGCCAGCTCAAACGTACATAATGGTCCTCTGCACACAGGGGCATACAGGTAACAGTAGCAGCAGAGCAATGCCGTGGTTGGGCTCACGGGCACAGACGATCGCACAGCGGTCGGGATGGTTGCAGAGGCAACGTCGCTCTCAGATGCACCGTTGTTCTTATGCTTTGCTTCAATGCTAAGCTGTAAGTACTCAAAAAGCATACCACTATGTCTTGAGGTACGACTTCATGCAGGCTGTTGTGCGAAACAATAGGTCCAACAGCACTTACAGTACGCTGCAGTTGCACACAACAGCATTCGTGTACACCATGCAGGCACGTTGTGCATTGAAAACTGTTGCAACGTAGAGAGCTGTTGCTCACTACCCTGTTGCGCCACACCCGCAGAGCTAGACATCAAGGGGACAAATGCAACAGAAGACCGACGCCAGTCGTGTGCTGCTAGAAGTGAATGTATTGTAGTCTGTCCACCGGCAAGTGTAACTGCCGTAACCGTCAAACGTGCAAAGGTCAATGAGCATGTAACTGCCATATGCTCCAACAAAAACCATACTTCCAAGTATGACGTGTACAAAGTAGCCCTCAGCAAAGCCGCGTACGCTAGCAGCTTGCGCCATGCAACCTGAAGCGCACCATCTTCTCAGGCATGTATACGCCATATGCACACAGTGTGTAATCGCAAGACGCAGTTGGTGCACAAACTGAAGCGCAACATCTCTGCAGACATGTATACATCATGTATACACAGCTTGTGACTGCAAGAGGCAGTTGGTCACATCGAGTCCCAGCCAAAGCACACAAACTTCACAATCACCTGCAAGATGTCGGGTAGGAAGTAGAGGCGGGCGTTGCCGACGAGCACTGTCTTTACCCCTACCAAGAGCAGCCCGTCATCTATGCGCAGGCCTTCGATGGCCGCGCTGAGGTTGCCCGCCTGCGCGATGCAGCGATGAGCGCTTGAGTCAGCGTTGACTGAAGGCGCGCATGCATGCACCTCATGATGTGGCAATTGTGCATAATGAAGTTGCAGTGCAAACTTCAACAAACACGCTTGCGCACAGTTGATTGAGGTGGGCAAAAACGCTGTTGCAACTGGCGATGTTACAACACTATATGCAGGCATATTGCATTGCAAACATCGCTACTGTGTGGCTCAGAATTGTGCCTGGGAAGAATGATGTGGCGGTTGGCATGATACAATGAGCAGAACAGAGGCAGATCGCAGCGCAAAGTCAAATGTGTGACAATATTGTACCGACAGCTAAGGTGTGTGGAGAGATTAAGTTAACGCTTCACAACTGGAGGTACATACATACCTTGGGGCTGATGGTGGGCCGACTGGCATCCTCATGGGTGTGGCTGACAAGGGCGAGCAGGTAAATCCCTCCAGGAACTGCACGCGTGGCCCGGCTCAACCTGCGGCCAGGGCGAGCGGAGCTGGCAGTGAGCACTGGCAATTGAAGGCGTTGCAGCTTGATGCAACTCGGCTAGAGCTAGGTCGACAGTGCCGATAAGGACATGGAGTGCTCATAGCTCATCAGCTCTCGCCAGTGCATACCCTGACATGTAGTACCAGTGACACAGGTTGCCTGGCGTGATGGTAGCAGCCTCCAAAGCAAGAGGAACAGTGCCGCCAACAACGCGAGGCACATGACTGCGCGCATGCGCAACAGCCGTACAGGAACCAGCATGTTTGAGTGCACTGGTAATCTCTTCCCGCTCAGACAAGGTTACATTAAAAGAGCATGACAATGTTGAGATGTAGATCTACGAGATAAAGTGATATGGCACGGGGCATCGAGTCATGACACATCTGCATGAAGTCGTAAACTGTCTACTTCTAGGTGTGGTTTTCATATCTGATCATCAACCATTTTCAGGTGCATAATGTAGCCACTGATGTCAAAATGTAAATGATCACAAGTTCCACCCGCGCGTGTTTACAGCTCAACAGGGTGAACTAGATTAGGCCACACAAAAACGGGCCTTCTGTAGCATGCACTGCAAAGTGTGAGCAATAACACAGGCGACTTAGATGAAAGCAGCAGCTGTTGCAGATCCACTTAGCTTTGAATATGCTCATAATCGTTCAGAAGCACCTGCACGCTGCCATGCTTTCCTCAAAATGCAGTTTTGCGATTCTGAAAACAACGAGCACCTGCACGCACGCCGCTGCTCACGTACCTTTTGCTCGGTTCAGATGCATGTGTCGATCAGCCACCAAAGCCAGCGGCACAGTCTGCAGAACTTCTTCCAGCGGCACAGCTCCTGCACAACCGACTTCAAGCCTGAAGTTCAAGCCTAAAGTTCAAGCCCAGTTCGTTGCCAGGTGGCAGTGCACTCAACGATGGCGCATGCTTCGAACTCATTCAGCCGCCACACATTCTTGACCGGCGGCTTCACCACCTTTGCCCCGTTTCAAGGCTTCCACCATCAACTCGTGACAAACAAAGATCCACATGAGACGTGTTGGGGACGCATGGCGGCGGTGAGGCTGTGAAGCAGCCATGAGACGAGTGTGAAGCAGCCATGAGACGCGGTTTCATGCTGTTGCACTGGCATATATTCCTGCTAGGGTCGCTTTCGCCAGGTCAACCAGCCGCCAGAGCAGGTATGTCCTGGTGCCATCTCGTTTACTCAGCCATACCCTGCAGCACGCTGGGCTGCGTTCTCAAATGTGTATCGGAAAAATCTCCAAAAAAGCAGCTGATTTGGCTGCTGCTGCCGACTCTGTTTTCCTTGATGATGTGCATGCGACCTTGACCAAGTGCAAAAAGCTGCCAACTGCTGTGCACGAACTTCTTACGCAACAAAGATGCAAGGCGTGGTCGCACTGTCGTGTAGCTCTTGTTCTGTGAATGAGGAGACCATCAGTTTCATTGAGGCATCAATGTGTGTTTACGCTATTGATGCAATTCTTATTGCTACTTGTGTACCTTCTGCACTTCGTAGGGTGAATAAGCGGCCCATGGAGTCGACGCCCATGACAAAGCAACATTTCAGCAGCGAGGCGATGCAGGTGTGTGGTGCAGTATATATGTACAGCGATTCTTGTGTGTTTCAGACCTCTTCGTTGGGCTCAGCCTATGCGTGCCTCAGCCCTATACGTGGTACAGTCTAGTCGCTGCACTCGTGCCTGTGCGGTGCTGATGCTTGCACATGAGCGCAAGAGTATGGCAGAGTTTTTGTGGATCGTTTGCTGTATGAAGCATCTGTATCTGGTACCATCAATGCATGCAGACACTCTGGAATGTTTTCTCAACCGTTGGCGTCATTGTCGGACGTGAACACATACTTTGACCAGATGTGGTTGACATGAAGTGAACTATGTACTTCCTCCGTCCCATATGTTTTGAAACATCATTTTGAGCTCAAGATCAACTTGTGCTAATCAATGATTGAGCAATTGTGCCCTAATGATAATGGAAGTGTACGTCTCAAGCTTTCCGATGATGTCTTCAAAAATCCAAACTTCAATGGTTATGTGTGTCAAATACGGTTCTAAATGCGATTTCGTCTTGTTTTAGGGGGCAATTTTGACCGAAATTTTGCCGAACAGACAAATTTGCCGAGGGCGCGAAACACAACACACTCGCACACACACACAGACACACCGTACACGGCACATGAGCGGGAGTGCTTGCTCACAGCTGCTAATGATGGCAGTAGGTCCAGAACTACTACGCACACCGTGCAGTCAGGTGGTGCATGAGGGCGGTAATCCGGCTTTGCATTCGGAGGTCACGAAAGGAGCTGGTTGACAGGCAAGTGGCTACAGCTCGCAGCCAACGCCACCTAGCGTGAGTTGCACGCTTGTTATACCTTCAGGCAGCAATAGAGGTGCTGCACCGTGGTTGCACGACCTGCTGGTGTTCTGTGTGTGTCGCGCACCCATTGTGTGTTGGGAGCGGGGATGCTGCCTGCGACTGCAGCTCGGCAAGGGGGCTGCAGGCTTCAGATCATCCATCAAAGCCTCAGCGAACCTTGAAGCCACACATGTCGTTACAATGTTATTGTAGAAGCTGTAGCAGCGACCTCAGCACAAGGGAGCAGGTGCTAGGTGCCCTGGGGGCCTCACTGGTGGACCCTGGTGTCCCAGGCAGTGGATCACGAAGCCTTCGTAGGGCAGTAAGTTAGAGCACGTTACCGCCCTGGCTGGGTGCTGAAACTTGTGACGTAGCTTCACTGCTGCTATACTACAGTTTGTGTAAAGTGCCACCCATGCCAAGTGCATGCAACGTTGATGTGTTGATGCACCAACCGAGGGTATGGAATTGAAGTTGCGCAAGAAGTTTATGCCGCCTGGCGTTATGCAGCGTATGCAGTGCGCGCGAAGTCCAAATATGCTGTAAGTTGGTTCTAAAGTTTGCCTTATGTTTGCTTGATGATATATAGGTAAGAGCCATGTGTACCTAATGCTTCAACATCACTCATGGCCATAAAGCCAGCAGCATATGTTTTTGAGCTGCGGGACCGCGCGCGCTATATGCTGTGGATTAGTTGCTGTCACGGATACCGGCCGTTTGAGAGCCCATCAAGGAGTTGAGCAATGAGGTTTTGACACAAGCTGGACCTGGGCCTGATGCTTGTTTAAGCTTAGCGGTGTTTCTTCCCATGGCATGTTTCTCAGCCGGTGTTGCACGTGTAGAGAGGACGTTTCAAACCATATGGGACGGAGGAAGTATAATCCAACGGCACAACCACATCGTGCATGGCAGGAAGCCAAGAACATGGCATTGGCATGCGCTGATGCGCGCCTGATGTGCCAAACGTATTTAGGACCAGGCTAGGTGTTCAAGTTCAGATAAATGTCAGGTATCTACGCTCCGTGACAGATTCAGCTGCTGCAGCCATTCGGTTGGCAGCGTGCACCAACATCAACTTCATGCAGTACACTGCAATCAGCCTGCCGCACAACACGTGTCTGCATGTGACTCTCCCTCACCAAATCTTCGCAGTGATGTTGATTACAATGAAAAGTGGCGCTAGGTCGACACACACGACTGCGGGCCCACACACGTCCCTAACCCTAACCCTAGACACTGAGCACTGCGCACCATACGACGCTTCATCGCGGAGTGAGGGCGAGATTGTCATCACAAAACCTGTGCGAAAACACGGCTCTGCTTTATGTGAGCATGCATACGCTGTGAGACGCTTACACGCTGCGATTTGTAGAGCTCGTCCACGCAGAGTGAGGGCGAGATCATCAGCACCACACTAGCATATCCTTGCACTAATGATACCCCTACCTACCAATGATACGCCTACCTACACCAGGTGCCGCCCGCACTTGGCGCGCATTGATATGGGCGCCGTTGCGCACCTGTACTGGACCCACGTCGCGGCGCGCGGCTGCCATCCATCATAGAGGCCGTCCATGCGAGCCTCGGCGATAGTGCTCAGACAGGTGAGACTTGAACTTCATCACACCGCCGTCGCTCTTGTTTGAAGTGTGCATTAGTGAGCTGAGGCGGGCAGGATCGACGAGCGCCACAAGCGCAATGCATTACATGACCCTGAAGGAGGTAGGGTTAGGGCCAGGGCTGATGAGGCCAATAAACTTCATGCATGAAGCCGTCCGCGCGAGAATCAGCGGCAGTGCTCAAACCGGCGAGACTTGAAATTCTTTACTCATGTTGAAGTGCAGCACTCCGACATGCCTGCACTGTCTCAGCGGCGCAGAGCGCTTTGGCTGTGAGCCCCCCTGCACCGTGGGCTTTCACGCGCGACGTCCCATGTTTGCGCGACGGCGTAGGAAGGGCTTGTCGCATACTCACTTGTCCAGCTGTATGTTTGCATCACAGCGGCGGCTTCAACTGCGACGTGCCATGTACCTCCACATGCAACAGCGTGCCATGGCTGTGAATCCGCGCGCTGTACAGTACAGTACTTCAAGGGTGACGCGCCGCTCACCTGCAGCAGCGCTCCGTGGCGGTGCCCTGCGTCACGCGCACGCACGTATCTTACAGTTACACTGCACCTGTGACGCTCCTGCGCAGCCCGCGCCGGCGTCCTGTGGCCCTTCTGCTACCCCTGCGCGAGCAGCGGCGAGGACTACAACAGGGGTGTGTGAGGGGGCGGCGGGGGAGGGGGGGTGGAGGAGGAGGGGGGCGCAGCGGCGGCGGCGGAGTACGGCGACGGCGAGGAGATAGAGGGCGCGCAGTTTGAGTGCGCGCGCTGAGGGGTGAGTGTCCCGCCCCAACGTTTTTTTTTATGTGAGTGTGCGATTACGTAAGCTCTTAAGGGGCGGGGGGTGTACCCTCCGGGGGGGGGGGGGGGGGGGGGGGGGGGTGAGCTTGCACAATGCACGGGGGGTGCTTTTCCGGGGCGTGCGAGTTGCAGGGGCGAGGGGCACAATGTCGAGCGGTGTGGCCGCTTGCACGGAGCGAGGGCTAGGGCTGGGCCATCATGCATCGTGAACCATGGCGTGCCAGTGATTTCGTGAGGTGTACAGAAGGCTCAGGTGTATCCTGGAGCCTAGGGTTAGGGGGCTGGCAGATGTCAGCTGGCGCCCGTCCTTCATACCACTCGCGCACGCATGCAGCCCACCTTCAACTTCAGCTACAGTAGCGTCTGGCTCACCTCAGTGCCACAGTGCTCATTCTCATGCTGTGACGCCCCCCCGTGCAGAGACTTGTCTCACCCCCCCCCCCCCCCCCCCTCCCCGCCCCCCGCCCCCCCCTCCTGACGCTGTACCAGTACTAGGCGTGGAGCTACGCCGCGTGCGTGTATGGACGAACGGTAACGCTGCCCGCAACAGTGTTGTGCGGCAGCTGCTCCTGCGTGGTCCCAGGGGTGAGAGTCAACGCTTGAAGTAGGTCCACTGCATTGAAGTTGAGCCCGTGTGTCGCAACTGGTGATCATGCGTGTAAAGTACCTGTGAGCAACCGCAGTTGGGCGTCGATTCATGACTGTTGCCAGGAAGGTGAGCAGTGGCCTGCAGCTTGCGCAGATGCACATAACCGCAAAATGCAGCGAGCACGTAAAGACCCCCCCCAGACAATTAAAACTTGGTCAACGACTTCAATTCACCACTTTAACCTGGGACAGGATGGGTGCGCGCACATGCAGCATGGGCTTGACCACTTCTCAAGTTGCAACCTGACGTTACATGTACAGTTGAACTTGGTAAACGACCAACAGCTCATTTTGAGCACCAGGGCGGCGCGGTGAGCGATGATGGGTGCGCTCTACGCGGTGCTCGTGGCTTAGCAGGCTTACGCGTGCACGTGCTGCAGTAGTGGGATTGGTGATTCGCACCGCGGCCGCGGAGGCGTATTGCGTGTGTTGAGCAGTGCTGCACATGTTAAGACGTGCTGCGTATGTCGAGTGCTGCAAGTATACAGATCTGACACCGGAAATGCTTCAACATCAAGTTGACTTCAAGTGGTTCTAGCCTCGCTCAGCGCCCTCACACAGTAGTCACGTCCGTCGCGCCTCCGCTAATACGCCGCACGGCAAATGGCCATCTCTTCAAGCGCAGTCACATGCAACTTCAATGCCAACTTCAAACATTGCCTAACCTCACATTCCATGTTGAACGCGGGCATGGATGTGATGATCGAGGTTAGCAGTTGCACTCAGCGCCCTTGTGCTGTGCTCACGTCGGTCACTCTACAGCTGCAAGCCACGGCTATGGCCATCTCTTCAGGCGCACGTCGCATTCAACGCCAAGTCGGTTCAAAACATTGCCTAATCTCACATTACATATTGAACGCGGGTATGGGTGAGCTGAACGCGGTGAGCGGTCGCACGCAGCGCCCTCGCGCAGTGCTCCCGTCCGTCACTGTACATGTAGCTATCTTTAAGCGCGGTTGCATTTAACTTCAACACCAAGCCGACTTCAAATGTTTCCCAACGTAGAATGTCGAACTTGGTATAATGAATGTGATTGTAGTCACACGCTATGGCAGCTTCTCTGCCGACAGCAATCATTATTATGTATGCTGCCTCTGGTACAAGGGTGTACACTGTGAGCAGCTGGTGTGCTAATGTTAAGATAGTTTAAAGCGCAATTTGATGTCTGGTGTCATTTTTTACTGCAATGCAGGAATTGAATACATACCTGTTTTCTTTGTTGATGTGATTTTTTGTCATAACGTCATTCACGTTCCTGGCCTCATGTGCTGATTTTGCCAAGCACTGCCTGCAGGTAGCGCACGACACCACTCTTTTGTTGTCTGCACTTAACGAACACGCGCACACTAAGTTGAGTGCATATTCAATTGATTGCTGAAGTTGTGTTGCAGGTGGCCTTGCGCTTTCTTCGAAGCTGGCCTTTTGAGAAGTTGTCTTTGATAAAAATACGTGTGCTGCCATCTCACTTGCACAGGATTAGACGCACAGCGTTTCAGTGCATCATCATCACAGGCATCAAGTGGTAGAGTGTTTGGCACACCATGTGACCACCCCCCTGCCCCCCCTTGCCCACCCAATCGCATCTGCTTTCTGCAGGATAGCAGCCTTTGGTCAACAGCAGCGCGAGCCAGGGCCATTGAAGATGCCACGTACATATGAATCACTGATCGCTGACAAGGGTGCAGATAGCACACATGAAGGTGAGGGGCAATGAGTGAGGCACAGGCGTGATAAAGTGCGATGCTTCATGTACATACATTCATAGGCAGGCATACGCACTCGCGCACACACGTACATTTCTGGGCAAGGGGGGAGGGGGGGTCGGGCTTGCGCTTTGTGTTTTTGGCAGCCTCGCCAGTTTTTGGCAGCCTCGCCAGATATTAGCAGTGTGGCCGTCGATGCCGTTACAAATTGTGCACCCAGTGCCATGGCAAAGCCAATGGCACTTTCCCCGCCAAGCTGCGCACTATGCGACACGCATTGTGTGTGGTTTTCACCTGATGCTGCTATGTAACAAGTCAGTTGTGTAGACGCATGATTCAACGGAGGCATCACTAGTATATATTTAGGAGTGACATCGTATGTGCATCTGCTTGGCCTTGCCACATGCATGCGCATGCTACAGCACTGCAGTTTGGTTTTTGCTGTCTGCTTATCATAATAGCGCGTCTGCTGCTCTGCTGATTCCTTCTTGTCTAGGTTGTATATGGCTGGATCATGCACGCCACGAGGGGAGAAGCAAGCCGCGTGCATGCGTTGTGCAGGACGATCATGGCGCGCGGTGCGTTGGGGTTGGGGTCGTAGGGGAAGACGGCCGCACAATCATAGCAACGGGAGGGAAATCTTGGGGTGCGGGGGGGGGGGGGGGGCGGGGGGGGAGGGGAGGGAGGGGAGCATCAGCAGGCAGTGCAGAGAACTGCTGCAGTGGCTGTTGACAGCAGCATCTGTGGTACATAGCTGATGACAATGCACATGCATGTTCACGCAAGTCCTATGTGTGGTGTGTCGTGTTGCATTGCATGGTCAACGCACATGCATCTCATACACTCTTGTCATGTTGTCATGCCGTGTTAAGCTGCATGATGTGGCCTGTAAAGGCACATCATACGGTCCTCTCTCGCCCACTCAACGTGCTGTCTGTCACCATCTGGACATCATGTGACTTCAATACGTAACGCTTGCATGAAGTGTCCTACTCTTGGCACTTCACGTTACTCTAGTATATGGCAAATTGCATGACGTCTGCCGCCAAAGCACATCATGTGGTCTCATTGTTTGGTGTCAGTTGGACATCAGTGATTTTGTGATATCTGTGTGTATGGTGCATCTTGTGGTGTTGGCTTGGGGCATAGTGGAATATCACACGGTGTTTGCAAAGCTGGCACATGTATGATGGCCCATGATCCCAGCTCGGCAATGTTACATTTGAATAACTGATCCAAAAGCCAGTATGTTCGTGATCTGCCATGCACCTGACATCATGTGGTACTGCGGATTGCACGACGATTGAGACCTTTGTTCAAAACCAAAACACAAAACACGGTGAAAAACACGGTGAAAACGGTCAAAACACGCGGCACAAAACACGCGAGAAAACACGCAGCATTGCTCATTTCCTCGTGAAACCCACCGCGATTCATGAAGGCATGAAGCCGCGGGTCGGTCGGTCAGGCGCATGCACGCTGAACAGCACCACCGCAGCACATCTGCAGCGACCAAGGACATCAGATTGTCATGAGAACATTGATTGACGCAATGGTGCCGCCTACAAGGGCGGCGGCGTCAGCAAAGAGAGAGTTGAAGAGCGCGAATTGCTGCATCTCGTGATTCTTTAAAAACACGCGCGCTGCGGGTCCTTTGAAGGCGCGCCACCTGCTGTACTCCTTAGACAACACAGCAGTTGATGAGTTTATTTGCTCGGCACTCGCTTCCATCGCGTCTGACAGGTGGCAAGCCATCCACCATCCATGAAAAAGTGCCTTTTCGGCTCGATGGCGGTCAAAAGGCGCGTGTTTTGCATCGTGTTTTGCGTGTTTTGTGCCGTGTTTTGACCGTTTTCACCGTGTTTTTCACCGTGTTTTGTGTTTTGGTTTTGAACGAAGGTCTCACTCGTCGTGCAATCCGCAGTATCATATGAGACCCCAACAGGTCCACCTGTGGCCCCAGCAGCAATCAACCAGAGCAGCGCAGCAACGTAGGTCCTGACACAAAACCTGCAGGATTTTTTTCAGAAATGAGGGGCATTTTTGAAGCAAAACAGGAAAAACAGGAATTGTCTTTAAAGGGCTGCTTTTGTGCCTGTATCCATCGTCTGAGTGGTGCATCTGATAGCACTCACCGAGCTGCATCGAATGCACCACTTCCCGGTCGAATCTATGATGTTGGCAGCAGTGGCGGCGGTGGCGGGGGGGTGGGGGGGCAGGGGGAAAAGGGGGGAAAAGGGGGGGGGAAGGGGGGAAATGAGGAAAAAGGGGCTGGGGGGGGGAAGGGGGGCGGGGTTGGACAGGGAAGACGGTGCTGGAGCAGGCAACGGCGAGCGGCGGAGGTATCATAAAGTTGCTGTCTACGTTCCATGTGTCGAACTCATCGTGTACGAGCACTCGGGGCCTGAGGGGGCAGTTTTTTTTTTTTTTTTTTTTCGCTGCAGGAAAAAGGCAAATTTTTTGTAGGGTTGGCAGGCCGGGGGAAAAAAAGAGAAAAAAAGGGGAAGAAAAGAGGAAGATTTATCTCCTTATTTAGCTGCTGCTGCTGCTTCTGCTGAGGCACATTTCTTGGTGTATTCTGCATGGGACAGCGCAGGACAGAGTTAAACTTGATTGTAATGCACAAATACTATCATTTGAAGCGTGTAGAGTGCGCTGCTCATGTTTTTGAGCTCATGCACGTGAGGCTGCAATACTGCAAAGTACTACAGTTGCCTCTGCACATGTGGGAGGTGTCTGGCTCTCCCAGCTGGCTTCCACTGGCACACACGTGGCGATATCTGCAGTTCAGACATCACAGTATGCAGTTCTTCAGGCTGTGGAGCAAACAGACAAGATAACTTGAAGGGGCTGCCCAATAACTCATTGAAGAAAACCCCTGGGAAGCTCACTCAATTGCATGGCGGGCACTCAGCCCCCCGTTTAAGAGTTGAATCGTTGCACTCACGACCATGGCACCACACGGACCAACTTGAACTGAATGTTCACAGCCAAGCTGTCCAAACGTTGTCGTGTGGCAAAACATGGACCACAAGAGGTAAATGTGGCGCATAAATGTGAAGCAGCTGCAGCAACAGTTTGTCTGAGCAGTTGAGAAACGAGACCCTGTCACCAATCATCATGAGCGCTATGGCAATTGTGATTATACTATTGCGCGCATGCCATTGTGGTGCCTGCCGCAGTGCATGCATGCAGGAAAGAGCCACGAAACTTGGCACAGACGCCTTAGAGAAACACATGCTAACTAGACGTCTTAGGAAAACATGAAAACTTGAGTCGCCATACAACCCACATTGACACCCACAAATATCCTCCAACAGGTATTTCACGTTACTGCTGTGGCCACAGCAGTACCAAGTCCCAAATTGAATGCATTGCCGGAGCGCGGCTGATACCGTTGGCTCAGGCAGCTATCATATATGTATATATATGTGTGCATGTTACATCATCAAGCATGAGGCATTTGTGTGCAGCGTCAGCGGCTGCAGCTGCAGCTGCAGCTGCCAATCACACTAGTAGTTGTGTCAATTGAGCAAGATACTTGCCAGTGCACTCAGTCTTGCATACATGACATATGTATACTATCCAATAAGTTAAGGTAGCATGGTTTTGAGCCAATTGCTTGTCAATGAGCATGCACTTGTTAAGCCAAATTGGCAACGCTACAGAACTGCATATTTACTGGTAGTAGTAATACCCGGTACGCACCACGAATTGCTATAACCTCAGATTATTGTGTGGAAGCCAGGACGCCAATATAGTTTTAATTGTCCCCCCTGCCATTTTTTTGTTTGACGGCAACAAGTAAATCTTTGCTGTCAAACAAAAATGATTTAATCATTGATAGAAGTAATATTTTCTTGCTGTCAACCAATAAAATGGCAGCGGGAAAATTTTTCTTGCTGCCAAACAAAAACAATGGCAGCAGGAACAGTTAAGAATTGACCATCGCTGTATGAAGCACTGAAACCCCGCTGCAGAATGCACACACCCGGTCCAGTGCACACAATGCTGTCCCAACCGTCAGCTGCGCCCTATCAAGCGTCCAAGAGCGCGGCTGCAGCAGCGTCGCACATCTCCACTACTAATACTAGCAGTAATTCATGCTCAACGTAGTTCACTTGTCAATGAGTGACACTTAAGTTTTTGCCTCAGGCTGCTCGGCTCCTGGACCAGCAAACTTTGAATGCAAGTTGAACACAAACATAATATGAGCTCGCTTGTCTGTGATGCTTATGCTGCTGCCACAAGCAGCTTGACTGTGACTGCATGCAGTGCACGCATGGTCACTACGATACAAGTGTTTGTGCTCAGGCTGTCGTGATTGATCGAATGCTGTCGATACTGCTGCCACCAGAAGCGGTTGGCGCATCATGTTGTTGAGGATGAAAACTGTCATCATACTCAGTCTGGCAGGCTGCGAATGGTGGTATGTAGTCAGCAACAATCTGGGGCTCTGTTAGCGTCAGATCCCGAATCAGTTTTTGTTGAGCACTTGTCATGACTGCAGCTTACCGCAGATCGCAGTGACTACGCAGTGGCACGCCAGGATGGCAGGTATACACAATAATTGCTGACACTAAAGCTGCTATCTGCAGCAGGCCCTTGACAATTGATCCACGCGCTGCTGCCGAAGATTTCTTTGTATGGTTATAGCCATAAATAGCAACAGAAGGCTTGTGACCAACAAAGCAAGGAGCCTTGCAGATGCTGCATCGCAGCAGAGAGCCCTATGTCAAAGCGAAAATGCCCACCTGCCTTCCTTGTGATGGCCACTGAGGTGCTAAACGATGACGGCCGAGGCGGAGTTGCAGCAGTTCATGGGGCTGTCTGTCTTGTTGATGATGCTTAGGGTTGGCACGTGCGTAGATAGTATATATACGGTATATTGGTACATACGCGTATATATACGCGTAGACGCCGAAACGGGGCGTATATTCGCGTATACGCTTTTGCACCGCTGTGGTGCTCACGAGCGCTGC
Organism: Tribonema minus; assembly: GCA_017506865.1. Lineage (NCBI taxonomy): Eukaryota > Xanthophyceae > Tribonematales > Tribonemataceae > Tribonema > Tribonema minus. Next base: position 13,949 of record JAFCMP010000528.1, on the reverse strand, counting down.
CCGTGGCCCAGCGCATGCCAAGGGTAAGGTGGCTAGGGCTATCTGGGGGCCAGAAGCGGAAAGGCAGGGCTGAGCGGTGGTCTCAAGCCACAGAAGGCGCCTGCACAGCCTGAACTTGGCAATTCAGTGGCTCAGGCAGCTTCGCACCTGGCCAGCAGAGCCTGCATGAGCCTTCACGGCTTGTTCTGTCGGTGATGTGGAAGAGGACGATGGGAAGGGAGTCGCTGCACATGCTGACAGACACGCTGCCCTCTGACGAGGCGCAGCTTTTCAGCGGCACCATGCGGTCGGCGCACTCAGGTCGTAACCAAGCTTCTTTTGGCATTTCGGCCAAGTTCAAGAAAATCCCACACTTCAAGTGTTGCTCTGATGACACTTTATGAAGGCAATTATTTCTAGTGTCTGCATGTCTGTAATCAGCACCCTGAGCCCGTTCGAATGCACCTGGTTTCAGAGAAATCTAAAGACGACAAGTCGTCGTAGCGAGATTTGGCTTTGTCAGATACGCTAATATACGCAGTATATACGTATTGTACGCCAAAAATACGTATATATGCGGGTATGCAAAATCCAAATATACGCAATGTGCCAACCCTGATTCATTGATGCTAAAGCATTGCTGCCGTGCTGTCTTGTTGATGATGCTACAGCATTGCACGTCAGCAAAGCTCTATTCAACTTTCCACAGCGCAGAGCGTGCACCTCGCGACTTCCGCATCAATGGAGCGTCGCTTGAGTGTGCGTCCTGTCGTGTTGGTTTTGCTTGTCATGGAACGCTCTCGTCAAGTGCACTTGGCAATGCGCTTCAGTCTTATGCTGTTGCAGCGACGTTCACACCAGCTCGGGCTGCAAGCTCTCTAGCGACGATGGCTGTATTTGGCAGCATCGGCCTGAGCGTGACGAGCGCCCGGCCGCCCAGACCACGATTGCAGCACAGCTATTATGCGGTTCTCATACTCCCCTCTTGGGCGGATGCTTCTGCTCTCGCGCTGTGTACTACTACCAAAGGCGACATCGCAAGAATAAATGGCAGTCGACAACGCAGTTTTAGCCAGTTTTATCACTTTTGGGCTGTCGACAGTCGACAGGCCCCCCCAAAGTAAAATCTGCCTCTCCAGGAAAAACAGGATTTTTTTCAGGAATTGGGCTACTTTTGAACAGGAAAAAAACAAAGGAATTGGGGAGAGGCAGATTTTACTTTGGGGGGGCCTGTCGACTGTCGACAGCCCAAAAGTGAAAAAAACTGGCCAAAACTGCGTTGTCGACCGCCATTTATTCTTGCGATGTCGCCTTCGTAGTAGTACACAGCGCGAGAGAGCAGAAGCTTTCGCCCAAGAGGAGAGTATGAGAACTGCATAATAGCTGTGCTGCAATCGTGGATTGGGCGGCCGGGCGCTCGTCACGCTCAGGCCGATGCTGCCAAATACAGCCATCGTCTCTAGAGAGCTTCCAGGCCGAGCTGGTGTGAACGTCGCTGCAACAGCATAAGACTTAAGCGCATTGCCAAGTACCCTTGACGAGCTTTCTATGACAAGCAAAACCAACACGACAGGACGCACACTCAAGCGACGCTCCATTGATGCGGAAGTCGCGAGGTGCACGCTCTGCGCTGTGGAAAGTTGAGTAGAGCATTGCTGACGGCAATGCTCTAGCATCATCAACAAGACAGCACGGCAGCAATGCTATAGCATCAACAAGACAGACAGCCCCATGAACTGCTGCAACTCTGCCTCGGCCGTCATCGTTAAGCACCTCAGTGGCCATCACAAGGAAGGCAGGTGCCAGTGGGCATTTTCTCTTTGACATAGGGCTCTCTGCTGCGATGCAGCATCTGCAAGGCTCCTTGCTTTGTTGGTCACAACCGTGCTGTTGCTATTTAGCCATACAAAGAAACTTTCGGCAGCAGCGCGTGGATCAATTGTCAAGGGCGTGCTGCAGATAGCAGCTTTAGTGTCAGCAATTATTATACCTGCCGCCCTGGCGTGCCACTGCGTAGTCACTGCGATCTGCAGTAAGCTGCAGTCATGACAAGTGCTCAACAAAAACTGATTCGGGATCTGACTTTAACAGAGCCCCAGATTGTTGCTGACCACATACCACCATTTGCAGCCTGCCAGTACGATGACAGTTTTCATCCTCAACGAAAACATACCGCCATTCGCAGCCTGCCAGTACGATGACAGTTTTCATCCTCAACAACTTGACCATGATGCGGCTACCGCTTCTGGTGGCAGCAGTATCGACAGCATTTGATCAAGCACAACAGCCCGAGCACAAACACTAATATTGTAGTGACCATGCATGCACTGCATGCAGTCACAGTCAAGCTGCTTGTGGCAGCAGCATGAGCATCACAGACAAGCGAGCTCATATTATGTTTGTGTTGCATTCAAAGTTTGCTGGTCCAGGAGCCGAGCAGCCTGAGGCAAAAACTTAAGTGCCACACAAGTGAACTACGTTGAACATGAAATACTGCTACTAGTAGTATTAGTAGTGGAGATGTGCGACGCTGCTGCAGCCGCGCTTTTGGACGCTTGATAGGGCGCAGCTGACGGTTGGGACAGCATTGCGTGCACGGGACCGGGTGTGTGCATTCTGCAGCCGCAGCGGGGTTTCAGTGCTTCATACAGCGATGGTCAATTCTTAACTGTTCCTGCTGCCATTGTTTTTGTTCGGCAGCAAGAAAATTATTTCCGCTGCCATTTTATTGGTTGACAGCAAGAAAATATTACTTCTATAAAATTATTTCTGTTTGACAGCAAAAAGTATTTGTTGCTGTCGAAAAAAAAGTGGCAGGGGGAACAGTTAAAAGTATATTGGCGTCCTGGCTTCCACACAATAATCTGAGGTTATAGCAATTCGTGGTGCGTACCGAGTATTACTACTACCAGTAAATATACAGTTCTGTAGCGTTGCCAATTTGGCTTAACAAGTGCTTGCTCATTGACAAGCAATTGGCTCAAACCATGCTAACTTCACTTATTGAATAGTATACATATGTCATGTATGCAAGACTGAGTGCACTGGCAAGTATCTTGCTCAATTGACACAACTACTAGTATGATTGGCAGCTGCAGCTGCAGCTGCAGCCGCTGATGCTGCACACAAATGCCTCATGCTCAGCGGCTTGATAATGTAACATACACTATATATTTACATATATGATAGCTGCCTGAGCCAACGGTATCAGCCGCGCTCCGGTAATGCATTCAATTTGGGACTTAGTACTGCTGTGGTTACAGCAGTAACGTGAAATAATTGTTGGAGGATATTTGTGGGTGTCAATGTGGGTTGTATGGCGACTCAAGTTTACATTTTTTCCTAAGACGTCTAGTCGGCATGTGTTTCCCTAAGGCGTCTGCCAGTCTGCCAAGTTCCGTGGCTCTTTCCTGCATTCATGCACTGCGGCAGGCACCACAATGGCATGCGCGCAATAATACAATTTCAATTGCCATAGTGCTCATGATGATTGGTGATAGGGTCTCCTTTCTCAACTGCTCAAACAAACTGTTGCTACAGCTGCTTCACATTCATGCGCCACATTTACCTCTTGTGGTCCCTGTGTTGTCACACGACAACGTTTGGACAGCTTGGCTGTGAACATTCAGTTCAAGCTGGTCCATGTGGTGCCATGGTCGTGAGTGCAATGACTGAACTGTTAAACGGGGGGCTGAGTGCCCGCAATGCAAGTGAGCTTCCCAGGGGTTTCTTCAATTAGTTATTGGGCAGCCCCTTCAAGTAATCTTGTCTGTTTGCTCCACAGCCTGAAGAACTGCATACTGTGATGTCTGAACTGCAGATATCGCGACGTGTACGCCAGTGGGAGCCAGCTGGGAGAGCCAGACACCTCCCACATGTGCAGAGACAACTGTAGTACATTGCCGTATTGCAGCCTCACGTGCATGAGCTCAAAAGCATGAGGAGCGCACTCTACACGCTTCAAACGATAGTATTTGTGCATTGCAATCATGTTTCACCCTGTCCTGCGCTGTCCCATGCAGAATACACCAAGAAATGTGCCTCAGCAGAAGCAGCAGCAGCAGCTAAATAAGGAGCTAAATCTTCCTCTTTTCTTCCCCTTTTTTTCTCTTTTTTCCCCCGGCCTGCCAACCCTACAAAAAATTTGCCGAATTGGGGGGGAACAGGGCCTACAACCTTGCCACTTTCAGAGACAGCGGCACAGCAGCACAGAACCTGGTACCGTAGCATCGAGAGCAGGGCTTGGACCAACGCACGAGCACGTAATCTATCCGCTAGCTGGTGCTGTGCTGGTCATGTAGGAAGCCGAAGTTCTGGAAGGTGGCAGGTGAGTTGATCATAAAGTGGCTGCTGCCCCTTACTGTCGGAGGCCATGTGTTCCGGCGTCAATGTGCAACCGCTGTTGCTGCTCATGATCACAAAACATCTAGCGAAGCTCACCCACACCACCACCTGCAACCTCCTGCGCTGTTGCCAGGTTGGCAGCAGCGCTCACGTCCCGGGGCTTCAGGGCTGGCCGAAGCTTCGCTGAAAGAGCTGGCCGACTTGGACGACGGCAGGTAAGGTGCTCCAGAACCACCAGAGCTGCGGCAGGCACTTAAATTTTGTTCGGATACACGTGCTTGGTGTGCTGTTGACGCTATAGACTCTGAGAGCGAAGTGGGAGTGCAGCTGTCAGATACGCCACTGCGTCGCTGCAACGACGCGGTGTTATCGCAGCCCGCTCCAGTCATGCGATATCATCTGCCTATTTCTACAATACTGAGGCACGCAGGTTTATGTGCGGCGTGCTGTGCTGAGGGAATCTTGCAAGTTCTTTCAGAGTTGAGGTTGTCACTCGTGCACCATTACGGTGCAATGCCTGCAGGGCTCCGATATGTATCTTAGCTTATCGACCTTCTGAGTCAGTGAGTGCAACGTTTCACGATGAAGCCGTGTCGCTGGACGATGAGGTGTCATTGCAGCAGCAGCGCCCGCGGCAGTCATGCTCAACATTGGCTGTCGCTCTCGCTTCGGTGCAGTGCCAGAGGACGGCTGTGCCAGTGCGCGGCTTATCGGGGCTCATGTATACGCTACGTGCTGTTGTCCGACCACTTTCACAGTGCCTGGCCATACTTGCTTCTGCCGTACAAATCCTGTATCTGTGCTCCGTACCTCTAATGTCCTGTCGCTCCTGTCCAACAGATAAGGTTCGTACGGCGCAGTCGCATCCTGCATTCTAGTACTTTGTGGCAGCACTTTTCATGACGCTGACCCATGAGCTCCTCCGACAACGTGCCCTGTCGCTGACTGCTTGTTGCCTGCAAATTGATTCCTTAGGTTTTGGTACCGTAGGCATGAACTACTGTTGTATGCCGCAACAGCGTCAATGCAACACGCTCTCATAATCATCAGCAGGGCCCATGCTGCAGTCTTGAAAACGCTCATCTGTTTTATGTTTTGACCTACCTCCTGCTGCCACCGTGCGCGCTGTTGCCACAGTCATGTCGGATGCTTCAGCAGAGGAGATTGCAGAGCTTGAAGAGCTCTTAGCCACAAAGCTGACAGCGGAAGACATCAAGTTGTTGTTCACGGACACGGTGAAGCGTCAGATGGTGGAGCATGGCCTGGTGACTGCTGCAGCCATTGAGGCAACCGCATTCGACGAGCTGAGGGGGCTAGGCTTCAAGTTTGGTGCGGCAAAGTTACTTCGGAAGGCTTTCCAAGGTGCGTGACCATGGCATCTGTGACGGAGTAACTTGAGCGACTGAAGCGTTTTCTTGGGGACCATGCTTGCTGCTGCTGGATAAAATGCTGGACTCCTTGAAGAATGCCCTAGCCGAAGCAGACACGAATGATCCGGAGGATTATGATGCATGTACTGCCAAGGAGCTGGTGGGGCCTTTCGAATTGCTGGCATGACTGCTGGCCTTGCAGCAAAATTGAAAAACAGCATTTGCAGGTGAGCTTCTGACCACAAATGGCACAAAGTAGTTGTGACAGGACATGATACACCAACATCGCAAGTGGCGCTCAAAGCGTGTCTGCTGTTTAAACGTGCTGTCACCCTAACAATATTGCAATCGATGCAGATATGACATCATGTCACCACAGGCATCAGCATTCATGTGTACACGATAGCGCGTGTACCAAAGCTGCTTATGCTGTTCATGACGTACCCACCTGCTTGACAGGCGCACACCTTGATGCTATGGCAATGGCTCACTTTTTATGATGCGCTGCCTGCTCATTTGGCTTGTACACCACATATGATCACGCTCTCAGGGCCTTTGCGGAATACGTGTACGTCGTTGACTCAGTGCTGTGCCGTCGGCTGACCATTCTCATCATAAGAGAAACTGCATATTTTGGGCTGCCCATGCCGACCATCGTTTTTGGTCTGACGTCAAAGGGCGCTTTGTGTAACCCATGCATGTCAGCTTGTCTCGCATGTTGAGGCAATGGCACAACAGGCCTGCTCACAACAACTTTGTTCACCTTAGATTCCGAATAATATAATGCTCACATGAGATGAGTGCGTCAGGTGTGATTTTTTTTTAGCTGCAAGTATGTGAGGATCGTTCGTCATGGTAGCATAAAGAGCAAGCGTTGCAGAACAGGCAACAGCACGGAACACGGAATCTAAACAAAAGCGCTGTTGCATTTGTGGAGGCCTGCCACGTGGCAGCTGCGCAGCAGTAGCAGCAGCGGCTACATGTCTGTGTCAGTCGTTTATCACCATCAGCTGGTCTGCCGATATCCCTTGCGAAAGAGAACCTGAACCCAAAGGCCACCATACTGGGTATTATACACGTTACACTATGAGGTGGAGAACGCGTCAAAAATCTGAGTGCGTCATGAATAAAAATGCATAGAGTTCATAAGCTTTGTACCTATAAGCATATATGTAATGAATGCCGTATCGAAACGCACATGTACCTTACACTCTCGGCACAACCCTAGCTGTAAGTGGCACAATTGCTAACATGATGTCATAATTCTGGGTGGCTCATGCGATTTGGTCATTGCTGTGCACTAGATTTTGGCATGTGTAAGCTGGCGCTGGTCACTGGCTTGATTTGCTGCATGCTGCGAAGTTGCCGTCAACTGTCCAGATCCCTACCCATCTGCACCTGGTCACCACAATGTGGCATCATTTTGCTGCTGTCGTGTGAGCGCGCCTGAACCTTGTTTCTGAGCTTGTGTGTTGCGTAGCATCATGTGGCTGCTGGCGCATTGGGGCCCGCTCTCCCACCTGCTGCCTGCGTGCCCCTTCCATTACAGCTCTCCTCTGAGAATGCTGGTGTATGTGTGCTGTTTTAAGCAGAGTCATCAAGGTTGTTGTGCTGTTGCTTGCAAGCTCTTGTTGCACGTATACACCATGCACATAATTTGCTTATCTATGCCCTGCCGTCTCCTTCTGCCTCTTGCCTTGTCTGTCTTTCCCCTCAGGTGCTGCGCAAGCCGGAGCTGGCGCTGGTAGTGGCGCTGCTGGTGCCGCAACTGCAGGTGAGATGGTTGTTGTATGCTTCACATATGTTCTAGTGTTTCCCTGCGGAGGTTGGATATGGCGCAGTAACCATCACCTGTGCCCTGGAGGTCTTGTTTTGTGGGCAGCATAATTTTACAGGGGCACAGCGTATTGCAAGTTCACAAAGATGTGTTGCACGCGCTCGCTCGCCAGTACTGTGTCCCGGGTGAATGCTTGCAGTGCACATCTGCTGAGGATGCACAACATTCAGTCACTCGTTCAGTCGCGAGTAGTGGAGAAGCGTCATCTCTTGTATAAAACACCCCTACTAATGTTAATTACACTTGGCGAACGTTCCGTAGATGCATCATAGCAGTTGTGGACTCTTGGATGGTTTGGTTGCACGTTTGTGGTCAGCTTTTATGTCTTTCAGTTGTGAGTATCTGAGGAGTGTTGTCTGTAGCCCAGAACTCTTTTCCCGCTGTAAACTGAAATTGTGCAACGATTTGTGTTTCCAGTTGTTCAGTTAGTGAAATGTAGAGCAGAATGTGGGTTCAGCAGCTGAGTTTGAGGAATGAACAGCGGAAATGTTGACAAACTGCCAGCAAAGGAAGAGGGAGGCTTAGTGTAGTTGCCGCATTGGTCCCATACCACATCAAGTCACAACGATCGACATCACATAACAGTCAGCCTCAGCCTCATTTCGACATCGAAGTTTTCTGAAATTTGGCTTGCAAACATACCAATGCAGTGCTGGCGGAAACTCTGGGAAGTGTTGTTCCTCACTTGCCTGAGAAGGCTTTGTCAGTTTTTGTGCCATGTCCAGCGGCCAAAGGTGTCATTGTCTGACAACAAATATATCAATGGCTCTGGAGCGTTTTGTTTTTTATCAGTGGGTCAGATCTAAGGCAGAATTCAAGCATGTGGTCGCCGCCGCTCCTGCTCAACCTGTTGCAGTCTGGTACAGACTGCTTCATGCTCAACCTGTTGCAATTTGGTACCATTCATGCTCAAGCTGTTGCAATCTGGTCCAGTGTGCTTCACGCATGTCGTTTCCAGCGTGAGTGATGTTTTGTGTTTTGACCTGGCCGTGTACCCTGGCATCTCCTCGTGCTCATTTGTCTCAGCCACCTTTTGATGGCATCTGATTGTCGCTTTTCATGAGCGAAAACAGGTTCATGCTGATTTGAAGCCTGGCACATCATGCTGTGGCCTTGTGCTTGTGCGCGCAGACGCTTCGACAGTGCGTGCGGTTGAGGGCATCATCCTGCAGGCATTGAAAAGGTTCAGAAGCGAGGCAAACCCAGGTTAGGAAGTGCTTTTGTACATATTTTATCAATGTGCACACTGCGTCACCCTGTATATTGTGCGCACTTACACCATCAGTGCCATGCATGCTACAAGGTTGGCTGACATCCAGAAGAGATGCTGCGACATGGCTGAAGTTGTCATTGCATCCCATTCTGGGTTTGCTCATGACATGCTGCTGAATTGTGAATCCATTGCAGGTTTCACCACTTATACCCAGATCTACCAGGCTGAGCAGGAATCGCTGCGGACGTCCACTTTCTCCGCAATGCTACCGCATGGTAGTGGTGCCAACAACCTTACCCCGCCCTGACGCCTGCGGGTCACAGCGAAGCCCAATGGCAATGAAAATGACGCGTTCCTGCCTCACCTCAAAGCTATTCTACAAGGCGCTGCCTATCAGCTCGGCTACAGGGGGCAGTGGGCGCCTGGGGATGGCAGCGTAGCAAAGCTGACGCTTACACCCACAACCGGGCTTCCTGGGGTGGTCGTCTTGGACACGCACTGCTCGCGTTTCTTGAGTGGTCTGTCGCCTGACATGACTCTACTGCCAGATGGCAAAGACTTGCACCTGTTCAGCGTCAAGAGCATAATTGAGCTTGTAAGCATGCCCATTTTGCACGTCTTTGCTGGATCTGTGATTTCATTACTACCAGTCCCCATGTTGAGATGATTGATTCGCTATATAGATTTGTGCACATGTGCGAGCAAGTGCTTGCGTGCGTTGCGTGCCCTGCGGCAGCTGTTGCAGGTCCGCCTCCACCTTATCTGCAAGCTCGGTAGCGACGGCATCTGCAAGCGCACTCTGATTGGGGCGCTTCAGGCTACACTGCAACTGCAGAGCACTGGCGTCAAGTACGCAAGCAGCATCCGCACCAGTGCCACCACCTGCTGTCGGCCGCAGCGGCGGCTGCTGCGTAGGTGGTTGCTGCTGCAGTGGCGTTAGCGCTGGTGGCAGTATATGTTCCAGCTTGTCACCTGTTGCTGCACGTAGAGATGTGGCAGCTGTGGCGATCGTCCGCATGAGGGGCAGGCGCGCCACCTCTGCTGCTGCTGCGCCTTGTAGCATTGCTGGTGTGGAACGCGCAGCGCCTGCATTGACGGCTGCCGCTGCTGCGTGCGCTGGTGCTGCAGCTGTGCCGCCTGCCGTTGCTGCTGCTGCCAGTGGTGTTGCTGCTGCCGCAGGTGTTGGTGCAGCACCTGCCGCATTGGCCGCTGCCACCGCCATTGCCGCTGTCGCAGCCGGCACGGTTGCGGCGCCGCCTGCCGACGCTGCTCCTGTTGCAGGTGCTGCAGCAGCCCTTAGGCTAGTAGGGCTTGTAGCAGCTGTATTGCCTATGCCCGCAGCCGCTGCTGTTGATGCTGCAGTTAGTGATGCCGCCGAGGCCACTTGAGGTGCAACATGTGCTGCCGCTGCTGCTGCAGCCTCTGATGCTGGAGCAGCTGCTGCTGCCGCCGCTGCTGCTGCCGCCGGAGTAGTTGCGCCGTGCGCCGCCGCTGCTGCTGCTGCCGCTGGTGCCGCCTGTGCTGCCGCCGCGGCCCCTGATCCAGCGGCAGCTGCGTCGTGTGTTGCCGGAATGGCTGCGCCATAAGCGCGGCCAGCCGCTGATGCAGTTGCCGCTGCCGGAGCGGTCGCGCCTCCACTGGCAACTGCCGCTGCCGCTGTAACAGTTGCCGCTGCTGATGCTGCTGATTCTGGTGCTGCTGCCGCTGCTGCCGGTGCCGCTTGTGTTGCCGCATCCTCAGCAGCGGTGTCTGCAGCCGCTTGAGGAGCCGCCTGCTGCAGCACCCCCGCCCATCCAGAGAGTGCTGGTTGCAGCGCTTGCAACGTGCCCGCCACATACGCAGCATCAGCGATGTCGCAGGCGCTGGTAATGCCAAGGCCGCCATGCCGTGTTGGGAGTCGCGCTTGCTGTAAGGCTGGGCCGTGCGCTGCCAGATGGAAGTGGGCCCCACTTTGCTCAAACTGGCGCCAGGTCTGGCCTGGTGACTGCAGGCCCATTGAGTGCTCAAGCACCCACTGCGTGACCCGATCCCACTCCTTGGCGGCTGGCGCTGTCTGCGTAGTGGGAATGGTGCGCAGGCAGTACGTCATGCGAGGCACCACGCAGTAGCGCAGTAACCTGAACATAGCCCTCGGAGATGTCAGGCGCGCGCATCGCTCTGCAAATCGAGCCCCTGCCCCGCCTGCACCCGCTTCCCTGCGCAGCCATGCGTCCACAAAGCTGCTGTGGCCCTCCGGCACCCCCAGCAACACAGCTCCACGGTTCTGATTTTCATCCGTATCCCCCACTAGCTGAACGCCCAGCTGCTGCAGCAGTTGCCGCTCGTGGTCTGTCACCACATGCCCCCTGCCAGGCAGCGCGCGTGACTTGGTGAGGTTTAGCTCCAGCCCCACCTCCGCAAAGTGTTGTTTGAGCTGCGCCACCGCCTGTATGTCATCCTGAGTCAGCGTGCAAGCGCCTGTTCGGACGTTGGCATCGTCCATGTAGGCGCCCATCCGCCTCCGCGCGCGCTGCGCAGCCGCCGCCTCATTGAACCGTTTCAAGCACTGAGCAATGGCGCCGCAGAAGAGCATCGGTGCCGCGGGGTCCCCCTGCTTAAACCCGCGCTGAGACATGATGATGCGCGTGGAGCCGTCAACGTGCTGGAACAGCAGGCGTGGCCGAGTGCGAACGTATGTGCCGATGAAGTAGTCGAGGAAGTCCGGCAGCTGTGCTGCTACCCATTCCGCTGCCGCCAGGACGAACACCATGTTGAAGGCATTCTTGAGGTCCAGCATGAACTGCCAGTGACCGAGCTCATACGCGAGTTTGCCGGCCATGGCCGCTTTCTCCGCTCCTGCTGAGGCGGCTACCCCATACTGCCCGTCTGGCTCAAGGAGCTCCGCCAGGAAGTCTTTGCGGTCTGCCACGTACACCGAAGTGCATAGTCGCTGCAGCACCTCGCCGCAAACGATGGGCCGCTGCTTAGCTGTACCATCTTCCTGTTGTTCTGCAAGTGGCGTCAGGCGCCCCGCGCCATGCAACTGCCAGAAGGCATCCGGCAGCCGCGCAGCCTCCCGCATAACGGTCTGAAGCCACCGTGTGAGGACAGCAGCAAACTCATGCCGTCCCCAGCTTGTGCGTAGCGCATCCTGCAGGTGGCTGTAGCGCAGCCCCGATGGGCCTGCTCCACTGTAAGGGCTTGCTCGCTGGATGAGCTTGGCAACCGTCTCTGGCTCAATTCCCTCCCCCTGTAACAGGCTGAGTTCTGCTGGCATGTCGGCTGCTTTCGCCACAAGCTGATCAACCATGCCGGATAGCTCATGGAGTTGTTCCCCTGGCGCAGCGGGGAGGTGTTTGGACTGCATGGCGGCAAAGCAGTCATCATCAGGTATCGCCACCGTTCTGGGCTGAAGGAAACGCGCTGCCTGCTGTAGCCCCCCCCGTGTGCCCATGCACTGTAGGACGTAGGCGTTGATCGCTGCCTTCGTTTGCTGGCGCGCGCGCCAGCGCCGGTGCGCACGCGCGTGTGCGAGGAGCGCTGGCACCAACCGGTCAAGCTCACCGCGTGCCAACATTCTGATTCTGTCGGAGCGAGTGATGCCAGGTGCGCCATCGGTGGAGGTGATGAGTGATGGCATGAGGTGGTGTAGAATCGTGGATCTTTGCAGTCGCTGCACCCGCCCTGCGGAATCTGGCTCCCGCGCCGCATTGACGAACATCGTCATTGTGTGTGCCAACAGATGTGTTGCTGCGTTCTCCAGTGCAGCTCCCACATAGCGACGATTGCGTGGTCTAGCAAGGCTTCTAGTTGTCGCGAACTGCAGCTTGCACAGCTCATCGAGGCTGATGCTGTCAAGCACTGCTGCGACTGCGGGGGTTGAGATGGTCCACGTGAAAAGCCCACCTGCCCCACCTGCTGCGCCTGCAGGGCCTGGCGCTGCCGCTGCTGTCGCCGCACCTGCCGCTCTGGGGCCCCCTCCGCCGCCGCCGCGGCCGCCACGACCACAGCCTCGTCCGCCGCTGTCGCTGCTGCGACCGCTGCCACGGCCACCGCGGCCGTTTTGAGTTCGCGCGCCACTGCCGCTGTTGCTAGCACCGCCGCTGCGGCTGCTGGCATCACTGCTGCGGCCGTTGCCAGCGCCGCTGTCCTTAGTACCGGCTGCACTGCCGCCGCCGGCACCGCTGCTGCTGCCGCCTCCGGTTCTGCTGCCGCTAGTCGCTCTGCTACTGCTGATGTCTGCATCATTGCTGCCGCTGCGAACGCGTCCTCCATTGCCACGTCCGCGCCCTCCACTGCGACCCCGACCCCCTCGTGTAGCACTGCTGCCCCCGCGTTCCGGCCTCTTTGAGCTGCCGGAGGAGCTGCTGCCACCAGCCTGAGCAGCAGGTGCCTGCTGCGCGTGCGCTGGTCCCTTTGCGTAGGGGTTGCCGATGGGTGTGCACGCCGGTTGCTGCTGTGGCAGCGACGTGGTAGCTGTTGCCGTCGATGCATCAGGTGCTAGCGGTGCTGCTGATGCTGTTGTTGACAATGTTGCCGCCACTGCAGCGGGTGAAGTGATAGGCCTGCATTTGCGGCAGTGCTTGCCCGCGCTGGCATCGCTGCTGTCCACTCTGAATGTCTTGTTGGCATGAAACAGGTTTTTGCACAAGGCACACTCGGTGTAGATGGTTTGCAAGTGCGACGTGCTGAGGTCGGAGCGCTCCAGGAACGTTGTTGCTGTCCCACTGTGGTGTTTGCGCTGGTGCTTCGCCGCGATGTGGGCGTTTAACTTCTGCTGTAACGAGAGCAGCGACATGCCCTTCTTCACCACGAGGTCGCATAAGTTGCACTTGTACTCCGGGTCCGCACTGCCTCCACCTCCAGCTTCGTCGTCTAGCATCAGACGTTGCTGTTCCAGACTGTTATGACCTGTTCTAGAGCGCTTGACTGCACTTTGCCCGCCCGTGTGCTCCCCTTCGCCTGTTTGATCGGAAATTGACCAACCGTCATTCTGTACCCTCTTGCGTTTGTGCGCTGCGCGTCCGTCTCCAGTTGCTCTGCTGCTGCCACTCGTGCCATCGTCCTGTTGACAAGCGCCATTGCCATCTGCAGCACTGGTGCTAATATCCTGCGCTTGTGCGCACGCTAGATCGGATTCCTTGCATTTCTGCGCTGATTCAGAGTTGGCAATACGGGCCTCCCGCCGCCGCCATGATATTCTTTTCATGATCTCTGCTACGCCATG